>RCWM02000066.1:852500-2052500 GCA_003667255.2 Euschistus heros | reverse complement strand
TATGCCATCATGCGTACCTCAAGAGATATAAATCATCTAGAATTCTCCTTTAGTAAAATGTATTGCTGCTCCCTTAAATTCAAACACATGGAAAGTGATGAAATTAAACCTTCTTCAAAAATATTTATAACGTTTAAATCGTTGTATTTATTCCACCAAATACAAAATACTATGTTGTCTTGGGTTCTATCTCGACAAGTTACTCTCATGAAACCCCCATTTATGATTAAAAATCCCAGAAAAAATTCGCAATATACACTTATTAATATTTGGTGCACAACCTATTTATTCATGTAACTAAAAGATTGAGTTAACCTTATATAATTCTGAATCAGTTTGGGGTGTTAGTGATTCAAATTTATTGTTAGTCAATCTAACCGGTGATGTTTTTTTAATTTTTCTTGGATCTCTGTCAAATTGTTTTCTTTTGCGGTTAATCACAATACGTCGTTCTCCGTCTTGAACACATTAACTCTCTTGAATGATTTCCATAGTGCTAGCCTTCGAACTGGAAGGTTGATCAACCATAGTCTTCCCGATAACAGCCTAACCTCCCTTTCTGGGCATTTCAGATATAAAGTTTTTAATATAGATATAAACTCGTCTTTTACACTTAGTCATTCAACGTTCAAATGCTAAGTTTTTAGGTTAAAGCATTGCACTTAAACGGTAGCACCTGTGAATAGTGTGTTAAGTGTAAAAATCGTATTTTAGGAAATAGTAAGTTTTGGATTTTTCCATAATATTTATTAAAGTAATATTTATCTTTATAACATCCGCTTAGTATATACTATGAGACACAAATAATAAAAAATAAACAGGGTATGTGGTAAAAACCATAAACCAAAATTCACAAAGTTATACGAAACACTCTATTCACAGGTGACATAGATATATACTCTTCTCACTTGAGGTACGCATGATGCTATAGAAGGATAAATGCAATAATCATTGATAAATCAATAGTCACTTCTATTAGGATTTTACTATAATACTAGTTATCTAACAGTTATCTAAAATATATCCATAGTGGAAGTGGGATATATTTCAGATAGCTCTTAGATCTCTTAAGGTGAGTACCAATATTTGATTTCTTATATTACATTTTTGAAAACTTTAGTATCTATAATCCATGTAACATAGTGCTGATGTGTTGCAATTATTTTATGTTTTTGAACTGAAGATGAATGTTTAGCATTCGAAACTAGGTTTCTAAAGAAATGATTCCTATATAAGTGGCAATTAATCTTCTGTTACCGTCTGGCATTGGACTCTAATGAAATAAATTATTATCTGATATATAATGGTCATTTATCCACTAATATATTGTGCTTTGAAACAAAAAAAATCATTTAATTTTCGTTCCCCGAAGTTAGTTCATTTAGTATTGTCACAATACTAGAAAAGAGAAGAGGTGGCTTGAACTAGCTGTAGTTGACCAACTTGACGGATAATGCAGCATTAAATGAGAGCCAGAGGATCCTTGAGAATATCAAAGCCTATAACGAGGCTCGAGCCTTTTGTCTCTGCACTAGCTTGTTCCTCCACCGAAGGGAAAACTGTTCGTTCAAACGAGATTTCAAGTTGAGATTCCTCAATTTTAATTATTATTCTATTTTTTGGCGGATTGCTATACCCAATTAATGTTATTTAACATTTTAAGATTTTTTATTATATACTTAATTTATCACATTTATTTATTATTTATTTTATTTTTTTAACAGCTGTGCCATACTAGAGGATATGCTACAACTCACAAAGAATGTAATGGTGTAACCATAATCTGATGATGAATGTTTGCACTTCTTGCAGTTTCCATAAGTTTCATTCATCAAAGAATAACGCTTTACAGGAGAGATATTGTGAAATAGCTTAATTCCTGAAAAAAATTGGCGGGTACTTTGCGCTAAGGACTGCATAAGCTTTATCTAACTGTTCACAGTATACTAGCAAACACAATATAAATTTCTTTCCTCTGATTCATATCAAATTTTAAAAAAATAAAATTATTAGTAAAAATAGTTTTTTTTGTTAATTTACACTTGACTTTTAATTCGTAAAAGAAAATACAGGAAATACAATTTTTTTTTCTCACAATTACCAGATTATAAGCCCACTCCCTTAGCAACGTAATCATAATTGAAACAGTAGGTATTTAGATAAATATTTAATTGTACAATATTAAATCTCAATTGAATTGAATCAATATGATCAATTGAATGCGAATCGTGGACTCATTACTTATTAATTAATTAATCAATATTTATAGCTAGACAACCGATTAAAGTATCGTTGCAAATTTAATCTTTATCGAATTGTATAAGTCAGGCAATGAATAATGCCTAAATGCTCTTAGTATAAATAGCAGTTGAACTTGAGGCCCGTCTGAGAGCCGGTAGGGTGGGGGCGGTGAACTACAGGGAGCGGACCTGCACCCCTCTTATTTATGTCGTTGTGTTTCTTATTCACGGGAAAGGGGCCGTTATATTATTCATATGGTGCAGGCTGTGAGGCAAGAAATACGGCCCGGAAAGGTTAGGGGCCCCAAAGGTCAGCTTATCCTGGCCCGGGGGGCAGAGCCCCTCCAGCAATTAGGAAGGAGTCACATCTCAGGCCTCCTTAAAGGCCACCCTTGAAATATTTATCCATTTAGGGCGGGAGCAATGTGCCAATATGTCTTGTCCCTGGCGGATCGGCTTCACCACTGCGTCCGCTCTAACAGCCAGCTAAATATTTGATCAAGCATTCAATACGAATGACAGCTCTTTAGGCTTCTTTGACTTAATATAGTGCCAAGAAAGTAATGTTTTTCTTTTCTTCAATACTATCAAAAATCAATGACATTTTCTGACAACGATTTTCTAATTTACTTGTAGTCAACAATGCAAAATAATTCAAATTTACATTCTTTCATTTTATGTTTCCTTACTTCCTTCAACTCGTAATCACTCGTAAATTTATTTCTTTATCAATTCATTTTTAAACTTTTGGAAGCATTGTAGTGTATATCAACTTAATACTCCATTGCTCTAAAACAAAACATATAATAAACTTCTGGTAAAAAGGTTTTTATAGAGGAAAGTGTTCCAAACAGGTTCTCGTTTTTATTTTTTAATATAAGAAAACAAAAAATGAGTAAATAAAATGAGACAAAGATACAACATCGTAATAAATGAAAATGGTTACAAACACATACTAGAGAGCCTTTTATACCTATTGCAGTTGGGGATGGAAGCCCATTTATGGTGTCCACTTAACAGTTATCAAAACCACTAATTGTGGGGTGTCTTGCTTAGCATGAGAGGCTTGGCTTAGAGAACGGCGGAGTATCAAGAGGTTCGTTTGCCGTTTTGCTATGCGTTGTAACCTTATCATTCTGTTCCCTTGGTAATGAAAACAGTGTTAAATAAAAAAAAAATTAATAAATAAGGTTTTTTTCAAACGTTTTATCAACATTAAGTGGGCACTCGGAATTGCCGTTGATCTGATTTTGTACATTATTCACATTTTTGTCTCAAAATAAAATTTGTTCTATAATATCTTCTAAATGTCAATTGTTACGGGGAAAGGGTGCGCCTATAGCCACCTCAGAGACGCCTGTAACATCAACTTGGAGAGCCTCTTCTTGTCTTCTTGGGAAAACCTAAGTAACGGCCTATTACCTCTTCCTTTGCCTTCTCAGGCATTGCTTTTACTACCTCTTGAACAAGGGCTCTTACAAACTATTGTTACAGCTAATTAGATCAATTAGTAATCCAATAAGCTTCTACTATTTTAACTGAATACTACATTGTGATGAACTACGATCCTATTGACTTATTTCTATCAAAATTAAACCAGATTAAAATGTAACATTTTTTTCAAAATGTCATTCAATATTTCAGTTCACTATAGGTTTTTTTCTTTGTTTTTTATGATCCTTGAAGGAACTTAAAAGAGTCAAGTACGATAAACCTGGCCAATTTGACGGTATTGGAAGTATAAAAAAAAGAAGTAAATTTTCCCTAATAATATTTATTATTGAAGGAGGTTATATGTATAAAAATATCAAGTGCTTGGATTAATTCTCCATTTCTTGATGTATTGAATAATCAACCTACTTCAGGTTTCGAAATATTTTTCATCTCCAGGATACCATCAGTATAGCGTTGATCGAGATGAATTGATAATAAGGGCTTCTTCCCTATCTGAATTGTGGTTCCTCTTCAAGCCAGCCACATTATTTATAATTATATTTATTATTGAAGGGGATTAGTCAAGACTTGGATTAGATTCTGTTTATTTATTTATTCTATAGCCACTGAAGGAAAGGATCTTCATGATGTAACAACACTTTATAGCAATAAAAAAATTAACTGATTTTCAGTTAATTTGTTATTTAAAAACCGATAGTATGTGGATAACAGTGAAGTTTAAAAATTGACCGATAGGTGGCGAGTACCATTCTACATGAGAGGTTAGAGAGGTACAGTGTTATATAGAGCTAGCAATTTATAATCAAATTTGCTTATATTTAATCAAATTATTAAAAAAATATTCAAATATGTGGTGCGACATGTGGATCCCAATAAAGTTTGAAACTCGGCACATACGTGGTCAGCACTATTTCACAATAGAAATTAAATAAAAATAAATTTTATTCTAGGGCCATTGCTCCTTAAGAATAATTACAATGAGCTATATAATGGTGACCTAGCTGCCGTATATAAAATTAAGGACATAAAACAAGCAAGAAAAATATTAAAATTAAATTATGGTATAAAAAGTAACATTACATGCTATAAATATTACACGAAAAACAAATTATATCTTAAGGTTAAGAATTTAAAATAAGGTAAGAAATCAAAAAATAAGAAAAAAAAATCAATGAAAAAGTGTAGTTGACAAAGTTAGAAAATATATCTTATCAGGAGACATAGCTTATATTATCTGATATTATAATATAAGTTATGAAAAAAACAGTGGTACAAAAATAAATCAATAAAATTACTAAACAAAATCAAAATATTATAAATGTTCATATTTCACTTTAATAAATATATTCTTCTTCGATATGACTGTTAGATTGAATACCTAATATGTAAAGGAAGAGTCGGGATTTAAAGCTGTTATGAGTACCAGAAATTAGAGGCTCTGAAAATAAAGGAGCGTTTGAAGGAAGTTGTGTTGCAGGGAGTTAGGTAGAGGTCCCAGGGAAGGGATCTGGTTTTGCGGGAATACTGATGACTTTAATGTTAACGCTTTGAAAATGTAGGGAGTAACTGAGAGGAAAGTTATTTGTAAAGGAATGTACCAAGGAAGTATTGTCTTCGGAAGTAGGGAAATAATCATTTTAATTTTTTTCAGTTGTGAGATAAGTGGCGTGAAATAATACAAAAATAACTTTGGCAAAAATGAGATTTTCCACTCTTTCAATTACTTTTATGGTAAGAAATTGAATTCCTGTCAGATGAAATCAATTTATTTCTGCCGTATAAAAAATCAAGATGTCGATACAATTTAGTTGTAAGCACTAATAATAGAATCCATTGAGCCAAATATGACTACTTGAAAATATATTTTAAAAATAATAGTTTAAAAATTAAAGCTAATGAAAAATGTGAAGATTGTAGCTTATTCATCATAAATAGCTTAAAACTCCTGTTGTTAAAGTGCCAAAGGCACGTTATTGTCGAAAGAAATACCTAAAAGACTATATAGTTCAAATAGATGAAAGTCTATCTTTAGAAAATATTTTATACTACAATAGCATAGGAAAGATAAATAACGTCTTTCTATTTATTTTAAATGTTTTAAATGCTACCAATAAGTAATTGATTTTTTTCTGTTGAATTAACTTAATAATTAATATCAATTATTATAAATTGTAAAAATGTATGTTTTTATTTTATTTTTATTTTTTTTGTTTATGCATATCATTATAGTAAGAAAAAAAAATCTTTTGTTCGTATAAATTATTATAATACGAAGAAATGCTTTTTCTGTTAGTGTTAATTATATAACATGTAGAACTCTTCTTCTATTTGTATTTATTGTGCATATACTATTATGTAATTATTATTGTATAAATTTATTTAAAAAAATAAAATTAAAAATAAATAGAATCCATTATCCGCTTGAGTTTCTTAATAGCGTCTGTCCATCTGTATTACCAACTCATAGTTCAAAATTAAAAATTGGGAATCTAATTGTGTTTTTACGTAATCTACACCTAATCAGTTCAATTTAACCAGGATAAAATTACTGCTACGCGTATAAATATCATTGTAGAAATAAAGCTGAAATCCATACTTCAATACAATATTTTTATTAACAAATGAATCTTTAATTATTAGTTTAAATTATCTAAATTCTTTACTTATGAAGGCGGAGCCGCGATGGGAGATGCTAATATTTGATAAGTTTTTATGTGTATCTTAATTTATTGAACGAGTCTAAATTGGTTAATTTTTTTTTTTTGGTAAGATATGTGAAGATATTTACTATTTTCTTTTTTACCTCTATAAAAAAGGTCATTTAAATAAATTTGCTGCCGGCCACACTTGGTATAAGCCCTAGCCCTACCCTACCCCAAAAATATCGACCGTCCCCTGGTGAGGATAATATCCAACACCTTCCCCTCCTTATTAATTGTCGACTCTAAAAGCGAGGGGAGAATATTTTTTGAATAAACGCAAGACGTGGGAGCGGCTAAAAGTATCGCGGCAGTGAGCTGAGGCACCGTGATTGGGCAGTTGACACTTAAGTGAAGTGTTATTTAATAAGCGAGCTGAGTAGTATGAATAGCGGAGGAGTATTTACTAATGGAGGACCCTTGTACTGCTCCCGTTCCTTGTGTACCCTCTCCTCTATAATGGCCACTCCGCCCCCACCAATACAAATACTTAGCTCTTTATTTAATTTTCTGACGAGAGTATTGCGTCTCGCTTTCTGTAATCGTGGATCGGTTTCAAGTGGTGTGAAAATTGATATACTCTTTATTGATATAGGTGTTATATATAGACACCCAACATTATTTACTTCAACGCCAAGAATTTCTTCCAATAAATAATTTTAAAATCCGCAATAATATCAAGAGCATTAACTGTTAAATTTCTTTAATTTAGTTTAATTTTAAACATTTTAAATACACACTCATCTATTTTAACCACCTCAAAAAAATGAGGAAGCTGGATTTACATTACCTTCTTATTTGATATCTTATATACAGAGGGTGAGTCCCTCTTAGTGTAAAAAAAAATAAAATAAAAATGAGTGGAACTAGACAAAAAATGAGTGAAAATGTCTCTGACCGCACATTTCTATTCCAATCCGTTGCAGATTTATAAAAATTCTAAGACTTTTTTGGGTAACCCACGTTTTTTGCTATAAAAGCTGTAATATCTCCACTTAGCTCAAAGATGTTTCAAATTTCCTATAAGACAAGAAGTTTTTCCTTTGGGTTTTACTCTAATGAAGAGTATATTTTGTTTAAAATACAGATTTTTATCAAGCCATCATCATATCTTTTATGTACCCAATTTCTTGATTTTTATGGCAAATTAAAACACCATGTTTATTATATTATACAATATATATAACCAAAGGAGAGTTTAGTTTATAAGGTGTGTTAAATAGCAATAAAATCTCCCATTATTATTTATTTAAAAAACATATAATGCTAACATGATTTCTTAAATAGGCGTAGGTAGGAATAGATAATATGTGATCCATAATTAAATGTTCTAAGAGATTTGTCGGTATTTAAGAAAAATGACAACAAGATGCAATACTAGTGACAAGACTTTTTCAGTCGTTAAAATTTTGTTCATCAGACAGATCCAAATGTAAATGGACACAGAATGGGCTTGAAAATGTGGCAGTTGCCATGAAACGTCGCCTATTTAAGAAATCATGTTAGCATTATATGTTTTTTAAATAAATAATGATCGAAGATTATATTGTTATTTTATACACCTTATACACCATGTTTATGTTCTTCTAGTTTCAAAAGTGAATTTCTCAGTGAAATTAACAAGAAACCATTAATTTGATCATGCCATTGAAAAGCTGATGAAATTTTCAAATTTTTGTGATATTTGCAGTTTTGTGGGTTGTATTAAAGTAATATAAGAAATTGTAATTCTGCTCAATAAGTTGAAAATCAAGCTGTTCTTTAGGTCCCATGTTTGGAAATCCATGGTTACGTGTGATCTGGTCTTATAAGATATTTAATGCTAAATCCGTAAAGATGGTCAAAATTTGAAACATCTTTGAGCCAATTAGGAATATTACAGCTTTTATGCCAAAAAAACGTCTTTCAATTATCGTACATCTGCAACGGATCTATAATAATTTTAACATATTTGAAAAAGTTTTATTTCTGTATCCTGAATCCAAGTTCCTGGTATCTTAATGCCATCACAGTTTTAAGCACCATGACGTTTTTCACTCTTGGAGATACTCCATGCAGTCGACGTCGTTATGCCGATAGTTTGTTTTTATATTCAGTTATTAATTAATTATTTTCACAATTAGTTAAGGCCTTCAAATTGTTCTAATGTCAGTGGCAAAGGCAGATGTGAACATACCTCGGCTGAAAATTAATCGCTGAAAAAGTAATGGTATGGTGTCGAGTAAATAGTAGGATGGTTGTGGCTTGAACGTCTGGGTTATTCGTAAATGTAATGAAATGTGTTTGAGTGTTGTTTTGATGAGGTTGGCAGTACCTTTGTGCGTTGTGTTGGATGGATGGTCGGTTCTGTATATTCTGTAACCTAAAATGTATAAGCTAATTTGTTTTACTGTTATTCATACAATGTCAATGCGTTTCTTATATAATTATGTCAATTTTAGTCATATGTTGATTCTATCCGTTTTTGCTCCATACTATGACAGACATGGACCTAGTCATTTGATTAGAAGGTATATTTTGAGCAAAGGGGTCGGGTTGCCTAAGATAGTTGTGGAAGCGTAAACAGGGGTTGGATTGGCGGTTAATCAAATTCAACAACTGATATGAAGAGTTTGCATTTGGAGATGTCGGTTTGCCTATGCTCCTACTCATATCTTCTGATTTCTATTACTGGTGAGTACGGGTAGTGGACGCTGTTGCTGTCATTGATACAGAAAAGACGGAAATTCATTGAGGGATAGACACTTTTTTATAATGCGTCGAATGCTTTGATTTTTCCTTAGCACGTTTAGAATATGGCAAACCTCATAATTAGTGGGATGTGACCTACAACTGCTGAAGGGGAATCGATGGCCCAGTGAGTTGGGGCGTGGGTCTCAGAGCGCTCGTAACCAGAAGGTCGTGGGTACGAATCCCACCTAGGTGGGTTAAAACTTATTTCAGGGCGAACCCACGAATAAATCTTGACCTTCCTACCCTGGTTAGAATAGGTTGGTAACCTGTAGGATAGCCCGTCCTTCCTGCCCTAGTTGGAGTACATAAGGACGTTAAGCCCCAAAAAAACAAATGAATTTCTCTGATGTTAATGTTAGAGGAACTATTACTGTTGGCATCGTATGCATTGAGAAATGGCTCTTTCTTTACGGGGTTCCTCTATGTTTATGTGCGCGTTTATACAATTTAAAATGTTTTTTTATTAAATGTATACGAAGAACATGGGAAGAGGTGTTTAAAATCGCGAAGAGACATTTTGTAAATTTTTAAGAATATTCGAGAGATTCTGTCATTCAGTAGCTTCAGAAAGTCAGCTCCACATCTTCTCATCAACTCACGACTCTATTATATATATCGGAAGTTGCGGAATAGACGCTTCAAATTGCAGATAGTAACCTAAAGTTGTAGGGACCACCTTCGTCATGAAGGAATGTAACTAAAGGTGCATAGTTCTTTATATTTTGTATATGAATAGGTAGGAGCTTAGCGCCAAAAGGCTGCTTATTGGCAGGTTTGTTGTCTGTATTTCTTTCTGTAATTGTCAATAGTTGTAAGATTTGTCAATGGTTGAGTAATATTTTGTGTTATTGTTATGTCACTAATCTGCTTTTGCTTATGAGGGTCTTTTAATAATATTATGTGGTGTTTCCTTCCTGAAGCAATATCCCATGGGTTTCCTTTTTGTTCCGCCTTAATATTCCACCAGTTGAAATTGAAATTGACGCCACCGTCTTTAGTAATGGAGGATCCCCCAATTAAAGTGGTCTCATATCGTGGTTTTGTTAAATACGCAAGTAGCAAGAAACAGAAGAGTTTTCCACTTAATAGATTCACTCATTGAGAATTATAAAATTCAAATTTCGTTTTTAATCTTACTATAAAATTTCAATTGTTTTATGTATTATTGATCTAACTTCAGGAATGTTTGCCATCGGAACGTATTACTATAACTTCATCGCCACCATTTGCCTAATTGGAAGTCTCTGCGGTAACATGATTTTTTTTTTACACGAATTTAGAAAGCTTTTATTTTAAAAAAATGTCAATTATAAACATTGCAAATTAACATTTCAATATTACAAATGCAAGTATAGAATACAACATAATATAAAACAGTTGCAAGGCCGGATATCCCTAAAATTTGTACGTGAACATATCTGAGGAATAGCAGGGGGAAATAAAAGTATGGTTATCCGAGCTAGGTCGGTACGTTCTCACTTGTGAATGTTGTACCCTGGACCCTTTCTACTGTGCATATACATACCTCCACGTCTGAAAAAGATGTTTTATGTTCTCCCGAGCTGGAGAAGAGATGAGGCAGAGGAAATTTCATCAGGGGCTGGAATCGAGTAAAGCCAAGGGACTCTCCCTCCAGTAGGGCGGCTTTGGGCGGAATAAAACAGCCATTGCTAGAAGGAGGTATGAATGCTAAATAAGGAGGAACAAGGCGACAGTGGAAGCATAAAGAACGGCATATTAGACCCGCCTTCGGGCCCTCCTAGCCGGCAGATTTCTTTTTAGCTTTACACCACTGAAAAATAAAATCCCATTTTCTACCGAAAGTAAAAAAAAAAAAAAAAAAAAACAAGATTAAGAAAAATAGGAAGAAAACTAAATGAAAAGAAACGAGCTAGCGAAAATTCTTAAATAAACCGTATAATTTGGTATTCATGATAGTTCTTCAGGTATTAAATTTACCTTAATACTAAAACCAAACTCTCGCGGATGAATTGTATTTTTGATGAACACATATTTAATAACCTTTTATCCAAAAATGTAGTTAATCCAAACTACATTGTTTGGAATTATTACTTATAATCACTAAATATTTTGGTTTTATAATTATCTACTTTGGAAATTTTCAAGCTCCCTAAAATTCGGAAGTATTCATGATTAAAACACAGTATATATTAGTAAAGTAACAAATTCACTTTCAGAAAAACTGTAGTGGGGCAACACTGGGTGGTGGAGGTTACTCGTTTTCAGCTGGATTGATGACCAAAGAGGCAGTGTGAAATTAGCTACTGCCGCAATCACTTTACAACATTTTGATTTTCTCTTAATTTATATTTTAGATTACTATTATTTTACAATTGTTTAATATTTAAACATTTTATATTTTATATTACAGATGACTTATCAGTCATTGACTAGTTATCTTAGATCCCAAATATGTAAATTCTTACACCCTTTCAAACCTGTAGGGACCCACAGTCAGTGCCTCCTCACCGCCGGCCCCGGCGTAGATGTACTTTGGTTTTTCTTCATTAATGGTTAGTCCCATAGATGTGGCAGCATCCATGAGACTAACTGCGGCCTCCACTAATGCTGGTCGGGACTTCACCACAATATCCAGGTCATCTGCAATACCTAAAATATTCACTGTACTGGTGAAGACTGCACACTGGTGTTGTTGGTATAATTCTAGACTCCCGAGCATCTTTCTCCAGCGCAAGGTTGAAAAAAAAAACAGGCCAAGCCACCACCCACATGATCTAGCTTGCAAAATTACATAAAAATCATCTGTCAGATGTTATGTTTGAGAGATATCTATATCTATCTATATATCAATTTATTTAAATTTACAAATACAAATATATACATTAAGTAAATGAGCTGATTCCGATTACAATAACATGTCAAAACTTGAAAAGAACTACTCATGAGTAGCACTTCAATAAAAATTCTACACTATAAGATCTCTAGGCCATCATATTTTCAGACGCCTCAGAGGATTATCGGGAATGGAGTAGGAAGCAAGTTGAGAAACTAATGGATTTGAGTGGTTATGGAGCTTACAATGAAAGGATAGGTATTTGGTTTGGGCTAACTCAGCAATATATGGAACATTAAAATCTTTTTGGATAAGTTTATAGCTGACAAAGTAAGGGGCATTTAGGATTTTTCGAAGGATTTTGGATTATAAGGATTGGATACGAGATGAATTGGATGGTTTAGTAGAGCCCCAAAGCTCAATTCCGTACGTCCAAAAAGGTCCAATTGTAGTCATGTAAACAAGTCTTTTCTAATGAATTGGGAGCTTTGATCGTTTGTCTAGTAAATGTTGAAGTAGTCTGTAAAGACGAGCAGTTTCTTGTCGCTTTAGTCTTGTATGTAGATTTCAAGTAAGACGTTTGTCCTAGGTAAGTGGAGTCTTAGTTAGCGGATCTGTTCAACAGTAATTAGTGGAATATCATTGAAGGGTACTGAAGAACAAGAAGTCGTAGGTTTACGACGAAGGGTGAAGGTTATTTGGTGAGATTTTTTTGGGTTTATTTTGATTCTCCATTTTTGACACCATTCTTGAATGTTTAGGATATGGGATTGGAGTGTTTGGGAGGCAATGAAGGGATCATTGTTTACTGGTAGGATGAGTTGGGATGTCAGATGTATACACCGTGTAGAGGATGGGTCCTAGGATACTGCCTTGAGGAACACCGGCAGAACGGGTAAAGAAGGAAGAATAGGAAACTTTATGGTTTACTTGGAAAGTTCTATCACTGAGATAGGATAATTAGGAAGCACGATGAAGGAATGAATTTGCGGAGAAAAAGTTCTACGGCGAGAAAGGCTCCTGTGCAGTACATTCCGTGCTCCAATGCGGAGGAGACAACATCCATCACACGATGACATTGCTGGATTGTGAAGTGGGATGTCCGGAATGAGAGATTTCTAAAATAATTTATAGCCCATGCAAGGACACCACATTATAACATAAAAAAAGTATCCATTCTTCATGAAATTTAATGTAGAATAAGAATCAAAAATAAAAATAGAGATTCTTATATGTAAAATTGCGCACTTGCACTAAGTTGGCAAAATTGAAAATTAGGTAAAAATTTAAAGGGGTCTTTTTCTCTACTTCATAAAATAAGAAAAATATATGGGGATTAAAATTAAATGGGATGCCCGGAAGATCTCGCCCGATTTGCTCACTCCGCTCACTTGATATAAAAATATGTTAGAATAAAACTTTTTCAGCATCCAAATTTGTACAATTTGACACCAAATTCGAGTCTTTACGACGCTGAGTATAGGGATCATACGAACAGCACTACATCGACTACTGTGATTTTACTGGCACTACGTAAAGAATTCAACACAATGTTAATTGACTGAGCAGTGACAAAGGAGCAATAATAGTGAATAAACCCAATTTTAAAATTTCTCATCATTCTCACCAACTGATTTGATTTTTACCGACTTAATTTGGGTTGCGGTTTCGACCACACATGGTCCAACAAAGTCGGTAATACATGAACACTGATTCGACATGGTCGATTAATGTCGTTCGAAAAGATTCAACATAGTTGGGACCCGGCTTTACACATACTCCAGATTGGAAAATTAATTCAATGACTTGTTAATTATGTAATTACTACATTGAATTGTACAAACAGCGAATACGACGCAGCACTACATTCCCAAATTGCTAGCATATATTCTAGGCAGTCTCCTCATCTTGTCAGAACCAACTTCCTGGTGAGCATCCCCCATAGAAATGTCTGGCGTGACGGGGAAGGGGGACTGACCCGGACAGATTCATGGGCTTGGTATACCCTTGCACCCTCCGCTTA
Source organism: Euschistus heros (assembly GCA_003667255.2). Lineage (NCBI taxonomy): Eukaryota > Metazoa > Arthropoda > Insecta > Hemiptera > Pentatomidae > Euschistus > Euschistus heros. Next base: position 2,038,535 of record RCWM02000066.1, on the reverse strand, counting down.
TTTCCTCGCCAGGCTTAACTCACTCGGTCCATTTATTTCGAGAGATTAGTGTCGTAATTGCACTCTTCCAGACATTGTAGCAATTAACGCTGTGTCTTGGCTGTACTGGAACATCCTGTGAAGAAATTATGAAGATAGATAGCTGGAATTGATTAGAGATAAGATATATCTCTTGGGACAGTGGAAAATTCCTTTGTGCTATGAGTTGATGTCAGTTTTAACTGCATTAGGCATGAAGAATCATTCACAAGATAATTAAGAGAGTTTATAAGCATTTATGCCACTTCAATATTTAATAGTTTTTAAATTTAAATTTAAATTTAATGGTAAATTGTAAATATTGAAAATAAAAAAAATAAAAAATTGTCCATTACTTGATGTATTGCCCATCTTCCCTCACTCAAATATTCTTTTTCGCCTTATTATATAGGATGTGATTATAGAGAAATGCAAATCAATATTATAAACCTTGCGAATGTTTTTTGAAGGCTCTTATTTCGGATACAACAACCTTGTAGTTACAAGGTCCAAGGTTGTAATAGGAAAATATTTGGTCGAAATCACGCTTAACTTCCAGGATTTTCTCCCATTAAGTGTATAACCTTCATAGAGTGTGCCCAAGGAGGTTCTCATGACCTCGAGCTCGATTTAGAATTCCTGAATGATTAGGATTATTTTTTCAAAAGCATCCAGCAGATTTAAAGTATTTACCTATGCTATTATATAATAGGATCAGCTATTTTTCGTTAGTGATCACTAATCACTAAAACGGATGAGCTTATCAGTAACAAATTTTAACATCATCTTTATAGTTCCAGGAAGGTTTAAGGAGTTGTAAACGTACTGTGTTATATAGAGCTGGAAATCTATAATAAAATTTACTTTTATTCTTATAATTACTAAAAAGAGATTTAAATGTGTGCTGCGACATGTGGATACCAGTGATTTCTAAAAATCGATTGATATGTGATTAACGCCATTCCGTAATAGAGTTTACTATAGTAAAACAACTGAACCCTTCTGTACCAAACTTAAAATTCATGATTTTCTTTGTACTAGAAAGGAGGCAATAATAAAAATTTTAATTTACCATTTCGAGTGGTGGAAACGATATTTGCCACTGTAATATAACTTTATGGTTAGAAATTAAAATCCAACCAGATAAAATCAGTAAAATTATTTCTGGCGGATAAAAATTACTGCAAATCAAAATGCCGATCCTTCGCTTTTTCATATTATGTATAAAAATATGATTGATGGGCCTTTAGTTGTGAACACTGATAAGGAAGTCCATTATTCGCAAGAGTTTCTTAGTACCTAGTCTCTGAACATCTGGATTACCAACTTATACATTAAAATTAAACTTTGGTTATCAAATTATGCTTTTACTTACTATCCGAATACTTCAGTGCAATTTTAACGTGATTTAAAATTACTTCTATGCGTAAAAATGATGCTCAATTGAATGCTTAATACGAGATTATCTATGCCTTTGACTGTGCCCACTCTTACAAGTAAAGAACTGTATTAAAGTATGCAAATGAACATTATTTCTTGAATGATATTTTCATGCGTAGCAGCACGTTTTAACATAGTTAAAATTGCAATGATTAGTTGTTCACAGATAACGGAAAAACTTAATTAGACATCCTGTTATTAATTTTAACGTTTAAGATAGTTATCCAGATGGAAAGGGACTATTAAGAAACTCTTGCGGATAATGAAATGCAATATCAGTATTTATTTAATAGCAATGGTTTGGACATTTTTATTATAGAGAAATAATTTTATTGAATTCATCTGGTTAGATTTCAATATCTAACCAATCAAACCAGAGTGGCAAACCTCATTTCCGCCACTCACATTGCATATTTTAATTTTTGTAAATTTTATTATCTCTAAACCTTCCTAGAACTACAAAAATAAGGATGGTAAAGTTTTGTACAGATAGGTTCAGTTGTTTTACCATTGTAAATTCTACTGCGGAATTGTGTTAAACACATATCCATCGATTTTCAAACCTCCACATGTCACACAACGTATTTGAATATTTTTATAATTTAATTGAAAATAAGTAAATTTCATTATCAATTTCAAGCTCTTTCATGTTTTTACGGAGACTCAGTGGTTCAATAGAAACACATTGATCTTGATTAATAAGTTTATTAGAACACAACAATGAAAGAAATCGTTTAAGTCAACTCGCCTAAAACTAGGTAAAGGGTTACACCATGTGTCTGTTGCCATGCCCACCAACATAACCGCTTTATATACCATCGTACCTTTGTAACCTCTCATGTAGAGTGGCCCTAACTGCCCATCGGTTATTTTCCAAACTCCACATATTATTGCTTTTTTAATAACAAATTAATTGAAAATCAGTAGATTTTATTATTGCTTAGCCTTCCTTGGACTATAATAATGATGTGGTTAAAATTTAGTACAAATTAATTCAGTAGTTTTCGTGGTTAGAAATCACAAATGACAAACGGCTTGTTCTTTTATATAATAGTGCACATAAAGTATAATTTTGTTCATTCAAAATATGTAAAGGTGCAGAAACAAACAAAAAAAAAATTTTTTTTCAAGTACAACCATTTTATCTTTCCTTGTTGTTGATATAATACCAGAGCGCGTATAATCTTGATCTAATGTTTACAGTTGGCAAGTTTCATCCCTCACGAAGTAGCTGTATATTAGTGAAACTGATTGTTAATCCTAAAAATCACTCAAAAGTTGCCACTAGTTAGAGAATAACTGTAGTATCAACTTTCAGCGTGTTTTTTTTTATTTTATTTTATTTTTTTATTTTATTTTTTTTTTTTTTATAAACATTTTTACTGCTATAGAAAATTTTGAAAAGAAAAAAAATCCTCATATTTCTGTCTTGAACCGTTTGCTTTTTTCGTTTCCGGCTGCTATTTTCCTCCATTTGTACTGTCCAACACTAAAATAAATAAAATAAAAAAATATTAAAATAAAATAAATATTAATCGCAAAAACAAGCTTTTACATGCTAGGTTTATTTTCATATCATATCATTATCATTTAGGTTTATTTTCATATCATATCATATCATTTAGATTAAATGATCAATTTTAATTAACTGCCTAAGTTTTAAGGATTAAATTGTTAATAACAATATATTTAAACTTTTTATGTCCTTTAATGCAATAGTAGTATAATTGGTGGAGTCGTAAGTAACTTCCGATGCAGCCATGTAGCATTGATTGTTCCTATCTACCCGTTTATATTCATATCATATCATTTAGATTAAATGATCAATTTTAATTAACTGCCTAAGTTTTAAGGATTAAATTGTTAATAACAACATATTTAAACTTTTTATGTCCTTTAATGCAATAGTAGTATAATTGGTGGAGTCGTAAGTAACTTCCGATGCAGCCATGTAGCATCGATTGTTCGTATCTACCCGCTATGAGTTATTCTTACAAGTTTTGTTTTCACTGTATAGACGGGGCTTCAGTTAATCTTTTGTCAACTGTTTTGTGTGATACACTTTACAATAAACTTTTTTTTAACCTCTAAAATGGAGAGTAAAAAATTACATATTCCTCATTTAAAGCTTTTGGAATTTAAACAAGACAGTAGTTTTAAGTTTACAGCTGAAAAAATATGCAGTGTATGGAGTAAAGGATTAATAACTAATCGAGCAAATAGAAATTAGTTTATAAAATTCCGTTCTGGAGAAACAACCTCGAAAGACAAACCGAAGACAGGACGTCCTTCCGACTTTGACGACAATCATTTAAAGCGCAATACGGGAGCGAAATCCACGACAATCAACAAGAGGTATAGCAGAAAGCCTGAATATATTACAATCAACAGTTAACCGCCACCTGAAAAAATTACGAAAATCCAGGAGTATAGGTACTCCACAATCTCTGTGAAAGGATTAAGATGGCATTTCAATCGCCGCAAGTCTACTCTCACGGGTACATATCAAGCATTTTTTAAACAGAATTGTAACAGGCGATGAAAAATTGGTTTCCTACGAAAATGTAACCTTCAATTCTGATAAAAAGGTCTGGCAGGCTGTCGAATACTTCTTCCAACCCTAATCTATCATATTTTACAAGGAATGAATTGCTGCCAGGAAGATGCAAAAAGCTTATATATAACAGTAATGAATAAATAATGAATTAATATATATTTTTTATTCAATGATAGAGAAATAAATGATTGATAAAAAAACTGTTCTTATAACTCGACTTAAATACTATATGCTTAAATACTAGGCACTATTATGTATGCCACAGCATACATGGATTTATGTTGCAACGGAACTATCTATCAGAAAACGCACTATTCAGGAACATAGGTGTTTTTAAGTTGTAATTACCATTGTTAGCGATATATTTAAAAATTAATAATTTCACTAGGGCATTTCCATCGTTATTCTAAATCCTATAATTACTCTAGAAATACTATTTGTGGCAAAATCTTAAGGACTGTCTATGAAGCACAAATTGACTAATTGTTCACGGTGCACATTAGGTTAGGTTAGGTACAATGTTTATGTTCCACGCGTGGTCCTAATACCCACTACTAAAGTGGTCCGAATGCCGTCCACGAACATATAGCTGTCCTCTTTGAGATGGCCCAAAAACTGGCAGCCCTCAGAACACTCCAGAATGTTCGCGAACTGCTACACGCTCGGAGCGCCGACACGAATCCACTTGTTACACGTTTGGAGCGCAGAAGGTTCGCTAACGTAGTGGATAGCCGCCTGAACATTACCGATATCCTCACCCGAGTCCCAACGGAACCAAAGATCATTTTGGCCTTCTTTCCCATCTCAAGTAATTATACTCATCGACTTCTTAACGACAGCCACCGATGTATCAAAAAGCTATTGAGGCTTTTCTGTTAAAGTTCATAAATATCTTTGTTTTTGATGTCTAAATTGATATTTTAAGCATTGTCGTATTTTATTTTAAATAATTTAGCGGACCCTTTCTTGTGGCTAATCTTGTAATGAAAATGTTACTACCTCTCATTAATATTGAAGACAGAGACGGGAAGGTTAGCTCCCTGTTGGTATTATTACCCTTGCTAAATGAATAAGTGGACAAGACGATCTCAATCCCCTCGCTGGGAGAAAATGAAGAAGAAGCGGGAGGAGGCTTCTCGACTGAGGGAGATTAAAGCTGAATGGAATGAAGGTTACAGCTCTTGGGAAATAGAAGTGGGAAAGGAGGCCCCTTTTACGGTCAAATATTTAACCAACACCCCTCCCCATTATATTTTCATCCCTCCTTCCCGATTAAATTGCGCTTTTTATTCCCTCAGAGGAAATTTAATGCCTCCGCTAGGGGCACAATTAGCCATTTTACCAGCTCCTCCTCGATATCCTTCCCTCCCCACTCCACTTCTTAATACTTCTCTAACCTTTTCCCCTATTCAGGATGCATTTAGAGCAAAAAGCAGTTTATGAGTGTGCCATTAACTCAGCATAGGTACATGGAATCATTATCTTAACCGGTTATTATTACCTTCTAATACATAACACATGTAACATTATCTATTATAATAAATTGATTAAGAATTTTAAAAGCATAGTTGTAAATTCAATTTTATTATAGTTAATTTATTATTACATTTAAATGATGGGCCTGATATAAAATAATTATAATGAACATAAATGAAGCAAAAATATAACAACCAATATTGTACCGTTTCTCGAATGAGGAGCAGATGAATTTTGTAAACAATATCAATTTTGAAATGGCCTAGCCTCTCGAGCGTACAAAAAACGTTGTAGTGGATCATCGAACTCAGTGATTCCCTCACGGTTAATAGTATGTAGGGCTTTCCAGGTCTGGAAACTCTAAAAATCAAATCATCCTCGTAACATCGGGAGGTAAAACTAGAAATGTAATATATTCGGATGTCTTATGAATTTTTTTTTTTCCTTTTTGCATGCTTTCTATAATACACCACTTTAATTGATAAATAATTATATATAAAAGAGCAATCATTTGTTAAATTTATGAAAGGATTTTACTTATGAAAGCGATAGAAGCCTTTAGATTTTAATTGAAATGAAAATGAATTTAAAGAAATGTATGCATTTCAGCTTTAAAGTTCAGTGGAAGTCGTAAAATGATTTAATATTATAATTTTCATTAGATCTTAACAAATAGCTTAACATTGAGCATTACAGTAAAGTTTAGGGAATAAGGTTGCGCAATAAAAGAGATCCTGGTAGGGTGTGGGATAAGAAAAGCAATAGGTCTTTATTTGTCCTCATCGGAGGTAGTTAGGAAGGTATGAGCCCGCCCCGCTATCGACTTCCTCCCTAATTTGAACAAGTGTAACAGCCCGAGGAAGGTCCCGTCAGGCCTAGATCAGGATGGATGTCTTCGGGGGCTATCTCTCCCATGTCAGCCCTCTGGATTTAAGATAGTCCTTTGTTTCGGAGTTTCCATTTAAATTTGCTATTGCCATTCCTACCTGAAGTTGTGTTGTCAGAATCCAACATCTTAGGATTTAGAAGAAATCATCCATTTGTATCCCATTCATTTTGAAACACACGATAAGAATACTTACTACAAAACGTACAGAAATACTATGAAAATCTATATTGATTTTCAGTATACCAGGAATGTGATTAAATTAATGAATGAATCAGTTATTTATTGTTTTTATTTTATTTTACCATTTCGGATCAACCAAGGATAAGTAAAAACTCTACATCATGGTTTAAGATCATTATGCGCCCAGCCTTTATATCCTTGATTAATTTTCACGCTCCATTATATCTTAATTATAATTAATTCAAAATAAAAAAACAACCAGAATATTTAATTATTTAGTTCATATAACGTTATTTCAATATTGGCTTGGAGGCTGCTATACTCCTAGGAACCTTGTACGTACAAGATCATAGACAATCGAAAAGGTATTATCAGTATTTGATTCTATTTGTAGTTTCAATCGACTTCCAAGGAATATCATTAGCAATGTGTACCTTTTAAGACCAGCACACTCCACTGATGGAGCGGAGAGTGGAGGGGAGCGGACTTTCCAACAAAGTAGGTTACATAGGAAAATGTAGTCTTTTAGTAACATAGAATTAAAATTAATTCTTCAAAATTCAATTATTTCGTATTTTTTATCTCTTTGTAAATATGTTTATTTTTCAAGAAAGGTGTCCTCAATCGATGTACCTCTGATTGGCGTATACTGGGAATGTAAATCTGGACGAGTTCTCTTCACTTCTCTGAGATTGACCAGAATTTCTTCGATGAAATTATAATAATGAATAATTATGATAATACGGAATGATTTTGATGTCCTTATCCGTTTAAATTTTTCTTATAGAAAAGATGGATATTTTCCTGCAAACTTGATCTAAAAACCCTAATTTTCCATTTGCAGGGCCTGATTTGTGGATCTAAAGACCTTTCAAAGCAGTCAAACAGATAAACATTGTCAGAATAAAAACGATGCTTTATGTAGGATCCAAAACATATAGTGAATCACCTTCGGGAAGCAACACTGTTATCACAATCCTTCATAAGGTTCCAGTTGGGTTAGTGTTTTATCTACCTTGATATCCTTGGTTATGATATATTGAAAAATATAATATTTATGTAAAATAAAAGATATACGTTCTCAACTTTTTTTATGAATAATATTGTTGTCTGCAAACATTCAAATTTGTTAGTATTCTGTTGCAAGCAAGTCTAGATTATTCCCAATGTTTGCATGTTATGCGCGGTATTCCTGATAATGAACACCATCTTCTTTCTGTGGTTGAGCACTAATGACATTCTGTGGTTTGCTATCTCTACTTCGATTATTATAAACACCTAATAAATAACTTCTTGAGATTTAATCTGAAAAAAACGAATTAAATATTTCAAGAGCATTTATAATGTGTTACTTATTTAGAAATTTCTATTGAGGAGTCATAGGACATCAGAAATACTTTAAACTTCTACAAGTAGGAGTGAGAAAGGGTGTCAAAGAGGAGGGTGATGGGGTAGGAGGGTGGGGGTGAAACGGGTCTGAATCTCTAATGCGGAATAAGAAGCAAATTGGGATTTCCTTCGAATTATACTTCCATCTTCTGGAAGCCAAGGCGAGGGGGGGAGGGGTATTAACATGTTGAGCGCCCTCTTTCCCTCCAGTCGCTCCATTATTTAAACCCACTTTACTTGCTCACCGTCTCTTCTCCTTCACGGGTTATTCAGCTGTTGTTTTTGTTTTGACTATTTTGTTTGACCAGTCAGTTTTCATTTATATGAACCATGGGAAGTGAAACCATCAGCGTTTTAATCAACTGATAAACGAATGCAAAGTTATTTGAAGAATACCAATTAACTAATACCAAAATTGTATGACACTGTTATGAAGAAGAATCTCAACAATCCAGAACCCCCAAAAAAGTGATGATATCTTAAACCAGTAACACGATATTAGTATAGTCAATTTACATTGTAATCATAACCAATTATGAGTTTTTAGATCCAACACCCTTGGGACGCCATTTAAGCAGTTTTTCCATTGACTTTTTATTTTAAAATACTTTAAAGTTTCTTTTAAAAGCCGTAACCATAGATCATGTTTAGATAATATAATGATGTGCATTCACTCATTTACTAGTAGGTTACATCTAAGCGCCTCAAATGCTTAGTGCCTTTCTTCTTGAGGTCGTCTTCCACATCTGGATCCGCTTGCTTTTTTTTACTCCCTGGTCTACCATAAAGTAATCTTTTTAAGATCCTTGTCTGGTTTATTCTCCCAACATGGCCCAACCAACGCGGTATATAAAGCTGAATTACTTTTATATTGTCCATTTCACGGTATAAGTTCATTAATTCTAGGTTATTCCTAATACTCCACTAATCCTAATAGAACCGTAAATTTTATGCAGGACATTTTCTCTCCCATATCTGGAGTATTATTTTGCATTCTTTAGTCATGCACCACGTCTCGAATCCTAATAAAACTATTAGTCTCCCATTTGCTTAGAAAGGAGTAGAAGACATTATGACTTTCTGAAAAAAATTTTGTAGTTCCACATTTTCTACAATCTAAATAGACTTCTGTTTCCTGCTGTCATTCAAGCCTTTATATTTTTATCCACACTGTTTTCATGGTCGATCGTACTACCCATGAATTATACTTAAAATCTGATGTACTTAAAATCTTTTCATTTTTATATGTATGTCTTATTCCGTCATCTTGCCTAAATATTGTGTCCACATGTACACCCTTTTACTAACATTGATTTCCAAGCCTAGATCTCTAGTTTTTCTAACGAATTCTCTTAGGGATCCTGCTAGAGCTAAATGCTGCGTTATACGATTATGAATCCACCATTTGTTCCTTTTTTTACGAAGTACTTTTGATAGTGGTTCTACTTGTATTTTCTGAGTATGACACTAATCCATGTCATATTATTGTAAAAGACTGGTAAACGGGTAACTCATTTGCACTGCTATAATCTCAGACTTCGATAAGGTTTTTGACCGTTTGTGCCTCGTTTTGATATGATATGCTACAGAGCTCAACAAACATTTAGATAATTTGATTAGATTAGATAAGATTTATTTATTTTTGGACACTTAACTTCCAAGGACTTCAATGTCGGATTGCTTAAATTTTTTTTTTAATAATTTTTTTTAAATAAATTATATTGTTGAGGAAGCAAATAATTTTATCGGTATTGGATTTGATGTCTCCTAGCATTGTCGGAAGTTTTCTTTCAATCTGTTCCTGCTGGAAGTAGGTTTCGTATAATGGGCATTCCTCAAGAATGTCTGCTTGTTAAAGAACGCTTGCAAAATCACATTGGTGAGACGCCTGTTATTTAAGGTAGCCTTGGTATTAGGGAAGTATGGCCAATCCTCAGCATTGCGATCACCAATTCTTCTCTTCTATTTTTTCTATAGGATCCATTCCATTGTTTTATGTCTCTTTTAATGCTTTTGATTTATTAATGAGGTATATTGTATTAGGTGAACATTCAAGAGGCATAAGATATCTTTGTATTTCTTTACTATAATTTGGCACAAATATAATTTTATTATTTATACTATGATCTGTCAGAGAAATCATTGTACTTTCTCTAGTTAATTGATTAGAAATATTAATTTTAATAAACAGGAATAATACAATAATTGATAAATCGAAATTATCAAGTAAAAAAAAATTACAATTTATGTTGCCATTGAAATTCAATTTAGAATACATTGAACCACTACCAGATTTAGTAGATCTAGATCTGTAATTTTAATTTAACTTTTCCCTTTTAATTTACGCAATCCTTTTTTAATATAGTATTAAAAATGTTTGATAAAGACTAATACTTAATTAGTCAGCGTTAATATTTGAAAAATATAAATATCCCAAATATAACAAAAATAAAGTCATAGCAAACACATATCTTCCAAACTACTTAGAATAATTCCTATTTGCATTGACAATGATACAGGATGATAAATACCCAGAGAAGGTAGTAAGTTAGCCTATATGGCTAGGAAGGGGGGAGGGGGGTAATACATTCTGTAATGGTTGAGCCGGCATCCTGGAAACATGGTTATAGAAATCCTATAATATGGAAATCCGATACAAATGGAGAACTTTTATATTCGGTTTGAGTTATTCCTTTATTCCGGAGTCAATGAGATTCTGGCCGGGGCATTCCCGGGGTCTCTTTCAATTTCTCCTCTCTTCCATTCTCATTTATTGTTATACCTTTCTTCCTTTCACTTCATTGTTTTTTCTTTTAATTTTCTCTCCCCATTCTTTAATCTTTCTTTTTTGAAAGAATGATTTCTTTCGATTCATTCATTACTCATACTCCATTGCTTCTGATAAAAAAAAAAAAAAAAAAAAAAAAAAAAATTAAGAGATGTTTTAGGGGAATTTTTCCATTTAAGAGACTTTTTTATTATTTAAATCGTGAGAGGGGAAGGAAAAATTAAATTATATTTTTTATTAAAAGAGTCATTAAAAGTTAACAACTGTTTCACAGCTTATTTCTCCAAAGTCTGGGACATCTTTAATTCACAAAGTTACAAGCGCATTAATAACATAATAAAATAAAATCATGATAAAAAAAAAAATAAAAACATACATAATCGATTAAATTTTATTTGCGATATTCATCCTGAGGACCCCTATACCAACTTTCCACATTAGGTAATGGGGTAAGCAGATTTCCAAATGTTTCGATGAAAACGTTTGTTTATAGGGATCCGTGGAAGAGGATAAGAATTGATCTATAGGATTTGACGAGGACATTATTTATTACTTAGTTATATATTTTTATTTGATATACCTGTCTATTAGTATGTGTTTTACCCACCGCCGTTCTAGACAGTTGACACAATTTGGGCATTCAGGCCTCGGAGAAGGCAGTCAGAGGATAATTCATAGTGGACAATCCTCAGAGAGCAAAGACTTATTTCTTCTTTCTTGGAGCTTCTCCAACTTGTTTGTCATTTTTCCTCCCAGTTCGACTTTATTTTTATTAATTTATAAGGGTTGGTTAGTCTGGACTCGTTCTGCTTTCCTAGATTTGAGGATCTTATTTGCCTAACCCAGTCATTTATAATATAATCATATGTCACATATCAGGCCGATAGTTCCTGATTGCCTGTAACACAAAAAGACTGATTTGCTGTATTTGGCTTCTATTCAACGTAGAAGAGCTTTCTTTGTGGTAGTTGCAACAGACTCCAGGTAACTTCAAGAAATGTTTTTTTTTGTTTTTTTTCGGTCATGTAATTGGTCTACAATATACGATGATGCTAAATTTTCTTAAAGAGAAGCAAACATTTTTTTTTTTTTTTTATTTGAAAGGAATAGAATTTAATATAATTTAGGTCTTTATTTTAGTTTATGATAAGAAAATAATGCGATCGTTCTCTGTCGAAGCTGTTGGGAATGGTTTGTCTCGCATTTAGATGAGTCTGGATTTAGTTAATGATTTAATGATTCTTTGATGAAGCGGTCTGTTTCGATAAAATATACGTTCATCTTAAGCTCACAGAAGATTCTGTGCTGTCTGCATATATGATAAGAACGATGATGTTTTATGAGCACATATCCTCAGAGCTGAGTTGTGAACAACTGAACATCCTTAAAATAGATGGTCTGGTGGAGTTATAAATAATTGAGACATAGACCATTTTGCTTCTCAAAGTTGCTGCGTAAATCTTAAAGAAGCACTGCCTATCAGCAACCCAACTTGAATGCGGAAGGAAGTTTGGGAATAGTTACTAACCCTTTTCAGCAATCATCCTTGACATGCTTGATATGACTGATCCAGCTAAATCGCCTGTCTAAATACATAGCTATGTATTTCGTTTCATTAATAAATGTGCTTCTAGTACTACCTAAAGACAAATGTATATTCTGTATGCATTTCCTCAAACGGCATTTATGCATCGTCTTTCTTTTTTAATGATGGTATTACGAAACAGCTTACATTTAATAAAATCCATAGATTTGCTTCGGAAAAAAAATAGAAGGATGCCATATGCATGTCGGAGGAGTACGATTCTTCTATTCCTAACCAACACATTCCTTTTCTAGGAATTCCTAGGAAATCCTTTTCATATTTATAAATATTTTCTTTGATTTGCCAAGCCCTTGAATTTTGTAATAATCATCCACTTCACATTGTATCAAAGGCCGTTTCTAGGTATAAAATAAACAAAATAAGTTGTTGTTTTTTTGAGAGAGAAAGCATTTCATTATTTACTCTGCAGTACTAGAATCGAATCAATGCTGGAACATTTTTTGTGATGGCAAATTGAGAGGCTGAGAACGAAGCTATTTTTTTAATATTATATCGACTAGTCTTGTCTTGGCCATCTTGTCTTGAATATTTTATAAATGTTTATTTTATAAATAAAGGTATGTAGGACGAATGTTTGTTGAATGATTGCAGCTAAGTTTTTTAGAGTATGGAACTTCCTTGCATTTTTCCATCAAGTAAGCATTCCTATGATCATTAGATGATCTATCATTTCCATATGATATATCATCCAGCCATACCAGGAGCTACTGATTTCTTTTTTTTTTTTTTTTGATTGGCTATCGCTCTAAACTTTTTAGTATAGTATAGTATTTTTCCTACATATAAGTCCTACATTTCTATATTTATTCAAAATATTCTTATGGTTTGGCAGGATTTTTGTGGTGAACCGCTTGCATAAATATTTGGATATATTCATTTTTATTTTGGTGCCAATATTGATTCGTTGATCTTTAAGCTCCCAATTCGTTGACATTTCCAATGGAGCTGTGATGGCTATAATGACATGAATGTATTTCCCATCTTAATAAGTATTGATAGTGATCGCTCCCATATAAATGGGGTTTGCTTGTCGTATAAGATTGCGGGCAGCCCATCTGCTATACTCAGGTCCATAATGGATAAAATCTTACTGCTCGAATAAAAGAGTGTATGTTCTCCTGTGTTGAGAAGGTGTTTCTTAGCTAACTTTGAGTTCCACATTTTGCTGTTGGAATGATGTCGCCAAGGAGAAGGTAGGGTGTTGACGGCTGATTAGTTATTTTTTCCGTATCTTCAAGAGACGAATATACTGCTTGAAGAATATATATGTTACAAATCGTTATTTCAGTATTATCTGTAAAATATAGTCTTACTCTTCCAGTGGAGTTGTTTTTGATATATCTTCCCTACAGAAATTGAGACCCCAACCCATGATATTCTGTCTTTTCTATAAGTTTGGTATCCTTTTATTTTTATATAATTGCTTTCATTTAAATTGGTTTATTGAATCCCTTACGCTGAGAGGCACTAATGGGAATTACGAAAGAATCAAACAGTGCAGTGGGTTTTAATTCTATGTGACAGCATAAATTGTTACATTTACAGTTTATTATTTTTTTCATTTTTGATTATTGTGGATTCCACCATCCAATGATAGATGATTTACCGGGAAAAAAAAAATTAAACTTTGTCGTAAAACACTTCATGATTTCTTAAACCATTAGTAACAAGGAATAAATCGCCATGAGAAATTGTAGATGGTGGGGCTCTCTTGACTTAGGGCCATGTCAATGAAAAAACATAATCTGTGAAGTTTTCGTATATTTTTTATTATTCTGATTATTCCTGTTTTAAAGGAAGATCGATGCGATGCTTCTAAATATTTAATACTATTTCCAAAACTCTATAACCTATAACAGAACCATTTTATAAAATGGGATCGGCTTTGTGTGTTTCACAAGTTGTCTGATTCTGGACTATCCAGGGTATAGTTCCTGGGATTTTACAGATATAACATATTAGGATATCTTCGGCTAAAAAGATGTGAAAGGTAAAACTTAATACATCCTCTGGAGCAATGAACATTGTCTTTGAAGCTCGAAATGTGGCTAGTTTTTGGACCTTGATAGCTTCCACTTAATGAAGTTACAAGTGACAGTTATTTAATGCTTAATTTTACTTAGCTCATTTGTTATTACAGAATGAGAGATACTCCACCACCCTTTCGATATAATAATGCGCTTACAGGAGTTTACTAAACGCTTTATACAAATCAATTGCTCTCCGAAATTTAATCTTTCTTGTTGATAACTATTCGTAGGTAGGACGATTGCGTTCTCACGTTTTGAAACTGGTTTATTCACTGTCATTTACGAGTATTTTGGTCTTCTGTTTATCATTCTTTACAAGTGTTCTCCCTTCCAAGGCACGTTCGGGCCCAGTTCTTATTTTTTTGCACGTAGAATATCAGTTGCGATTGCACACTTGAAAAAAACCGCTTTGCTCTGAATTGAAACAGATCTTCCAGTTCAGCTAAGTTGCTATTTTTGGCACTGAAAACAAGATACAAACTTGTTCTTGATTGCTTAGATACACCCGTCTACTGATCGTCGAAATTACGCTACTTCTAGTTTAATCTCTACTAATTGTAAGTTGGGTGTAACATTCAATATAGACTTTCTGTTTTATTCCTCTAATAATATTCGTAGCTAGGACGATTGCGTAATCACGTTTTGAAACTGGTTTATTGACGGTCATTTGCGGGTATCTTGGTCTTCTTTGATTATATTGGGTTTCGTTAATATTTCACTGCGAGCTTAGGAAATAATTTTTTATTATTATAAATCTCTGGTTTATCATAGTTTACAAGTGTTCTCCCTTCCACGGAACGTTCGGACCCAGTTATCATAATTTTTCACATAGAATTTCAGTGGCGATTGCGCACTTGAAAAAAACCGCTTTGCTCTGGATTGTTCAGCTAAGTTGCTATTTTTGGCACTGAAAACAAGATACAAAATTTTAGATATTGTTTAGTATGCTAGGGTTGCAGCTGATAGTAAATATATTTTCAAAACAACTTTTTGGACAAGATTAAATCAAAAATTGAAAATGGTAATTATGATTTATGACTATTAATATTGTTCGTGCGCATGGAGATGAAGGAGCATGAAAAACCGAACCTCAGTCTTATTACGTCTTATCCGGAACAATATATATATATATTTTTTTTTTTATTTGTTTTGTTTATGGATGAAAATACCTTTTCTTGTTGATGCAGTACTGTTATCATTTTTGAAATGCTGTAAGTAATGTACCTGCAATCGTTTTCGTTCTCATGCTATATCTTGTTCCGAGAAACTAATGTTGCCCCTCCGCCTAATGAAATTTTCAATAAACTACTCCTCCACGGATCTTTTGAAAAATCTGCCTTATAAAGGAGTAGGGGCGAGTTGGTTCGGTTTCCTAGTTGGCCGTTAATCTTGGATTGGATTGGCCCCGGATGATGATATTGGCAATAAGGGCAGGAGCAATACATTTGAAATGGCAGAAGTAAAAGTGGGTCCCCTAGAGGTAGCAGTAGGTCCCCCTCCCCACCCCCCCCTCCTACCCCCTACATATATTGGAAGCAGATGTATCGTCCTGATTTGCATACTACTGTATCAGTCCCCTACCTCACCCTGGTCCAACGGCCGTTTTTATTTGAATATTTTTTAGTGCGGTACTTGCTTTTATTGCGGCTTCCCTTCGTATGAATAATAAATATATAAATATATTTTTATTTCTGGGGCACTACGACGTTGCTCTACATTTGAAAATTAATACTCCTGGTACCTGCATGTACCTCTTTGAATACAATAACATAAAAAACTCGTTTAAGATTGGAATAGATATATTTTCTCTAAAATTTCAAATATTCAAATTTAATGTTGTTTTGTTTTTATTACTTATACTGTTAGTTATCTAAAATAAAAAATATTCTCCATCTAATACCTATGAAGAGGAGAATCCTTCATAAATATTCTCATAAAATACATAGATTCATAAAAAATAAAAAATAACTCTAACGTTTATTTAAGTTTATATATATATATATATATATATATATATATATATATATATATATATATATATATATATATATATATAAGTTTTAAATATAATGAAATTCATAAGTGGACATATTATCTATTGAAAATAAGAAATAAAAACCGTTGAGTCCCGTGATTAAACGACTGATGGATTGCTCTGGCAACTGATTTAGATATTACGTATCTTAGACGATCTATCAAAAGATTAATCACCTCCATATTATTTATTTTTAAAGGAAGGTAGTTTCGAATATTATGCAAGTAGTATCTTCTGTAGAGGGTTAGTGGGCAACAGCTTCTGGACTATGTTTGTTAGGATGGTAAGAGTCGGGTGCAATTATCCATAAGTTGCTCCGTTGTCAGCAGACAGTTGCCGGTGCAGCTTTCTGACGGAGGATTACTTTCAACAGGGTGCCGATGGGTCAACTTGGTGTGTCCAATCCTAAAGCGTGTTACTACAGTTTGTTCTCTGTGGTTTATTGGGAGAGGTAATAACGGAGGAAAGTTTTTAAATAGTCTTTTCATTTTATTTGTTTGAGGGACGTTTACCCAGAAGTTAAACCATGCTTCTCTGCAAAGGTTGAATACATATTTATTAAAGTCGTATAGTATCACTTAAGTATTGGGAAAAGAAAAGACAGTTCTTGCTTGCTTTGCGCTCATGCCTACCAGTTCATTTCATTCTGTTCCAACCTGACTATTACTGATTTCATTATTTTTATCACTATTGGGTCTTTAGATGATTGGAAGTTATGGATTGAATAAAGGGTGGATCAAGAATCACAGCAAATCAGAAATTGTTTTCTGTCCAAAGTATCAATTGAATTCATACAAATATAAATTGGAAATATTTCAGCTGAAAAGACGGTGTATAAATTTAATTGTAAATATAAAATGAATTTCGAAGGCATAAATAACTATAGAACAATATTTATTCATTTTTCGTTTCATTCAGTATCTGTACGGAATACTCAAGTTTTCTTATTGAGGGTTTTTTTTTTAACCTTTGTGCCGACTTTCATCAGTTTTCAACCCCCTACCTTCCCATTTGGGTGGAAGGGAAAAGCTGGGGAGGGGGCTTGGAAAGTCAATTAGTTTTTGCTAATAGCTAGGAGGGAAATATATTAGAACTGTTGAGGGAGAGATTGGTAAACATCGGTGAGGCTCCTAGATTTCGGTCTAATGAGCAAAGTTCTGTCTCCTCTGGTCAGTCCTATCCTCCTCTTTTCCTCTTTCTCTCCGTCCTCCTTGTTTCTCTCCCAGTTCGGAAAAAGTTTCTTTCGAGTCCTTGGTAACCTTATAACTTTTGACTCTTTTTCAAACTTCAGGAGTTTCACTGATGAGACAGGGAATTAGTTGATTTGTCCGTTATTTCCTTCATGTGGATTTTACCTTGAAAACTATTTTATTAGTTAGTTAAACCATCCTTCTCACTTATTTTCCGTAAAACATAATCCTTGAAAAATGGGTACACTATGATTTAAAATTCAGATGGATTTGTGTAAATTTTAGATGGATCTGATTATGTTATAACTATGTTTTAAAATGGATATCTGACTAAAACACTTATTCACCATGAAGAAAATATCTCCAGGTTTCTTTCTAGTCACTTAACTTATTTTGGTCAAAATTCGACTTAACCACATACTCACTGGGATGACAGATATGTAAAAACGTTTTCTCTTAAGAATTAAGGGTCTGTAGATGGCACAAAAAGTTTTAATTAAAAAAATTGTAATCGCCTAAAATCGCTTCTTATCTCAATGTAATGCTTTTCTAAATTTTGACAACTTCTTGTACAAATTATGCAATAATTGTTGTATATTTGATTCACTGTTCACATCGGCAACATTCTATAAAATTAATGATTTAATTTTCCAAATGTGGTGCTTCTGAAAATTCATATTTCATCTTTTGCCTAGGGAAATTTCTGAAGGTCATAAACTTGTAAGTCAAGCCAATCTGAAACATCATAAAGCATTTACCATTCAATGAACCAAAAACACACTGGGTTCCTTTTGTTGGAGGCTAGCTCTTGTATAAGTTGTTGCATTGCTGCATATTTAACAAAGCCGGGGGAGAGGTAATTGCCTCGCAATAAAAAGGGAGAGAGGGAGGAGATAGAAGGAATACAAATATATAATTCACCGGATCCCGGCCCCAGCCCAACCCGCACCTCCGCGGCCAATCACACTTTCACTCCTGGCCCGAATCTTCCGAGTCTGAGGAAAATTAAAACAACCACAGTACGCACTGCTTTGTTAGAAATAATTTAATACCCAAATACTAATAAGAAAATAGATAAAAAGAAATTGCGTCACTCCTAGATGTGAATAAAATCGTAGTTAAAATTTTTTTTTATGGATCTCATAGAGAGTTCACTCAGTCTTGTGCTAAAAGCGCTATTTATTTATAAATTTATTTATTCACCCACACCTGTCAAAATAAACATTGACAATCAGAGGAATGTTTGGCTTGATAAACAAAATGCATAAAAGGTGATATTTCAGACATGAGGAAGAAGGATACCCAAAAGTAACTCTTCCTCGTAATATATACAAGAAACCCACACACACAGATGTAGTTATAGACAACAATGCCAGGAGACCACTAACACACAAACTCGCAGCATTTCATAGCATGATATACCGGCTTTTAAATATACCGCTAAATGAACGAAATTTTAACAAAGAAATACAAACGATTCACACTATAGCTAACAACAACGGATACAATAAAACCACAATCGATAATATTTTAAGAAAACAAATACATAAGAAAACTATGAATAATATATACAAAACACCCTTTATCCCAGAGGATAAAGCTACGCCTAAAAAATATATTTTGATACCATACTACGGCCCAATATCCGCTAAAGTCGGGAAAGAATTAAAAAAATTAGGTTTAAACCCTGCATTTAAAATAGATAAGCCATTGTCTTCATACTTCCCTTCACCGAAGGACAAAATAGACCCTTTCCAAAAAAGCGGCGTATACGAATTAAAATGTAATGACTGTGAAGCAAAATACACGGGAAAAACCGGACGATCAGTAAATCAGAGAGTAAATGAACATATAAGAGCATACACTAATAAGACCCAAAATTCCAATTTCGCTATCCATCTAAATGAAAATAACCACAAATTTAATAAAGACTCGGGAGTAAAAATATTACATCAAGTAGAAAATAGCCTAAAATTAAATACTTTTGAATCACTAGAAATAATAAAATCGTTTAAAACCGATCCAGATTTTTGTTTAAATGATCAGATTAACATATCCAATAGCCCCATTTTAAATTTATTTCCCATAGGAACGAAAAAACCCAATGAGTCATAAGGGAAACCCCGTTGTAAATCTAAAACTTTACCTACCTGCCCCCCTTTTACTTCTCACAAATTCAGTGTTTTAGTTACCTCGAAGGTGAGTGCCTATGCTTGATTTCTTGTCTTATCTTTTTAAAAAACTTTAGTATATTTAATCTATGTAACATAGTTCTGATGTGTTGAAAAATTTTATTGTATGTTTTAGAACTGAAAATGAATGTTTAGCATTCGAAACTAGTTTTCAAATAAAATAATCTCGATAGAAGTGGCATTTAATTCATCAATCCTAATTGTTTATATCTTTGTCTTTGTAAATTTTGATGGAATTGTTTGTTGTGAATATGTTTTCGCTAACAGTTGGTGTACATAGTTTAGTATGTAAAGTTATGTTGGTAACATACACTCGTATTAAGACAGTGAGAAAGGTTAAATTTCGATGACAAATCTATTATCGCTGCCACCGGGGTGAAGAGTTAAGGCCATTCCCAATCCTATAAATAATTTTGAGGATAATTCAAAAGAATGCACTTTGACTAAAATTATCTTTATTTGCGTGAGTATAATTTATGCAATTAAATCTATAGTCTACTTAAATTTCCGCTAGCTTGAAATAACTGCAAAAGATCACGTCCAAACAGCAGATTCTCACAGGGGACTACTAGTCTTATGTTGTATCAAGTTAAATTTAAAAGTGCTACAGATTGAAATGAGGTTACAAAGTATTAGAATATAGGTGCTTTTAGATGCTCGGTGCCTTTTTTCGTGCAACATGAGACATGCAACTAAGGCGCAAGTGAGGTTCATGCCCCAAAACGAGCGTCAAGCAAGGCGCACGGAGTTGCTTGTGGTTCTTCTTCATTCCTTTTATTTTTATTTTAATTATTTATTGATATTTACAACTGTATACAATATAAAAGAACAAAACAAGTAAATGTGATGATAATGCTAAAAATGACTTGTCAATTCCTTGTAAAGTAAGTACCCATTGGTAGCACTTATAAAAGTTCTATAGAACAAAGTACATTATATAATGGTTGTCCCGAGACTATCATATTTTCAGCCACCTCGAAGGGTTATCTGGAATAGAGTGAGAAGCTAGTTGTAATACTGATGAATTTAAATAGTTGTGGAGTTTGCTATGAAAGATTTTGGGCTAAAGTATTTAGTATAAACAGAAACATAAGGAACATTAAAATTTTTGTGGATAAGTTTGCTTGTGACAAAGTAAGGAGCATTGAGCATTTTCCTAAATATTTTGGAATGTAAGGATTGGATACGAGATGAATTGGATGGTTTAGTAGAACCCAAAAGCTAAACTCCATAATCCATAGTGAATGAGTCGGATTTCAGCTGTATACACCGTGTGTATGCATGCGATGCTACCTAAAATATGAGAGTAGGGAGGAATAAGAAACGTTATGATTAACGTTGAAGGTTCTAGTACTGAGACAGGTGGGAATAATAAAGATGTATATAGAATTCACCGAGTTTGTAAAGCAATCCTGGTAGCCAGACTCGGTCAAAAGCTTCTTCTACGTCGAGAAAGGATCCCGTGATGTACATTTCGCGCTCCAATGCGGAGGAGACGACGTCCACCATCATACGATGACATTGTTGGATTGTGGAATGTGATGTTCGGAATCCAAACTGGTGATCCGGGATTAAGTGATTGGAATCTATGACTGGATACAAGCGTTTCGGGATGAGTTTTTCTAGGATTTTACTCATGATTGAAAAGAGGGAAATATAATGGTACGCGGATGGGAGATAAAACAAACGATACAAATATTTTTACTCAGAACATGATTCTGATGTAAACTTACTGCTAGTTTTCATCATTTTCATTATGCCTGTGTTAGCAAGTATTTATTTATTTATTTTCATCTGACAACAGTGTTACCACAGTTTTATTTTTTATTTTTTGCATCTGGCCTCAGTGTCGGCACTGCAATCTTATGGAAATAGTATTAGTTACTATTACAGGAATTTCAAGATTTTGAAGATAGAAGACTACAAAATGTAGCAGCGACTGTAAAACGTACCATTAAGGATAGCGCACACTACATACATACACACACACACACACACACACACACACACACACACACACACACACACACTCATATATATATATATATATATATATATATTTATACATTGGTTTTTCGTTTTTCTTTTATGAAAAGCTGCCAGATGTTTATATTTGAGGTGGCACTTCATAGTAGCCAGATATCGACCGGACGATTAAAGTGGCAGTGGCCAGGGGACAAGAAAAACCACTTGCGACCATCTCTTAGCTGCACTGCACAACTGGACCCTCTCTGTTTACTTTATTCTTGTTCCCTCCGTATATATATATATATATATATATATATATATATATATATATATATATATATATATATATATATAAAAAATAATAAATAAATTAATTAAATTTTAAGTGCAAGAAATGATGATTTCAATGGAATAGAAAACATACTTATAGCGTTAAGTCCTATTTCTAATAAGATTTAGTAAAACAAATTGGCGTAAAGCACTAAGAAATCACGAATGGACAAACGCGACTTCAACTTCTGCACTGTGTATGCTATCAGATGTCCTTAGATGTCGCACCTAGGTATTAACATTGCCGAATGAGCATTAGGAGAGCAGCTGTCATATTTATAGTTTAAAAAAAAAAAATCACAGTTTTAATCAATATCAGATGCACGACATATTCTGTATATTCTGACAACTTAAAAATTAAATCGGTTTGTTATAACTTCAGGTACAACTTGTTTGAAAAAAAATAACCTTAGTTGTGAACTACCTATTTCACAATTATAATTAATGATAACCATCAGTAAAATGTAATATTGTTATTGTATACTATAATTTTAGAAAAACAAAATGTCTTTTAACTTTACGTTTATTATTTTTTATACAATGTTTTGAACTATGTCTCTTTATTTTATTTTTGTTTTTTCTTTACGTCCAATGAATTTGGCTGATTTCCACTCAAATACCACCAGCATTTTTTCCTTGCTTGCATGCTTCCTGATCTTTTTTCCTCTCGTATGCATTCATATCGTTGCCTTCTTCACATGAGATACCGACTGTTCTTAAAAATCGACTTTTTACCATCCATTCCACGTCCTCTAACTAAATTAGGTTTTTTCCCTTAATGTTAACTGATAGTGTAAAATGTTTGATTTTTATATTTATTGATTCTGTGATCGTTTAAATTTTTTTTACCAGGTCGAAATTTCAGCGACTTCACAAAGATACAAAGGTGAGGATTTTTACAATAATTGAATCACATGCCAGAAGTAAAACATACTCGAAAAGAAAACAGGAAAATTGTTTCTTGGAATAGGCTGTTATCCGTGGGCCGGTTAGTAGGGATTCTGATGTATGAACTGTACAGCTCTAGTTTCATTATCACCACTGTCCCACCATAGATACTATCATCTCGATCAGTGCATATTTTATATAAAGTTTAGTTTATGATAAATTAGCGAAACTTCTGTTTAACTAAATAAGTAGAACTAAGGTTTTTATTTGCTGAAAGAGATTCTGCTCATCGTTAGCGATGTTAACGCTTGGTATATAATGCAAGAAAATGTTTTAACCTATTTTTCGTTTTAAATTAACTCAGTGACAGTCTCCAACAGTTTTAATGGCGCAACAGTTCCTCTTCAAATCATAACCTTTAATTACGGCAAAAATGAGTGGCGGGCGTAACTGCTGCAAACTACGGATTGACCACTCTAGAACGCTCTTCTCTTTTTTAATTTTAATTTTTTTTTTTTTTTTATACGACTTCAAACGACGGTTTTTCTCTAATGAATCATTCCTGCCCCAGATCGGAGAGCACTCGTGACGCACAATTAGAGAGCCTGCGAGGGGACGTTGGATAATTAAAAATGATTTATGAAGGAGGATTGGAGAAGAGCTCCCCCCCCCCCCCCCGCTGGCTCGGAGGAGACCGCTTTAATGAACAACCCAGGCACTAATAGCTCAACAACTAGCAATTAAATAAAACAATATTATATTTGTTCTCACGCTTCCTTTCCAAATCTTTTACCAGTTCTATATTTTTTTCAAAAATCAGCCACGTTATTAAAAAAAAAAAAATCCACCACCGTATGATGGAATTCACTAACTTTTTATCTGCCAGAAGTTTTATCGCTTGATATAAAATTACGAGCTTTAATTACGAGTCGGTTTTGATTATATTGTTATTTTTAATTGAGTAGCATTTTTAACATAACAAAGAAAACTCACGAGTTGTCTGGCTCAACCACTAGCATATCAGATATGTTTTCATGCTATTATCAGTAATTGCTTTTTTTTCACTTTCATCTTTCATTTTAAATTGTAACACAACAGGGCTAAGAATTTGCATATTCTTTTTTCGGATCTAGACCATCGTTTGGCTTTTCCAATACAGTATCAGTAAGTTAAATAAATGTTCCTTCAGCAGTTATATTTTTTTGGGTATAATACTGAAGCTTCTTCAATCCTATTTGCTTGAATATTTCCCGTTCATAATGAATCCGAAAGGTTTACACCACCAGCTCTTAAGTCCAAACCTTCCTCCACGATGGGAATTTTCTGTTCTACCATGCTTTACTGTCGATACTTTTCCAATCCGTTCTGCTGACAATTGGTTTTTTGATAACTTATTTATGTGGTCTTCGTCTACATGATATCATCTGAGACCACCGTTTAATAAGTGAGTTCATATGAATCTCAGAAAAGTCTGAATACAATTTTTTCAATTACTAATTGAAAGTAAAGCCATATTTACTTACATTTCAGAAGGCATCCCTAGGTTTAAAAAAAGGAACAAATAACAATACACTATGAAGTTGTAACCATAAAAAAATGTCAGTTGATTGCTAATTCTGAAAAATAAGGTAATAAAATATTACATTAACATGGAATTTAATCAGTTCTAATAAATAATAATGAAAATTAAATTTTGTTCCATAAATGGGTTTAATAATTACACATGACATACAATAATCATGAGCTAAATTATACTAATATAATATCGTCTGCTTAGAGGAAAAAGTCACTAAGTGCAATTTTTTCCTAATTTGGAAAAAAGTCATTTTGTTGAAGGGACCAAGTGAATAAAACTGCTATATACGAACATTAGAAAATGAAGAAATTCTCTATATAACTATCTCAGATATTTTTTATGAGCATATTCCCGTTTGAATATTGAAACAGAAAAAATTGACTTTTTTACTTAACGACTTTTACCTCGAAGCAGGCGAAATATATATTTAAATAAATATTCATATTATTACAGAAACAAGTCCAAATTTAATTAGTTTAATTTGAAAAGTATTCTCTCTAATGTTTGATGACTGTAAATGTTCCCAAAATTTAATCTTGATTAAAGTGTTATGCCTACGGAGCGACGTGATAATTTGTCACCCCAACATTTCGCAACGGCAACGCAAAAGGAGGGTCCCGCATCCAAATAGATTATCAATCTGGAGTGTCATCCTGGAAATTAATAAACAATAGTTGTTCACATACATCAGGGGGACAATTCAATTGTGAAAAAGGCCATTTGCAACGGGTGCGTGATTTCTTGCAGCGGCGGCTAACCGGATTACCCGACCTAGGGGAAGGGGTGTCGGCCAATTAAGGAGATGGCGATATTTCAATGTAAAGACAAAAGGCAGCTCGTTAAGGTCAATGGTCCGTGGATCGAGTTATCCGTTTCCGGTTCCGCACTTAGCTGCCGCCACCAGGAAGTGGCTCACCGCCCACTTACCGGGGGGTGGGTGGAAAAACTATCTCTGCTCTTCGGGGGCAGGAGTGGAGGGATGGTTAGCTTGGATATTTATCGCTAGCTGTCCCTGTCGTTGGATGTTAACTGGTCTAGCCTAAAGCAATCCTGTTCTAACTGGAATAATTCCAAGGTCATACATATCATCGATGATTTTTTTTTTTTTCCTATCGCATTTTTGATAAAATAACTATTACTAAATGAACAATTTTTATTTCTGTAATTATTTTAAAAGTTATTAGTTTATGTTTTCTTGGTGGGTAATGCGACCCAAAGTAAGCCATGGTTTCACAGACCCTTTTATAGCCTGCAGTCTACTGTGTGGGCTCTGATTCTACATTGGCAACTTTCAATGCTGTTAGATCCGCTGTTCCTTGTCTTGAAAGAGAAAATACATTTCTAGTAATACCCTCATGACTGGAAATCTAGATCAAGTGGACGAATTTTTCTTTTTCTTCAAGTATTTTTTATTAACTTACAGGCCAACGGTGGACCACGCGTATATCATTTTCAGGTTTTCTTCCTCTCTGCCCAAATTCTTTTCATTTTTTCGCCTATTTCCCTCTTTCTCTCCTCCGTCCATTTCTTACTTTCATGCTTCTTCTTCTCCGCTACAAGAACCTTTATATTTTTATTATTATTTGTAGTCTCCCTCCGTGATACCCAATTTTTTAACTTCCTCTTTCATTTGCTCTGGGTATTTTTATTCGCTCTTATATTTTTCAATTTCATCACTTTATCAAATATTTGTTTGTTTAATCTATTGCTATTCATTCTTTTCATGTGTCCGAAAAAATTTAATCTCCTTTTCCTCATCGATGATTCTAGGTTTTCCAATTGTTCGTAAAGGTCATCGTTCTTTTTTAATCGATATTCTTCCCCAACCACAATCAACCAAAATATATCATGAAGAAGGCTTTGAATGAAAATATATATATATATATATATAAGTTATCTTCAATTTAAAAGTAAAGACTTTTTTAAAAAAGAAGTTTATTCAATAAAAGTTACAATATCAGAAAGAAGAGTGGCGTGGAGACGGCTCTGGATGTACTGAGAGAGAATTACAAAATTTCTTGAGGTTTATAAAGGGTTACAATGGCTTCTTCTAGGAAGCTTTATGCTAACATTACAGTTCACAGGAGAGCAAGTTCCCACGAGGGGTTTCTAAGAAATAGATTACAATGGTTAGGAGTCAAAGCTTAAAATTAAAAATATCTAAGGAAAAATATATAGTGTAACTCCTCCCCACCTAGATACGAATTTCACTGCTTTGGGTGAAATGAGTTACAATTCTAGTTTTGTAAAAATAATAAATAAAAGTTACAAAGGTTAATATAAAGATGATAATACAAATAAAAATTATCCACAAAATAATTATGTGTAGAGTGTTAGAGTTATAGGTATGTTTTGTTGATACAAGATGTGAAAGATGTGAGGTTTGTAATTCATGAAATTTTAAATTTTTAATTTCTAATGTAGTGTTTAAAAGCTGTGAGGCTTGAATATTTAAAGTTTGTTTATCAAACAATGTTAGAGAACCATGAGTTTGACTGGATGAAAATACAGTTTTATTATGATACAAAATTGAATTAAAGTTTGTTTTAACTAAATAAATTCCTGTCATATGATAGTTTACTGTTTCTTTTTCTTGTTGAACTTGAAGATCATCCGGGTTGTAAAATGCTATGAGAATGTAGCGTGTTCCTGGGATTTCTTCGATGTGGTTTTCTTCTTGATGTAGACGTGTGTAAAGACAATTTACACTGGATGATTTTTGTAAAATATCTTGAATACATAAGTCATCGTGGTGAGATAAGTCAGCTGTATGACAGTGGTGAATGCTGTTTCTTTTGATACATTGATGATTAAGAAATTTAAAGTTGTTATTAATATTTAAGAGATATTTGAACTTTGGAATTATTGTTATGATTTCATCCTTTACAATAGATGGAATGGGGTATAAATTATACAAACTAAAAACAGTTTCTTCGAAAATTGGAATTGATATAGTATAAATAATTTCATTTTCATGCAAAGCACATTGTACAGATATTGTGCGTTCTATATCTAGGATAAATTTAAATTGAAATGGATAAAGAAATTTGTTATTGTAATGTGGATCTATCTTTTCTAATTCTTGAAACAATGTTTTTGTATTCATTATAGATGGATGTAGAATATTTAGTTTACAAAAGGTTAAAGAAGTTTCTATATCAGAAATGGTAGTAGAAATTAAAGAGAAAATAAGTTGGATGTGATCTAATAATTCTTTAATTGTTAACAAGTTAACTACGGTCCCTATATCATTAATTTTTCGTGCAATTTGCAGCGTATTCTCTTGTATGGTTTTAATAGTATTATTAAATTGACTAATTAAATCACTGTTTATCGAATATTGGTTATGTAAATTAAATTAAATTATTATTAAATTATCATTATTAAATTAAAATTAAATTATAAAAATTAAAGTCTAATCATTTAATTATACTATTTTACTGTATAAAATATTTTCCATAATTTGGCTTATAATGCCATCTCTTAAACTAGTAAGAGTTCATATTCCCTGAACTCGTTATGTTGTTTATCAACAATAATTATTCTTTTTATCATTCTTTATTTTTTTTTTTTTTTTTATTATTGTTATATAGTTTGGGCATTTTATCTGCCATCTTTTCACATCAATATAAGTCGTATCCAGCGACCTTATTGTGTATATTAAATTGTTATTTATATTAAATTATTTCTTATGCTTTTTATTTTAAAGAAAAATAAAATTATTTTAAAGCAAAAAAAATTATTTACTAATATTAAAAAAATTAGTTTTAAATAAACATAATTATTATAGCTTGTAATTATAGCTTGTCTTAAGCGAAAGAATGTGTCCGGTGCGAGTGCTTTATCTCAGTTCTAAGAATGCTGACTCGGTCCAGCTCTTTCATCTGGGGGTCTACCAACATGGTACGTTTGTCCTTTCTTTTGCGGTCGTTTTATATTTTTTAAATGAATTTTTTCTCGCGTGTTATAATGTTTTTTATCAATTACAGCGGTTTTACTATGTTTAATTATTTTTTTAATCTTTTCCTTTTTAAATTTATTTTTTAATTTTGATTGTTTTTGCCTATTAGCTACAAATACTGTTTCCGGGATTTCGTTTGGCAATTCTTCGCGATTTTTATTCATCCTGGTTATATATTTTTCTTTTGCTACCTGATTCCTATGATTTATTTGTTCATGCAAAATTTTTACTCTTTCTTTATGTTTTGCAACATAATCATTTATGATTTGATTATTGAGATCTATTGCAACGGGCGAGTCTATATCTAAATGTCCAGATATTATTTCGATTGGCTTTAGTTGTGTGATGGAATGAATAGTGTTGTTATACGCGAGTACGGCATATTTAATTTTTTTTTTTCCATTGCGTCTTTTTTGAATTCGTCTCTATTATTTAATAACCGTAAATGTTCTATTAATGTGCTATGAAATCTTTCAATGGGTCCGTTTGATTGAGGTGATTGAGTAGCTGTATAATGTAGTTGGATTCTGTGTAATTTTAATAAATCGGATAATAATGAGTTTCTAAATTCTAAACCGTTATCTGTTATTATTTGTTTTGGTAACCCGTGATGAGAAAAATGAGAAATTAATTTATTAACGACTTCAGTTGCTTGACCATTTTTTAATTTATAAACTTGCGCAAATTTTGAAAAGGAGTCGATTAGAGTTAAATATTTTTTGTTTTCTAGTGTGATTGTATCCATGTGAACTATTTCAATTGGTTTAGATGGTGTTTGAGTAACGTTATATTGGAGTTTTAAAGGATTCCGATCATATTTTGATACCGTACAAATTTCGCAATTATTAATTTGAATTCGAATTAAGTTTTTCATATTAGGCCAATAATACAATCTTTTTATTCGATTAAATGTTTCCTCCGAACCGCGGTGGTTTGTTTTGCCAATGTGGTAATCATTTATTAAACTATTTTGTTCATCAGGATCTTGAATATCGATTAATCTACTTGTAGTTTTTACAAAATTTAATTCCGAATGTTTAAAATATTTTACCATGGTTTCATAAAATTGGGTATAAAAATCAGTTTCAAAGAATAAATAATATTTAACTTTTGGTTCAACGAATTCTTTAATTAATTTTATTATATCTTGTTCGAAATTTTCCTTTGATATCTGAGCGATAATTCTGTTTTTAGTATTATTAAACAGTTTTTCGATTTTGGGTTTCGCGGGATTAATATCAACTAAATTTAAAATAATCTGATTTTTTCCTAAATTTACTGGAGAGTCTGCTATTGGTATTTCGATTATTGTATTTCCTAAAGTATTAGAGTGAACGGAATTTGTTTCAGATTCTTCTGTTATATTATCTAAATTTTCATTTTCATCAAAATTTACGATAAGAGATGCATTTTCCGATGTTTCATTTTCGCGGTAAAATTGTTCTATTAAATCATTAATAATAGTATCAGGGTCTTCAGATTCTGTTAAATTAATTTCTACTCGCGATAGTGCGTCAGCGACTTTGTTTTCATGACCTTTCTTATATTTTATTTCAAAATTAAATTCTTCGAGTTTTAGTTTCCAACGATATAATTTTGAGTTTGGATCTTTTAATGATTGTAACCACTGAAGTGGTTTGTGATCCGTTTGAATGATAAATTTTCTGCCATAAAGATATGGTCGGAAATATTTGGTAGCCCAAACAATAGCTAGAAGTTCGCGTTCAATAGTGGACAGTTTTGATTCACTTTCGTTTAAAGTACGGCTCGCGTAAGCTATCGGAAGATCTCGTCCTCCGTGCGTTTGTGACAATACAGCGCCCAAGGCTACGTTTGATGCATCTGTCGTTAAACAAAATGTTTTGTTGAAGTCCGGATATTGCAGGATGGGATTATTAATCAAAATATTTTTACTGGTTTCAAAACTATCTAAATAATTTTTATCCGCGATGTTAATTTTCGATCCTTTTTTTAAACATTGGGTCAAAGGTTTTGTGAGGTGTGCAAAATTTGGAATAAAACGGCGATAATATCCTAGTAGTCCAAGGAAAGCTTTAATTTGTTTAGTAGTCTTCGGTATGGGATAATTTTTTATAGCAAGGATTTTATTAGGGTTTGGTTTTACTCCGTTTGATGTGACGAGATGTCCTAAATATTCTATTTCCTTTTTTAGAAATTCGGTTTTATCGGGCTGAATTTTTAAGTTAGATTCTCTTAGTTTTTTAAAAACTTGCTTTAAAATTGATAAATGCTCCTGAAGGGACGTACTGTAAATTATTATATCATCTAAATAGGCAACACAATTTGGAACGCCCATGAGTATGTTGTTAATCACTCTCATAAATGTTGGTGGACTATTTTTTAATCCAAAAGGTAACCTTAGGAACTCGTAATGACCGTTTACGGTTGAGAATGCTGTTTTAGGGATACTCTCTTCATCCAATAAAATTTGATGAAACGAACTTGTTAGGTCGATTGTTGAAAAGTAACTGCTTTTGCCTAATTTATCCAGCAGTTCGGTTATATGCGGAATAGGATACTTATCATCGACCGTTTTCTCATTTAATTTCCTATAATCAATTACTATTCTCCACTTTTGTATTCCCGATTGGTCTAATTTTTTTGGAACTACCCAAATTGGACTATTGTAAGGTGAAAAAGAAGGGCGAATGATTTGTTGCTCTAGCATTTCGTCAATTTGTCTTTTCACTTCGTTTTGAAATATTTGAGGATATCGGTAATTTTTAGTATAGACTGGGATCTCGTCTTTAGTTAGGATTTTATGTTTGATTTGCGTATTTGCAGTTAGTGGAGTACCTTTTAAATAAAATAGATCAGAATATTGTTTTATTAAATTTTGAATTTCTTTTTTTTCTTCTTCGTTTAAATGGTCCGTGCGAATAAGATTTTTGACTTCATTGAAATCTGATTCTTTTGTTTTAATTAAATTTATATTATGAGATTCGTTATTTTTAAAAATTCTGATTGGTTTCACAAGGATTGGGGTTTTAATAGTTAATCTAAATGACCGATCCGAATTATTTTTTACCGTACATATAGCTTCGTTATTTTTAATTGAAATTAAACCTTCATGAATTTTAAGACAATTATTGAAATCGGTATGAGGAATGATTCCTTCTCCATTTGAGATATTTTTGATTGGAATTTTGATTACGGTTTCAGAATCGTTGTTTAAGATGTAAGTATATTCAGATTGAGGGGGTCTGTTGTCATAATGAATTGTTAAATTGCCACAAGGTGTGATTAGTATATCATTTACTAAATCAATTTTCGCACCTAATAATTTAAGACTGTCTGTTCCAAACAATAAATCGAATTTAGGATGGAAGTCAAAAATGCCAAATTTCAGGGGAGTTTTGGTGTTGGGAAATAATTTAGATGAATCTACATTAGCGTTAAAATTTTGTATAGAAGAACCGTGCGCGCTAGTAAGTTTAAATGGTTCGTGAGTAATGTTATTAAAAAAATATTTATTTGCTACAAGGACGGATACAAGCGATTTTGTGCACGCAGTGTCTATTAGAATTTTTAAGTTTGACTTTGGTGGAATTATATATGGAAGAGCACTAAAACGGGTTAAATTAAATAGGTCTATTACGTCCATGGTTCCTGTGCTAGGCTGGGATCTAAAAAATTACTTTGATCACTATCCAGATTATTTTGATCAGTGTATTGTTGATTTTCTTGATGATCGTCTGGAAATGATACAGTGGGATAGTCGGGTGGTTGAGCATTTGGTAATTCAGTAATTTGGGATTCACTTACGGACTGTTCCGAGTTTAGATTATGAAGTTCTTCAATTTCTAGGTTTGGGTTTTTCCGAACTGGGGTATTGAGAAAAGATTTAAATTTTACACTTTGATCAGGTTGTCTCTGATATTGGGAATTACTTCTATAATTACTATTGACACTCATAGGGGTTGACTGATTAGGTTGTTGGGGTCTATATTGATGATATTGGTGTGGTATATATTGATTAGGTTGTTGGGGTCTATATTGATTAGGTTGTTGGGGTCTATACTGATTAGGTTGTTGGGGTCTATACTGATTTGAGATTACATTTTTAGCAGGTTGAATTGCTTTGTACTGGTTTACTGGGAAATAGTTTATAAATTGTTGGCGATTTTTGTGTATTGGTTTGTTATGGTTTTGGTGTGGGCGATAAGTGTCGATGACAAATTGAAAATCGTTCGTTAGCATGTTTATTGCCTGATTTAGGTCTATCGGATTTTTGGTTCTCATGAAAGAGCCAAGCGGTTCTTTCAGTCCTTTTAACAAAACTCTTAGTGCTAATTTTTCGATATATTTCGTGAGGACTAACGCCTCCATCGGCATTTCGCTCCTTAAATAACTAATTTGCAACTGTAATGTTTTTTGTATTTTATTATAAAATTCGAAAGGGGTTTCGTTGCCTTGTTTCATTCCCGCCATTTCAATATTTAGAGTGTACGCGTCGCGTTTGTCGGCGTACTCTTGTTTTAACGCATTTTTAATATCGTCCCAGGTATTGATATATTTACTATTAACCATGTCGGCGGCAGCTCCTTTAATTTTAGCACGAATTGATCCTATTAAATAATCGTTTTGGAAATCGGCAGTATTTTCGTGATTATAAAATTTGTTTTATTAATTTATCAGAAATTTCTAGAAATCGCGTTAGTGACATAGGGTCACCATGGAAATCAGGTATCATCTCTAGATACTCTTTCTTTAATGTGGGAGGTGCCATTTTTATAAAATATTTAATATAACAAACAAAAAAATAAAATGAGATAGTATGCAATGAAATTAAAATAATATGAAATGAAAATTAAATTTATCCTTAATATACAGTAACTTAATATTTAACTTAATATTAAATAAAAAATTATATTTTAAATAACAAAATATTTCTTTATAGTTATAGTAATGAAATCATAACCTTTTCTTTAAAAATAGAATAGATTTTATTCAAAATTATTAAATTGAAAAATAAAAAAAAAGTTTAATATTGAGATAATATCTCTTAAATAAAAAAAATCACTTACACTAAGATGACTTCGATAGTCAGATCCATGCCAGTTTAACGTCTCGTCTTCCTCTGAATGGACTCGTCAGCAAACAGTTGATACTGATCCTTGATATCCCTCAAGTTTGACGATGTCCTACCGACTGCGCCAGTTATCTTCAATTTAAAAGTAAAGACTTTTTTAAAAAAGAAGTTTATTCAATAAAAGTTACAATATCAGAAAGAAGAGTGGCGTGGAGACGGCTCTGGATGTACTGAGAGAGAATTACAAAATTTCTTGAGGTTTATAAAGGGTTACAATGGCTTCTTCTAGGAAGCTTTATGCTAACATTACAGTTCACAGGAGAGCAAGTTCCCACGAGGGGTTTCTAAGAAATAGATTACAATGGTTAGGAGTCAAAGCTTAAAATTAAAAATATCTAAGGAAAAATATATAGTGTAACTTATATATATATATATATATATATATATATATATATATATATATATATATATATGTATTTTTCTTGATATTATTCATTATTATTAAATATATTATTTTATTTTTTGAAGAGAAAAGATTTGACCCGGTCGGGATTCAAACCCGAATTTCCACCTCTCTAGTGTGGCGCCTTATCCAACTAGGCCACCGGGGTCGTATCCGAACCAGGCAAATCCTCTCTCTTCAGTGATCCATAACCCCCGGGCACTCGCAATTCGCGATGTAATTCCGGGGATGAATGTTCAATTGAACATTACATTTAAATTTGGATCTCGTGACAATCCGTCACCGTTTTAAATATATGTAATTTTTCTTGATATTATTCATTATTATTAAATATATTATTTTATTTTTTGAAGAGAAAAGATTTGACCCGGTCGGGATTCGAACCCGAATTTCCACCTCTCTAGTGTGGCGCCTTATCCAACTAGGCCACCGGGGTCGTATCCGAACCAGGCAAATCCTCTGATCCTTATGGATCACTGAAGAGAGATTTGCCTGGTTCGGATACGACCCCGGTGGCCTAGTTGGATAAGGCGCCACACTAGAGAGGTGGAAATTCGGGTTCGAATCCCGACCGGGTCAAATCTTTTCTCTTCAAAAAATAAAATAATATATTTAATAATAATGAATAATATCAAGAAAAATTACATATATTTAAAACGGTGACGGATTGTCACGAGATCCAAATTTAAATGTAATGTTCAATTGAACATTCATCCCCGGAATTACATCGCGAATTGCGAGTGCCCGGGGGTTATGGATCACTGAAGAGAGAGGATTTGCCTGGTTCGGATACGACCCCGGTGGCCTAGTTGGATAAGGCGCCACACTAGAGAGGTGGAAATTCGGGTTCGAATCCCGACCGGGTCAAATCTTTTCTCTTCAAAAAATAAAATAATATATATATATATATATATATATATATATATATATATATATATATATATATATATATATATATATATATATATACCTATATATATATATATTTTTTTTTTTTTTTTTTTTTTTTTTTTTTTTTTTTTTAATTGGTTAATAACACAGGCCAACAAAAAAAATGTTTTTTAAAACTTTTTTTTACTTTAATAGATGATTTTTATAGATTTGTGTGTGCTGAATTCAAATCTGGTCTTGGTTTTTTTGTATCACCCATAGTTTTTGAGAAATTTGCTTTGTTTATATAATTTATATATAACTGTTTTATATAAATATATAAAGCATTATATAACTGTTTCATGATGCCTAACTTTATATGTAGAGGTGGTAAGATAATGTTTCTAGGCTCTACAAGGTTTTTGCGGAGAATGTTCTTCTCGCCAGGTTTTAAAGACTCCCCCACAGGCCAGTTCTTTCTGCACCAATGTTGATACCTTGCTCTACTGTCCCATTCACACAAAAAACATGGAAATTCGGTAAAACCGCCTTGCTGACCAAGAAGCGTGCATGTTACATTCAAGTCAGCCAATTTTATTCAACACTACTTCTAAGTTTTCATAGCTCTCTTTCACATGTACAGAATGGGCAACAGGTACAGAATAAAACAGCTTTTACACTAGTTTTGGAAGAATCAATAAACAGCCTCTAGTCTTCTTTTTTGTATTCAACACCAAACTCTTTGATCAAACCTGGAATATCTGAACAGTACACTAAATCACCTTCTTGTTAAAAACATTTCGAAAACTACTGCTCTCCCTTGCTATACCCATATATGCTAGTTCCAACTGCCAACAAGTTCTTTTCTTTTAGTCTAAAACCAAGCAATTCAGCTTTTTCTTTTCTCAACCCAACATCCCTAACTAAGTCGTTAAGCTCAATCTGATTGTGAGTAAATAGTTTAGGCTCTATATTTGCTGTAGCACATTGGAACTCTTCATCATCTTACTCATTATTATTTTAAAATTTTATTTGTAGTATATAAAAGCTGTTAAATTCTGTAATAAATCAAAAAAATTAATATATTGATTGTGAAAAAATGGTAGGTGATACGGCTTAATAAGAGTCATATTTGGATTTAGCGCCCTAAAAAACAGAATAATAAGGTGTTTTAAGTAAAAAAGTTTGTTTGTTTATTAGAGCTTTAAGGCGTAAAACCCCTAGGGTCATCAACGCCTGAAATTCATTTATTTTTTTTATCACGATTTAAAAAAAAAAAAAAAAAAAAAAAAAAAAAAAAAAAAAAAAAAAAAAAAAAAAAAAAAAAAAAAAAAAAAAAAAAAAAAAAAAAAAAAAAAAAAAAAAAAAAAAAAAAAAAAAAATTGTACATACATATAAATTCATTTCTACAATTTATTTAATAGATTGTGGATTTTGAGAAAATTAAGTACGGATTTGACATTTGATTCGTCGTTGTTTAATAAAACTGAAATATCTGGTTGGAGTCCTAGTCTATTTAAACTGGAAATGTAAAATGGACAGTCCTGTAAGATGTGACTGACTGTAAGAGTGTTATCGCAGTGTTGGCATTTCGGTTGTGGTTCTTTCCTTATCAGGTATGAGTGAGTCAGTCTTGTATGTCCGATTCTAAGTCTAGCCAGTGCAACTTCTTCTCTGCGACTAGAGCGATCTGACGTGGTCCATGGTTTAACTGTTTTTTTAATAGTTTTTAATTTGCTCGGTGGAGTTTCATCCCACATGGACTGCCAGGCATCCGATATTTCTCTTTTCAGAGGAACAACTATTTCCCGGGGCGTTAAAATGGCAGTACCTCGGCCCGGGAGGATGAGCGCTTGCTTGGCGGCTCGGTCTGCGAGCTCATTCCCAACTATCCCCACGTGGCTCGGAATCCATATAAAGTACACCGACTTGCCTAAATCTTCCAACATAGAAAGGTATTGATGAATTTTTAGGACTACGGGATGATTCGAGTACATGTTTTTTATACCTTTTAAGGAACACAAAGAATCAGTTATTATGGTTATTGTGTTGGGAACAACGGACATGGCGTAATAAAGGGCTGAGGCTATTGCATGAAGCTCCGCTGTATATGTGCTACATAAATTATAAAGTTTCATTTTATGAGTCGAGCTGGGAGTAACGAAAGATGAAGCTGTAGACATATCGGATTTCGATCCATCTGTATAAATTTGGAAGGAATCAGGAAAACTCTGCATGAGATTAGAAAATTTTATCTGGTATTCGGAAGGTGAAGTATGGCTTTTGGGTAGTCGAGAGAGAGAGAGCATTGTTTTAGGTGGTTTGTGGGTCCAAGGAGGACTTTGAATTTCTGTTTTGCTTATCGGAATATTTTTAAGGACTTCAGTAGCTGAATAAATTCTTTCTGCCAATGGGATGGTTGAATTTGGTATATTTCTAAAAGCGTTGGAAAACCTTGGATTGAAAATGTATTTGTAGGAGGGATGTCCAGTCTGAAAACGTAATTTTGATATATAGTTTACAGCTAATTTTTTTCTTCGAAATAGCAGAGGCATTATTCCTGCTTCCGAACACAAACTCAGGATAGGGCTCGTTCTAAATGCACCAGTCGCGATCCTTATGCCTGTATGATGTACAACATCCAGTTTGTTAAGTATGCGAGAACGGGCAGAGCCATATATGAAGCAACCATAATCTAATTTAGAGCATATTAATGCCCGATAGAGTTTCATCAGCGTGTGTCGGTCTGAACCCCAGGAGGTACTACTCAGATATCTTAGGATATTAATTCTTTTAGTGGTGTCTGTTTTTAGTTTGTTTATGTGCGGTTCCCAAGTCAGCCTTCGATCAAATATCATGCCCAAGAACCTGTGACTATTTCCGTATGGGATAGAAGAATTTCCTAGAAATAGTTCGGGAGGGAGAGGGGTGTTTCTTTTTCGACTGAAATGAAGGCATTTAGTTTTTTTCAGGAGAAAATTGGAGACCGATGGAAATGGACCAGTTATTGATTCTATTTATGGCATCCTGAAGTTTATTTTGGATAATGGAAATGTTATCAGACCGGCATATGATGGATAGATCATCCGCAAACAACAGTGGCTTGACACCTCTTGGTAGGTTAAGAGCCAAGTCATTGATCGCTAAACAGAATAGCGTGGGACTGAGGACACAACCTTGTGGGACACCGTTATTCTGTTCGTGGTTCTCAGATAGTGTGGACCCTATCCTAACCCTAAAATGGCGATTTTTGAGAAATTGCTCAATGTAGCAGAGCATTTTTCCTCTTATCCCATTAGAAGATAGTTTGCGTAGAATAACAGTATGTTTTATGCTATCGAAAGCTTTGTGCATATCAAAGAAAACTGCTATTGTTTGTTGTGCATTTACGAAGGTATATTGAGTTTCCGCTTCTAGTGTAACTAAGTGATCTAGCGTGGAGTGACCTTTGCGGAATCCGGATTGAAAAGGTTGAATTAAGCTATTGTTTTCTATTATCCACATAAGTCTTTTGTTGATCATACGCTCCATAATTTTACTCAGGCAACTTGTGAGGAATATTGGGCGGTAACTGGTCGGTAAGCGTTTGTCTTTTCCACTTTTTAAAATTGGGACAACTACTGAGTTGCGCCAGGCATTCGGGAAAATTCCGGTGAGCCAGATATGATTATAATACTTGAGTAGCCATTCTCTTGTTCCTTCTGGAAGGTTTTTTATCATATCATAATGTACATTATCAGGTCCAGGAGTTGATCCTTTGACATTGTTTAAAGTATTTTTGAATTCCCATGTTGTGAATGGGAGGTTATAGTTTAGTTGTTCATCGTTAATTGAGTTATCGTCTTCTATACTTTCGGAGCCAGTTGTAGTTATTACGGTGCCATATATTCCAGAAAAAAATGTAGCAAATGTATTAGAAACGGATTTGGGATTATCGTTTAACTGCCCATTTACTAGAATTGTATAACGAGGAGAAAGGGAAGATTTCGTAATTTTACGGATTTTATTCCAAACATCGGCTGATGTTGCAGACGCGTTTATGGAACTTATATATTTTTTCCAAGATTCGGTCTTACACATGTTAATTGTTTGTCTGCATATAGCTCTTTGCCTTTTGTATTCGATAAGATTTTGAGAATTCATGTGTTTTTTAAATTTTTTATAAGCTTTGCGTCGATATTTAATCGCTTGTTTACAATCATTATTGAACCAAGGAACCAGCGGTCTTTTTGGTGTGCCCGAGGTGATTGGAATTGACGCGTTCGCTGCTCGTATGATTGTGTCCGTAATAATTTTACATCCTTCGTCAATAGACATATTGGACGGGGAAGTTGGAGGTGGTGAGGCTAAAGAAGTGAACAAGGCCCAATCGGCTTTATTAAGCATCCACCGCGGTTTTATTCGAACGGGATTCATGTTATTGAAACTGATCAATATAGGGTAGTGATCACTACTATATAAATCGGGCATAACAGTCCATTCTATAGCATTAAATAATGTAGAACTACAGAGGGACAGGTCGAGGGCTGAGTATGTTCCGTAACTGGAGCTGAGGAAGGTAGGTTCTCCAGTATTTAGAAGCATTAAATTAGAGGAGTCTAAAAAATTTTCTATTATTTTTCCTCGCGTGTTAATTGTTTGGGAGCCCCATAAGGGATTATGGCCGTTAAGATCCCCGACAAAAAGAACTGGACGAGGCAATTGGTTGTAAATATCATTTAGCTGTTGTGCGTCTATCGAACGGTCTTGTGGAAGGTATAAGTTACAAACGGAAAAGGAATATTCTCTATGGATTCTGACTGCAACACATTGTAGGTGGGAGTTGATAGGGATTGATTCGGAATATATGGATTTGTGTACAGCTATTAAAACTCCGTGGTGACTATGATTTGGGTTCGGACTGTCTTTTCTGTATATTTCAAAAATTTTTAAAGAGAAATTGTCTGTTATTTTAAGATGTGTCTCTTGAAGGGCAATACAAAACGGGTCGGTGTCACGTATTAACATTTTTAAATCATTGAAGTGAGTTTTTAAGCCATTACAGTTCCATTGGAGTATTGCCATGTTTGAAGGATAAGAAAAGAAGAGAAAGAAAATTATAGAATGAATTAATTAATTAGACCCAAATATTTATGAATTAATTAGCTGAGGAATTTTTACTTTTATTTGTTGAATTTTCTTTTTTAACTTTTCCCTTTTTATATGTTACTTCGGTATATCCGTCTGGTAGATCTACCTCAATAGCCTCGACGCTGTCCTGGGTTTGAGTTTCTTCTGAGAATACCCGGGTATTAGAAGACGTTGAGGATATGCTGGGAGTCACGGAGGAAGAGGGGAGAGAGGAGGCAGGAAGGACTGAGGAGGTATAGGGGAGAGAGGAGGTAGGAAGGAGTGAGGATGTAGAGGGGAGAGAAGCGGTAGAGGAGAGAGAGGAGGTAGAGGAGAGAGAAGAGGTAGAGGAGAAAGAGGAGGTAGAAGGGAGTGAGGAAGTAGGAGGGAGTGAGAAAGTAGGAGGGAGGGGAGATGAGGGGTGGTGAGAGGTTGCCGCGGTAGCGGATCGAGTCACCACTGTTCTTTGAGTTTTTGGCCCACTAGAAGGGCTCGAAGGAGAGAAGGAGTGATCAGGAACTATGTTTCTTGGTTGATTTATTGACGCTTCAAATTTGAAAAATGAATCCGTCTGAACACCTATTTCCTGTGTTTTACGAGATTTAGTTATTTCAGAAAAAGATTTATTTAAATTTTGAGGATTTTCTAATTTATATATTTTTTTAGCTTCATTATACGAAACTTTCTTAGTAAACTGAATACTTTTAATTTCTTTATTCATTTTATAAATAGGACATGATCGATCTAAGCTGTTGTGTTCACCACCGCAGTTGATGCATTTTGGTTCTTTAGTGCATTTGCCATCAGTGTGTTTTTCCTCACCACATTGAGAGCAGATGGTCTTAGTGCTTGTACATTTTAATGTATGATGAGAAAAACTGAGACACCTAAAGCATCTTAACGGATTCGGGGTATATTTT
Source organism: Euschistus heros (assembly GCA_003667255.2). Classification (NCBI taxonomy): domain Eukaryota; kingdom Metazoa; phylum Arthropoda; class Insecta; order Hemiptera; family Pentatomidae; genus Euschistus; species Euschistus heros. The sequence continues at coordinate 1,997,607 of RCWM02000066.1, read as the reverse complement.
TGAACTGGAATGTTTTGGTAGCCTATTTTGAGAATTTCTGGAGGAAAAGGTGTAGGAAAAGTTACTATGTAGGAATGTGAAAGTTTTTCGATTCCGTTTATTTTAATTTTTATTCTTTGTATGTCATTTATTTTTCCATCTAGTTCGGTTATTATTTCATTTTTTTCTAGGAATTGTAGATCATAACATCTTATAACACCTTTACTGGAATTTAAAGTAGCGTGAGGTTTCACGGATACGTTAAATCTATCAGCAAATTTCGTGACTTCTAACAGTTTTAGTGATTGGTTGTTATTTTTCGTTTCAATAAGCAGATTTCCATCTCGTAATTTTTTAATGTTTTTTACCTCGCCTGTCAGGTTAGTGATAAATTTATATATTAGAAATGGAGATATCGTTTGAAATCCCTCATCGCCCTCTCTAATCATTATTAAATAAGTAGGAGTGTTTATTACAGCCTCTTTAAATTGTGACGGATCTGGTGGCGTTTTTATTCTACCCCTTTTTCTACGTTTATGTGAGCTAAGGAGTGGCTCATCCATTTTAACCTATTACTTATATATAATAGAATATATAGAAGAAAATAAAAAAAAAAAAAAAGATTAATGTATTGACAAAAGGAAATAAAATATATTGACGTAAGTAAAAAATAAATCAAAAAAGAAATATAGATTAAAAGAATATAGTAAAAATAAACTAGAAATATTCTTAGCTGGTGCAGAAGGTAGCTCTTTAACCCCAGGGAACAGTGAACACGCCCTGTCTCCGTGAGGTCTCGTAGCTAACTTGGAATCTTGTACACAGTTTTATTTACAGAAAAAAAAGAAAAATCCAATAATATTCACAAATTTACACTAAATATAACCTAACTTAGGTACGCACTATGAAGTAAAAAAGTTTATTCATCGTTGGCCTAGTAATCTAGGCCTAGTAATGAATATTTTTGAATAGTTTGTTTCTCGTAACTCTTATAATGAGATGTTAAATAGGTGTTTAATTGGAATTCATAGTGATTCGAAAATTAAATATTTTGTGAGGAGTTAAAAAAAATATAGTAAACTAGTGTTACAGTTGGATAACACTAGTTTACTATATTTTTTTTAACTCCTCACAAAATATTTAATTTTCGAATCACTATGAATTCCAATTAAACACCTATTTAACATCTCATTATAAGAGTTACGAGAAGCAAACTGCTATTACTTTCTTTACCTGTGCCGATTTTTCCAGAAGTCTCATTCAGTTAATTTTTTATACAATTTTTTATATAAATCTGTTTGAAAAAAAAAAAAACAGTGATAAAAGCAAATAAGCATTGATCTATTTCTTCCACTAATTTTTCCTCTAATAGTTCGTAAATACTGATACCTGTCCTCAGGTATACCTTAATAAAAATATTGGTAGTCTCTTTAATTCTTTTTATTATAGAGCCATCGACCAGATATAGGTGTCCAGAGATAGGAAGTTTCTTTTACATAGGTAAATTATTATTTTTGCTTGAAACATAGCTAAGCATGGCGCCCATTTCAACAATTATATTTTTGTCACTGCACTTATTGAGGTATGTGACAAAATAATATAGCACGCTTCAGCTCTGAATAAGAAGTGATTATGCTGTGATGGAAAGGAGGTAAATAGAGGATAGATCTTAAGGATTTCCCCTATTACTGGTCGATTTTCTGTTCCTGTTAAGAAACCAATTTAAAATCGGACTGTAGAAAATATTTATCCGGCCGTTAAAAAAAGAATTAATAAGCTTAAAAATGCTTGAGGCCACTTCATCTAAGCTTCTAACCGCAACCTCAAGAAACACATTGTCCCACCAAAGAAAGTAGGAAGAAAGTCAGTTGTTTCTAAGCACTTCAACAACATGTCCGGTGCCATACCCCGTGTTTAACAAAAAATAATATATTACATGTTTCTTTTCGTTTCAACAGATTTACCTTTCCCAAAATCATTCCATGCAACTTAAAATATTGCTAAGAAGCAACATAAAAAGTAAAACTCAAATTTCGGATCAACTTTCGCCATACCACTGTTGATTCTGCCTTTCCCCATTGTTCTTATTTTTATAATATCAATATTTTACTAATGGTTAATACTATCCTCAAATTCCTAGAAATGACGTTGTATATTGTACTCATACTTTTTTCTAGTTTAGTCTACATAAAGAGCTTATTACTTTGGCTTTGTGGTTTTTCATGGAACAATTTGTTCTAGGCTCGCTATTGTCCATTGCCTTTCGAAATGTGTAAGTAATTATGTAATGTTTAGTTAATGACGTAGCACTTGATCATTTATATTAGTCCAGTAATGACAATGAATATTTTAACAACGTCTACTCCGCTTTGTGGCTGACCGAGAGCAGAATACTGTTTCTGAATCACTGAGTGCAGTTATTAGACCATCAACATCAATAGGATACCTATTTCTTACTCATTTTACTCTGAGACCTTTGAACTTTGCTATGGTTATGTTCCATCATTATTTAATCATGTTTTCAAAGCTGCGATTGGTTGGTCGGCTCATTAAGGAAAAAATAAGTATTGTAGTATATTAGTTCTAAGATTTTGTACATTTATTCTACATGACTCAAACGAAGATGGGAATATACGTGTTTTCTCTCACTGTATCTCAGGACAATTGTTTCTAATTTCCATGATTTAGAAGAAATCAGACCCAAGCAGTAAATGTTATTAGACCCTTAGTGTCAGCTTGCCAGGATTGGAGAAGAGCGTGAAGGATATGAAAGGATAGAGGACGCGCCGGGGGTTGAGATGTATCACAATTAACGACAACGAGCCTTCCTCGGGGGCCATAACTTACAATTACAGCCTCCGTTTCTGCGAGCTCCTGTACAGCTTCTTGTCCCTACCTCGAATCGGGGTTAAGTCTCCAGTAATTCTGTCCTAACGGCTTCTAGGATTTTATATTTATATACCATAACTTGCACAACCCAGTGCAAGTTTATTATTTATTTTAAATATTTATAGTTTTGAAAAATTGGTTAAGACGTGGTTCATAACCCTTGACCGAGCGCGCTCGTTGCTTTTGTCAACCACCCGAATGTTTTTCGTTCCTGCTTACCCGTAATCAGACCCACTTGCTTCCCGTCGCTAATAACCTTCCCCAACTCTCCCCTATACCTTCAGTAGGGTTTTATTTATTCTAGTGTGTACTAGTAGCGTTGAATATCTAAAACCAAGCTTTTAGTAGAAATATCAAACTTACCCCTCTTTCCTAAATCGTATAATATTTTTATAAGTTTCTTTTTATTAAAACTGAGGAAAGACCTAGAATTTTGCTCGAGCTTTAAGGCTAAATGTACCCCTTTCAGTCAAGCGTTGGAAATAGTAGAATTTATTTCCGGAATTTCTCCGGAACGGAATGGCCGATTTTCAATCTGTAAAATTCTTTGGGTATTTGGTAAACACAGAATTCACACTACGAAGCGTTTTTTTCTATAAATTCAATAATTAAGAAAATAGAACGTAAAAATAGGTGTTAAATATATATTTTTTAAATATGAGGTTATAGCCAGTTGTAGAAACGTTTTCTGAAACGAATGACACATTTCAACTAATCATAGCATGCATATTACGATCGTAATGTGAAACATTTTGTTTACAACAGGATGGAATTGCGTCACTGGCTGAAACGGTCTCTTCCTTACCGAAATGTCTCTCACATAGGTATTCCTCGATTTGTGAAGAGCCAAAGAAAAATTGTATGATTTTGTTTTCTTGTTATTATTATTTTTTATGTGTTATTAGATTCATTCTATTAACAATTTCTCATTTTAAGTAAGAAATTAAGTAAGAATAAGGCAATTAAAATAAATTTTTCGAATTGACAAAAGCTGAATTCAAGTTTTAATATATATTCTGATAAATTTATTAAATATTTTATTTGTTTATTTATTACCAAATAAAAAAACGACATTTTTTTTTATGCAATCCTTATTTTATTGCGGTATCTATAGGAAACTTTGGCCCTTTTCACTGACTAATTATTAGGAACAAACAGACATAGCTACAATAATTTGTAAACTTTTATTTTCACTTGAAGCTTTTGACGGTCCAACAAGTTGAATGTCAACCATAGTAATTAAAATATATTTTAAAAAAAAAACAAACAAAAAACTTTTACTATAATGTGTTGTACTCAACTTTGAAGATCCAAAAATCTGAAAAATCATGAATTGATAATAGCTGCATAGTTAACTTATAGTTGTGATAAATATATCTTTTTATAAAGTCAACTAAGGAGTTATTGTCTATTTATTTTCAAATAGAGAAAAAGTTTTGTGTACTTACTGCAGGAAGTCTAATACTATCTGACCCTTTTCACCGGTAATGTATTTGGGACAAATAACATAAACATTCCAAATAAATTCCATAAGTTACCTAGCCGATAGATACCTATGTAATTATATATAAATTTACATATATAAATACATATGTAAATTTATTACCTTGTACCTAATATAAATTTAGATAGCATGTCGGTATATGAAGTCAATCCGATAGTACAGAAACCAGGTAAAAGATATTCCGGAAAATCCGATAACAATTGAAAATATTTCCTGTTCAGAACAAATTGTATTTCCGTTCAATTTTTATCGTTGTAAAGATAGAACATAACAAAGAACAATCTATTGGACGTAGAGATTTTTATATAACTAGTTCTAAATCCAAAAAGAATCTCCGCGTATCTAGATATCTAGACGAAGAAAACCTGAACTGAAAAGAAGAGCTGATAATGAAAAAGAGTACGTATCCATATAATATTTTCTATGATGTAATTTGAAAACATAGTGTTGTTTCGCTGAGTTGTTCAAATTCAACTTTGAAGATCAATAATTTTACATTAGTTAACTGTAAAAATCGTAAATAAAATTAAACAATGACAGATAAATACCAGCCAGTTTTATAACTGGCTCCTTAGAAATATTTTAGAATTACCGGAATATAAGGTAGTTTCATTATTCCTAAGTCTCGTGGATATGTAATTTTTCCATTGCGTATACCATAATAATTAAAACATATTTTTTTAAAAATAACCGGGAAAAGTAATTTTAAAATGTAATTTCCTACTATTGGTTGGATATAGGTACCTACAAAACGGTTAATCCTTTTATATTTGTATGATTTGATTTATCTGGATGTAAATACAAGTTGTGGAAATCAATTGAAGAACGTGACTTTTTCAGATTTCTCACGGCCACATCACATTGTGGGGTTCGTACTTTTTTCTTAGCAAAATGTAAAAAATATATCAATAATTTATATGAAATCGGGTAAAAAATCTCATGAGTTGACATTATTATAGATGCCGGGACTATAGCGGTCGTCAACATGAATCAGAGTCAAACAATAATAATCCCTATACAATCATTGTTTTTAGAACATTTTTGAAAGGGTTGAACATCGTATGTTCTTAGCTGTTTGATCAAATAACTCGGAAACCGCTACTCTTAGAACATTTTCGTTCTATGCATTAATAAAGCAAATCTAATTTTCAACAACTTTTGTTTTATATATTTTTTTTTATTAAATGTGCTTATTTTTGAATTGGAAGTATTCTCTGTTTTGCCTATCTGTTTTTTCAAGAACCATACCCAAACACACCTGGAATCCTGACACTAATTCTTTTCTAACTCTGATTCATGGAATATCTATACTTTTTTTTTTTTACTATTTAATGAACAATAATAAATATTATTTATTGAAAGGTGTTGAATTATTTATTAATTTTTTTCTAAAGAGCTCAAATGTACGTATTGAGTGAACATTTAATTTAAAAGAGGGTTTGCATAAAAGTTTTAGTTACTACTACTACTAACGTTCGGGCTATATTGTAAAATTACTTACTTTATTAATATTAAAATAAAAACAGCTTTTGTACTTTTGCTGATTTCATAAAAAATTGTTGAGTTCAAAAAGTTATAAAATTTGATAGAAGATCTTGATGGTTTGATTATATTGTACAGATTAGAAATCTGATGAATTCTAATATCTACAATAATTTTAAATTGTAATGTACGTTTTGTCGTAATCATAAATTATTATAGAACTGCCAGTGAGAAATTTCACCAAAACTCCAGTCAAATAAGGATTTCACCTCGGAAAGGAAGAAATGAAGCTAAATTTTTGCATATACCTTTGTTTTGGCATTCTAAATAAGAGGTGTAAAGTCACCTTTACCTTCCAAAGACTCCTAACGAAGCTGTGAAGTCAAAAATAGTCGCATATTTTATTTGTAGAATACTCTACACCCCCCCTCATTTCAGCACTCTGACTGGGGTCGCACTTCTCCGGGCAATCAAGTTATTTCAAAATTTTTTTTTATAAATTAAATTTATTGATTTATTGATTTTATTTGAAAAAATGAAATTTCAGATCAGACAAACAGTTTTGGAGTTATAGCGAAAAATGTGCAAACAAAACTTGGATTTCAAAACGGTAGGTAAGCGGGTTTAAGCGTGCTGGCGTGGGTATTTTACGGGACTTGGTCGAAATTTAATATACAAGTTCTTATAGTAAATTTAACCAGCTTTCAGATGGAAAAAATAATTTTGGATCGAACTATTAGTTTCGGAGCTATAGCTAAAAGAGTGTCGACAAACGTGTTTTCGCGGAGAAGTGCGACCCCAGTGAGAATTCTGAAACGAGGGGTGTGCAGTTCATGAAATATGCAAATATTTTTGACTTCACAGCTTCGTTAGGAGTAGTTGGAAGGTAAAAATACTAAAAGTCCCCGACCCTGAGGGAACGAGATTCCCCAGTTTACGCTGGGGGAAGTGGAGAAGATCTCCTGTTTCAGTTTTTCGATTATATCTCGAAAACGGTGGACTCTGGAAAAATATGATACAGATCAAAATTAAAGCTAATTAAATTTTCTATAAAATTGTTTCGATAAACATTTCTCTAACGCTCAACGGTTTTCGAGATATACGTTATTAAAAATAGATAATAATCGAGAAAAACAAATTGTTACCTCACTTTTTGTCAAATATTTTTAATTAAGTGCCAAAATGTACATACGAAATTAAAGAAAATTTAATGCTCTACAACTTTGATTCCGACATTTTTTCTGAGAAACGATTGATCATGGCACTAGAAGCAAATGTTTGTCCGAACCGGTGCCCGCCACTGTTTTTCCACACTATATCTTGAAAACGGTTAATCCTAAAAAAAAAAAAAAAAAAAAAAAAAAAAAAAAAAAAAAAAAAAAAAAAAAAAAAAAAAAAAAAAAAAAAAAAAAAATGAATGGAACCCAAAAAAGTCATAGAAAATATTATTATCTACAAGTTTTGTAACCTTCTCGATTGACGCCCGAGGCAAAGACATTGAGATATTTGAAAAAAAACTGATTTTGTGACCTTTGACCATGAATATCATTATGCTAACATGCTGAGGTTGGTGACTTTTCACCACTTATTTAGAATCCCAAAACGAAAGTATATGCAAAAATTTAGCTTCATTGCTTCCTTTTCGAGATTTGTTGTCTAAAACTCCTCATTTGACTAGTACTCTCAAGGTATAAATATTGTTATTGCCCAATGTTTTATTATTATTCCGAGATATCATTTGTTATTTGAATTATATTTTATTTATTAATAAATAATTTTCATGGATCGAATGAAACAAATCGGTAAGAGTGAATTTACACTTACTTATACACGTACAGAGACCGATAAAAGTTTTTCTTTTAATTCTTTGCCGGAGTAGTTAGTTCAGGACTCTTATATTCCAGATAATTTCTACTTACATTATGAAGTTCTAATGAATAATTAAGGTAATTTTAGGTTTTTAGTAATACAAAATGTTCATATAAATATTATGTTCTCCTAATGTGTATGTTGTTTTACTTTTTAAATTCTTAGTAGACATGGAAGAAGCTTGATTATCAAATTTTATAAATATCAGCTGTTACATTCTATATTACAAATGTGTTTTCATGTTGAAGGGTTCAATGAAACAGTTCTTAGGAATTGATAAATTATTAACAGTTATATATTTCTTAGTTAACTGTTATCAATAAAATTAAAAAAATTACTTCTTTAAATAAACAGTTATAGTTTACTCATTATTTCTCGATTTATTTACCTTTTGTAGAAAACTAAACACATGTTTTGGTCCTAATGATTACTTTACACTTTGAATTCCGTTATTCGAATATAATAATCAGTGAAATAAATTCCTCTTGAACATTGCCAAAATATTTGTTTAGGGTATTTTTAATTACATAAAGTAATCATATGTTAACTCGTTATTCTTCCCCTACTACTACAACAGCAGGTAGCTTACTAATCTAATCACCCGCTTCCTTACAAATCGTATTTTTCAAATTACGATCAACCTATGCAACCGAAAATGAATCTGTTTGCATAATTGTGTTCAATTGACTTATGACTAAGTGGCTATAACCAGCTTTTTTTAAAAAAATTAATAGTTCACCAGATAATTTTTTTAAATTCTAAAATAATTGACAAAAAAAAAATCGGAAAACGTAGCGTGAATTTAATGGGGCTTTTATTACCAAATCCGTTAATAGATCTAATATTCATGATTCTGTTCACAAATGAGAGCGAAAACAAATTCGCCCCAAAAGTGCTGCCATCTCTTGAAAAAAAAAATCTTACTAAAAATCGAGATGTTTAGCCTTAAGAGAAATCAGACAAAGAACCTAGACATGCACTGGCAAATCAACGGAGTTTGTTCTTTCTGACTGCGAATATGAAATAGTAAATCATTCTTACTGAGGCATTATAGTGAAGATGAGATATAAAAAGAATTATCTTTGAATAAGACAGACTTCACCATATGTTTACATGAAAAAAATATAGTAAAATGCGTAAACAGAACCAAGGTATTGTAATAAGGTTTGAAGAGTTATAATAATAATGTTATTTTAAAAAAACAGTATGTACCATATTTTATAAGATAAAGTTCATGTTCCATAATTTTCTTTTAGGGATATTGTTATTTTTCCTAGTGTAAAATAATTAATTTATTATTACTTTTATGTCATAATACTCCCTTTACAACTAAAAACATTAAAAATCGATGTTAATACATTATAGCTTAAGATCAACACTGGCTATATTCTCAGAAGGTAAAGAAAACTAGCGATTAACAAAGTCAATCGTGCGCACGGATTCGCGACTCTAGTAGTCGCGCCCGGTCTATGGTTAACAAAACGTTAAAATATCTATTTTGTTGCAGATAGTATTTTTAGAATAACTACAGGATTTAGAGAAACGATCAATGTACTCTACCGAAAATATCACGATTTTGACTTATCTTCATCTTCAGGACTGCCTAGGTGTTTGGTTAATGCTGACCATTGGTGCGACTCCAATTGATGCTGAATTTTATAATGTCAGCATAATAAGCGCCATACCGCATTTATGGTAATACTCAAGGTCTATTGCTCAATACCATCCAAATAGTCGCGGCTTCGCCTGCTCTCATGAGTAAAGAACTTAGATGGGACGTTTTCAAATAAAATGGTAATTTGCTGTCCCAGCACTTTGAATGGCTGTAAAAAAAAAACATACAACCAATATTTCACTATTGTTAATTTTATCTAGTCGAATTCATTTGTTTAAAATAATGTAAGCCTTAGAATTTCAATTTGAAATGTTTGATAAAGAGAAAAAAAAAAAAAAAAAAAAAAAAAAAAATTTGACATACGTTACTGTCCACAGCTCAAGTTGTCATCTTCTAACCTTCACACAAAGTACAGAATGTTTTTTATTTCATTCTCTCTGTTATTTCACCTCTAATTAGGTGTAAATTAAATCAAAATAGTACTTCTTTTTTTAAAATTAAATTTTAGGGGCTTGAGAAAAGATTTTCTTTGTGTCCGAGAATGTCCGTATTTATTCATATGATGTACTTGACCGGGTGTAGAAGAATGGGTTCTAGGGTTTGGGGAATCGGGATAGCATCTTAATACCCTCCATACTATGTATTGTAACCATTCGCAACCAAGAGCCCAGGTCGCTGTATTAACCGAAGTAAGACGACTTCGTTTCTCAAAACATAGCGCGTGCCTTAATTCAATTTGACATACGTTACCATTGCTTTCTCACATTGAATTGATCACTTCCTATCTAAGTTTTTACAGTTTGTAGTTTTCAACATGTCGAATGTTTCAATCCCATTATATTTGAAAAAAATTGTTGGTGAATAATCTTTTTCTAATTAAAATCCTTAAATTTTGACATACGTTACCATTGACATACGTTACCATTACGGTAAGGTATGTCAAACTATTTTGTTTTTGGTCCAATTTTGGTAACGTCAGTTACATTAATGTTAAATTAATGGTCCCATCAGTCAAATCTATGGTTAAAAAAACAGCAACAGAATTATGTAGTATAAGTCTTTTTTTTTTTTTATACACACATATATAGATCATTAAAAAAAAAAAAATGGAAATAGTACCATCAATAAAGTTATTATTGTTTTTTAAAGACTTTTTTCTTAAAATTCATGTGTTTGTTTTAGCCACCTTTAAGTGTGAACACTTATTTAACATACGTTACCAAAAATCAAAAATTAATTAATTAATTAAAAAAATTGTTCATGAAGGTTTATTCAGAGGGTCCTTAACAGATGTCAATTTTATTTTGGGTGCAATAATAAAATCTATTATATATTTTATAAAGTGAAAACAAATGATGGCTAAATCATGGTTAAATATTTGTTAAAAAAACGCTTTAATTTCTCACATAACATATATTACTACTCCTTCCCCTAGGAAATCACTTCAAATTAGCCATCTCAAGAATTCTTTACTGCAAACTAAATAAATACCATTATTTTGACAAGTTAAAAACCCGATAGCAAACATGAAGATATTAAAGGTTTTTTTCTCTTAAAATTCAGTTAAAAATCAAGAAAGTGGAAATTTGACGAACCAACTCAGATATATATTCTCAAGTAGTGTAGTAACATCCTAGTATGCCAAAGAATATGAATAAGTAACTTTTTTTTTTAAGGTATCATGGGTTTTTTGGAAAGGTAAATTGCCATTTTATTTGAAAATGGCCCAGATACAATAATTTTAATTAATAATTTAATTTTTATTTGTTTATCGTAAAAATATTGTATATTTAGCATTATTTTCTGAATGATATTTCCATACATAAATAAAAGCATATAATAATGTAAAAGCATGATTTGACATCTAATTTTTAATTTTAATGCAAGTGTTGGTCATCCAGATGGACAGGGGCTATTAAGAAACTCTTGTGGATAATAGACCTCATTATCAGTGCTTACAATTTTACACTCAAAATATTTTTACACTCAATATCAAAAAGCAAATGATCGACATTTTGTACTGGTTATTATCTTATTTGCCAGAAATAAATTTATTGATTACATCTGGTTAGGTTCTAATTTCTAACTATAAAATTATGTAACAGTGGGGCAAATCACATTTCTGACATTCAATATTGTACATTTAAATTATGATAATTGGACTCCTAAACCTTCCTAGAACTATAAATGTGATAATGTTTAAATTTGGAACGGATGGGTTAAGCAGTTTTACCATTGTGAACTATTGCGGAATAATGACCAAATATCTATTTTCAAACTTCTCCGGGATCCATAAGCCGCTCCACATATTTAAATCTTTTTTGATAATTTAATTAAATATAGGTAAATTTTACTATCCATTTCTAGCTGCATATAACATCTTATCTCCATAAACTCTCTTGAATGGAGCTCGCCACCTATCGGTCAATTTTCAAACTTCTCTGCGTATCGCATTGCTTTTAACAACATTTTAATTGAAAATATCTAAATTTTATTCTTGCTGAACCATCCTTGGACTAAGAAGGTCGTGTAGTTAAAATTTGGTACATATTGGTTTATTAGTTTTCCCGGTTAGTAATCACAAAGAAAAATGGGTTGTCCTTTTATATAATATTATGGATATTTATTTTTACTTCATATATTGTATTGTTTGAGGTACGTGATTTATTTCATTTTTTTCCTACATTATTTATTGTATAATATATTATGCGATTCTTTCTTTAATATAATCACTTTTATTGTAATTGTTTTTCTCAGTTTATGTTTTGTATTACATATTAGGAGGTCCTTTATTTATATTTATTTTTCATCTTTCATTTTTATTTATTTCCTACTATATGTATTGTGTGAATGGATCCATCAAGCCATCCATTTTACTTATTGCCCACTTTGAGGCAGATTGTAATCCTTTCCCAATAAAAGATTAAAAAAAATAAATGTCTAATATTTACATGATAATTTAGGTTGTGAGATTACATAGCCGTTCATATAAGAGACAAAGGATGAAACCGCATTGTAGTTGATCACCGTTTTCATTTCCTGTAATAGTAATAACTGCAGCAGCTCACCCCCTACCCCATTATTAGGTTTCGTACTTCAAAGCGAAATTAGCTGTTGTGTATTAGTAGAGGAGGGGGAAGGAAGGTACATGACATCTGAAGCATACATCGAACAGGCGAGGCACGCCCCAATATAATTAGGGAAATACGCCATCTCAAAGAGGAAACCCTCCGATTTTACTCTGTAAGCGTTATTTCTTCTACTACTTTTGCCTTTTTTTCTGTCTCTCCCCCTTTCCCCTACCCACTTCCTGAGACTGGCAGAGCCCTAAACCGTTGGCCTTCCTGAATACATTAGCCGTTGACTTCTTCTCCTCCGAGACGTGGGCTGACTCCAAGCCGGCGAGAAAAATTCCCATCGACTCTAATGGAGGTCAATTACCTAACGGCTAAGGCAGGCAAAAGTTCCGGGAAATATGGACGTGAGTGAATTTCACAACAACAGGTCCCCTTTTCACCTTATCTCAAAAGACCTTCCTTTAAATATCCTGAGGCCTCCGTGATATTTTCAAAAGATAAATTTTGCTTTGGTAATTGAAAGCAAAACTTTGAAAACTCCTCTGGTGAAAATACATTCCAAGTCCAATGATTTCAAATAGAAATGGAAAATCTAAGTTATGCCATTTTTGCTGGCTTAAGTGTTGTCCGAATATACTCGAACACCACACAGAACACATTTTTTTACATTGAGTGTGTATTATGAAATAAAATTTAATGGAAATCAATTTTATTCTGGGGGTCATTTTCTCTTAAGAATAATTATAATGAACAATTAATGGTGACCTAGCTGCAGTATATATAATCAATAACATAATAAAAGTAAGAAAAATACTATCAAAATTAAATTAAGAAATTTAAAAGAAAATTAAATTACAATATAAAGGTAATGAAAAGTAATATTACATGTTATAAAATATCATATAAAAAAAAAATTATATTTTAAGAATACAAAAATAAGGAAGAAAAAAAATTCAATGAAAAAATACTTTCAACAAAGCTAAACAATATATTTATCCGAAGAAATAATGTATCTTGTCTGATAAAGTAATATAAATTATGCCAAAAACAATTGTACAAATTTAGTGCAATAGTACGAAAATAATACTGTACAAAATCAATATTATATTCTGAGTATTCATATTTCACTTTAAAAAATATTTTTCTTCATCGACATGACTGTTAGATTGAATTTCTAACAAGTTAACGAAAAGTCGGGATTTAAAGCTATTATGAGTGGAGGAATGGCGAATAATGGAAAGGAGGGAGTTCCAGGAGTTAGAAGCTCTGGAAATAAAGGAACGTTTTGAAGGATGTTGTGTTAAAGGTAGTTAGGTAGAAGTCTGAGGGACGAAATCTGGTTTTGCGGGAACTCACTGATAACTTTAATGTTAATGATTTGAGGATATTGGGAGGTAACTGATAAAAAAACGATTTGTAAAGGAACGAACCAAGGACGTATTGTCTTCGGAAAGAGGGAAATAGCCATTTTAATCAATCCTATGTGGTGGTGAGATACATGGTCATGGCGTGGTATCCCTAGAACATATCTTAGGCAACAGTTCATGATCTTCATGCAAATCCAGAGAGACCTCCGCACACCACACTACCAAAATTCAAAATGAGGAATATGAGGGAAGAAATTAATAGTTGACGAGTTCATTGAGGGAGGAAGTTACGGGAGCGGTTTAGGAGTCGAAGAGTGGAAATCGTTCAACGAATAAGAAGGGAAACATGATCTTTCCAGGAAAGGGTTTGGTCAAAGACAATGCAGAGGTTCGTAACGGAAAGGTAGAAGTTTATGGGATAGGAGTTTATGGAGAAATTAGGAATTCCAGGTAGGGAGTTGACAAGGACCTTAGAGCTCAACACAATAGACTCGGATAGGCCAGCATTCAGTTTCAATTTATTATCAATGGCCTAAGAGGATACTGTGTCGATATCTGCTTGCAGTTTTGTGGTAGCTTCCTGTAGCTCATTAGGAAAAAAGGAGAGGTAAATTTTTGAGTCGTCAGTGTGAAAATGAGAAGAACAATGTTTAATGGCGGTTAAACGTCGTTAATGTATGAAATAAATAGAGAAGGTGATACTGAGATTTTATATTTTAGCTGAATTACAATTAAATTATTAAAATTTTAATTATAATTAATTTAATTTGAAGAGTTATTAATTGAAGAAAAATCATGTCTTCAACAGAAAATAAGGCATAAACAAATTACCAACCACTGACTTTATTGTTGTTTTTTCAATAAATCCGCCATTTTAAAATACATAAATGAAGAACATCAGTGGTAATACAATGAAATGTCATACTAGGCATGAGATGAGACATTGCTCAGTCACCCCTTCATTGGTTATAATTTCATCACTTGCTTACGCTTGCTATTGATCTCACATCCAAATCTTTTTCAGTGTTGCCATGGTATTCTCTGCCAGACCTGGCTATTTTATCTATTAAAAAATATATATCAATTGTAGACACTTTGTACTTACAGTTTCACTTTGTTAATAAATATACATTCTAAAATATATTTCTTTTAAGATTTAATAACGTTTCTACTAAAGTTTTTTATTCATTTTTAAGTCTAAGAATCTAAAGACCATTCCTAGTCAATTTTATTATATTCAAAAGTATTATGTCTCTGAATGCTAAATAAATAAATGGATTCAGTAAAATACAATAATAATAAAAATAAAGACAGTCTAAGGGTAGTTGAGAGGTCTTTCTTATCATGCGGTATAGTAAGCTGTATCTTTTGTTAAGTGCTTGTATTTTAAGTCCTCTCCTAGCCTTTTATTGTTATTATTCAGTCGATTTCCTTTTAAGGTTATTATTTTTTTTTTTAGAGTATCTTAAATCCATAATACAACTTTTTAATTCCCAGTGTCGCGATGTTGATGAACTTATCAGTAGCACATTTTCGTACTAGCTAAATCATATGTGGCCACATTCGTTCAGAGACATTACAAAGCAAGAAGATTTCAATATAATCCCAGTTAAATTAAAGTATTGCTTTGAAAAATATTGTTTTACAACGTGCTTTCTGAATTCTGTTACTACGCCCAACATACAACAATCCAAAAATATTTTGAGATAAAATATATCACCATAAAACATTTAAACAAGCAAAAAATGTTCAATTATACTTAGTTGATTATTTGGATCAAAGACATCTAAAGAGTTACTTCGTTGAAATAAGTAAATTTAGTTTCCATAATTAGTATTCTTTTGTTATAAACTTATAGATGCTAAATCAGTGCACTCAATAAGGATAGGATTTGAAATGTTTTTCCCCAATTGACAACCACACCAGTTTTTTCAAAACCTTTAAATTTTTCAATGTGTCTTATAAATTACAAAAGGAGTGATTATACTAATAGTCCAAGAGCCGAGGCCAAATTTCATGACTTATTTGAAGAAAACTTTTAGACATACAGCCATTAAATATCCACCCTCAGCAATCAATTTGCACTTGTCTGCCAACTCAAAGCGGGGGCGTTTCAAAATAGCGACCTCCGAAAGGGGGTAGCAAATATCAAAATATGGTATTATTTGAAGATGATTTATTTAAAGCAAACAAGAAACTGCAAACCCCCTAGGTGCCAAAAAACGTTGTCTGCCAAAATTTGGAGGGGGCGTCGCCCCGGCAGACAAAATTCAAAATGCGCGTTTTTTCAGTCCAAAAGTGGACCATTTGAAGCCGATTTATTTCAAGCACACAACAAACTTCATGGTCACTAAATGACAAAAAATGTTGTCTGCCAAAATTTGGAGGGGGCGTCGCACCGGCAGACAAAATTCAAAATCCGCGTTTTTTCAGTCCAAAAGTGGGCCATTTGAAGCCGATTTATTTCAAGCACACAAGAAACTGCATGGTCACTAGATGACAAAAAATGTTGTCTGCCAAAATTTGGAGGGGGCGTCGCACCGGCAGACAAAATTCAAAATCCGCGTTTTTTCAGTCCAAAAGTGGACCATTTGAAGACGATTTATTTCAAGCACACAAGAAACTGCATGGTTACTAGATGACAAAAAACGTTGTCTGCCAAAATTTGAAGGGGGTTTCGCCCCGGCAGACAAAATTCAAAATCCGCGTTTTTTCAGTCCAAAAGTGGACAATTTCAAGACGATTTATTTGAAACACACAAGAAACTGCATACTTCCTAGATGACAAAAAACCTTGTCTGCCAAAATTTGGAGGGGACTAAGCCGCGGCAGACAAAATTCAAAATCCGCGTTTTTTCAGTCCAAAAGTGGACAATTTGAAGACGATTTATTTGAAGGACGCAAGAAACGGCCTACTTCCTAGATGACAAAAAACGTTGTCTGCCAAAATTTGGAGGGGCTAAGCACCGGCAGATAAAATTCAAAATCCTTGTGAAGGCGTCACACCGGCTGACGTTCAAAACTCTCTTCCTTTTCGTCCAACAGTGAACTTTTTGAACATGATTCCCTTTTTTATTTGATTTATAAGTAGTTTTTCTCTAGAATAATTAGAGGAAATTATATTATATTGCTTCCTACGTATGGTATAATAAAATTATTTTAATATAAAATAATCTTGTTTTAAAATTTTAATGTTAAAAATACCAATTAATATATATGAACAGTAATAATATAAATACCGGCCACATAATTAAAAAAGAATAATATTTCAACTAATAAAGTAATGAAATATATACTATCCTGGAACAAAATTCGTATAAAACCTGTATAGTAGTCCAGTTAATTGATTTGTAAAATGATAGACCGAAAGCCCGATAGGAAAACATACCGAGTTATTTCACCCCTTTTTTGTAATGCATGGGTGTAATCTGTCCACTGTTCTAAATGAAAATTTATGAATTTTCCAATAAAGGTGAGTGCCGCAAAAATGGCAGTGGGGGGAAGGAGTTAAATATCGTATTTCTTAGAGGTTCGGAAATCGTTACTTTTAGTATATTATGTGTTCTATTATACGCTATTCAAGCAAACCAACATTGCAACAAATTTGGTAATAGTCATTTTGTTCTCAGATCAATAGTTTTAGAGAGGTTTGGCCACCAAAGATTGACTAACTTCACGTAAGTCCCACTTCTTCGTGAAAAGAAGCAGTTGGTACTTTTCCGTGGTCGGTTATAACTCTAATCCAAAATTTATTTTTTTCAACTGATAGCTGATTAAATTTCCTGTCAGACATCATATATAAAATTTATTTCTATATTATAATGTAATATTTTATCTATATAATGTATATAAAGTTATGTAAAATACCCATGTCAGCACGCTAAAAATCCATACTATTGTAAAGTTAAAGTGTTTGCCACATATTTCGTTATAACACCAAAACTATTCGTCCGATCCAAAATTTATTTATTCTTTCAATTGATAGCTGGCTAAATTTTTTATCAGACCTCTTATATGAAATTTATATAAAGTCATGTAAAATGCCCATGTCAGCACGCTAAAACCCCGAACTGTTGTAAAATCCAAGTTTTTTTGCTACATTTTTCATTATAACCCCAAAACTACTCGTCCAATCCAAAATTTATTTTTCTCAAGTGATAGCTGACTAAATTTGCAATCAGAAGCCATATATAAAAGTTTGATCAAGCTCTGTAAAATACCCGTGCCAGCACGCTAAAAACAAGTTCTGTTGTTAAATACAAATTATTTAGATTATTTTTCGATATTAGTCCAAAACAATTTCTCTAAACCAAAATTTACTTTTTTCAACTGAATGTTGACTAAATTTGATATTACATTTTATACATGAATATTTAATTGAAATCCATGCCAGCAGGCTAAATGTGCATGTTTTGGTAAAAACATAACAATTTTACAAGTTACAGTGGGCTGGCGTGGATATTTTGCGGGATTCATTTATCATTATATAATTTGATTTGGTTGTAAATTTAGTAAGTTTTCAATTGAAAAAAAATAAATTTTGGATAAAACAAAAAGTTTGGGGGTTATAGCGAAAAATGTGCCAAAAAACTTGGATTTCACAACAGTACGAGGTTTTGGTGTGCTGGCATTGGTATTTTACATGATTTTATATCAATTTAATATATGGGTCTGATTGAAAATTTAGTCAGCTATCAGTTGAGAAAAATACATTTTGGATAAAACAAATAGTTTTGGGGTAATAACGAAAAATGTGCCAAAAAATATGGATTTCACAACAGTACGAGGTTTTGGTGTGCTGGCATTGGTATTTTACATGACTTTATATCAATTTAATATATGGGTCTGATTGCAAATTTAGTCAGCTATCAGTTGAGAAAAATACATTTTGGATAAAACAAATAGTTTGGGGGTTATAGCGAAAAATGTGCCAAAAAACTTGGATTTCACAATATTACGAGGTTTTGGTGTGCTCCAATTGGTATTTTACGTGACTTTATATCAATTTTATATATGGGTCTGATTGCAAATTTAGTCAGCTATCAGTTGAAAGAAAATAAATTTTGGATTGAACGAATAGTTTTAAGGTTTTAACGAAAAATATACCAAAAAATGCTGGCGTGGGCATTTTACATGACTGTATATAAATTTTATTTATGTGGTTTGGTAAGAAATTTAGCCAGCTATCAGTTGAAAAAAAATACATTTTGAATTGGACAAATAGTTTTGGCATCATAGCGAAAAATGTGCCAAAAAACTTAGACTTTACAATAGCACGGGTTTTTAGCATGCTGGCATTGGTATTTTACATAACTTTATATAAATTTCATATATTTAGTATGGTAGGAAATTTAGCCAGTTACTTACCACAAGTTAGCCAATCATTGGTGGCCAAACCGTTTGAAAACTATAGATGAGAGCAAAAGAAATGAATAGCGCCAAATTTCTTGCAAATTTGATTTGCTTCAATAATATACATAGCCCAAAATATACTAATAGGAACGGTTTCCGAGTTATTCGATCAAACGACTAAGAACATACGATTTTCCAAGAACATACGTTTACGAAGAACTACATGTTTTCCACGTATTTCGTTCCAGCTTAGTACATGTTTCATAACTTGAATAACATAAGTTGAAATCTTATTCATTTTTAAATTATACCGCCTGTATTTATATTATTACTGTTCATATGTATTAATTGGTATTTTTAACATTTAAATTTTAAAACAAGATTATTTTATATTAAAATAATTATATTGTACCATACGTAGGAAGCAATATAATATAATTTCCTTGTCATCTAGGGAGTATGCAGTTTCTTGTGTGCTTTAAACAAATCGTCTTCAAATTGTCCACTTTTGGACTGAAAAAACGCGGATTTTGAATTTTGTCTGCCGCGGCTTAGCCCCCTCCAAATTTTGGCAGACAACGTTTTTTGTCATCTAGGAAGTATGCAGTTTCTTGTGTGCTTCAAATAAATCGTCTTCAAATTGTCCACTTTTGGACTGAAAAAACGCGGATTTTGAATTTTGTCTGCCGGGGCGAAACCCCCTTCAAATTTTGGCAGACAACGTTTTTTGGCACCTAGGGGGTTTGCAGTTTCTTGTTTGCTTTAAATAAATCATCTTCAAATAATACCATATTTTGATATTTGCTACCCCCTTTCGGAGGTCGCCATTTTGAAACTCCCCCGCTTTGAGTTGGCAGACAAGTGCAAATTGATTGCTGAGAGTGGACATTTTATGGGTGTATGTCTAAAATTTTTCTTCAAATAAGTCACGAAATTTGGCCTCGGCTCTTGGACTATAGTGCTCTAATTGTTAATATTTGCCATTGATATTTTTGAAACTACTGCTCGAAGTGATCTTGGGTCGCTGTAAGGACAAGTACCAGGTACTGTTCCACGCTATCGTAAGTGTGGCATAGGTAAGGAGGGGGGTTATACCACAGGACCACAAAATTGACTTTTATTGCAACTTTTTAATGCCGACTTTTCCGGACGAGGGTAGGATCATAAAAGGGACACTTGTAGGTATATATCATAGTTTATGGCCCCCCTCACCGCCGTATGGTCGTCGCTTAGAATTTACTAGTACCTTTAGTGCCCATCTTAAAAAAGGCCATATTTTTTCTTATTAATATTTTTCTATAATTGAATGTAATTCTTAGCTTTATTTCACGCCCTCAGTGAAGCTAATGGTCATTTTAGTTTTATATGTACTCCAGTATTACATAATATTTTTCGTTGAGTACGTGCTTTTGCGGAAGATTAAATTTAGAAAACTATGTAATCTATGTACATATCCTCTTATCAATTCTAAAATAGCGAGTGTAAAAAAAAAAAAAAATATATACAATAAAATCACTTGAGGTACGCACGATGGTGTAGAAGGATCAATACCATTAGGATTCGTGAATTGATTGCCACTTCTATAGGGATTATTTTATTAGAAAACTAGTTTCGAATGCTAAACATTCATCTTCAGTTCTCAGATCTAAGAGATAATATACGCTAGATCTCTCTGATATCTCTTTTTATTCATCAATCAATCCTAATAATAAAATAAAACGGTTACGAACGCTGCTCGCTTTTTTAAAATGTCTTGCTAATGATATAACAGCGATATAATGAAAATTGTATAATTCATCAACAAGACTGAGATGACTAGTTCCATTCTGTGGGAAATACACGTTACCGGCTGGTGTGATTATCACAGAGGCAGTGTCAAATCGAGTCGCCACAGTCGCATTTACTTTAAAAACACTTTTATTTTCCATTTGTTGTGTTCAGAGAGCATTTTGATTAATAACCAGCGAAAATATATACAAATAGAGCTGCTATTGAGATAGGGCGGAGCTACAGGCAGGTGGGACCAGTGTTCCCCCACCACTATACTACCCAGAGCTAACCCAGTTCCCAACTCACCAACATTATTTTAGACTGCTGCTGATGCAGGTATAGGTAATAAAATTCCTTCATACCCAGTGTATCATGTTTAACTTAATCTTTGTTAATATAAAGGATTTTTATTTAATATAAAAGTTATAATTACTAATAAACATTCAAATATTTCAAAGTATTGCGATACTTTTGACGTGGAGTTTATTATAAAAAAAAAAGTAATTTCATTTAACACCATCGCGATCTATATTTGACTAGATAAAATGAAAGAATTTTGCGCTAGGTACTTACCTATGAAAGCTAAGCTGCTTATCATTTTTAGATCCTGTCTCTTTGTTGTTTTTACATCCAATTGCAGCACAAAAAGGCATACTTAATGTGAAATGAATTTATAAACAAAATAAAAACTCAACGAGAATAGGTTTACGTAAAAAATAAGAAATTAAAAGCAAACACTTGTAACTTCAAGGAAATCACGCAGTACACACGTGGTATGCTTCGGAGGTTAGGGGGTAGTATAGTAGAGGGGGAACGAATCCTATCCCCACTCCACTCGAGACTGCTCTATTGTATATCTCCTCGCTGTTTATAACTATATTTCTATAGCAATATTTTATTATTTTAATTTTGATGACATGTTGTGGTATATGCATTGGATACCTTCACTATTTAATGACAAGGATTTCATGACTTTTAACTTTTTGTCTGTACGCTCTTCTTACTATTCCTTTTTTTGTCATAATCATTCATTTTTACCTAAACTTGTTAAAGAAAACCCTATAAGCTTGTAACTTGTTAATTGTTGAAGTAAGGTGGTGAATAAAATATTGTATTTTTGTCTTTTCAACTTCCATAAGAACGTTGTTCCTATTAGTTTTGATATGTTTTTATACCCTTGTCACAAGTTGACTTATGAGCTTAATATTTGATGCTAGTGTTCTAATTCGACCAACGTACTACAATTAAATGGTCTCTAAGCCTCAATTTTATGATTTGTTTATAAATTTGAATTAATAAGACAGAACTGATGGCTACACTTGGTATATGACCTGGATTATTTTTGACCTAATTTTAATTTTACTTAAAATGATTTCTTTTCTATTAAATAGCTTTAAATCCTAATTAGATCTAATGTATTCTATCTAATCAAATATTGGAGCATATGCCTAAATTAATAGAATAGGGCGTCCACCCTAGGTTGAAGTTTTTAAGGAGTAGCTCAAGTTATAGCTGAAGCTTTTTTGATTCTAGACTGTGTCTGCAAGTTCATTTACTAACAGAGCTTCGTAATATTATCTGTGGAACTCACCTTTATATGTTTACAAAATATTAGTTTAGTGTATGATATTATAAACATAAAGTTCGCAAAGGAGGCAAGAAAATATTGCTGATAAGGTATTGACAAAAAAAAACATTGTAGAGCTTTTAAGGGAGACTAATCGCTCCCTGCTCGACCAAAAGCGTTGCGACTCCTCGCCATGATTAAGGCAGCACCCCGGTCCAGGACGTGCTCCAGAGGAGTGCTATTGGATTATCCAGCGGCCGATTGTCCTCCAGGGACGGGCCCTAATGGCCTTCGCTTATTGGCCGGCATTAAATCAAGTTAGCTCCTCTGATCAGGCACAGTACATCACCGCCGCCGCAAATTGCATTCTAGTGCCCCAACAGCGCTAATGTTTGTAAACAGTAGTTGTAATATTGTCAGCGTTGGCTGGGTGAGATCCAACTTACCTATTCTATACAAACGATGCTACCAGTGAGTGAGAGAATGTGTGTGTGTGGGGGGGGGGGGGGGGGGGTTGCGCGCGCGTTTGTGCGCGCGTTTGTGCGTGACAGAGAGAGAGCGAAAGGGAGAGGGTGATAAGATGAACTTTTTATGAATAAAAAATAATCTGCCTATTCAGAAATTATATTTATACAGGAATTGGTTGACCCTACTTAAGTTTGCTAAAACTGTGTCACTTACCTCATCGTGTTCTGTTGACAAATCTTTTGTTTTGTCGTACCTAATCCTTAGACCCCACCATTCATAATGTTCGGTTAAATTTCTGAGCATGTATGCAATATCAAATTCATCTTGTGCTATAGTTACCTGGTCTAATTACATAATAGATGTCTAATTATATTTTTACGTAAACTTGAACCACGATATTGATCATTAAAGAAATAATAATCAATCGCATAATTCAATACAAGACTTTTATCGATAAAGAAATAAAACTTCAATTATTAGTTAAAATTATCTAATTGTAAATTCATTGCTTATGAGAGATGGTGAAGCCGCAACGGGAGATGCTGGTTATTACATAAATTTTATGATAGTAACATAGAGCTGTAACTTGTTTAATTGAATGAATAATTTGAATTAAAGCACCTGAAGTATGGGTTAATATTTCGGCTCTAAAATAAAATATTTTATGTATGAAATGAAATAAAAAGATGTGAAAAATAGCTTGTTAATAAATATTATCTTCGTGTAAGATTTTATTTACAACATGAACAAGGGTTTTTTATCCTGCAAGAAATGCGGAAGGTTGACCAAATCGATGGACAACTTGGCGAGCGGGGTCAGGTAGGCCACTGGCTCAGCTCCGAAGTCAGAAGAGTCGGCAGAGTGGGCTTCCAGCTGTATTCGCAACTTCTTCGTTATTCCGATTTCCATTCTGTAGACAACCCTCGAGTTGGGGTGCAGCGTGATCACTGCGCCCTCCAAACATAACATCCATTGATGAATAAACACCTTTGTCTTAAGATATGCGTTCAAAAAAAAAAACTGTTTTTAAATTATTTATTATATTTACTAGGTTATTAGGAAAGTGCATGAAAACTATTTCTCACAAAATAAGGAATAATAAAATTTTGAGTTTGTGTGCTAGTGATAAAATGAACACAATGAATGATAAAATTAACGGACTTAACTTTAATATTAAGTCGAAAAAAAAACATTGTTGTCTCTTGGATGATGCGGCAGAAACAATTAAATAAAATTCATTGAATGCATCAAGTCACCGGATGAACCATCAGAGTAAAAATCTATATCTATACTTTTATCTATATAAAAGGACAAGTCATTTTTCGTTTACGACCACTAACCACCATAGCCTACCTTTACCAAATTTTAACCACATCATATTTTTAGTTCCAGGAAGGTAGCAAAGGTATGCTGTTAAATCACTGATGTTTTGGCAAAAGACATCATTTTATGAAATTATTCTATGAAAACAAAAAAAAGGCTCGCATGCCGAAGCTGCGGACCAAAATATTCCATAATTTTCCCCACTGCCCGATTCTCAGAGGCCCCCACCGCCGCATATTTTGGCATTGATAGCTCAAAGAAACAATATAAGAAATATATTTAGCCGCACGAAGGACCACACCCTCAAGCCCATAACACGCCAAATTGCAATTACACACCTCACGAGCGACTGGAAGCCAGCCTTATGACATGAACAGTTACGGCGGACGCACATTGACCATCGTCAGTTCTTAAGGTAAATTCGGACATTATCAGCAAGAGGAAAGCAGTGCATCTAACCTGTGGAGGCATCTAAAGAACAGGCCAAATTATTGGCCACGGCCTATACCTCTAAGGACGCAGAGAGGACGGCTAACGCACCACTTCCTACGCTTCGTTCACAACCAAACTCCAATGAGACTCCTATATTTTACACCTTCAAGCAACTTGAATCCGTACTGCGCTGTACGAAGGGCAAGAAAGCACTTGGAATGGACGGCATCCCATTAGTGCTTCTGAAGATGTTACCCAGAAAAGTGAAGGCGTACCTCCTAAATATCTTTAACTCGTGTTTTCGGATCTCGTACTTTCCTAATATCTGGAAACGACCTGTTGTTGTTCCGTTACTGAAGCCAGGTAAAAGGGGTGACTCTGCAGAGCACTATCGCCCTATCAGCCTTCTTTCACATACCAGTAAGGTCTTCGAGCGACTTGTTCACTATCACCACGTGAACCACTGCTTCAGTTAAGGCGTCATCCTTCCCGAACAAACTGTGTTCCAACGAGGTGTCGCCTGTGATCATCGTCTGGTGAAACTTCAGACGCATACCATTAACCAGATGCACAGGAATAAAGCTAAGGCGTTTATATCCTTCGATTGCTCACAAGTATTCGACTGTGATTCTCATCCGCTGTTACTACGCCGTCTAGAACAGTTCAGGTTTCCCGTAGCCTTATGCCGACTTATCGACAACTACCTCAGCGGTAGATCGTTTATAGTGAGGAAAGGGGAAAGCCTATCTTCACCTATCTCTACCACAGGTGGAGTGCCACAAGGTTCGGTTCTCCTTAAAATGCTAAGAAGTCAACAAAAAATCATTTGATTCCAATTATTATTTGTTTGTTTTTTATATCAATAAATGGTAGATAAGAAATAAAAAAATTAAAAAGTCTATTATAAAAACGATAATCTAAATAATGTATTTAGATAAATATTTTACTTTTTTTTTTTTTTATTTTGAAGAGAAAAGATTTGCCCAGTCGGGACTCGAACCCGAGTCCCCACTTTCCAGCGTGGTGCCCCATCCACTAGGCCACCGGGCTCGTATCCGAACCAGGGAAATCTTTTCTCTTCACTGATCCATACCCCCGGGCACTCGCAGTTGCGATGTACAAATCGGGGATGAATGTTCATTGAACATTACTGTTAACTAGATCTTGTTGACATACGTCATATATATATTATAATTATGAAATAATTAATTGTTGTTGATTAATATATTTTTTATTTTGAAGAGAAAAGATTTGCCCAGTCGGGACTCGAACCCGAGTCCCCACTTTCCAGCGTGGTGCCCCATCCACTAGGCCACCGGGCTCGTATCCGAACCAGGGAAATCTTTTCTCTTCACTGATCCATACCCCCGGGCACTCGCAGTTGCGATGTACAAATCGGGGATGAATGTTCATTGAACATTACTGTTAACTAGATCTTGTTGACATACGTCATATATATATTATAATTATGAAATAATTAATTGTTGTTGATTAATATATTTTTTATTTTGAAGAGAAAAAGATTTGCCCAGTCGGGACTCGAACCCGAGTCCCCACTTTCCAGCGTGGTGCCCCATCCACTAGGCCACCGGGCTCGTATCCGAACCAGGGAAATCTTTTCTCTTCACTGATCCATACCCCCGGGCACTCGCAGTTGCGATGTACAAATCGGGGATGAATGTTCATTGAACATTACTGTTAACTAGATCTTGTTGACATACGTCATATATATATTATAATTATGAAATAATTAATTGTTGTTGATTAATATATTTTTTATTTTGAAGAGAAAAGATTTGCCCAGTCGGGACTCGAACCCGAGTCCCCACTTTCCAGCGTGGTGCCCCATCCACTAGGCCACCGGGCTCGTATCCGAACCAGGGAAATCTTTTCTCTTCACTGATCCATACCCCCGGGCACTCGCAGTTGCGATGTACAAATCGGGGATGAATGTTCATTGAACATTACTGTTAACTAGATCTTGTTGACATACGTCATATATATATTATAATTATGAAATAATTAATTGTTGTTGATTAATATATTTTTTATTTTGAAGAGAAAAGATTTGCCCAGTCGGGACTCGAACCCGAGTCCCCACTTTCCAGCGTGGTGCCCCATCCACTAGGCCACCGGGCTCGTATCCGAACCAGGGAAATCTTTTCTCTTCACTGATCCATACCCCCGGGCACTCGCAGTTGCGATGTACAAATCGGGGATGAATGTTCATTGAACATTACTGTTAACTAGATCTTGTTGACATACGTCATATATATATTATAATTATGAAATAATTAATTGTTGTTGATTAATATATTTTTTATTTTGAAGAGAAAAGATTTACCCAGTCGGGACTCGAACCCGAGTCCCCACTTTCCAGCGTGGTGCCCCATCCACTAGGCCACCGGGCTCGTATCCGAACCAGGGAAATCTTTTCTCTTCACTGATCCATACCCCCGGGCACTCGCAGTTGCGATGTACAAATCGGGGATGAATGTTCATTGAACATTACTGTTAATAGATCTTGTTGACATACGTCATATATATATTATAATTATGAAATAATTAATTGTTGTTGATTAATATATTTTTTATTTTGAAGAGAAAAGATTTGCCCAGTCGGGACTCGAACCCGAGTCCCCACTTTCCAGCGTGGTGCCCCATCCACTAGGCCACCGGGCTCGTATCCGAACCAGGGAAATCTTTTCTCTTCACTGATCCATACCCCCGGGCACTCGCAGTTGCGATGTACAAATCGGGGATGAATGTTCATTGAACATTACTGTTAACTAGATCTTGTTGACATACGTCATATATATATTATAATTATGAAATAATTAATTGTTGTTGATTAATATATTTTTTATTTTGAAGAGAAAAGATTTGCCCAGTCGGGACTCGAACCCGAGTCCCCACTTTCCAGCGTGGTGCCCCATCCACTAGGCCACCGGGCTCGTATCCGAACCAGGGAAATCTTTTCTCTTCACTGATCCATACCCCCGGGCACTCGCAGTTGCGATGTACAAATCGGGGATGAATGTTCATTGAACATTACTGTTAACTAGATCTTGTTGACATACGTCATATATATATTATAATTATGAAATAATTAATTGTTGTTGATTAATATATTTTTTATTTTGAAGAGAAAAATATACTTCGGATACGAGCCCGGTGGCCTAGTGGATGGGGCACCACGCTGGAAAGTGGGAACTCGGGTTCGAGTCCCGACTGGGCAAATCTTTTCTCTTCAAAATAAAAAATATATTAATCAACAACAATTAATTATTTCATAATTATAATATATATATGACGTATGTCAACAAGATCTAGTTAACAGTAATGTTCAATGAACATTCATCCCCGATTTGTACATCGCAACTGCGAGTGCCCGGGGGTATGGATCAGTGAAGAGAAAAGATTTCCCTGGTTCGGATACGAGCCCGGTGGCCTAGTGGATGGGGCACCACGCTGGAAAGTGGGGACTCGGGTTCGAGTCCCGACTGGGCAAATCTTTTCTCTTCAAAATAAAAAATATATTAATCAACAACAATTAATTATTTCATAATTATAATATATATATGACGTATGTCAACAAGATCTAGTTAACAGTAATGTTCAATGAACATTCATCCCCGATTTGTACATCGCAACTGCGAGTGCCCGGGGGTATGGATCAGTGAAGAGAAAAGATTTCCCTGGTTCGGATACGAGCCCGGTGGCCTAGTGGATGGGGCACCACGCTGGAAAGTGGGGACTCGGGTTCGAGTCCCGACTGGGCAAATCTTTTCTCTTCAAAATAAAAAATATATTAATCAACAACAATTAATTATTTCATAATTATAATATATATATGACGTATGTCAACAAGATCTAGTTAACAGTAATGTTCAATGAACATTCATCCCCGATTTGTACATCGCAACTGCGAGTGCCCGGGGGTATGGATCAGTGAAGAGAAAAGATTTCCCTGGTTCGGATACGAGCCCGGTGGCCTAGTGGATGGGGCACCACGCTGGAAAGTGGGGACTCGGGTTCGAGTCCCGACTGGGCAAATCTTTTCTCTTCAAAATAAAAAATATATTAATCAACAACAATTAATTATTTCATAATTATAATATATATATGACGTATGTCAACAAGATCTAGTTAACAGTAATGTTCAATGAACATTCATCCCCGATTTGTACATCGCAACTGCGAGTGCCCGGGGGTATGGATCAGTGAAGAGAAAAGATTTCCCTGGTTCGGATACGAGCCCGGTGGCCTAGTGGATGGGGCACCACGCTGGAAAGTGGGGACTCGGGTTCGAGTCCCGACTGGGCAAATCTTTTCTCTTCAAAATAAAAAATATATTAATCAACAACAATTAATTATTTCATAATTATAATATATATATGACGTATGTCAACAAGATCTAGTTAACAGTAATGTTCAATGAACATTCATCCCCGATTTGTACATCGCAACTGCGAGTGCCCGGGGGTATGGATCAGTGAAGAGAAAAGATTTCCCTGGTTCGGATACGAGCCCGGTGGCCTAGTGGATGGGGCACCACGCTGGAAAGTGGGGACTCGGGTTCGAGTCCCGACTGGGCAAATCTTTTCTCTTCAAAATAAAAAATATATTAATCAACAACAATTAATTATTTCATAATTATAATATATATATGACGTATGTCAACAAGATCTAGTTAACAGTAATGTTCAATGAACATTCATCCCCGATTTGTACATCGCAACTGCGAGTGCCCGGGGGTATGGATCAGTGAAGAGAAAAGATTTCCCTGGTTCGGATACGAGCCCGGTGGCCTAGTGGATGGGGCACCACGCTGGAAAGTGGGGACTCGGGTTCGAGTCCCGACTGGGCAAATCTTTTCTCTTCAAAATAAAAAATATATTAATCAACAACAATTAATTATTTCATAATTATAATATATATATGACGTATGTCAACAAGATCTAGTTAACAGTAATGTTCAATGAACATTCATCCCCGATTTGTACATCGCAACTGCGAGTGCCCGGGGGTATGGATCAGTGAAGAGAAAAGATTTCCCTGGTTCGGATACGAGCCCGGTGGCCTAGTGGATGGGGCACCACGCTGGAAAGTGGGGACTCGGGTTCGAGTCCCGACTGGGCAAATCTTTTCTCTTCAAAATAAAAAAAATATATTAATCAACAACAATTAATTATTTCATAATTATAAATATTTTACTAAAAAAAGAAAATAATAATTTTACTAAATTTAGAAAATTTATATTGTTTACGAGATCATGAACTCTGATCTAAAGAGAAAATTTAGAACTGGTTCTGCTTCCCATCTTGATTAGGCATATTGGCATTTATTGCATGTTGAATTTATGGAATAACTCTCGAGTGTTTTCCTAGTGTGGAAGAAAGTTTGTCAAATGCAATTTAAAAATATTTGTATAGAAGTATAAAATTCTAAAGAATTTTTCCGTTATTGAGATCGTTATGGTACAATTAAATCGGTTTCCATCTGGAATCGAGATTTTATGGTGTAAACATTAAAAACATTTTTACTCTATGGATTGTCATGGACCTTGAAATACATGGTGGCTAGAAGTACATCACAATCCTATGTGATACAAATGCTAATAATCTTTAATGTTTACATCAACTCACAGTTTTTCTTGTGGTTTTATCGTCTGGATCAAGATATTTAAAAGTTCGTGCAGTAAGGACAGTATAAATAAATGGTTTCTTCCCATGCTGGCTGGCAATAAGCATTTCATGGCTGATGATGAATTCCATGTAGTCTAATATTACCAAGCAATCCTTTGTTTGTATATTATCAAACAATAAGCTAAAAAAAAGGTTATGATCGAAATTAACGAAGCATTCAAAAAAATATAAATTTATAAGGATGATACATATTCCAATTTAGATTACCCTGCTGTAAAGTATCTTCCGTGTTGTAGCCAATGGTGATACAACAGATCGCGTACAGGCAACCTCATATGGTGAAGAACGGACAGCCAAGCAAGAATTCCCCAAATCCCATCTTTTTCGTTCAAATGGGCGGAACCCAACCTGATATTAAAATTGATATAATACATATAAACATGATTACATTAGATACAAAAACAAGTACTTCAGCACAAGACGAAGATAGATACTGCGTCAAACCATGTAGTGCTCTATTTTAACGCACGATCAACTTACAAGGTGTAATATACATATTTCCCAACTTTATAACTTATTTATCATAATGATTGAGAAATAAAATAGAAATACCAGTTGGTTCGTCTGATGATTGATGAAGAAAAGATACTGGATGTACCAGCTCATCTTAAAAACCGAGCTGACTATTGCCTGGTAAATTTGTTCAAAGATTTTGGAACTATTTGGTGAACGTAACACTTGTTAATAGCCGAACTACACCACTTGGAAAATGGAAACGAACTGAACCGTGTCTCGCCTCTAGGCGCCAGATGACGTCCAACTTTCAAAATTTTGCGCAATATCTCTAACTTTGCATTATGTAAACATGTCTATTCCGATCAAGAGACTTCAAATCAGCGATTTCTGGTCTCGCAACAGGCCCGTAGACGGAGTTGGGTCTATAGACTTGTCTAAATCATTCTGAGATATATAACAACAAGAGACACGCTGCGAGGTCAAAATCGCGCAACCTGGACGAGGCTTAAGGTTCTCCTCTCTGTTGATATTTAACTCGTCAGTCATTGTACAACTTTATCCTTACAGTAGTAATGTGTTCCTATGTTCGCGGGCTTCCTACTCTTTCAGCTTCTTCCAGAGTAAAATTGCCCCTTTCAAAATCTCTGTACCACCTGGATATTGTCGTACGATGTTTAAACTCATCATTCAATATAAGCTTTACTTATTCTAAGCATTGATCTATGCTTACGTCGCTCGCAAAATTATACCTCAAACCTTCATTTATCTCACTACGTGACCACGATACCTTAGTCTGCACTTTAATCTGTCTGCTAATGAAAAACTGAGCTGACAGACGTGTTGCTGGCGGTTAGATAACAATATGGATTTAGGTACTTACGCGTAATGGTCATCTCCAGCAAACGAAATTTGATGCTTTTTAATGAGATCGCAAATGTAAAACCAGTTAAGAGGAGTTTCGTACAGAGGCTTATCTGTTCCCTCGACAACGCTGAAAAAGCATAGAAAATAAATGAAATGGCTCAGCTAGTTAAAAACAAATTAAATAGATTACTAAACCTGTCCATGGCTTTTGACGTGGTGAAACTCCTTGCATATCCTTTTATTCCATTAATTTGGAAGTATGGTATGCAATGGAGATGCTGTGCCACGATGGCAACAGAATCGCCTGAGCTGACATGGTAAGCTCTTCGGCCCATCACCATGACCCTGTCCTGTCGTTAGGAGGAATCATAAACTGCAGATGATATTTCTTGTGATTTGTAATTAAAAAATACTGTAACATAATTACACCATTCGTATCTAACGCGAAGCCTGCGTGGTAGTTACCCGTCCTCAGTCCTTGCACGAGAGTTTTTGAATTCCTTGGGCTGGGATAACCTGTGATGAATACTTGTTCTGGTTTGGCGTTGACAACTGTACCCTTGCAGGCACCTATGTCATATTCTAAAACTTCAGTGGCGTAAGGTCCAGCAGCTGGCCAGAAAAAATTCATGAGAAAATTAAAGTAAGATTTTTTTTTTTTTTTTAAACCTTTTATTGAGTAATTATTACAATCTGTCACAAATGTGGGCAATAAGTAATATAGATGGCGTATGATTACATTCACACATTATGTACTATGAGAAAAAAAATAATAATAAAATAAAAAATAATGAATGTAAGAAAAAGAAAAGAGAAAAGAAAAGAACTATCCTATACATAAAAAGTAAGATTTAAAAATATTATTTTATAAGTTTTTATTTGCTGCATCATGAACGGCTTCAATGATAAAATTGAACATGATTTAAGAATTTTTTTATCTAGTGTGATGTAAGACCAGTTAATGAAAATTACGATCAATGCTAATAAAAAATAATTTCTCGACATCGAAAATAATGCAGTAAAATAACAGTATATACTGTTATAATGTTATAATGTTAAAATAACGGTGTCGTCTGGGATCAGTGTTTGGCTCCCCATTAAATAATACTAGAAGATGAGCTTTATCTATACTTGAAACTAGGTCTTATAAAACAGGCAAAACATATACAACATCAAATATTGTTTCGATCGTGTGGTTAATTAAACATAGAGCAGATGTTCTGCTATAATGTAAGATGTTTGAAACAGTTTAAATTTCAAGAACAGCTTTGTTAGTAGCGTAGATATTTTGGATACATAATAAGAATAAATCTTATTATAATTATGAAAAGTATTAAAAATAGTAAAAATGCTTTTGATCATGTTGTCTTCATACTGTTTTATTATATGTTGGCCCACAATTGAAAGTATTGGAAATTAAGTGAGGTGTTACAAACACGTTTTTTCGAGAGGGCTCCAAATAAACTAAACTATAAATATGATTTACAACTACTATTGTTTACTAATTCAGGGCCACGTACGTTTAAGCCGACGTGAAAAAGGGTTGACGAGAAACAGGTAAAAAGAAATTGCCTACTTTGGCTTTATGTATATCCACATCTACCAATATGTGGGTTTTCTGGTGAGTTGAATCGAGATTTAAAGTCAGTTTTCCAATAAAAAATGTTTCCATTGATTTACAGCGGATTTTATTGGAATTTTGTCATTTATTTTTATTTTTGAGCACACTGAAGCCAGGTCGTGTTTTGAGCATAACGAAAGTATTTTGATGTCAAAACGCAATTGTGGGTGCCATCAAAGTCACCAAGTTTACACAGATTTATACCTCACATTACACACAACAATTACAAACACATAGAAAGTACTAAATACAAACTAACACAACTAATGACAGAACACGGAAACTCTAAACAATATATCAAACGATTTAACATAATACGATCAGACATATCTAATGAAGACCGACAGACTCAAAATTTTAGACATGTACTTTACGAATGTAAAACATTTGAAAGACAATGATTTAATCTGATAAGAAGTATTATTCTCTAACATGGAACATGGCCAGAGATAGAACAAAATTTGTTTCCTAAATTTAATACTGACTTTCTTACATTTATACAAATGATCGACTTTGACAAACTAACAAATGATGGGCAGCGGAGGTAGTTTCTTGTTGCTTTTGTTTTTTGTTGTTTTTTCTTTTCTTTTTTTGTATTTCGTATAAATATTTTTTGTTATCTTACTACGTTATGCTAAACTAATTATGCAAAACTTTGTAGTAACATTGTAAAACATGTAGTGTGCCTTATAAAGCATGGAACATGTGAATATATAAATAAACAGTCCTTATATGTAAGGTGTCCATACCATGTAAGGAAAAGAAATAAAAAAAATGTCAAAATGCATACAAAACTACAATTTAACGTAATAGAATCATTTCACAATCTTGAATGAGAGGTGAGAAAAAAAAAATAAAACATGGTTTTATTATATCTTTTTTCTCGGCTCCCCAAAGCCCATTGGCGGCTATAACTCCAGTTTTGCACTATTATAGGCCCCTACTACCCACACAAAAATCGGCATTCAAATCTGTGAGTTACAACTCTAAGCGTGTACTTGTGAGATGATCCGAGGGTCTGGAGGTGTCCCCCAGAAGTCATAAGGAATTTTTTTTTTTTTTAGATGACTGGAACCTATTCGGTATGAGATTAATAAGACTGCCACCCACTACGAAAATATCATTATGAGATATTCTATAAGATATTATCATACGTATTTCAAGTAACCGTCATGGCATTGGTGTGGTATCAAGTTGGACCAGTGGTTTTTACATTGATATTTTAATATACATAAAAAAATAAGATAGTTTACCTCCTTTCATACAATCGACTAAAATCCTCACAGGCGTGCTAACGATTTCATCACCACATAATAAGTTTCTAATTCTGTCGTAATCGAAGATGGTTTTCAAATAGTCAGCATAAATTCTCACTGCGTTTACGACTGTTACGCTCATCAAATGATTGTCCACCTGCAAATAAGGTAATATAAACGAAACCACGACATATAGGTTTTGAAAACTTTTAATAAATGAAAATTTCGTGCAAAAATGCCAAATACTTTGCACTTATTTAGAATGCAATGTTTTTTTGTTTTTTTGTTTATTATTTAACCAAAACTCAAATCTCAATACCCAAAAAATATGCGATGTTAATTCGTTCAATGGAAAATGTATGCCCAAACCATAACTGACAGTTTCCAGTTTTTTAGCAATATCACGGATGGCCTTCAAAACTGATTCTGATGCAATGCCTAAAACAACAGCAATAAATAAAAGTAGTCTAGAACATTTTATAATAGGGTAAGCATAAATAAATAGAAAGTTATCTAATGAAATTATTAAGTATAAATGAAACTTCACACTTGAGATAAGTATATTTAGAATTATTATGGAATTTGGATTTCAAAAGTTTGAACTTTCTTGTTGTAATCAGTGTATGGAACGAGAATTTTATGATCCGCTTAATTAAATTAAATATCGTCATTTCCTCCCACAGGTTTATTTATGATTGACCCGTGATATAAATATGAAGGGGGCTAGAAGGGGAAAGACCGGCAACTGTAAAAGTCCATATTTTTTTATAATTGGGAACGGGTTCTTAAACTCCAAAGCATGTGGCGACCCATTTTCTAGTCATTAGTTTGTCCCATGCGATAGCACATGGGGCAAACTAACAGCTGGCAATGAAATCTCAGTTTCTATTCCTTTGGGCATTACCTCTGCTAGGCCAACAGCCTTCATTGTTATATTATGTGTGTTAAATAAACGTAACTCACATCCATCTTCAACTAAGTACCTAATCCCAAAATATCCATTAGGACCAGCGGGCATAGAACTGGCCGTCAGCATGATACCACCGGTCGCCTTCATCTTCTGCACCAGGAGACACATCGCGGGGGATGTCAGGATACCGTCCTTCGCTGTTATAATGTTACCAACCTGAGGAGTTATAACAATGTGCTATAAATAATCATACAGATGCTAAAGTTATGATAAGTTTTAAAATAAATTTCAAGCAAACTCACCTCAGAAATATTTCATTCAATTACTTTTGGTCGGTCAATTTGTCATGCGACAATGGCATTCATCAACCTAATACCTCATGGGATTTTATTGCTGTTTTTTTTGTAGCGTTCATCATTAAAATTGATGAAATTAGGCAGTATGTAATGTCTTTTTGTTTTTTTTTAATCGGAGAGATGTTATAAGGAACTAAATGAATTGAATGAAAAGATTAGTTTTCAGGTCTAGTGTTTGAAAATAAACCAATTATAGATCTTGAACTATCAGATTTATACACAAATCAATCCATTTTCAACTATTCTGGATCTTTTTGTATATGATATCCCTTTTTATTTTATAAATATTCTTTTTATGACTGACCTTCAAATATTTTATCGGAGGTGCGCTTGCTCGGAGATAAGGAAAGCACTTGCCATGCTCCCGGGACGGAGTTTGAATCCGGTTGAATGCAGAAAATTTATGGGCCATTCTCCAAACGGATTTGTGTACCTGGTTTATTGTGGCGTCTGCAACCCATTATTCTGAATAAAGTTTAGCATTAGGTACACTTCATTCGCTTTTCATCCATTTGCAGTTACAATGAAAACTTGTTTCCAAACATAAATTGAAATTCGAAATGTCAAAACCTAATTCCCTTATGTGACCCGAGTAGATAATTTTGCCAGTAGATAAAATAATTAATTTTGATGATGACTTCTTTTATTTTTCTAGTAGCTTTGTTAGGTTGTGAACTTTTGATTGGTAGAGTAGACAATAACACAAATGTCAAGGTAAAAAATATATGGTCCCTAGCTCCAGTGTTTTTTGGGTCTGATCAAATTCCCTCTTTTTTTTTTCTTTTTTTTTTTTTTAAAGGGCACCAAAGCTTTTCAGAGCATGTTAGAAACTTTTCTTGGATTGGCTACATTGTCAAAAATTGCCGCCGTTTCTAGGAAATCCTGACCCACAGAAACCTCAGTTGTGAACATTTGTTAGAAATACTTGGCTCTCGTTATTCAAACGCCTGATTCCCACATCTTAAAATATTTCAACAAAAGTAAGGAAGATTCCGTATTTCTATTGCTTATTTTGTAAGAATGAAAAGAAACTCTAGAGTTACTTTAAAATATTCTTTATGTGCATTGCATGAAATGTGTTACCTTTGGAAAACTTTCGGAATCGAATTCCCTCATTTCACTAATATCATCATGTAATCATGTAATCGGAGGCGCGGTAGCTCAGTGGGTAAGGCCCTTGATTACCATGCTCCCGGGCCCGAGTTGGAGTCTAACTGAAGGCAGAAAATTTATATTCTGATATTTCGGTTGTGGATCCCCTCAGGCCAGGAGACCCTCCAGGGGCACACCCAGCATCTAAAAAAGTGGGTACCCTTAACTCAGGAGACCCTCAGCCTTCAACTTCGATGACTGCTGATGCACCCACAGCTTTTCCTCACGTTTTCCCTGAAGCGGGTAGTCTAGTTATGTAGTTTTGCTTGTTATGTAGTAGCACGATTTGATGAGTTACTAGCGAAGAAAAAAGAATTTTGTGATGTTTGAAACACTTCACGCTTTTTTACTGATGGGGTAACTGCTCTTGGTCCTAATTCATTCAGGAACTGGGAACGTGAGTTTTTCTTAAGTCTAACTAACCAATTTTCACTTTAACCCAAAAGACATATCAATATGGGCCGCTCCAATAACAAAAATTCATAATAGAAAAGTATTCCGTGTCTTTCCATTCGGCATTGAAGCGCACGAAATGAAAAAATAAAATTTATCGAAGAAACAATTTTGCATAAAATTTGTGCAGTATCTTTTCAAATGTTTGTCTTCGTTTATTGTCTTTATAGTAACTGCTTAGTAGGGTCGCCTCACTTATCAATGTCCAATAGTATTTGTTTGTAATTACATAGTTACCTACTGAATGTGATGTCATAATGTGAGAATACCAGATGAATTTTGATAATGAACTATTTCTCTCACTCGTTACCTAATCCCATGATTAAGTATATTACTGATGCTTAATGAAAATGAAATTACAATGGAAGATAGCCTAACATTGAGATATCACAGTATCAAGTACCACCAACATAAGCTTCCTTTGGTAGAAGTTGAAATTCGAACGAACTCTTATGTCGGCAGTACACAGTCGCCGAGGCGCTCGTCAACGAGGCCACCCGAGCGAATAAAATAAATTGTCTAAATGAAGCCATTAAGGAATATTTGTTTAGTTTCTTTAGTTCTAAGTTAATCTTTTTTTTCTTTAGTTCCTTAATTAGCAAGGAACTGGAAATTGAATGATGGAAGCGTTGAAATGTGATTAAACGAAACTTAGATGTGAATAACAGAAGTGCCTTGCCATTCGCAGAAATCTAAATCCCGAGCTTAGGCGAGTGTGTACTGGGTCGGTTCGCCTCGTCGCTCGTTTCCTCTCGGTCCTTTGACTCGTGGCCAGAGACCGACTTTTTTCGGAGCGCTGCCGAGCCGAACAGAGCTAAGGCGAACTAACACGAGGTGACCCAGTACACACTCGTGTTCGCCTGCATTCGTCTTGCCTCGGC
The DNA here is from genome assembly GCA_003667255.2 of Euschistus heros. NCBI lineage: Eukaryota > Metazoa > Arthropoda > Insecta > Hemiptera > Pentatomidae > Euschistus > Euschistus heros. The sequence goes on along the minus strand of RCWM02000066.1, from coordinate 1,959,257 downwards.
GAGTGTGTACTGCCGGCATTATGAGGTCGAGTGGATAATATTAAATATAATTAGTAAATGAATGCTAATTATTAAGAAAGACGACCTACCTGGAGTCCGGCCATGGTGGCTATGACCCTGAAGAAGGCAGTTCTGAAGTAGTAGCGGCCATCACCGCCGACTATCCAAGTGCTCTCCTTGAGGGTTTCCCTCTTCCGGAGGAGGATTGCGCTGATGAACACTTCAATGAATCCCTTTTGCCTGAAATCTCTCAACTTCCTCCTGATACCTCCACAACCTGTTGTGTAGGTCCATTTATGTTGGTGTTAATGATATAGATGATTGAGCAAGCGCATATTAAGCTGATGCCATAATTCATGATTAAGGCTATCTTAGCTGCAAGGTAAGCCGAGTTAGGTGTAACATGCAACCTTACACCAGGTAGGATACCACCTCACTCTTTCTGTCGTTCATAACTTTATTATTTATTAGGGATTAACTTTCTTATAAACTGTAACTAGAGCAGGAAAGATAGAGTTATCCTATCCTAGCCAGAGCAAGATTCCTCTACGAAATAAAAGTCCTCTCGCCATTACCGAATTCGAAACGGTGCTGTTACTGACGGCAATACTAATGTGGCTAATACCTTAACATGTTAGATCATGATACTAACCAATTCATCACAAACGTGAGCAAAGCAAGAAGTTAGCTGTTATGATTGGATATGTACTGTTGTTGTAGGTACTAAAAATTAATGTTTCTATTACTAAAACAAAAAGGTGAATATTTTATATTCGTGTTTAAAGAATACAAGAAGAGGAGTAATTAAAATAAATTTTCAACTATCTCCCTACGGACGTAAAAGGGGAATCCTAAAGAAAAAATGTGGAGGAAGAAAACTGACAAGATCAGAAAAAACAGCTAGACGTATTGGGAACTATAAATGAGTAAATTTCGTTAGCTTAAATATATACTTCCAAGACATTTTTCTTTTTAATAATATTGAATGTAATTCTTAACTCATTCAAATCCCAATATTTATGATATGTAGAAGAAGGCAGCATTTGTAAGAAAATAGCGATTTGTGGATCCTGCTCTATCTAAAGGTATCTCACAGTGCATAGAAGTAGAAAAATACACTATTAAGGAGAATTTTTTTTTTTTAATTTGTTTGATATGTATGACAATTATAAAAAGAAAATACGAAATAGGTTTATCAGTTCGATAGGTGTGAGACATGAGAATGCTGAGAATAATTCAAAAATTACATGACCATACAGAAATCTCAATAAAACCGACAAATCTTTATGTAATACCTCAAAAAAAACTTCTGAACTATAAAAATTACAATCATCCTCTACCAACCGAAGCCCAAACCTGGACAAATCAAATCCTTTTTAGAGGAGAAATACCGACAACATATTCGAATACAGGATACTACTAGAATTGGTATTGAATGTTTTTGTGGATAACAAACAAACTTATGTTTAACAGTGTTGTAAGTAAACACCTGCTTCCTGTAAATGACTCAGCATGATACAAACTTCAAAAAAGTGGTTTTGTCATCTCTATAGTTAGGCGATTCAAGTCCCTATTTTTTAAAATGATTTTTAAAAGATTTTGATTTTCGATGCCTCGTTTTGAGCTAAAACAGATGCATTCTATTGGAAAAACGTTTCTTTCATTATCAAATAATTAGTCTCTGAGCACATGACCTCTGTAATTCGTAAATAATTTCAATAATCTTGAATTCATTCATTTTTCACTTGTTCTTTATAGGCGGGCAAATGGTACTAAAGTTTTCCCGACACTTATTCCAATGTTCGTCCTTTCTCCTTAAATGGAGAAAACCCGAATTAATATTCCTTCAATCTGTACACAGCAGCATAATCCGATTCAATGTCCCAAAAACGAATAAAATGTAATGAATAGTTTTTGTGATTTTTATTGTTAGTTTTTGAGACAGATATTTGCAATTTAAGTTTCACTAATTGTTTTATACTTATTTAAGCATATTATTCAATATTTCTATGTTTAATCTATATCTGCAATGCCTTCGTTTTCCGCATGGTCTTTTTAGACGGGTAGGTGGTTCTAAACCCGGTACTTGTTCCAAGGCCTGTTCTTACTATTTAAACGGATACAATGTACACAGCACCTAAAACTTTAATTAAATAAATAAATGGAGACCACGTTGACAAAGCCACGCCTATTTAAGCAATGTAATTAAAACTGAAGCAGTAATCTGCCATATAAAATCATCTGATACGTCGAGGTAGTTTCCATAAACTGAAAACCTCACAAGTAATAAAATCGATTTTCAATTATTACAACTAATTCTCTCAATAATTATTACCTGGAGTTAGATCTAAATCTTGGCTAAATTTCCCTTTCAGAATATCGATATTTTGGTTTTTCGTGCTTGCCCACGTGTATCTTTGTAAACAATTTTTAACCATATTTACGATATTTTGTATGCGAAAAAAAAACAAAAAAAAAACAAAATTGAATTTTGGTAGAATTTTTGAATAAAATTAAATTGTATTTATTTTTTTTATTTTTTAAATGTAATAACAGCTGTTATGCTATTGAGATTATGTTATTATTACCTGATGACATGAATATTTTATTTTAGGAAAAATATTTGCTAATTATATTGGAAGAGTTACAGTCAGGGTCAGTATTCGTACACCTGTTATACATCAAAAGAAATAACGAAAATTAGCATTATTTAATGGGATTTGTTTAAAACAACAAGATCATTTAATGTGTGCGTCAACACTTTATCAATAAATATATTTTTGAATTTATAGAACATTTAACAAAATAACACACAAACAATAATTGAAAAACAACAATACCAACATAGGTAAAAAGTATTTGTACACTTAAAAATTATATAATAATAAAATTTCTATTTAATATTGACATGCGACAACATACAATATTTCTTTTAAAATGCATTCTATGCGCTGTGGCAATGAATTCACTAATTTTTGAGTTAAAGGCACTGCAATTTTGTAATTATAACGTCCTTTAAATTTTGATGGTTAGAAACACGCATTTTTCCAACTTGATCCTTTAGGTATTTCTATTAATGCACAAAAGAGTTATTGCCCCGTGATTGAGTGGCCATCCAGTTTGGTGTGTTGTACAGGATCTACACCTTGCATATCCAAGCTGTATGCTCGAGATCATTATTCTGCTGAAAAAGTTTTCTACAATCCCAAATTTTTCAGCACTGATTAAGAAATTTCTTTTTATTGGGTCGATATATTTTATATGGTCCATTATCCTTCCCACTCCAGCAGTATTCAAACAACCCCAGACCATGAGTCAATTTTCTCCATTCTTAACAGGTGGAACTATATTTCTTATTTACATTGCTGTTTTTTTTCTCCTCACTTTTTGGTCCCCTGATGATGAAACATTTCAATTTTAGACTCGTCGGTAAATACTATCCTATTCCAAAAATCACTATCATGTTTTTTGTGGTATTTGGCCCATTGATATATTATATTCTTATAACCAGAAGGTCGTGGGTTCAAATACCACCTGGGCGGGTTTAAAAATCAATCTTGACCTTCCCACCCAGGCCAGTATAGGACTTCAATGGTAGTCGTGGGCTCAAAAAAAAAAAATAATAATAATAATAATTCTTATTAATATTCCTTATAAATAGTTTTCTCCGAGTAGTTCTGCCGCGAAACTCGTTCTGTCTCAAGGTTTAGCCCATTGTTGAAACATTCTCTTATTCCCCTTTTTCAGCCAAATGTCCATCCCTTAATTTAGAGGCACTAATTCTTGGTTTTCTTTTAACTTTTCTCGTTATACGTCTTCATGTTTATAGTAAATTTTTCTTAGTCGTCTAGTTCTCTCTTTATATTCAAAAGTTTTTCTCATCCCATATCTTTTAATGGTATCTTGTTGAATAAGGTCTGTTCACTTTTCACAGCGACCTTAAATAATTACGGAGGCGTACAATAATTAGTCTTTCCTCTTCAATCGTCTCTCTGATTTTGCGCCCCATTTTCAATTTATGAACAGCACTAATAATTGCTACACCTTTACAAATGACGTCAAGGTATGAAGGCAGGTATGAAAACAAAATTTAAAGTCTAGTGGACGAATACTTTTGACACATAACTATGAGGGATCTTTCTATAATGCATAAGATATTAAGCTAAATTCACTCAATTTTCTTATGAAAAATATAAACTCTATTCTATAGTCATGAATGCAATATTATATGTGTTTAAATTAAATAAAAATTTAATAAATACAAAATTAAATTAAAGAAAATAAAATTAACACTAGTGTACGAATACTTTTAACTCTGTCTGTACGTTATAGAACATTCAATTTTTCGTAAACGAAAGCTTATAAATGAGTTATTTGATATATTATAGTATCTGGACTAGAAATAATATAGATCCAAAGTAAAGCGGTAATATACACTATGACTGCAGAGAATGATCTCAGACCTCGCAGCGAATCTAAAATTCTAAGGTTTTTAAACAATGTGACTTTGATGGTTCTGTCTTGTACCTTTTCACTCCCGTAGCCTGGCTTGCCCTCCCGTAGCATGAGCTGGGTTCAGAGTTTCTCCGGTTTGCTTGTATATATTGTATTTATAGTAATTTATTTTTTTCTTTCTTTATTTTTGTTTATTTCTTTATACTATTATTTCCTAATATTTTAAATTGCTTTTTATTATAATATGTATATTGTATAGTTTGAAGTTTTTTTGTTTTTTTTTATTAATTTTTTTTTTGTATAAGTATTTATTTATTTGTTTTGATTATTTTTTTTTTATTTTATACGTTGTATGAATGGACTCATTTTCAACAATATCACTCATTGCTCTTGGGAGAGTGAAACTAAATGACTTTCAGAGTAACTTATCATTAAATGAAAAAATATAAATATCATATTTCCTGTGATAGAATTGGAGTTAAAATGTCCTAATACCACCTTCGTTTTCCTTGAATGAATTGGGAAGAAATTTTATTTTTATAGTTTATTTCAAAGAAAGAGATATCTGTTTTAAATCAAAGTTAAAAAATATTTAGCATTGAAATCATTTTATAGCTTAATGAAGTGTATTGACTATTATATGAAGGATCTTGGAATAGATTAAATAAATATGAAAGTAGTAGTTTTGTAGAACCACGATGCTAAACTATTTTAGAAAAATTATTCCTGATTATTTTCAATATTATCAGTAATATTTTTGTGGTGAATTGAGATTTTTTTTGCGTACTAAGTGTTAAGTAGTCGGAAATGGCGTACACCTTAACTGAAAAATTTAAACATTTACGGTAAGGTCTTAAGATGACAGAGGATTCGTTCAAGAGAAATGAATGGAATATTATTAAATAAGATAAAGAACAGAATGTGAGTGTTGAATATCTTAATTCAAATAAAACTTTCTTTTACACACATATACTTTATTACTTGAACTTTATATCCGTAATGTAGGTTTCAATAACAAATGTAGGGAAAACAAAATATTTTTGTATCTTATTTTGTTTTTGTTTTTTTGTTTTTTATTTTTTTTACTCATCTATTACCTATACTGAAATCTTCTTGCCAATGTTTAAATATTATTATCATAATTCTAACGTAACTAAGGCATTTTCTAAATCTAGGTATTTACAATTAATGCTTCATTGTTTTCAGCAACGTGAAGAATGAGTAAGTCGTAACCAGAAACTGAAACAAAAAGAAACACTTATATTAATAATTTTTTGCACCGTCTTCTTCTTCTTCAAGATACCAAGTAGGAGGAGACTGGTATAAAGTGACCAGAGTCAATAACAATAAATAAATCAACAAGTTCAAAGATAATTTTGGAATTTCTGGGTTTTCCAAATCTTGCGGAAATCAATTTCCCTCGTTGGTATCTAAGCTAAGATTAATAAATCAATCATGAAAATAAAACATTTACTCCTTCCAACGGGACCTCAAACTCTTTCCGCAGAACTTTTTAATAAATTAAATGACCCTACAGTAATTTATGCAGACGCCTCGAAAATCGATAAAGCGGTTGGATGCTCGGCAATAAGTGGTGGAGAAGAAATATCAATAAAACTTCCCGGAACAAACACTGTATTCAAAAATGTTTGCCATTTAAAAAGCTCTGCGTTACTTATTCAGAAAAGTTCCTGATAAATGAATCCTTACATGGAATAACAGTTCAGAAAAACAAGCATAATCAAAACCTGCAACAAACCGTGGAGAACTAGCTACCAAAACCCAGTAGGCATGAAGAAATTAGACACAGTATATTCTCTCATAGATGCTTTTCAATAGATGTGCTCTCCCCACTAAAATGTAGCAGTTGTATAGAGATTAGAACTGTGTAGCATATACTTCTAGAAAGTTAATCTCACTTCGGAAAAAGCAATTGCTGACAGACAAACAAGCAAAAATATTGGGAAACGTTAAAGTGTTAGCCAACCTATAAGTAATGTTACATAAAAGAGACTAAATTGTTTAGTAAAATATAAAACTACATTTTTGAATAAAACCCAGGGAAAGAAAGGATGATTGGGGCCCGAAATTATTTTTTGCGAATAGATATGACATATAGTTTTAAAAGCCTTTAATATAAAAATAAAACCACATAACGAATAGGACCAAGGGCTCACAGAGTTAAGGTGCAAACAAATATTAATCGAATAGTGGGAGTACAGCGCTAAAAATATTATGAATATAAGCTTTTATTGGCCATACTTACTGACTTGTAGGTCTCCACGTCCAATGGGAAAACGCCTACAGCCACCAGCCTGATTGGAACTTTCGCTTTGATGAGTATCATCCTCAACCATTTCTTGTAGATGTCACTGGACAGTGTGTAGATGTGGGTCCCTTCGATCATAGCCTCCAGTGAGTTGCTCTAACAAATTAATAAATAATATATTAAGGTGGTTTGTTGATTGTTAAATGAAAATGTATGCGATTTTAGTTTTATTATTTTTTCTACTAGCAGTCGTTTAGGCGTATTTTAATCTCCGAATTTATTTCTGGTTCGGGGATGAGCGGATGTGATGAAAAGATGAAGATACCTTATATTTCCCGCAATGCAATTAGGGACTTGTTCACAATTGAGATTTCATAATTCTAAGCAATGATAGTCACCCTTCGTCCTACCATATATCCTGGTAACTTGCACGTTGTAGAACTCTGTACTCTAATGCGACCGTATATAATCATGTAAATAATCTCTAAAAATTGTTGATAGTGCTTTTCATTACTGAGCTAACTAATTTATACGATTAAATAAGTGGTTATGTAGTTACTTGTTTTTCGTTTTTCAATAGCTGATTCAGGAAAAATATAAATAACTGACAATGAGAAATCAGGCCGATTTCTTCAAAAATATATGGCAGAAGACTCACAAGAAATCCAGATTATGTTATTATTATTAAATATTTTTTTAAAATAATTAATATATTTTTATTAAAATTCAACGAAAACTTATTTAAAATAACAAAACTTTAGTGAAAATATTTTTTATATTTATGTCCTCAACACTAAAAAAAAAAAGTCATCTTATACTGGGAGCATAAAATGATGCCCGTGCTCTAAAAAATATAGATCTCGGCGGGGGGTTAAAGGAAATATTATCCTAAAAATCTTTATCACATTCTACAGGATTCAGGTAAACTAAATATATTATAATTTCATATAAAACATATTTATGTGTGACCCAAAAAAAAATGTGAGGTAAAATGTGAAGTCTTACGTTTATTTTTGTATTAATAATTGGTATAATTATTTCTGAAAGTCGTGCATTGATAGAAACATCATCATCATGATCAAATACCTCTTCTACCGCTTTCGAAGCGCGAGGTGGTGCTCTCCAGTACCTGTTGCCTCATCCCGCCTCTGGAACAGCATCCGCACTCCTTCCAAGCAAGATATTTTACGGCTTGTTCTAGGACTCCTTACTTCCTAACAAGTCTAGTAAGTCCCGTTAGTTCTTTCAGCATTATCTTAGCTCATTCCGAGAGGACGGTGGTTATCTTATATTCCTATATGATCTTATACTATTCTGATTTAGTGAGCTTCATTTTGAGATTTGACCGGAAACTGTGCTCGTTGTTACAGACTACTTCAACATTTAGACTAACAATCAAAGCTCCCAATTAATTATAAAATACTCATTTACATGGCTGTGATTAGATCTATTTGGACGTACGGAGTTGAGCTTTGGGGGTCCACTAAACCATTCAATTCATCTCGGATCCGATCCTTGCAATCCAAAATCCTTCGAAAAAATCCTCAATGCTCCTTACTTTGTCATCAATAAACTTATCCATAAAGACCTACAGTTCCTACAGTAGATTTCACCACACAACTATTGGCAGAGCCCTTTAGCGGTTCCAAGAGATTGGCACACATACACGATGACATGGACAAGGTCGCCTATAAGCCTCAACCGAAAGAATTGGACGATTCTTACGCCTACATGTTCTCATAAGAAGGCAAGTTACACGTTCTAAACTCAGTAACCTCATTCAAAGAGTTAAACTATTAGCCATTTTGGCCCACACTATGAGAAGAAGGTTTAGAGATTGTGTTTTGAGCAGTAAAGGGGTTGTCTCATGGCCCCTTCTAACTAGAAAGCACAGTGTAGGTAGTGAGACTGCGATTTACCAGGGAACGAACACCTTAATTGGAATTTTTATGATTGAAGGAGGGTTTTCTTTTCTGACGAGGTCAAAATCGCTCTAACATCTTCTGATAGCCGAGTTTAGACCTATGGAGAAATATTTGCTCAATGCAATAATATTTTTCGTCTTTCTTTTGCTCGCACAGTGTTAGTAGTTATTCGAGGAAGATCTATGAATGCTGCAAGTGCGTGCATGTGTGTGTGTGAGTGTTTGTATGAGCCTCTTAATGAGAATTTGTAATCGAACAGATACATGATTAGTCAATTTACTTGGCTTTCGACGAGATACTGAATTTGTATTAATATTTTATTTTATTTTTTCGGCCAGAATCCTGTAGAGACTATCGTGAGATATTTCTGATTTAAGTTATTTTTATATGAAAATAAAAATATCTTCAAACAAATTTTCATTTAAATACCTACCACATTGCTAATAATAATAATACCATTTTACTGACGTTATGTTATCGTTTACCTCGTAGAGAATAAGATTTCCAAGCCTGCAGGTTATCAACAACTCCACCATCAGCCCCAAGACGTAGAGCCCGCAAAAGAATACTCTGACGATTCCTCCAACTACCTGTAATAATATGCTCTTAACATCCGAATACCGTTATCACAAAAAAATAAATTATATATTAATAAGATTAATAAGTGATATTTAATTTATATTTTAGTTCATCTTAAGCAAGCATGAACAGAGAATCATTTGCTTGTCCATAAATTGATTCAGGTTTCAGTTTTCTAAATAAACGATTTGAAAACGTTTATTTTTCGAACTAACCTCCATTACTTACAAAATATTTCTCCCCACGTGTTGGTAAGAGTCTAATTTACTCTGAATAGAATTTTAAATTATTAATATTCTTAAATTCAGAAAACGCATTATCTATCAACTTTTGATCAATGATATTTTGTTTTAAAAAAAGTATTCTGAAGCCATACAAAAATTGAGTCAGTAAGCGTGCAACCTTCATAACGACGATTTTCCAGGTGGTCACTTAAAGCATAAGACACTTAAATTACGAGTTTATCTTTCCAATCGTTTTGAGGTGGTGTGGTCAGCGTCGGTCTCTTTGCTAACTTGCTAAGTTTATCTACAAGTTTCTGAACGGTTTTTCGGAACATTTCATCGGTCAAAGCAAAAATACATTTATGTACTAATGAGGTGGAAAAGCTGGAAGTGGAAAAACTAGAAAAGCAATTAAAATTATTTTGTATCTAATAGAATTTTCGATATATATTGAATAGCTGAAAGTGCCCGTGCTCCGCTACAGTTTAATATCATTAGGATTAAGGACAACTTAAATTAGAAAATGTCAAGCTTAACGTTGATAATTATTATTACTTAAATAAACCTAAAGAATTCCATTCTTAGAATAATTTCAATAAGTAAATTTGACAATTTGCAGAAGATAATTTTTTTAATTTTAACAGTCGTGCAGTGAAGCTTCAAGAAGGCAACCTCGTTAGAAGTAAGAGTATTGTAACGTCCTCAGTGAGCATTTGAAGGCTTTTTGTCAGCACTGATAACTGCCTGGAAATCTTGTAGATCTTTGGGAACAGACTCCACAGCAGTTCTGAAGTCCTTAATATACTCGTTATGTTCATGAACAATTTTCTGGAGTTGACCTCCCAATGCAGGCTTCACATTCAGAAAGTAACCACAGCAAATGTCTCTTTCTTGGTTGTCATCACCAACAAAATTTATCTAAATAAAAGACAGCTGCTGTTGTGTTCGAGGCATCAAACTCCCTATTCAGTGTTATACCATACATGTCATTGCACCTTAAATGTTGGCATGAAATGTCCCTCTTTTATCTCTTTTGCTCCAAACGACGTCATTTGGAAACAACCGTTCTATTTCCTAATATTATTTAGATATTGCACAACCTCAGGATGTTTGGAAGTAAGGGGGTTGTGCAAGAGTTTAGCATATTCTTGAAATGGAGGAAGTTTTATTCCCCCGTTACTGCAGCACATGACAGGGCTCTCGTCCTTCCATTTCACAGCATAACACCAACTGCATGTTGACCGTTGTCGTATATAGACTGTTTTATCTTTTGGATATTCAGTTTTCGGGTCATACTTGTAACTTGAATGCTTCTTTCCTGTCCATGGCTGCAACCTTTCCATTGAACGTCTTTCATCGTGTTTTGTTACAGCTACACGTTCAACATGAGGATTATTTTCTGAGTATTTTTTTAAAGACTTTCTATGGATTTCAGGATGGGTTATGTTATACTTCTATGTACTACAGCCCCTCTATGTATATTTGGGTGATCATCAGTATATGTGTGTACAGGATTTCTTCGGGTTGACTCTCTTTATGTTTGTTAACCACTTTTCTGCTAATGTTTTTACAGGATAATTTTTCCTGTATTTCTTAATTACTTCCCTGTTAACCTCTACATGTGTTTGACTATATTTTTGCAGCCGATTTCCTTAGTTGTTTGTTATGAACTGAATCTGTGAATCATTTCCTGCCTTATTCTCATCTGAACTTAGAACAAAGGTAGATTGTTGGTTCAAGTTAGGGACGAAGCTACTGGTGAAGCAAGGTTGGTAGGGTGCTCGTGAGGAATAAGTAGATCCAAGTGGTCTTCCGCGTCATCACCAGAGAACATAAGTCTTTTAACCTCCTCAACTTCCTTTCCACAGCGGGCTAGTCATCCCGAAACTCAAACTTGTAAGGGTCCACTCTGCAGCCGCCATGAGTTTACAGAAAGTACCATAGAATAAGGTTTCTACATGCCAGTATCGTGATTTTGTTTGTTTACTACAATGTAAATAACTTAATTTGTGGTCAAAGTGTGCGGTTTAGGCATCTAACCTATTTTTTAATTTAGCTTAGTACCATATACCATATGACAATAAATCTATTATTATTTGCCCAATAAAATTATATGAGTACTTTTATTTTATCCCTACGTAGTACCGATACAGGGCAAACTACTTATAAAATAATTGTTATCAATCATCTAACATCTAATAAAAAGCAATGTACTAAGTTTCATTAAGATCCATAATGTTAATTAAAAGAATTTCCTATGCGTAAGAAATCGCGTTTTTCGCGAATTACACGCGATCCAGACCAATTTTTTTTTAAATCCTTTCTTAGCGAGCACCTACGGCCCTAGAGGAAGCCATATACGAAATTTCATTCCAATCCGTTCGGTGGTTTTTCAGATTTCGTGTTAAATGAGTGAGTGGTATTTGACAAATATATAATAGATTTGGGCTTTATACTCGCAATAACCAAAGCTAAATGCTTTTATCGATGGTTAAATTCCAAATATAACTTTAAATATTCGTAAGCCCCTGCTGAAGTTACTTCATTTCTAAAAAGCCACCTCTTTGTTCCTTTTTCTTGAATTCCTTTCCATCCACCCCCGCCCAATCAATCATTTATATCAGCTTCTGATCTTTGTTGGATTAAGCTTCATATTCAAAAATTCATATATTTTTATTTTCATACATCGCCCCAAAGAACTAAGTAACATTGAATTCAGTTCTTAGTGAATCATGACAGTTTTATCTTGTGTCATTTGTCTTCTAACAAGGGATGTTTATCTTTTTTTCATGCTAATAGGATAAAAAACAACGACATAACTCAAAAACTTTAATTTTGCAGAATAATAGCCTTGTGAATAAAGTACAGGACGATCGGTAGACATAGAATGGTGACATATCCTGCTCTCTCTTAGTAAATAGTTGTAGCTTAAATGTAACGTTCTAACGACTAAAACTGCGCAGGTGGGATAGTTTATAATACACCCAAAAGCTCGGCATAACTCAAAAGGTTGTTTTTGAGTTATATCGTTGTTGCAGCAAATGAGCCATATGAGTTCATTATTTCATTTGTTGAGCCACTGTGAATGTTTGAAGTTATTAAATAGGTAAAAAATAAATTGTCAGGCTTTCTTTACTGTCCATCTTCAGGTCTATAATTATCAATACAAGATGTTTTGAACAAAAAAACAACTGTATGAATTAATCACAAATGAAATTAATACATTTATTTTTTTTTTTAAATTATTATCAATATAAAAATTGAAAATCGGAATTTAAAATAAACAAACATTTAGTCACATCTTTTCGTGTTTATATTATATACCTGAAGAATGCCTGCGAGTCCAGCATTGACAACGTTGTCGTTCCAATGGCATATTTCAATATAGATTGGTTTTTTTTGTGCTCTATGATGACTAATTTCTGAATTAAATTAATTTTCTTGTATATTAATTTGGTTTTATTAATATACAAGTAGATAAAGTTCGCTGGTACGTAACTATCGAAATATATCCAACAGAAAACTCATTCTAGCATTACGTTTTTGAATGCTATGATTCTTTAACAGTATTCAATAGTTTTAGTAAAACTTTAAAACTATTTACTCATTTTTGAAATAAAATAGATCTTTGCTATCCAAATTCCTCTCCTAAACGATTGAAACAAAAATCTTAATACTAAATATGTTTTTCCCTAAGCGGACTTTTCGACATGCATTACTTACGTTCGCTACAACAAAAGCGTTCATGCAGAGGATGCTCCCAGTGAAGAAAAATTGCACGAATAAAGAGATTGAGTAGATATCTTGAAGATCTTTTGCCATCCTGTAAGCAATAAATTACAATGTGAAGTCTTTAAAATAATATTTAATTCACTACTAATATTGGTTTTATTAGACTATAGTGATTTTGAATTAATTATAATATAAAACACTTTATAAAATGTAAATGGATCGCTAGTAAACACATTTAAAAAAAAAAAAAAATCTAAGCCAAATGTTTCTCTAAGGATTTAAGAGAGTTATGCAAGTGCACGCACTAAATATTTCTCATTGACTTTATGAGCCAATAAAAGTTTAATTAAATAGATTTTTTATATTTTTTCTGTCGTTATTAAAATTAAATTTACACTAGTAGGGGGATCATACATAGATAGATAAATATGTTTTACTCAAGCCCAAAAAACTTTACAATTTGTTATTAATTGCTTAGTCAAGTTTAACATTCGACAAGAACAAACACCATGCTAGAGGATAACCAATCTGGTAACCAAAAAAAGGTTTAATTTTCATGAAGTACGTTCATACAAGTATATTAGAATCTACATTTCCTGTTAGTTTGAAGCTGATTTAAAGTTGCCTAGTATATCACCAAACTTGTAGCACATTTATTTATAAACTTTCATTTTGTATTCAAAAACTTTTTCAATGCAACGCACCGTGTTCGAGTTATAAGCGAAAAACTGAAAAATTAAACATTTAAGCTCCCCTCCCTACTAGAGGTGCCTTGATTTGGAGGGACTTCATTTTTTCTTTTTCCGGGGACCTTCACCTATATATTTCTGAAAAAATTTGGAACTAGTATTTTTAGTTGCTCTGATTTTCCTATTTTGACTGGACTATGAGATTTATCAATCTTACTTAAATGCGTTGAATGTTGTTCTATTTTAACTATAGAACTTTACAAAGAATTAATAAATACTGACATTTTCAAACATTTATTTATGTTTTAAATATTATTTAATACCCAAGTTCAAAGTTCAGTCAATTACCACCCTTTTCAGTACAGAGAAACATACTTCGAAACCAGGATTCACTTTTTTTTTTTCTTTTTTTGGATAATGAATAAGCCAGAGGGTTGTGATGGTTGGAAATATCTTGATGGAATTTCGAAATTTAAGGGGTATGAGCTTGAATACGAAAAATGTAATGAGAATATTATATTAAACTTTTCTTGGAGACATATTATAGAGCATTTACAATAGTACGAAGGTCTTGTATGCAGTAGAAGTTTTGAATGCTTTGGATATTCGAGTTTTTTGCTGTCCCCTATAGTTCGAGTCCACAGGTCTAAATAGGTTTGATTACTTTTATATCTGTGACACTTGAGAATAGTGTGTAAAGTACAAAAATCGTATTTTAGAAAAAAAGCAATTGAAAGTTTGAATTTTTTTCCAAAATGAAAGGAATATTCATCTCTTTAATATCCTTATAACATAGCCAATTAAACTACTATTATAAATTTAGTATAATAAATTAGAGTATTTGTTAATACCAATTGACCATAATTCACAAAATTACACTTAACATAAATATAGTAGTTAAAACATATGTGAAGTTTTTTACCAAACTGATGAGCAGTCCTATTTATTAAATAAAATAAAAATACGATTGACATTATTCTAATTATTAATTTACACAAAATTAACACTTAATTTTCATCATAATATAAATTGAATAAATTAGGATAAACATACCTAATATATGAATCAGAATTCTGAATATGCACAATAGCAGTATGTTGGCTAAATATTATATTTTAGCTAATTACAAAAACTTCCTAAATGATTTAAAATAACTTGAGGTACGCATGATGGTATAGAAGGATCAATATAATTATGATTGATGAATTAATTGCTTTAGTGTATATAATCCATGTAGCGAAGTACTGATGTGTTGAAAATTGTGTATGTTTTAGAACTGAAGATGAATATATAGCATTCGAAACTAGTTTTCTAATAAAATAATCCCAATAGAAGTAGCAATTAATTCATCAATCCTAATAAATTTAAAATATGTTGTTTTGTATGTTTTCGAAAAAAATATATATAATTCGAGTCTTATTACTTTAATTTGTAGCGCACGTTTTCAATCACTTTAATGAATTTCGATGTAACAGTTTATTGTTTTTTATTTATATTATAAATCAGAGATTTTTTATTAATTCAGATGACGCCTATCTATTATTGTAAATATCTAAACATATTATATGACGGTTATCAGTTCGAGTATTCAACATTTCACCCTACGGTCGTTGTGGAACCAGAGAGGAAACAGAGAACCATCGCAGGAAATAGAATCTATTGAATGGTTCCAGTGGTATCAGCGACCTGTTCCCAGAAAAAGACATTCCTGTATCGGGGTCTCTACAACCTGTCTACTTTAAAGGATATATGGTTATAAATAACATATATAAAAGCATGGGCTCAAAAATGAGGAAACACTGAAATAAAGTCTAATTAATTTGAAGAGACCTGTTATTTTTGCTCATTTCAACACAGAACATTATATGACGATTTGTTCAGTCATTTTAATTTTATAACTTGAATATTTGATATTTTGTTATTACTTATTTTGATTCCTGATATACATATTTTATTACATGTACGTGCATATGTACCTGGATTTCATCTGATTCTTTTCTAATAATTTATAATTGAGTTGATGTTATCAGTATCCTTGGTATGTCATTATAAGTTTTTCTATAAACCCAATGCTGGTTTTAACCCATAGTCAATCTACATCTAATATTACAGAAACTTTTTTGAATATTTTTTAAAAATACTAGATTTTTTTAGGCCAACAAAGGGAGCGTACAGCTGACGCATCACGGATTTTAACTTATGTTAAAAAAAAATACATCAAAATATATTTTCATATGTGTCCGTGAACATATGTAAATATGTTTGAAGACTGGTAAAAAAACCCGCAACTATCAACTGACTTCAAAAAAGAGGAGGTTCTCAATTCGTCAATACATATATATATTTGTTAGTCGATTACTCCGTCAATTATGAATCAATTTTAATATATCTTTTTCTGATCGGTAGGGCATACTTTAGAGACAACCTGAAAAAAAATCATTTATTGAAATCAACTCTGCGCTTTTTACTATAACCTTCCATTATAAACGTATTTCTCAATGTTAACTAAATCTATATTACTAACAAAAATAATTTACGTATACAGTCAACTCTCGATGTTTTGAACTTCAAGAAGCCGAATTCTTAAATAAGTCGGACAAAATTTACGGTCGGAAACGCATTACACGTAAATTTCACTTCAATAAGTCGATTTCTGGCAAAAAAAAAGTGATAAATTGAGTAAGTAATTAAGTCGAACTGAAAAAAAGGGGTCAAAAGTGGGGACTTCTAGGACCACTCTATGAATCGAACTATTGGAAGTCATCGCCTCTACAACTCGAACTCAAATTCAAATAATTTTATGGGTGATTTGTTTTCCTGGTTTCTGTCATTGTTTACCTTTTTAGTTCATAGGTACATCAGTCACTTATTGGTTATTTACTGGAGTGGTTTTACACAGTCTCCGCGAAAATTGAAAAATTCTTCCAACTATCAAAAATATAAACTGATTTGCGAAGTAAAGAAAGGAGATATAAGTTGGCTGGCTATTGCAAGTGAATTCTAAATTCCGCGTAGTTCTTTTTCAACCGTCCTAAAGAATAAAGAAAATATCGCTACTGATGGAAGACGGTAAGCTTGCTTTTAAGTACCCCCAGAAAAAAACGCAGTTCAGATATTAAAAGTTGTATAATTAAGTGGTTTAATGTTATATTTCAATGTCTTCATATATATATATATATATATATATATATATATATATATATATATATATATATATATATATATATATATATGTACAAACTACATACAAATACCCAATAATGAAAAATATACGTAATGATTTCAACTCCAATTTTGTGTTCAATTTTCCGATTCACATGAAGATAGGTCGAATGATATCCTCTATAAGTCGTTGTTCAATAAGTGGAACTGTAGGTAAGTCGAATTATTTTTTCAAGAACTTTGAAGATCGACTTACCGAGAGTTGATTGTATAATAAAAATACAGTCACCACTAAAAAGTGAAAAATAAAAATAATGTTTAGAAAAAAAAAACAAAAACCGACTTCAAGATTAAACATACATGTACAAACTTAAACTAAAAAGTAAAAAATAATACTTAAATGACTTCGAAACAAAGAAGACAAGCAACAAACTGAATTCAACCAGAAATGGTAAATGTAAAGATCCTCCCACCATTTCATCACCTCCGCAAACATGTCTCGTGCCA
This sequence comes from Euschistus heros, assembly GCA_003667255.2. Lineage (NCBI taxonomy): Eukaryota > Metazoa > Arthropoda > Insecta > Hemiptera > Pentatomidae > Euschistus > Euschistus heros. Next base: position 1,941,715 of record RCWM02000066.1, on the reverse strand, counting down.
TTCGAAAGTTTGTTGCAAAGCCAGGATTAAACTACCCTTCTTGCTGGCACCGACTCCAAAAAATAAGTTATCATAAATTATGAATAGGTATATAAGTATCGATAATTTTGTTAATTGTCATTTATTCTCTTTTTTTCGAAGTAATTAAAATATTATTTTTTACTTTTTAGTTCAAGTTTGTACATGTAAATTTAAATTAAATCGGTTTTCTTTTTTTCCAAAAATTATTTTTATTAATTCGTTACATAACATCATTCATGTTGAATCTGTATATTTTAGTTTCTACAAAACATATTAAGTTGGTTGATGGCTTTTGAACATTGTGTTGAAAAATTTAATAAAAACGTAGCATTTAGCAATAATCTAGGAAAAAGTTGCTAAATGTTGAAAACAATTATTTGTTAAATTCGAAGAATAAACTGGATTTTTTTTCAAAACATGGAACAAATGAGGTCTCGAATTAAAATTTATTCGAGCCCTAGTTTGTGTACATAGGGACGTTAAGTCCAAATAAACAAATAAACAAATTTTTTAGTTTTTTTTCTATAACTCTTAATAAAATTGATTTTGCACGTGGTAACACTAAATATGTATGTTTATATATATCCAATAATATGTTTATTTATTTATATGTTTCTACTGGATAATATGTTTATTTAACCGGTAATAATATGAAATTAAATTAAATAATTGTTATATTTTTTAAATATTATCATGTTTTTGTCCAAATGTCCACTCTATCTTTCACCTTTTGTGATTTTGTAATCCCTTCAAAAGAGGATAAATCCATTTTGGGTTTTAGGTTTTCACACACAAACCATTTTTTTTTTGTTGGAAATTCTTCGCAACTCATAAATGACAATTGAAAGTAGTCTAGTTATGCCATTTTCTATATCTCCTTAAATTTTTTACTATTTGTGCTTATACCATTATGAAAGACGACGCATCAAATGTCAGATTTAAGTTCTTCACTTAAAACTGTACTTTACTTAGTTTTTAGTTGATTTTGAAAAAGTTTGATCTCTTAGCCCTAAAATGGTATTACTTGTTATCAATGTTTTTTTTCTTATTATGTCATTAAAATGAAATCTCCAATCAAGTAAAAAATATTTACAGACGAATCATTTTTTGGTTTTTGTTTAGAAATATAATTTAATTTTTTTTTTTTTTTTTTTTATTAAATTGAACATAACTGGAAGGAAAATGAAAATGTATTTTATTTGTGTTTCAAATCTGCAAAGCTGAAAATATAACATTGATATTAAATTTAATAATATTGTGATCGCTAAATGAAAACCTTGTTGATTCTTGATGGTTCTTGACCCACTGCTTCAGCTCAGCCAACACTCTTAGGTTTGCCTCTTCCTTCAACATCTGGGTACCGCCATGAGACCTGAAAGTAGCGGCTCCTCGGCTGTCGACCCGGGCAGTGCTGAGGATACGACGCAACTCCCTCGAGAGGTGTCTGGTCAAAGCGAGCTGTCGGCAGGCGAACATGTTGAACGTATTTTCAAACAGCACTGAGCTGAGCGTGGAAAAACAAGCTGCTGTAGACTGGAAAAAACAAAGATAACAAAAAACAAATATGTACTCAGCAGGGTCGAAAGGATAAATCGCAGGGACACATAGAGCTCTGGTGCCTCCTGCCATTGCAACGAAAGCCGGAATAGCGTCAATGGTCCCCATCGGCAGCGCTGTGAACAGGAACAGAATCCTGGGAATGATTCTAATGATCTTGCCGTATCTCTTGACATCGTTGTTAAGTTCAGGAGAATCCCCGTAAAGGGAAAGGTACCGTTCTGTCAAATCCTTGTATTTGTCCCTCTTGAGGTACATGTCTATTCTCCGGATGATGGCCAGGCACATTGACCCTGTCGGGAAGCCTGCAAAACACCTTATTTCGACGGACACATTTGGGGACAAGAAAACCAGTACAACAGTTATCAAGTTGATAGCGAGGGAGAAGTCGATGTAGGCGACGTAGGCCGTGTAAAGGTGACGGTACCACTTGCCCCTGCCGGGCCTGGGGAGCGGGCCCCGTTGCCCAGTGAAGTGGGACATCAAGACGTCGAAGCCCGAGAGGTACGCACCCGCCTGGAGATCCATCCCAGCAATGGCTGCCCTCGCGTATGCCATATCGATCATACAGTCCCATCCAGATCATTGAATATTCCATCCAGTATTAAAGCTCACAGATCCCTACCAATTATCGTTTATACAAGGACTTCCATGTGCGACTTGATTAAAGAGTGCCAGCTCCGATGCCGACCATCATTTTATAATGCCATCATCAACTATTCGCTTAATTGTCCCGCTTATGCAATGTTACAAAAGAATACGTAAGCACTTAATCAAGCATAGGCTACTATTTTATTTAAAGGTAATTAGTAGTGTAAATCTTGACGGGCAGTAGTTCTCCCTCATCATAGCACTACTATGATATAATAGGGTTCTCATATCATCATTGGCAACAATGTATTCACTTAACCTGTATATACACAGTCAAAACATGTTTGGAATCATGAAAAAGTGTATGCAGTACAGATATTATGATAGTATCTGTTTTTTAACTGTAAAAAATAATAATTTAGATAAATTAATATCCATTTATATAGACTATGTGGGCTAATATATATTCTATTATTTTTCGGATTTTCGACATTGTGATTCCATTAGAAAAAAGTTATGTAAAAATAAAAATGTTTTTCTTCATAAATGTCTTTATAAAAGCCAACTAATGGTACTAGCAAAAAAATCCAATTATAGAATGAAGTCAATATGCAGATTTATGATCATGATAGAAATCATGAAAGTGGCGGAAACTGAGAGGGTGTGAGGGAAATAAAAAACATTCACAATTCAAATAATAAGATGTTTATAGTACTAAAGAATTGTTAATGAGTATGAGATCAACTACTCGATTGAAATATATTAGTGGACTCTAATTAAACATTTAAATATAAAACATGAAAGAAAAAAAAATTAAAATGGTAAAACATTACAATATACATTTAAACTTTGAATCGAACATTAGATTAATATAATTAATATTATATCACATTAATATAAATAGTGAAAATATATATAAAAGGTCCTTTTTTTATCTTATCTCACCTACAATTTTTCTATTAATCTATTTCCTCACTTTTGGTGTGAGGTAAATAGAATTTTAATTTTGATTTAAGATTAACAAACCACATGCATTTCAAATCAAATGGAACTCTGAACTACATGAGAAACATATATTTCAACGCAAAGAAAACAAGAACCCAATTTACCTTCTTTGAAAAATCACTTTGTGAGGGAAATATAATTATGAATGACGCGATTCGAACACTTAATTTGGCACTAATTTGGAACAACCAAGAAAGGAAATTTTTTGTAAGTTAGGCTACCCTCAGGTTAGCAGGAAGCGTCTGCAATCTTGCAGGCCTGAAACATAATCTTGGTTGTGCTATGGCGGGCTTTTTAAAAAAATATGAGGGAAATAGATTGACCCCATGAGACACAGTAATTAGATGTCATTCTTATTATTTTAAGTAATAAGCCTCAGTTTCAATTCTAAACTTCAATATACTGCAACTTACCAAAGGAACTAGAAAAAAAAAAGTAACTTGAGGTACGCATGATGATATAGAAGGATCAGTACAATTAGGATTGATGAATTAAATGCCCCTTCTAGTCAGATTATTTTATTTGAAAACTAGTTTCCAATGCTAAACATTCATCTTCAGTTCTAAAACATACAATAATATTTTTAACACATCAGTACTATGTTACATACATTATATATACTAAAGTTAAACTGTTCATATTCGTAATAAATGGTAAGGAAAATATATTTCCAGAAATAAATATTTAAATTTGTAATAAAATTATTTAAAAAAGCAGAATATGTTTTAAAATATAATGTAGTTAAATACAAGTAGTGATCTGACAAAAGATATGGAGGTGATCTAGAAGGAATCTTTTTGAAGGAAGAAGCCTCACTTTTCTTATTTTTATTAATTGTGTGTGTAACTTAGATTATCCCTTAGAATAATAATATTTTTTCTATACATTTTATTTTTGATGATATTATCAAAAACGATTTACTGCAGCAGAATTCGTGCATCTTCATGATATTTTCTAAAATCCTACCGTACATAAAGAGAAATGATATTTGAAGAGTTCTGTCTTCATATTCCCACCACTAAAGGAAAGAGGCCGAAATTAAAACGATAAATTTCCATAAAAGCTTGTAGAAGACTAAGAAGTTGAAGATGGCTGGTTAGAGTTAAACTCGGCTTTAGCCTATCTTAATAATCTCATTTGAGGGGCTTAGCAACTTGAAGCTGTTATACCGAAACAAATATTCTCTTTATAACGAAAAATGATTATTTTTTTTTCTAAACTGCGGTTTCAACATTATGCAAATTTACTAAAAGTTTCATTTAATTTATTCCACTATCCTAGTCTAAGTTGTCCTGGAGTCTTATAGTTTTGCTAATTTACAGAGAAGCTACAGCATTAAACATTATTTGATCAAGAATTTATTTTTTTATTTATAAATATATTAATGACATTTCTATTTATTGCTGCAAGTTAGGTTTTCTTATAAATACAATTTGATACTAGAAACTAGGAACGATTATCATAAAAATTAAAAAATACTCCATATCCATATTTTTTTGAGTATAGAATATCGGTACCCCATATATCGATGACCACAAATTTCAATACATTGATACCACGAGATTTTTTTTAAGAAACGCCAATTAAAATATTCCTATCGCGTTACAAGACATTCCTGTTTATTTTATCGTTTTAGTTAATCTATCGCATAACCAAAAAAAAATATTTCACTGTTTGAAATTAAAAAAGTCATATGTTCGAGTCCCACCTAGGCGGGTTAAAATCTATTTCGTGGCACACCTATAATGTTGACCTTCCCACGTTGTTGGTAACCTGTAGGATAACCTCCCGCCCTTCATGACCTATTTGGAGTACATAAGAACGTTAAGCTTAAAAACAAATATTAAAAAAACTTTAAAAGTTGGTTATAACGTAAACGAGGATTATTTTAAATATGAGGGGTTACTTTAGACCAGGGGTGCTCAAACGGTCGATCGCGATCGACTAGTCGATCGCGAGTGCTTTTTGGGTAGATCTCGAGAAGAAAAAAAATTTTAATAAGTAGGTAGGTAACTAAACTACGAAAATGTATTACGTAATAAAATAACACTGCTTGCGGCAAAAGGTGGCTTTATCAAAGGAACGCGCGGCACTTGTCAAAGAAAAGCCGTGTTGTTTCTAGACGAGAGACAGTACAGTCTAGTTTCGGGCGGCGCGTTTGACGGGAACATTCGAGACTTTCGTTCACGCCGATATAAATGTTGCGCCTGCAGGAATTGGAGTCATTCTGAATTGTAACTTGATGGCGATCCTACGTCGATACAAAGTTTATTATTAAATAGTGGAAAATGAGTGCAGTGAAGAAATCTAAAACGTATCATTTTAATAAGGATTGGGAGGAAGAATTTTTCTTTTGTATGGTGAAGGGTAAGTGCATTTGTGTTATTTGTCGTGCGTCAGTTGCAATACCTAAGCGTGGTAACTTAGAGAGGCATCATAAAACGGTTCATAAAAACTATGAAAAGGATTTTCCGCTACCGAGTGAATTAAGAAAACGAAAAGTAAGTGATTTGATATCTTGTTTGAAAAAAGAACAATCCATGTTCACAAGACCAGCCAAACAATCAAAAGCTGCTACGATCGCGTCATTTAAAATATCTCATATTTTGGCGAAACACAAGAAACCATTTGAAGATGGATCGGTGGTGAAGGAAGCATTTATTGAAGCGGGTGAGACTTTATTTGGAGATTTTAAAAATAAAACAGAAATCATGTCTGCTATTAGAGAACTTCAGTTATCTCGTCCGACTGTCACAAGGCGTATTGAAGTCATAATTCAGGACATCGCAGATAAACTAAAACATGATATCATGGAATGTACATACTTTTCTTTACAGTTCGACGAATCCATCGATATGACAGACACTGCCCAGCTGTGTATTTTTATTCGGATGGTATTCAATGACATGTTGGCTAAGGAAGAATTTTTGACAATCATTCCTCTGAAGGGGAAGGCCCGTGGCGAAGATATATATGACGTTTTCTTCAATTTTGTAAAAAACTACGAGCTACCAATATATAAATTAGTGTGCATTACAACCGATGGAGCACCAGCAATGACTGGAAACAAAAACGGTTTTGTGGCATTGTGTCGAGCTAATGAAGAATTCCCTTCATTTTTTTCATTCCATTGCATTATACATCAACAAGTTTTGTGTTCAAAAGTTTTAAACACGGAGGAAATTATGGGCATTGCAACAAAAATTGTGAATTCCATCCGTGCACGTAGCTTGCAACGGCGGCTCTTTCAGTTGCAGTTGGAAGATAGGGAGTCAGCTGAACACACTGATTTAGTTCTTCACACGGACGTCAGGTGGTTGAGTCGCGGAAAATTCCTAGAAAGGTTTCAAGAATTATTGCCCGAAATAACAGCTTTTCTAGACGAAAGAGGTGATGACACTCAGATTTTGAAAAACGAAAAATGGCTAAATGATTTGGCATTTTTGACTGACATCACAATGCACTTAAACACCGTTAACTTGGAGCTTCAAGGTAAAGGAAAAACTATTATTGAGATGATTAGCGCAGTAAACGCATTCAAAAGTAAATTGCAACTTATGATAGATCAACTGAAAAGAAAGGATCTGAAACATTTTCCGTCTTTGAAAGCAAGGATTCCTCAGTTGAATTATGATACGTATGAGGCTGAATTATCAAATATTTTGGGACAATTCGAAATGCGTTTTTATGATTGCAGTAAATTGGAAAATATAGCATCATTTATGAGTTATCCTTTTTCATGTAAAAACATTGAGGAATTAGCTACTGAAATAGCAAGTCAGTTTAATATGAACTCATGTTCTGTTGAAAATGAGTTGGTGCAGATTATATCAGATATACATCTCAAAGCTACAGCATCTGATACAAATTTCTGGTGTTTTATATCTGAAGATAAATATCCGAATGTAAGGCAAATCGCCCTTCAACTGACGGCATTTTTCGGGTCAACTTACTTGTGCGAGTCTGCATTTTCTGAAATGAAGATAATTAAGTCAAAATATCGCAATCGACTAACTGACGATCATATGTCATCATGCTTGAGATTAGCACTCAGTGGTTACGTACCATCTTATGAAAAGTATGCTGAGGACATGCAGTGCCACGCTTCAACATCCAAAGCCACTCCTTAGTTAAGTTTAACACCATATGTAACTCTTTTGTTTTGTAACAACAAATAAACTCGCAATTTTGAATAACTATGAGTTTTTTCATTGATATTGTAGAGAAGAACCTAACTAAACCTAACCCAAACCTTGACTAAAATAATGTACCTATATTGTGCAGAAAGCTAATATCTATATATGCTACGGTACACCCTACCTAGGTAGGTAGGGTGTATCGTGTATGTACGACAACCCTGCATCACACACACTTGCAGTCTCAGAGTCGATCGTAAGTAGTCTAAAAATATTGAGGTAGATCGCCAGCAGTTCAAGTTTGAGCACCCCTGCTTTAGACAAACGAGCTTCAAAAACGCAAATACTTCTGGCGGGCTCAATTTTCAAGCTAGGGCAACCTGGCTGGTTCTAAACTTTCCATGATTAAACATGAAATATGCTGCAATCGTGATAAGATATGTTGGCCAACCTGCTCACCTGCGCTTATTTTTGTCGTATCAGTGTTTTGATAAATGCACTCAAACCTCATTTTGCTTGGCGTAGGTGGCAGTAGGATTGTTTCATATGAGTAATACATTGATTACCAATCTATTTTGAACATTTTCCTTTTTGTTTAAATTCTTTAATTCATTTTATATATACTATTAGGTAAAAAATTTAAATAAAAAGTTGTTGGCACCTGTTAGAAGACTACTTTGATACAATGAAGAGTTTTACTGTTATTTTTAATATCAAGGACCAATGTTTCAAGTATAAACAAAATCAAATTTATGTTACCTAATTAATTGACAATTATTAAGTTATTTACCTTTATACTGACGACTTGCAAATATATTTATCCTATCATCCTTCAGACAGCTCGTAACTCGTAAGCTCCAGAAAAACATCGATAGCATTTACCTGTAGGCAGTAAAGAATAAGTTGAGGCTGAATTCTGAGAAAACAAAGGCAATCCTAATTGGGTCAAAACTTTACCTAAATACTCTTCCCTTCTATCCACTGATTTTCCTCAAAAACCGTCCAATTTATATCCAAAATTCCATTAAAATCTTGGAGTAACTTTTGATTTTCCACTTCCAACATCTTTCTTGGAACAATCATATTTACTAAATCACGAGGAAATCTATTTTTATTCCTAAACAACTTTTACATTACCTCGATGCATTACCAGTAAGTACTCGAACACATTTGTTATCAGATCTCATTTTCTCGTACTTTGACTGCTGATGCATTGTATATATGACTGTCTGGTGAGCTCGAAACGAGATGTAAAAGACTAATGAAATGTTTTATCAGGTATATTTTCGGGATCCCTAGGTGTTCTCACGTATACCACAGGTAATCTAAAATTGGGTGGCTTTACCCCAATTTCCGACGTAAATACTTTATAGGTGTACTCATATTTCAATCCTTAAAAACAAAAAACCCACCTATATTTATGGCCTTCTTACTCTGCGCTCCTCCATCCACCTCTGTAGTACTTAAGCCTGACCCATCAACATGTACTGCGCATCAAACTGCATCCTTTATTATCCGCTCTTCTTTTTTATAGAATTCATTGCCCGTCTCAATTTGAAAATGCTCCGCTCTAACTTCTTTTAAACATCATCTATTTTTGTATATCCTTAATTTTCAATCTTCCGAGCAAATGTAAAATATGAATATTTATGTTATAGATATTATAATAGTAGATTATAATACGTAAGTTTTATCCTTTTATTTTGCATCTCACATTGCAATTATTAAACAATTGTCTTAGCCAGACGATTGTCCTATGTATTGCACTCATATGTTATTATGAGGAGACATGTTGTCCCAGAAAAACTTTATTTTCTTCTTCTTCTTAAATATATAAAATAATATAATAATAGGACTACTACTATTTATATCATTCATTTTCGAACATTTTAATTAAAAACTATTTAATTAAAACGACATTTAAAGCAAGTAAATCTTATAAAATTAACAGGTAAACGAAAAAAATAAATTGTTAAAATTCTAAAAGATTAAATGGGTTTAGAGAAGAAAAAAGACAGAATAGTTAGCGCTACAGAACTGGGATTGCCAGAAGATATTTCCAAGGGCAGACAGGGATTAGGTCGTATTTAGAAGAAGGGGGTTGGGAGAGGGGAGGAGGGGGGGAGAAAGATAGGCCTGCTATTTAATGAAAGTCAAGTTTTTACAACGGAGCTGCCGCTGTAACAAAATTAAAACGATAAATTTCCATAAAGGTAGCCTCTAACATACAATAGTTAAATTAATGAACTAAGGATCCGATCCTGTCTCTACCTTGCCCTTGGCTGGCAACAAGATTGGATAACAAACAAGCAAATCATCAAACTTTATTTCTTCTTCACCGGCCTCTGCAGAGATAGTGTGAAATTAAAATTTGGTTACCGCACCTGATTTAAAATGATCAAAAATTTTAAATAATCAAATCTATATCAATAGTGTAAATCATACCAATGTATCTAATGAAACACAATCCAATGTTAATAAAATGTAACAGAATTTTAAACAAAATTGAATTTTTTAAAAAACCTGAACATTTTCCATTAGATAAATTTCAGAATAAATATCTTGTTTTAGTCATATAGTGTGTGATAATATAGTGAAATGAAAATAAAGTTTATTCTGGGGCCATTGCCCCTTAAGAATAATTATAATGACCAATTAGCCAATTAGCTGCCTTATATATAATTAAGAAACATAATAAAAGCAAGAAAAATACAATTAAAATTAAATTAAGGAATTTAAAAGAAAATTAAATTGCAATATAAAAGTAATATTACATGTTATAAAATATCACACGAAAAACAAATTATATCTTAAAGTTAAGAATTTAAAAGAAACTACGAAAACAAAAATAAGGAAAAAAATCAATTAAAAATAAACAGTAAACAAAGCTAATAAATATAAATTATCCGGAAAAATATGTCTGATGAACTAAAATAAATTATGCCGAAACCAAATATACAAACTTAGTCCAATAGTACTAAAATAACACTGTACAAAATCAATATTATATTCAGAGTATTCATATTTCATTTTAAAAAATATTTTCTTCATCGATATGACTATTAGATTGAATATCTAACAAGTAAACGAAAAAGTGTTGTATTATTTCGTCGTATCTTAACGTAGCTCAAGTTCATTCGGCTTAAAGTATGTTTAATATTTTCTAAGGAAGAAAGCGTGCTTTTTATTTATTTTATGTTTTTTACACCTTTATAGGTGAAGAAAAAAAATCTCAAATTCCCAATGTTTTTTTGTTTTTATTATTCAATCTAGATCGGTGTCCATTGCCAAACCCAGCAGATTAAGAGAGTTCTATATTTCTTCCTTTTTCTCAGCACCTGTCATTTAAATATATTTTGTAAGTGTATATTTATATACACAGTTTTTTTTTAATATAATTATTTTACAAGTGGCGTTCCTCTACAACGTTTTTTTTTGTTTGTTTTTTTCTTTTGATTTTATTTCAGATTTCCCAATTTTCAAATACAGTACATTGGTCAAAATTCGTTTTTTTCTTCTCTATTTCATAATTGAGCATCGTTCGGCTGATTTTTTACAAGCGCTCACTTGGAGTGGTGATTGTTTTTCAAAAGAGAAAAATCCCGTTATAGCTAACATACTTTGCTCTGTTTATTTTAGAGTTTTGTAAAACCATTTTCGGTGATTCGTGGAAAATTTAGGAAAATTAATTAGTTTCAGTGTGTATCTAATTGTAATTATTCCATTAAACTCATTTTCAAGGCCCAACAGATTAGAAGGTGTCTTACCACTTTTTAATCTTTTCAAAACAAGACTTTATTCTAACACACGAACGATTAATTCATAAATAAAAAATAACCAAATTCATTAATTATATATGAATTCCAAATTTCTAATCATTATCTGAAATTGTATTAGTTTCATCCTTTGTATTAAAAAAAACAACATTTTTTTTATATTATAGTAAACAAATAAATTAAACGGGCGATACGAATCTGTAAATTTACTCTTCTTAAGGATCAACTTTTTACATTTTTTTTTTTTTTTAACTAATGTAATAAGTACTTTTTCTCCTTGTTCACGATGATGCCCCAATTATCCGTAATATATTGGCCTTAGCTACCTAATTCCTCTCGTTTTCCTCCTCTTTCTTCCTGATCTCAGCTTATTTCTGTTTAGAATCGCACAATCCGCTTTATTCAGTCGATTTGCATATTTAAAAAAAAACAATGTATATTTTCATTGTAACTCACAGATATACTAACAACAACGATAAGCATTAAATTATTATAATTAAAATATGCTAACGGATATAAGTTCCCGATTAGTTCCTGAAAACCTTTCTTTCTTTCTCTTCCTCCTTAGTGCCTTTCAGCGTGGAGGTGCCTCTGTCCAGGCAAACCAATCCTCCCTATCCCGAGCCAGCCTCATGGCATTCCAGTCTTTGCCTCTTTTCTCTCCCAACTTGGAGATGTAGTCCATCCACTGAGTTCTGGGTCTCCCTCTGGGACGTTTTCCTGTTGGTCTGGCCTCAAAGTACTTTCTCGGGTCTCGGTCCTCATTCATCCGGCAGAGATGTCCGAACCATTTAAGTTGCCTCTTTTCAAGGGTATCCTTTAGAGAGACAAGATCCTAGATCCTCTCTAGTCCCATCGTTCCTGATCCGATCCCTTCTGGTTCGGCCCGCTACTTTCCGAAGGTACCTCATTTCCGCTGCAGTAACTCTGCTTAGTCCGTGAGGTTAGCTATCAATTATCAGATATTAGATTAGACTAGTTATTAGATAATAGCAGCCGATTAAAACCGTCATTAATTTTATGAAGTCTAGAAGTCTTCCTAGTAAATTGTTCACCATAAGCCTTTGTTACGGGCCTTTCACTAAATTCAAAATTTTCAATATCTTGATGTTGCGCGAAGGAATTACCCTTTCGCTTTCACATTTATGTATAGAATATAATTATTATCATATTATAATGACAGTTTTGCAATTCCCTAGCGCTAAATTGAATTAATCAAATTCAAAGATTTAGGCTTCAAATTTTAAAATTTAAACATTTATTTTCAATTTCGTTTATAAGATTTTATTTATTTGTGTTTTATAGTACATACCTGTTTAATTCTAGAAGTTTTTCTACTAAAGTTTTCCCTGTAAGCCTTAAAATCTTTGTTGTGGGCCTTTCATTAAATTCAAAATTTTCAATATTTTAATTTTGCGCAAGGGAATTGCACTTTTGCCTTCACATCTATATTTACAAAGGCTTCTATTATCATATCCCAATGACAGTTTTGCAATTCCCTTGCGCAAAATTGAATTAATCAAATTTAAGTTTTAAGAATTTAAATTTTGAATTTCATCGTTAATATTTTATTTATTAATATTTTATATTATATACTTTCACTTGAACACCACATAGTATGACTTGAAATATAAAACCTTAAAAGAAAAAAAAATTAGCGTATTGAAATGGTTTGCACTTTACAATCGACTGAATTATGCTCTCTGATAATCCGCGACATAAAACGGATTAAAACGTAGAAAGAAAACAAACAGAAGTGAGTGTTGTTTACTAATTGATTTGCCATATTATGTAGATTATTTTAACCACAAAAAAAAGTAGAAATACCCAAAAATCAAAAATCGAGTTTTGAGCGGTGTTAGTGAGGAGATGGCCCCAGTGTGTGGCGTCTCCATCTTTCCAAAATACCTTGGTCCCCAGTAATCAATCTGCCTCCCTCATCTTTTACATTGCGTATTGGTTTACTCATCCTTCCTTTTATTGCCTTGATCTTTTTCCAAAAAACCTTGACGTTTTCGTGATAATTTCTCTGTAAGTTTTGACCAAATTCCTCCCAGCTCCTCCTCTTTGCCGTCCTTACTAATGGCTTGGACTCGTTTCTTCTTCGAACATATAGTTCCCAATTGACTGGAGTCTTGTGCTTATAGTATTCCTTCCATCCTGGTATCCTATTCTATCCTAAATACCACTATTTTTAATATATTAGAGTGAATAGGTAATACGATACCTCAAGGAGAGGAATTCCTACTAAGAGTAATTTGCATGAATTAGATTCTAAAAGGTGAGGGTCTGAACTACCGATAGAAAAAGAAGGATATTGTTAGTTCAATTGATACATTAGTCCCCTGGGGAATCAAGTGTATCCCAAGAATAAATTGTTAACAAAAATCATAATGTTATTCAACTGTATTATTTTAAGACGTCAGTCAGACGATTTTGAACAACCAATAAGATTAAATTAATTATTTTGGTTCTATTTGTTTTTTTATTGTATCACTAATAACCATTACAAATTAAGTTTTGGACAGATCAAATGAACAAAAATAATAATAATCATTATCTCTCATTGGTATAATTTCACTTTTATATAATATAATTTTAATAAAGGTTCTTAAATACTGCAATATTCACTTTATTGTGAAATAAAAGGTATCTGGTTCTTGCGAAATCAGCAATATATAGGATATTAAGGTCATTGTGGATCAGTCCATTTGTGAAAAAGTTAGGAGTATTAAGGATGTTTCGAAGGGTTTTGGATTGGAGTGATTTAATAGTTTGGTGGAACCCTGAAACTCTATAGAATACGTCCGATATAAAAGGTCTGATTATGATCATAAAGATGAGTTTTTGTAGCTAATAGGGAAATTAGAAAATTTGTCAAGTAAATGTTGTAGCAGTCACAGTTTATGTGTAGCTTTTTGAGTTTTAAATATGTTGTATCTGCTCAACATCATATCGATGCAGAGTAAAAGTTACTTGTTGAGGTTTGCTGGTATTAATTTTAACTCTAATATGTAATATGTACCTGGAGAGTCGGGGTAATCCAGAAACAAACACAGAAAATGAATAATTACATGGCTGGCTCACTAGTGATGAGCGAAATGTAGTTATATATCAAACAGATGGAAGAAAAAAAGATTTTAAACAAAAATGAATACAATGGAACGAAAGTTTCAAGAAAGGACATGTGTGCCAAATGAGTGATGACCGGAAGGCTAGGTGGTTCATTGAGGTCAGACCTGAAGAAACAGGACGCAGAGGAACGCCCAGAATTATGTACAATGAGTATATAGAAAGACTGGAGAGAGCTTTGAGGGAGCTCAGTGCAAGATATGAAAAAGAGAGTGGGGGACAGAGACCAATGGGCAAGGTGGGCGGAGGCTATTCCTCCACGCTAAATGGCAGAATAGCAGTAAGTGAAAGAAGAAGAGGACAATGAAGGGGAGACATTCGAAGATCAAGATTGCTTAAAAGATAAAGAATCAGTTGCTAGTTTTAATGGATATATCAAATGGGCATTGGAATCCTCTGCCAGGATAAACAGGTATGTTTTAAGTTCGGTAGAAAAAATGTTAACATAAAAAATTACTAGTTTTATTTTGCAATTATGATTGTACATTATACATTTTAACCTTTTTTGTTTAAATACTACAATACAAGCAGTTTTTTGCATTGTTTGCTGATTATTATTTTTAAAATCCCCTGCTCGCTAATCCGCACTGTTATTAATTATTTAGTATCAAATGTTTGTTATCGAACTTACTAATAAGAACAATGCTTTTCTAATTACTGTCACTATTTTCCACCAGGCATTTATCTGGAGTGACGTTAACGAATTCCTAACGACGTTCTGGGGAAGGATGGATGGGAAACACTGTTGCGAAGTGGGATTAAGAAGAGTAGATAGTGAAGAGGATGCTGATAAAGAGGGAGGTAGAAGAGTGACGGATGCCTGGCCCTGATAAGGACGTCTCCTACACTCAACACACAGATCTCCCGGCTCGGCTAAATTGAATCTTTCTACACCCTACTTGTCTCTCACTCCCATTTTTCATTATTTTTCCTATCGCCAATTCCCTTTTTATGGGAAAATGTTTTCAGAACATTCCAGTATATATTTTCTAAGAAGTTTGAATGATTTCTTGCTAAAAGATAATAAAATGAACATGCCCCAATTTAGGCTTTTTGATCAATAATCAATATTCAAAGTGACAGTACATCTTTAGTAGGTTTGTCAAAAAGCTACAGAATTTCCTATCCATTTTCGTTGAAAACCATACCATATATTTATTATAATTTAACAAAATCGTATATTTATTTTGGCATAAATACCTATGTATGTTTATGTTATGGCATTTCTTGTATTAATATTTAGATATTTACCATGGTTTTTAAGGTTTTACCGACCATAGAAATCTTAAGCCGACTTCACCAGCCTCATCCACCTCTACCTACCCTCAGCAAAAACTTTTCAGCTAATTACAGGTTGTTTGGCTGCGTCCTTATTTATCACGTCATTATCATTTCATCTTATTTTTGGACCTCTGATTATGATTATAATGAATATATTATGGATTTAATATTTTATATTTCATATTATTGTATTAACTGTTTGTTTATTTCGTTTAACGTCACTTTATGCTGCTATGGCTGATCGAACGATGCTACGGTGGGAGTCCTAAATTTTGCCTATCCAGGTATAATTAGGATAGAGATCTTTAACGAGTACCTGACATCGCACAGGCTCGGGACCCCCATTTTACGTCCCTTCCGAAGGACGGCATAGCTAAGGATTTTTTACTCCCTTTAAAAAGTCTTAAGGTCATCTGCCGGGCTGCGAACTCGCGATCTTGGCTTTAGTAGGTTGCTATGCTAACCACTACAGCACAGGTGACCCCCATTGTATTAATTATTTCTAAGGACAGTAAGTAATGGTATCTCCCAAACTAGTTTTATTAATCAAAAACATCCAGAATCATATGGGAGCTGTAGGGAGTTATAATTTTATAGCACTTCAAATATTCTGATTGAAGGATTCACGAATTTTATTGACTATGAAATATATTTAAGGTAATACAGAATAATAATACTTATTTGTTTATATTTTATATAAAAGAGAAAAACATTGTTGATACTGTCATAATACATTTTTTATTTTATTATATTACTACCTGTGTTCTTAGGGCTTAAAAATATGGCAAAGCCATGAAACGTCGCCGATATTATTGTGGATGTTTTTAATTAATAAAACTAGTTTGGGAGATAGCATTGCTCATTATTCTTATTAATATCTTTATCACCTTATATAATAAATGCATATATTTAGTTACTTTTCTATTGTCTGAAAAATAATAGAAAGAAAATAAATTACTCTCGATATATAGTTGATTTAAATGGAGAGTTTAAATTTCGCTCCATTCTCCCGCCTTACGAAATGAGAAGAGCTCTTTAACCAGTGGATGATTACTACAGTCAATAATTACATGCCATGCCATATTAGCTGTAGAGCAATGCTTGATTTTTGTTGAGAAACGTAAATAAAATATTTACATTAGATTTATGTTCTGTATCGACCCGACTGGATTGGTAAGCTTTCAAAGAGCGATCGCCGCTTCTCTTGAAGATTCACTTAGCTCTCATGACACAAGCAATCGTTGTAAGGTTCCATTTAATCGTAATATTCTTCAGTAATCTGCATTTCACTCGGACTAAATCGTAACTAAGATCAACTATTTTAAGCATTATTACTATAAAATTATTTAGTTAAATTATATTTTATAAATCAACAAAATACTGCAGTCATTGTTGATTTTATGTTCTTTTCGATAGGTAAAGTTTTACTCTGTCTATAAAATAAAATAAATGCTTTAACCTTTTCTGTATTGCCAGAGCTCAAGCATTAGAAAAAATTAAAAAAAATTCTCTTTCTATTTTACACTGTTATTGATTGTTATTTAGTGCCAATTAGACAAACCGACATAGGAGATAGAGGGATGGGGGTACTAACCCAAGAGCAAGGCATTAGCTAATAAAGTGATGGCTAAACAAATTATCCTAAAAGCTTCCAAAGGATACAGAGCAGAGGATCATTTCAATTTAATTGAATTTTGCCGAGGCTCGGGCCATCCTCTGGGTTTGATTAGCGATGGCGCCGGGGGTTAGTGCCTCCTGGTTGGGACCCTCCCGGCCGTAAAACCTCCGAGGGTAATAAGTGAGTAATTCCTTGCTCCTTGATGACATAGAGTCCTTCCTCCCTGGACCCTTTGATGGCCTTCGAGGAGCACTCTTAAATTCGGCATTATTTAGCGGGGTAATAGTTCTCGTCCTCCGCCAACAGCTCTCTTCGGCGACATGGGCCCTTTAGGACAGTCATTAGGTCGTTTTGTGGAGCATTTAAATGCCTCCTTAATTAAGGTAAGTCCTGCTCCATTGCGGTTGGAGCATGCGCATCTAAGAACAACATATTTTATTCGGCAATGAGCAACGTTCTGGAATAAGACTGAGTCTAGTTCTGAATGTAGTCTAAAGGATACACTGAATTTCTGTATCTGTTAACTCTTTATTTCATTTTGCTAACAGTGTTGTTTTTTAAACAACTAATGTTTTGATTGCATTGAACTTTCAATATTGTACAATATTGTAATGCATAGTTAGTAAAGTTGATGGAAGATGCATGTGTTTGATGAGAGAGAGAGAGGCGTGCTGCAACCAAACTCTCAATACAAGAAATAAACGCAAGGAAAGAAGCGTTTGGCTTCTGAAAAGGAATCAGTACCCTCATATAACTAAACTTCTTCCAGAATTGAGAGTTTCCATATGGACTGGGACATCTGCTTCAGGGCCAACGAGAGCCACCTCCCCCTCTCAAAATTATCCAAAAAATACATATATTCTTTTTTGCTAATAAACTACATCATTTGATTAATTTTCTAATACGATAAATTGCCATAAAATCGTTTTTATAAGATAGAATTTCTCACCTAAGCACGAGCCCCCCAAGAGCTCGGACCTCGGGGTTTTTCCCCTCCTTTCAGACGCTCTGTAGATGAGCAAAATTATTGACAGTAGTTGTCATTAATTACACCTTTAATCGGGAGAAAAATACCAAGGATCGCGCACAAACGTTGCGTTTGAACAGTACTGATCATATCAGTGCAATTTTAAGAATGATTTACCGGTAAGACTTTTATTCATCTGCGCTGACCGCGTCCTCGAGATTTTCACCACACACGTACAGATAAATCTCAAGGTTTGAACTGCGCAGTCCAAATTTTGAGATTTATCAGTAGGTGTATGTAGGCCTTAAGTTAACGAAATATACTGGTCTGTCATCCTGGTACTATCTTCCTCTGTGTCACTCATAGCATGTAAATTAAAAACAGTTAATCGCATGTTTTATTTAATGTGTATTTAGAATTAGTTTTTTAATTAGATAATTAATCTGTATTGTTAAGTGTTTTATGAATTCTAAAAGTTTGTTCAAAATAAACGATTCGTTTGTTTAAACAATCACGTGTTTTTGTCGTGAAAAGGAATAATAATTTCCCGCTATATATAATTATGTATATAATGTATAGTAGCATTTCAATACATTTGTAAGTTTTAAGAATGCTACTATAGTTTAACTCACTCAAAACTGGCCCGTATAGAGATAAAAGAATTCCCAGATATGGCAATATTTCACAATACTACCCCCAATTGAAGTAGCTTATCTCTGACCAACATTGAAATTATTCCCTCCTTTAAGTATTTCCTTGTTAAAAAAGATGTCTTTATTTTAATTTAGTAAAAAATACATGTAAGGACAACTTTCCAGACTTTTTAATATCTTTTTTCCCTGCTGTTCAGGGTCCTTGATTCACTGTGATATTCCTTGATTTACAGTCGTGCTCACTAATGCCTTAATTAGTAGAAGCTTTACTGTAAACCCCGAGGCCTTACGCCAATGAATATGTTGAAAGAATGGCCCCAAGAACTAATACAGAAAGAACTAAATAGACTTTTTTTTCCGACTCTTGCCATTGAAACGTTTTTAAAAAAATAAAGATAACCTAATAGGATTATGATGGATGGCAGTATTTTTTTGGTTAAGCAATATCAAATCGCTCCTCTAATAAATAAATAATAAATGTAATAAATAATGAAACTGTTATATCGTAACTTATTTATTTGCAGAAAGAAATACTACTCAAAGAAAGCGAAGAGGCGGAAGTTTGGCAAAGAAAACAGGAATTATTGGAGTTTGCAAAACTTTTTTTTTCTCGCATCAAGATGGTTACTCGTGTTTCCCCTTTGGCCAGATTGCTTCTTGGCTTTGAGTCGGGAACTTATATTGAAAAACTTTCAAGACCCGGTTAAGATTCCTAGATTAGGTCCTCAGCCTATTGCATTGCCTATTTTATTCATCGATAGCAAAGTGATTTTTATGTAAAAAAAAAAAAAAAAAAAAAAAAAAAAAAAAAAAAAAAAAAAAAAAGAATCAATTGCAATTTCATTCTATATGAAAGGATATTTTTATACTTTATTTCATTAGTATAACTTTTTTTAAAGAAGTTGATGAATTATGATTTGGCTTATGTAGAGGAAACACGAAGAACAAAATTATAATAATAAAAATATTATGTTGACTGTGGCATAAATTTTAGAAAGTAGATAGCCTGGGATGTAGGATTAAGAAAAATCACGTCCCAGTTAAAAAAACTTTTTTTCCTCTTATCTTTTCTATCTTTTCCTTGTACTTACCGTTCTACCTTTTACTGTACAAATGTTTACAAATCTCATCTAAATGTTTATACTAAAAAATTCAATAGGCATTATTTTGTTATTACACTACGTCATACTTAATAATGTAATTACAATTATTTTTTACCTATTTGTAATTTAATTTAGTTTATTTGTTAATTCTTATCATTTGGTCAAATTTAGTTTTCGTCATTTTTAGCCCTGAAGAAGGCAAGGTAGGTGGAAAGGTCCGCAATCCATTAGAAATTTTTCGACTTCGACGTGTTTATCTTAATCTTCACTGTGTCCCGGGCAATCATCTTTTAAAAATTATAATACTATAATTTGGTCAATAATATCATTAGTTGAATGATATCTTTGATTTTGATTACATCCAGAAGTGGAAGAGACAGATGTCAACTAATAGGATACACACTCATTTGTCTGAAGTTCTTAAACTATTCGACCTATTTCCCTTCTTCCTTTTCCAGGTACATCAAATGCATAAATACATAGATATACAAATTTGGAGCGGTTATTTTAGCAGATTTATTTTTTTAATGATAATTTTATACCATACTAGCACACTTCATTGCAGCCGCTCTCATAAATAAAGAACTTAGATTATTTCAACAAATAATTGAATTTCATTTGTTTATTGATAAAAATCCTGTATTTAAGTATGGAATTTAGCATTATCTCTTCAATGATGTTTTTTTAGGAGTAATTTTTAACCTGGTTAAAATTGCATTGATTAGGTGTTTGAAGAGTATGTATAAGCATAATTAGACATCCAATTTGGCAGAAATAATTTTATCGATCCATCTGGTTGGATTTTAATTTCAAACCATAAAAGTATATGACAGTTTGGCAAACCTCGTTTCTTGCCCTCTAGACTACACATTTTAATTATTATTATTATTATTATTATTATTATAGTTCAATTTATTATTATAAACCTTCCTAGCACTATGAAGATCTTGTAGTTAAAATTTGGTACAGTTAGGTTAAATAGTTTTACCATTTCAAACTCTGTTGCAAAATGGCCACATATTGGTCGATTTTTAAACTGCGCCGGGATTAACATGTCGCTTTATATATTTATAGCTTTCTTAATAACAATAGAATTGAAAATAAGTAAATTTCATCACAAATTTCTAGCTCTATATAGCACCGTACCTCTCTCTAATAATACTCGCCACCTATCGGTTGATTATCAAAATTCACAGCGCACCACATATTTCTCGCTTTTTTATGGCAATATTGTTTAAAATCTTTAAATTTTATTATTGCTAAACCTTTCTTGAACTATGAAGAACATGTAGTTACAATTTGGTACAGATTGGTTCAGTAGTTTTCGCGGTTAGTGATCACAAACGAAAAATGGCTTGTCCTTTTGTATAATAGTATAGATTTATTTGTATATGTTTACGTTTTAGTGTTTCTATAATAACTCATAATAATTTACTTGTAGCAATTTATTAAATACATCTTCCCCCCGTCATCGCTTCGCCCACTCTGATTTACTTATATGTTTACTAAAAATTAAAATTTTATTTGTTTATCGATAAAAATCTTGTATTCCAGAATCATAAAAGTATAATTACAAATCCAATTATTGATGTTAAGTATATAAGAAGGTGATCCAGATTAACAAAGACTATTAAGAAACTTTAACAAATGATAAACTGCACTATCAGTGCTTTCAACATATCAGCAATAAGAAAATTTTATTATCAATCTTATGTTCTACCTAACACCATACCTTTGTAACCTCTCAAGTTAGCGAACGCCATTAATATCGGTCAATTTTCAAACTTCCCCATTATACGCATAGTATCTCTTTTTCAATAACAAATTTATTGAATATAGATAGATTATATTAGAGCTAAACATTCTTGGAACTATAAGGATGATGTGGTTAAAATTGGGTACAGATTGGTTCAGTAGTATTCATGGTTATTGATCACAAACAAAAAGTGGCTTGTCCTTTTATATAATAGTATATATGAGAAATTTAAATTTTAGGCTAGTTAACATATACCTGTTCAGATGCAGCCAAATATGGAGATCTTGAAGGCGAGTTAATATTACAACCACAATATATGAAGTGGTGTATATATATAGATAGATAGATATATAGATAGATAGATAGATAGATAGATAGATAGATAGATAGATAGATAGATAGATAGATAGATAGATAGATAGATAGAAAGATAGATAGATAGATAGATAGATAGATAGATAGATATATAGATAGATAGATAGATAGATAGATAGATAGATAATATATATCTGTTGGATTATTTCCACTTCTTCCTGGTAAGTTTGAACCAATGTTTTCTTTATCCTTTGGTGTTAGTTAGAGCTCAGGAGTGCAGCTGGTGACCGGAATAAATGGAGGGTAATCGTGGAATAGGCCAAGGTAAACATGGACCGTAGCGCCATTGTTTTTGTTGTTAAATTATTATTTATACCCGCTTTAGGGAGCGGAGTAGTTCAGTGGGTTATACCCTGAACTCCTAGGCTCCGGGGCGAGGATTAAGAGACGAGATAAGAGTTCAGTTATAGGCAGAGAATTTAATTTATATTTTTTCAGCCGCGGATCGACTTCGAGGTCTAGAAACCTCCCTGGAGCACACATCGTTTACAATGTGGGTACTCTTAATTAGGAGAAAACATGGTGGTTAAGCGTTATTGCTAACCACATCACCTCCTCGTACAACCGTTGGTAACGAAACAATACTTTCTCACCAACTACTGAATCCAAGACCCTTCATTATTTTTTATTTTATTTTTTTTTTTTTTTTTTTTTTTTTTTTTTTTTTTTTTTTTTTATTTTTTTGTAAAATCTTGTTAAAGTTTATAAATAAAGATTTGAAATTGTTCTACATTTATTCTTCAACAGATATTTTTGTGTTTTAAATGATACTTTTTCCCCAAAAGAGTATTACCCGATATCTTTTCTGTAGGTGAAATCTATCTAGATAAAGCCGATGTAGAGGGAGAGAGAGAGAGAGAGAAAGCCAGGGCGGTGGTGCCTGAGTATAGAAGAATGGAAGGCAGAGGGCTGAGGATGGAGCCTCGCGGGTAATGAGGTATTCATGACCTGTCCGATATTACCCCGTCACCCTTAATCCGCTACCCCCCCCCTCGCCCCTACCCCCGCTTTATATGCAAAATCCGGCTGGGGCCTCCCATTATTGGCTTCCTTGGATTGATGAAGCCTTCCTATCACACCATCCCCTCTTCAATTATTGCCCCTGATCACAGGGTTACGCTACCCCCCATCCACCCCATCACCTGTTTACCATCTGTTTTTAGGGCGAGCAGGTGTCTCAATCCTATCATTAATATAGTAATTAGTTAATGCGAGGAATAGTATGTTAACAAAGCTATTTTTTTTATTATGAATTTTTTTTTGTAATTATAAAAAACTCAAAATTTATTTCGCAAGCCTTCAAAGCTCCCAACAAATAACAAAATACTCATTTTTTTTTTTTTTTTTTTTTTTTTTTTTTTTTTTTTTTTTTTTTTTTTTTTTTTTTTTTTTGTATTTGTAAGCAGGGCCATGCCCTATACAAAGAAGTTCGGCTATATATTGTGTACAATGAAATAAGATACAAACATTAATACAACTACAAATATTATGCACATTATCATACTCATCTAATAATAATTCAAATAATATACCAAAGCACTTTGAATAAACTAAGAATTAAATGCAACTAATAAAAATTAAATAAATATTTTTCTATCTAAATAATAAAAAATACCTAATAAAATAATTAACACTTTTTTATCAAAGATCATATTAAACTACTACTTTCAAGTATATATAAATATATGTCATATCTCAGGCAAATAGGTATATACATGATACTGATATTTGACAGTTAAATCTACTATATCTCAGTAAAAAAATTTCTGATTTTAATTATATTTAAAATAAAATATGCCAGTTTTTTTGCTTCTATTTCATTTTGTGGATTAAGTATTTGAAAACTGTCATTTGAATCAATGCTAGGGTAATAAGTGTTACGCATGCCATTATAAATTGGGCAAGTGTAAAGAATATGTCCGAGGTCTTCATTAGTTTTCATATTACAAACCATACAGATTTCTTGAGGATTAATTAGTGTGATTTTATCTGGAGTGGTTATTTTTATTATATGTTTTCCTGTAGTTCTTAACTGTGCAATAATTCTAGTTAAAATAATATTTATCCGTATATTAATGTAAACAGGGATTGAACCGGTTTGATTAATGCTATTGTAGAATGTGCTAAAATTCGATTGCTGGCTAGAGGATAGATCCGAATTAAATAAATAAATTTTGTATTTTTCTAATACAGTTTGACTTTTTTCTTTGAGTTTAACTATATTTGATTCGAAAACTATTCCCCCTTCTCCGATTTTATCCAGTAAATGTTTTATTTGTAAACACCAATTATACTTAAAATTAGCATTTCTACTTGAAGACAGCTTGACTAAGTTATAAAAACACAACTTTGGAAGCCTATCATCACTCATTTGGACTATGGTTCTTAAATAATTTAAAGCTATTTTAAGAGCCAGCCAACTAGCATGAATAGAGCCAGTCTCAAGCCTCACAAGCCAATTTGGTGTAGATCTCGATAAACAGAATAACTTTTTATAGAAATTAGTGTTTATCTTCTCTAATTCCTCTAAATACCTCAAACCCCAAATATTTACGGCGTATGTGATTGTACTGTCAATTATTGCTCCCTTAAGCTTGCCCCGGACTGACTGTGCTCGAATTCTTGCTCCCCTACATGTATCTAATACCGCTCCTATTGCTGCATTTCCACGAGAAACAGAATTTTTTGTTTGTTTTAAGAATAAACCAGATCGCGAAAACAGTACACCTAAATAATTAAATTCATTAACAAATTTTACAATGTTCCCTTTAATTATTATTGTTTTTTTTTTCCTTTTTCGGTCTTCCATTGTAAAATTTTAGGATTTTGGTTTTTTCAAAATTCATCTTAAGGCCATTAGCCAGGCAGTAATCGTCGAAGACATTTAACTTCTCTTGTATATCAGTGTTGCAATGACCAAACAGAACTACATCATCTGCATAAAGAAGTAGGATCAAATCTGTTTTTTCATTAATTGGGATACCAGTGATCCCTTTAGATCTGAAAAATTCCTCGATATCACACAAAAATAAATTGAATAGCGCCGGACTCAAGGATTCCCCTTGCAACAGGCCTTCTGTAATTGCAATGTCATTGGTAAATGTACCATGGTCACCTTTTATTTTCATGTTAGCTCGACTATAGAGTGATATGAGTAATCGCACAACTTTACCACTAACTCCTATTTTAAATAATTTCAACCATAGTAAATTGTGTGTCACAGAGTCAAAAGCTCTCTGCAAATCTATGAATGCAACGTACAAATACTTTTTTTGTGTCAGATAATTTTGTATTATACAATTTAAAATGAAAATATTGTCCATACAACCGCGCCTATTTCGGAACCCTGCTTGGCATTCTGGTATAATCCCTATATCATCTGACGAGATCGTAAGCCTATTTAACAATATTAATGTAAATATCTTTAATATACAGTTGGTTAAAGCAATACCTCGATAATTATTTGGTAATGATTTATCACCCTTCTTGTAAAGCATTATAGTTATTATATGCGTCCAAGCCTGAGGAATATATTCAGTTAACAATATTCTATTAAAGAGAACCTCAAGATATAACAACCAGTTGGGAGGAAACGATTTGTAGACTTCATACGGAATCATATCTATGCCAGCAGCTTTGCCATTTTTACGCTTGTTTATGGCAGATACGATTTCATTTCCAGATATGTGCGAGTCTAACAAGGGGTTTCCCACATCAGATAATAACTCATTAAAGGTGATGCGATTTGGATGCAATTTTGAATGAAAGTCTTCCCATTTACTCAAACCAATCTGATCTTGTTGAAATTTACGATTATTTTTAAAACTATTTATTATTTTCCAAAACGTGGTACTATCTTTAGCGGAATACAAAGAAGCAAGCAAGTAATTATCATGCTCTCTTTTTTTAGTTTTTGTTAAGTTTTTATATATTTTTTTAATATAACCGTATTGTAAAATAGAGATGCTATCAAAACCAGTTTTTTTGCATAGTTTAAGACTATTTTTCAAGTCACTTTTCAATTGTTTACATTCATCGTCATACCATGGTTTATTAGAATTTATTTTGGTAAAGCCATTATTTATATATTTATGTTTTATTCCTATTATCTGAGAAACGTTCATTATAGCGTGATTTAAATTTTCTGTTATTGTGTCTATATTTTCTTTTTCAAAGTTGATTTCAATTAATGGTGAGTGCATCAAACTATTTTTAAAGATTTCAGACTTTTCCTGATCCCACTTGATTTTAGTTAAGGCTTCTTTATTTTTTTCTCTATTGCGTATAAACGTTTTAAGTTTAACAATGAGGGGGAAATGATCCGAAAAAGTAACATCCTGCATTACTTCAAAATCTTTGACAATTACTACGGCTTTTGCATCACACCAAACATGATCAATAGTGCTTTTACCCAGACTACTTACGAATGTGAAAGCCCCCTTCAGATCACCAATTGAACGACCATTCAAAATTACAAAGGAACTCAGTTCCATAAATTCGGTAAGGGTTTTTCCACGTGAATTTAGAGTAGCGTCAAGATTTTGCCTCTCGTGTGATAAAGAAGTGCCCTGTAAGTGTTCAGCGGGACATTGATTAAGGGTGGCTATTCTGCTATTGAAGTCCCCTCCCACTAATACTGCCAAGTTAGAAAAGTGCGATTTTATATGATTTAGTTCAATTTCAAAATTATCTAAAAATGATGCAATATCATATTTAGGATTAATGTAAACAAAACAGAAAATAAACGAAGGAAAATTATCACCTTTAACTAATGTTATTATACAATCTTCTGTGATGTTTATCGCCTGTACTTTAATTTGCTCTTTGTTATAAAAGCAAGCCAAGCCTCCAACTGGTCGTCCATAATTTTTATTTTTGGTGGCAGGAGAGAAGATCACTTCATAGTCGTCCAACCAGCTTGGTTTTTCAATATTACCCAGTACGTTAGTTTCCGATATATATATCAAAGCATAGTCAGTGATTTGAAGATCATTATTAATAAAATTTTTATATCCATGTGCGTTCCATATAAATATTTTTAAGTTAACAAACGATGATATTTGTTTATTATGATTAGGCGAAGAATCCAGTTTACTATTAATTTTATATTTAAAAGAATTAATTTTAAATTTGAGAATTTTGAAAAATCAGTGAGAATCAAAATTACATTTGTTATTTATTATTTTTATTAAGTTTTGCTGATAGAAATAAATATCATCTGTGACAGCGTTCGATGTTCGATCGCTAATGTATAATATATCTATGGTTTGATATACATACACACATATATATATATATATATATATATATATATATATATATATATATATAATATTTATACATTATAAATTGGTTTACTTTTGAAATTTTACCAAAGGATTTTAGGGACAAAAGTCTATGGAGAACTGGAAAAATTTTCCCTAAAGTGGGGAAATTTACCCCACTCCACAGGGGAAAATATTTCGTCACCTGGTAACTCTAGTCCATGCTCCGATATCGATCAGTTTCTTGGAAATGACTTTAGATCATCGGTTCTTAATACTGATTCTTTTCTCAAGAATCGGTTTAATTGATAAACATTATTAGGAATCGACAAATCCGTATAATGCGACATTACCTTCTAAGTTTCGGACGGCCTTTCAATAATTCATTTAATCCTGCTTCTTAATTTGTTTAAAAAAAAAAGAAATTGTTTAATACTAATTCCTAACCACCTTTAATCATTAACACCAATCATAAAACACCAACGACCAAGAGGTCTCTTTACTTCTTGATTAAAATTTTCAACAAGAGATTAATCGAATCTGAAAAAAATCTGGTTACGTAAATCGTTCAAAAGGAAAAGGTTAAATAAAGTTCAATAACACTTAACTTTGCAGGGGTAATATGTCATCTATTTTTTAATCATTGATATTATTAACCAACAATGCGTAGACTATACTTGGTCATAGTTTTTTTACAGTTTTCAATTTCAATAGTTGATGGATCCCGTTTAAAACATTTCTTTTCGTTTGCGGGATTATGGAATGGATTTTCGGAGAAGGTTGGCGAGAAAATACTGACTTATGGATTAGAAATGAAAAGATAAGACTTATGCCTGTGGACAGGAACATCATCTCTAGAGCGAAAAAAGAGAAAATATAGGAAAAAACTACAATAAGGAAATACGGACTTCACCTATCCGGGGGTGGAGGTTGCTTCCTGAAATATCTTGGCCAACATGATCTTCTTCTGATGATGGTCTCTCATCCAAGTTATTTCATCACGCTCGACTGTCCTTTCCTTTGAGTACCTACTGCACGCACCTTAGCCCGTTCGGCTATCCCTACTCCCTTAAATAATTATAGTCCCACTTCAGAAACGCTATTTATTTTATTTTAGAATAAATAAAAATTTTGTTTGGATCAGAAGAATTTTTTCTCGTGTTCAAAAGAATGTGACTTATTCGGAAAAATAAATAAATCTTGCGGTAAGTTGGCCCAGAGAAGAAGTGCTAAGTAGTTACAGCTGAAGGCCTCTGAGATGGAAGAGAGATAAAAAAGAGCCGATTGACTGGGGCCGGGCTATTAGGGAACTTAAAGTCTCTTATTGGGGCGAGCTCCATTAGCCAGAATTCTCGACTAACTGAAACCTTTGAAATTCATGTCATTCTTCCAAGGATTAGATACAACTCATACTGCATAAAGCATGTGAATCCTTTATTTTATCCTTTAATATTTATTAATTAATAGAGATTTCATCATTGCTTCATTTTGTTGATTATCCAATTAATTTTATTGAGAGCTTGAAGTCTATAAAATGTTCTTATTGAAACTAATCTGACAATGTTTTCTGCATTAAATGCTAAAACTTAGATGCACAGTGAAATTCGTAATAAACTGGTTTTTTATTTATATTGTAACGGTAACATGGCAACACTGAGTACTTAAAAAGATAACCATGAACATGGCAACACTGAGTACTTAAAAAGATAACCATGACTAACCTTCTAGTGTGTGTAAAAAAGTGAACGAGTGTTGTTGTGTGTCAGCTAGTGCTTTTCAAACTTTACAAGTATTATTTTTAACAGTAAAGAATTCCTGTAAGTTATTATTCTGTTTATTCTTGTCCCAACTTTATTAAAATAAAAAAGAAATTAGAACACGCATTGTTAAGTTACCTCTTAGTCTTAAAATACTTAACAATTGGTGACCTCCGACGCGATTTAAATATTTTTTTCAATTTTCGATTCATTAAATAATTTTTGGCCAATTTCACAATGGTAGATAAAATTAAAGACACATCTAGCGGGTTTGAACAGCCTACCAGTCCCCCGCAAATAGATGGATACCAAGGCCCTACCTCCCGCCTTCCACGATTTTGGAAAAGTAATCCGGCGTTATGGTTTGCCACATGTGAAGCGGTATTCGGTACATCAAAAATTACATCAAGCAATATCAAATTTCAGCTTTTAATTCCTAATATAGATCTTGATGTCCTTATTCAAGCCCAAGACCTCGTGACTAACCCGGAAAAACAACTTTACGAAAACCTGAAGGTACGACTGCTGCAGATATATGGTGAGTCGGAATCACTTAGAATAAAAAAAACACCCTCGAAGAAATACCTCTAGGTGATCAAACTCCATCGCAGCTGCTAAGACGAATGCAACAACTCGCCGGTAACAGCGTTAATACTGATTTCATACGTACATTGTGGTTGAAAAACCTACCTTCTCGGTTTCAACCGATTCTTGCCGCAACTGAGCACACAGACGTGGAGAAGCTTGCTCAAATTGCCGACAAGATGAAGTCTCACCGCCGTTGGAAAACTACTCTGTTCTGCAACCAACAACCTCACGCGCATCAACCACGACATCTTCAACATCATGCGAATCTTGTTCCTCCGAGATCCGCAAACTTCGGCAGGACGTAGACGAGATCCTTCGCATCCTAAACTCGAAAAACGGCGGTAGAAGCTCCAGCCGACGACCATCATCAACACGCTCACAATCTCAGGACAACAGCATCTGCTGTTATCACCGAAAATTCCAAGATAAGGCCAGACGCTGTACCAAACCGTGCGCTTGGGAACCCAAAACGCCGTCTTTAAACCCCAGTCAGTGAAAATTGTGGCGGAAACTTTCACTATGCACCCACACCACCGCCTTTTCATCAAAGATAGGATCACAGGCCAAGCATTTCTCATCGATACAGGAGCATCTATTTCACTACTCCCCGTTCCTAAAAAACGACGCAGGACTCCTTCCGAAATCAATCTTATAGCCGCTAACAACTCAACGATTGCGACTTACGGAGAAATCATGAGAGAAGTGGACCTAGGTCTCAAAAAACCCCTCCGATGGACGTTTATCCTAGCTGATGTTGGTAAGGCAATTTTAGGCGCGGACTTCCTCTACTGGCACCAACTCACGGTAGATCTACGAAACCGATGTCTAATCGACCTACGGAATGGCTATCGTACTTCTGGAACGATTTCATCCGAAGAAATTCCAGTTTTCTCTGTAGTTCCGACTAATCAACGTTTCGCAAATATACTTAATGAGTTCCCGACCATCACCAAAATCACACCCATCCGTGGACCCTCCAGCGGAATAGTCGAGCACTTCATCGAGACAAAAGGTCGACCAGTGACCGCTAAGTGCCGACGCTTAGCTCCAGGAATCTACCAAGAAGCTAAAAAGGAGATAGAAAACCTTATAAAAGAAGGTATTTGTCGCCCTTCTAAAAGTCCGTGGTCAAGCCCACTCCACGTGGTGTTTAAAAAAGATGGGAGCCTTAGAATATGTGGGGACTACCGCGCTCTCAACAAACAGACGATCCCAGATCAGTATGGAATTCCTAACTTACGCGATTTTACTATGCAGTTGAGCGGCAAGAGGATTTTTTCTAAAATTGATCTCCGCAGAGCTTACTATCACATCCCGATCGCCGAGAAGGACCGCGAGAAAACTGCGATCATTACACCATTTGGACTCATCGAGTACAACCGTATGAATTTCGGACTACGAAACGCCGGACAAAGTTTCCAACGATTTGTCGACGACAAGTTCCGCGATCTCGACTTTCTTTTTAAGTTCCTCGACGACTTTCTTATCGCATCAGATAATGAAGAACAGCATGAAGCTCATCTTCGTGAAGTCTTCAAACGTCTGGACAACTGGTATTGCAGTCAATACAGCAAAATGCACTTTTGGAGTCTCTGAGCTCGATTTTCTAGGATACCATCTCACAACAACAGGTATAACACCTCTCAACCATAAAGTGAAAGCTGTTTTAGAGTATCCACCACCTCAAAATTACAGTCAACTCAGACGATTTTTAGGAATGGTAAATTTTTACAGGCCCTGCTTACCAAAAGCAGCTACTATTCAACAACCCCTGCACCAGTTGACTCACAATAAGCCTAAAAATGACAAATCACCGTTGCCCTGGACAGAGGAAACCTTAAAAGCCTTCGAGGAAACTAAGAAAAACCTTGCCGAAGCATCCGAACTTACGCATCCCGATCTGAACGCTGAAATCTCCATCGCTAGCGACGCTTCAGATACTGCTATAGGTGCTGTTTTGCAGTAAAAGGAAGAAGATGTCTGGTACCCTCTAAGTTTTTTCTCTAAAGCACTAAACAGCTCCCAGAAGAAGTATTCTGTCTATGATAGAGAGCTTCTGGCGATATATGAGGCTATTAAACACTTCCGCTATCTCGTCGAAGGGAAGAATTTCTCTATTATAACGGACCATCGCCCGCTTATCCACGCTTTCAACCAGAAGCCAGAATCCTCGACTCCACTCCGTACTCGTTGGCTCACTTTCATCGGTCAATTCACCACGGAAATCGCCTACAGACCTGGCAAGGATAATGTTGTAGCCGACGCAATGTCCCGAATAGAAGAAATCAACGCCCCGGACGATTTTGTCGCCTTATCCATTGCCCAAAAGAACGATCCTGGCATCACCAAACTCAAACATCAGGACAATCTTAAACTCAAACTCGTCGAAATCCCAGGAACTGATAAGTCTCTCCTTTGCGAAATGTCTACTAGCAAGGCAAGACCTTATCTTCCCGCTGAATTTAGGCAAAATGCATTTCTACAAATTCACAATTTAAGTCATCCTGGTATACGTACAACACAGAAAATGGTAGCACAAAGATTTTTCTGGCCTTGTCTAAATAAAGATGTAACTGAATGGACTAGGTGTTGTATCGCTTGTCAAAAGGCGAAAATCCACCGCCATACTGTTGCGCCACCCGGAGAATTCCAACCAGCTGCTCGATTCCAGCACATTCATTTAGATCTGATTGGTCCTCTGCCACCGTCCGAAGGATTCAGATATTGCCTCACGATGATTGATCGGCATGCCAGATGGACCGAAGCCGTGCCTCTAAAGGATATAACTGCAGAAACAGTTAGTGCCGCATTTTACAGTCATTGGATCTGCCGATTTGGAGTTCCTACGACGATAACAACAGACCAAGGTCGCCAGTATGAATCCCAACTTTTTCATCAGCTTACTTCACTTTTGGGCATTCGCCGAAATCGAACAACTGCATACCACCCGCAATCAAACGGATGCATTGAACGATGGCACAGATCTCTCAAGACTGCAATCACAGCCCATATGAACAGTGCTAACTGGACAAATTTATTGCCAACAGTGCTGCTTGGACTGCGAGCTAGCCTGCGGGACGACACGTCCTCGAGTATAGCTGAAGCATTGTATGGATGCCCCATCAGACTACCGGGAGAGTTTCTTGAGGCGCACCCTGACAAAGATGATCCTCACGCAGCGCTCCAAGAACTCAAGGATCATATGGCAAAATTAAGACCGGCAGAAGCGCGCACTTCGAACAGGAAAACCTTCGTGCATGATGAGCTTAGAAAGTGCACGCATGTTTTTGTCAGAGAAGACAGTATTAAACGTCCTTTGATACCACCGTACGCAGGCCCTTTCAAGGTTTTACAACGGCATGATAAATACTTCCTAATTCAGCTACATGGCCGTGAATCCAATATCTCTCTGGATCGTCTGAAGCCAGCATTCCTGCCAGCCGAAGATTCATCGGTGTCAACGGATAAACAACCGACCCAGGAAGGTTTACGAACACGTTCCGGACGATTGATCAAGCCTAATGTACGGTTTTGTGACTCCGTCATCTAGGAGGGGAATCCTGTAACGGTAACATGGCAACACTGAGTACTTAAAAAGATAACCATGAACATGGCAACACTGAGTACTTAAAAAGATAACCATGACTAACCTTCTAGTGTGTGTAAAAAAGTGAACGAGTGTTGTTGTGTGTCAGCTAGTGCTTTTCAAACTTTACAAGTATTATTTTTAACAGTAAAGAATTCCTGTAAGTTATTATTTTGTTTATTCTTGTCCCAACTTTATTAAAATAAAAAAGAAATTAGAACACGCATTGTTAAGTTACCTCTTAGTCTTAAAATACTTAACAATATGTATTTACAATTTTTGTTTTATTATGCAGTTGAACATGTTAAAATATGATTGTGATAGTTGACATAAAAACAATATAACAATAACTGCCTCACTTCCGATGTTGACATGATATTGTTGAATATTTCCTGTCTGACCAAATGGTAGGCAACTTTTCTTAAAATTGACAAAAACATGAATTACGCTTAGACGGTTAAACGTATCAACTTCATTTTTTTACACGAAATATAGGGTGGTAATACGCTTAAATGTCATTGGTTTCATCATCCTACCTGGTTTCAAACTCAAGTTAAAAATCAAAATGTTTTTCGGATTTTCCAATTTTGTTTAATAGGTTCTTGTTCATTGAATTTTACATTTATGTACATCAAAAGAAAGTTTAGGTTCTCCTCTTTCCAGCGATACCAACCAGTGAATTTCGTGACAAAGTAATGGTGATTTAAATGTAAGTAACAAATGATCGCTTTTAAAAATTTCATTTTCTTCGAAGAGAGTGAAAAAAATGATATTTTTTGATTTTGTTGAGTAAGCGATTTCAATTTTAAATGTTTTTGAGGTTGCTAAATTAGAATCTGACGTCAATTTTTGTGTGAAAAATCTATAGAGGTAGTTTGCTTGAAAATCTAATAATTTTTTTAGAATTTGATTAACCTTAACCAAAATCTATGGAGCGGCTGTATTTTTCCTTAAATTCGCAATAAAAACTAAAAATCATGGTGCAAGAATCATGTCGATATCATTTTTCAAACTGGAGATATAAAATAAATTATTTTAATACTTTTTTTTTCGGCTTTTAGAGCCCATTGGTCGGAATGGCAAAATACGTGTCTATTATTTTTTGACCAGGAACCTCCAAAAAAATTGTCAACAAGATTCGTGAGAGACTGAGTGTGTCCTCCCCTTGTTAGTTCCATTCATTTTATTTGATGTAAAAAATATATTTTTTTTAATAGTGTTTTTTATGAAACTACATTTTTTTTGGCAATAGGAGACATTTTATAATTAATGAAATTACTGATCAATACGTACGAATAAATATTAATAAAAATAAAATCATAAAACTATATTATTCACACATAAAGTCGGAATTCTATATATTACCTACTAAACATATTGCGTTGATATGAAAAATAGCTTTAAGGCAGTAAAGTGTCACACAAATGTGCTGCAACTCAACGTTATCAGTTTTTGGTCTTAATCATGATCATGTTATTTATATTATCCTTCCAATTTTTTCTTCAATATAAATATGTGGGTACTTTTTATCTAGGTCACATAATATTTAGATTCCTAGTAGACCCTCCTGTAAAAAATAAGTATGGCAACCAGTTATAAAATTTTTAAACGCAAAAGTATCATCTTCAACAAAGATTAGATTGGTTATAAATACGAGGGCGGACCGGACCTAGTTGGGAAGATATAAAAGAAAGTTGAGGCCGTCGCTATTAATAGAGGCATTAAAGCTTGCGTAAATCCAACTTTATAGGATTAATAATCCTAGAGGAGGGTGTACCTCCCCCCCCCCTCCCAGAGGGGTATTCAAGGCACGAAGCCCATCTGGCTGCCGGGCGGTGGCTGGAGCTGGAGGGAGATATACCTGTTCCAGGGCTCCCAACTTCACGCACGTACTCCGCCTCCTCTGGGAGTTTAATTAGCATCCGATGGCTACTTTGGGCTCCTCTATATTCTAATCAGCTGATTTATATCTACTGCCTTTTTATGAGGTGGGAGAGTGACGCCATTAGTATTCATTTACTCTTTGATCCTGTTCACTGGTTCGGGGCCGCCGCAGGCCGAGGAGAAGCCTCTTGTTTAATGAGCTGGGAATCCCAGGGGCACTCAACGCCTCGATAACACCTTGCTCAGAAATCTGCGTCTCCTTTCCAGCCTAATGAATGAATCTCTTGTTCCCCTGGTAGCCTTAGTTTTTGTCTACTTATTGTTAATTTCAAATCTAACTTTTCTTTTCTTTTTTAAACTATTTATTGATTTTTACGCATGTATCCATATTATATATATAATAAGTAAATTTGAGGAAATTATTACAATGACTTTTCAATAATATGTAAACGCACTTGTAGCACTTCAAGTTCAGAAACTATTGGATTCGAGTGGGTAAGGAGTTTACTATGATAGGTATCTTGTGGGTTAATCAGCAACATATAGAACATTAAGATTTTTAAGCTACGTTCTCACGGGGCAAAAAGACAAAAGCGTGGCACGGCTTCGTTTTCTCTTTCGTGGCGCTTGCCTGGAGTGGGGAAGAAAAGTGAAATAGCCGAGAGTCGTGGACTGTTCACACGACCACGATTCAGATTGCCCCTTGAAACCTACCATGGAGGAGCTTTTCGTGGAAAGTTGTGCAGTTTTGAGTTCAGTTTTTATTGATATGTTGGCAAAAAGATTGAGGGTGTCACGTGGACATATAAGGAAAAGCGTTGTTGGGTCAGGAACTGGATACTCGCAAGAAAAATCATCGAATATTAATAAAACAGTATCCTTGAGGTCAACAATGGCGGAATATCCTTCTACCACATTATAATCGTTAAATATTAAAAATATTTTAAAACAGTATCCTTAAGGACAACAATGGCTGAATATCCTTTGGATAACTAAAAACCTTTGAATATTTCCATATTAATAAATCAGTATCCTTATAAGGACAACAATGGCGGAATATCGTTCTTATCCTAGAATATTTCAACATATTATCTATTTTTGTTCTAAATAAACCACTTGTCAATTCTCCCGACTGACGTGGTCCACGCCTGAAAATCAAACAGGTTTGATACCGAGCGTGAGCAGTCGTGGACTCCCTTCTCTCTAGATGACGTCAGAGGCAAACTCACGCCACCTCGTTCAGACGGAGGAAATTCCACGAATGCGTGGATCACCCTTGCGTGCCACGCCCCGTGATTAGTTTGGATTTATTTTAATCCTCCATTTTTGACACCGTCCATGAAGGTTGGTGATGTCATCATTATTTACTGATAACACTCTTTTGTAACCGGCGCACGTGGTGAAGACCGTTCTAGGATGGATCGGAATTTAAGCTGTATCAAATCTACCTTAATTTTTTTTTTTTTCATTTATTGAAATCTTTATCTTTAAATTTATTTACAACTGTACAGAATATATACATCTAGTAAATGTGTTGATAATGATTGCGGTATTACCTATCCTGATGAGTATTACAATAACATTAATGGTGAATTTAAGTAATGTATTTCTTGAATATGGATGAATGTTGGATGTAGATTGTTTTTATTGAATTGAGGGATGTTAAAGAAAAATACGAATTGTTGGGATAACAAAACAATTTTACTATGAAGACCTTTAACTACAGTTTAAATCAAATTAAAATTAATGACTATAAAATTAAGCAGATAGAAAAAAACAATGAGATAATAATAGCTGTATAGTTAAGTATATTTTCAATGCTCCTTCAGAGGAAAGGTTGAGGGATCTTGTGCGGGTACTGTAGCCATCTGCGCCGTCCACATCACCTGGTGAAACTTTCTGCCAATAATAAAAATAAATAAATAAATTATGCAATAAATATCCTAACTAATATGTAATAAATTCCCTAACGAATAAAAATATATTTCAAAGAATAAATATGTTGAATAAGTATAACTATCCTAACAAATAAATACCATTTTGCGTATATATAAAGATATTCCATATTACTTTCAAACATAAAAAAATAAAAACTAATATTATATTATCATTAGTATATGAATTGTTCTGGAATATATAATAGATGATACATGGGTTTATCATTTGCTTGATCTGTTAATTTATAATTACATAATTAATTACAATAATATCAAACCATATATTGATAATAATATTTTGCTATAGCCATATCGTAAACCTTATCAATAATGCAGTATAAAATAAATCTCATATTTTGGGAATGCAGGGAATAAAAATAAAACGTTTTTACTTGATTTCTAATTTAAATTTTAAAAATCACAAAACTCAAATCTACTGCTAACGTTTTTCTGATTTCAGAAGTATCACTTGGACAAGTGATTTCAAATTTCTTTTGGAGTTCATTCTAACATATTCTTTGATCTATTGTGAAAAATATATGTTTAAGAATTATCTGAATTCCGTGTTGAAACAATCACTACCGGGGGCATCCATTTCAGTATTTTCATAGGGACGGCGCAGCGGATACAGTACCCGCATTACAGTGTTGCCCTAACATGTTAACCCTCTAGTGCAGGGGTCTCCAAACTTTCCAGCCTTCGGGCCATATTGTTTACTTCCAAGGGTTCCGAGGGCCAACACCCTTTTTAATTTCCATGCCAATATCTGCGATTTTTCGATCTATCATTTCAATCACTAATGTGCTGTACTGTATTGTTACGACCACGACACTTCACGACATCAAGTGGTAACACGCAGGTAATATGATTCTTTGAACTTCAAAGAGTGATCGAAATTTTTAAAAATTAAAATCATCGTAATCCATCCGAAGTACAAAATAGCGAATGGCTGTGGAAGTTAGCATTCTACCTACGTCGAATTAACGAAACATATTAACGAACTCAATTTGAGGTTGCAACCAAAACCAGCTTTTCCCTGATTTATACACTTATATCAAATCGTTGCGGTAGAAAATAATACTGTTTCAATCACAATAGCAGATATTTTAAAACATGTGAAATTCCGTCGCTTTCGCAGTTGAAACTTTAAGTGCTTTGAATATAAATTTTGATACTCCTTTCTCAGACTTTGATGTCATTGGGAATAAAATTAAGATTTTTCTAAAACTTCAACTTTAAATTATCGATCTACAATTTAAGAACATATATCAAAAATCATCTTTGTTGGAATTTTAAGAGTGTGTCGCGTAGCTGTCGCGGGCCGGATTTATGACACTGGCAGGCCGGATTTGGCCCGCGGGCCATAGTTTGATGACCCCTGCTCTGGTGCATTGGTTCCCTAACTGGGGGGGGGTGAGGACGTGTCAGGAGGGGCGCGAGATAAGTTGAACATTAAATTAAATTTTGTTAGTCTTTCTGAAATCCTAAATTTTAAAAGACATAGCACAATGTTCTCAGTTAATTGTTTATGTTCGGTATATTGAAAACGAAAGAATGAAAGACGAGGTACTTTTTTCTACAGAGTTGGAGCCCACGACAAACACTATTGATGTCAGACTTTTTTGACAAACATGAACTCTCTTGGCAAAAACTGATCGGTGTATGTACGGATGGGGCGCCTTCAATGCTTGGTTCTCGCTCAGGCTTTGTGCAATTAGTAAGAGAGAAAAATGCTGATGTGACTGGGATACATTGTTTCACTTCAAGAAGATGCTTCGGAAATAAAATGTGATTCCTCAGCCAAATACAACTTTAATATAATGGACAAACCTTCATTTTGGTTAAAATATTTCAAAGTGTATCCTAGTGTATCACGGGAAGCTCTTCGTTTATATTTGCCTTTTTCAAGCACCTATTTGTGCGAAAAAGCATTTTCAACACTTGTGGCAATTAAAACATAGTATCGGAATAAACTTGATGTTGTTAGTGACTTGCGTTGTGCACTTATTAAAACTCAGCCACGAATAGGCATACTAGTAAAGAAAATGAAATCCCATCCATCTCACTAACCAATCTAATCTATTTTTCTTTTATTAATAGTTTTGTATTTTATGAAAACTGATATTGTTGTATGTTATGGCAGTATAAAATGTTTTGTTTTCAATGTAACACTTATTTGTTTTTGTTTTGTTCCTAGGCCCATACAACTTATTGTTATTTAAGGCGCTTATGTTATTTTATTTATTATGTTATTGAGGGGCGCGAGAAGCTTTCATTTCAACAAAAGGGGACGTGGTACAAAAAAGTTTGGGAACCCCTGCTCTAGTGCATAGTGTAGCATATCTGCAACATTATATTTATACTTATGGCAGCGAACTCTCTTTGCGTTTTCTGGAACTAAATCTTGTTGTAGAGATGCTACATCATCCCTCCAGGCATGAGAAGACTTTGCATGCCCTATCTGGACCAGACATGTCTCTGATTGTCACTTACATCTTCAAGTCCTCAGTTGTGGAGACTCGTCCTTCCAGTAAAGTGTTATTTTTTATTTTTATAACATCCATTGTGTTTTTTTATCAAATAAAATTTCTGTGGCTTTACCCAAGATATTTGGTTTGTAAAATATCAATAAGGATAAAATTCTTGTTTTTTATTATCGAAATAAATCACTTTTTAGTTATTTGCAACATAATGTATATTATTAATTAAAATGGTTTGTAGGTGAATAATATTTTTTTCAGTATTTTTCTGTTAATAACCTGACCAAAACATATTCAAAAAAATTTATTAGAATGAAAAAGGAAAAGAATCATGCACTAAAGGGTTAAATATTAACAAATTAAGGAACTAATCAGAAAAACTTTTCCACGTATTTTTTTCTCAGAAATTTCAACTTATCATTAAAAAATAAAGCTACATTATAAACGGTCGTTCTTTTCCTTTTGTTGTCTTTGATTGAGCCGAAAACAATGATTCGGAATACAGTTAATATTCAATTTCGATTTTAATTCAATATTTTCCTTTTATTATTTGTATTGTTGTAATTCAATTAATAAGTATAGCTGGAAATGGGAAAGTTGTGTGAATTAAAAATAAGTATGTTACAGTGGAGCGACAGCCTAGGGTGCTGTTATCCTATATTTGATTAATTAATTACCTAATACTTTCATAGCCAAACATTGTAACTTAAATTATTAAAAAAATTTTTTTCCATAAAGCATGGAAGCTCAGTGAACAGATATCTTACCTCTCGGCCCCTGATTTGTGTCCGGTTGGGTCAGATTACTATTTCCCTGCTACACCAGCTGAGGATAGACCCTCCTAGTGCTCTCCCAACCTCTATAAAGTGGGTACTGTTCATTGGGGGGGGGCTGGTGGTTGAGCGTGCCGCTGGTCAAATCATCACCTTCCACAACCGTTGATTAAGAAACATCCATAACGAAGTTCTGAACCTGAAACCCATCATGAGTTGTAGTGCTGCTGGTTTCGTATTAATCAGTTCTTTTTTATTTTACTAACCATCTTCCTTGATATTTAATTTTCAAGTTCCCTACAATTATTTTGAAGTATTTTTTGATGTATTTCAAATTCGTATACCATCGCTGCACTGCACAATCACTGATGCTTTCTTCACTACGAACAACGATACGCGCGGTTTGGGCCTCACTTCGACCAAGTTTAAACTCGTAAAAATAAATTTGATGAAAATCTTGTTTTTACATGTTGGATTTCAGAGGTGATAAATCATAGAGAATGTTAATCAGACTAAATTAATCTTTGAGAAAAAACAACATTAATAGCCATTGTTTATAATCCATTAACTAGACTGGAGGATTATCTATCTTTACTTGGCAAGCACTTGCCTAAACAAAATGAATATTCAAAACCTGCATTATTTTTTCACTAACCCAATATTTTTTTTAATTTATAAAATTTGTATTGAGTAATCATTACAATCTGCCACAAATGTGGGCAATATGATTACATTTACTGATTATGTGCAAAAAAAAAAAAGAGAGAACAGAAAAGAAAAGTATGCTATACATAAACAATATAAAATATACAATATACATATAAGTGAAATATATTAATTAAAACATATTTATATATACAATGAAATAGTGATATTAAAAAAAAAAAAAAAAAAAAAAAAAGGAAAAAAAAAAGTAGAATAAAATATTATAAAAAATAAATAAATAATCGTAATAATAATAAATGAAACAAAGTTTAAAATACAATTATTTACAATATACACTTATCCTAGGGATCCCCCCACCGGACATGTACCTTCAATCATGGAAGGACAAGCCAGGTACAGAGAGGTCTCAGCTCTTTTCTCTCAGCTGCGACACTGGTGTAAAAACCCAATGGATGTTGAATGAGAGCGCTATCCATTATAGCTGAGTGGACTCAGGGCATGAGTAGAGAACCTGGCCATAGCTAGAACTCCAATATACATAAATTTTACAAATGATCTCTGGGCCACTGCCGTTTTAGTCTGCCATGTGGGTTATCATGATATGTGGAACTGGATAATGCTTGAGGTAGAACCCAATATTAATGCACTGAAACTTTCATTATTTTGTACTACAGTGAATAGAAATCAATTTTTTTTCGAAGAGAACTCAGTAATAAACGATTATAAAAGATCATGAATCATACATGTATTACAGGAATGTTAAGGAAAAAATGAACCGACGATACATTACAGTTTAGAAAAGGATTGAAATTGCTATACAAGTTGCCAAGGAGTACCAGAACTGTCCCTCAGGTGCTGTGTGCGGTTCCCAATTTCCGTAAGCGGATTATAGAGGTCCACATGAGCGTCGTTGTGTAGTGAAACTTCAAATCCGGTGCTAGCATTATGTCCTCCATCACTACCTCACTAGTCCACACCTCTCTGCTCTTGTAAATAAAATTGGAGAAATATTCTATTACTATCACTAACAGATATTTAGTTTTATCATGAATTGTTTTTCGCTCGTAATCTCTCAAATAATAATTTAAATTTATTTTAACTGCAAAAGATTTCATCTGCTATTTATACTGCATTTTGTAAAATTTAATATAATACGTTGGGCAATTTTTTTTTTTAATCATAATTTTTATTTTACTTTAAATACATCAAGTAAATGTGTGGAAATATAAATAAAATAACTTGTAAAGAAACTACCCATTCGCAGCACCTCAGTAAAATCTACATTACATAATTCCTAAACCATTTGTTTTTAAACGCCTAGTAAGATCGTCGGGAATTAAATAGAAGTAAATTGGGAGACCCGTGGATTCGAGTGGGTGTTTAGCTTATCATGCGAGGATAGATATCTGGTTTGGTCAAATTCAGCGACATAAGGGTCATTTACAAAATTACGGATAAATTTATTTTGGATCATGTAGGATTATTATGAAAACAGTTGGAAGGTTCAGTGAAGCCACAAAGCTCAACTCCGTATGTCCAAATAGGTCTAATTATTGTCATGTAAATGAGTTTTTTTTTTTTTTTTTTTTTTTTTTTTTTTTTTTTTTTTTTTATAAATTGGAAGCCTTCAACGTTTGTCTAGTACGTTTTGTAGCAGTTGACAAGCAGTTTCTTGTCATTTAAGTGTTGTATGTGGTCATTGTTAGGCCAATTGTTTTAAAATTAAATAATCAAGTTATCAAATGTTTGAAAGTTTAATTTCATTGTAAATTCTATTTCATAAAAAAAAAAAATTAATCAAATAGAAATTATTAAATCATAATACCGAAAGAATAAATCAATAGTAAAATTAATATATATATATATATATATATATATATATATATACATACATACATATATACGAGTATATACATGAGCGTATGCAATGTGTATTAACAATAATTTCCTTGTTCATGTTAACAATCAGCGATTATCTTAATATAGTAAAGTCATCTCAAATAGTTTTTTGTTTGTTTTTTTTCAAATCATAAACCAATTCGTTTTTGTCGTTTATTTATATAATTTGTTTTATATCTTCATTTTATTCTATTTGTTTATTTGTTTATTTCGTTTAACGTCACTTTATGCTGCTATGGCTAATCGGACGATGCTACGGTGGGAGTCCTAAATTTTGCCTATCCAGGTATAATTAGGATAGGGATCTTTAACGAGTACCTGACATCGCACAGGCTCGGGACCCCCATTTTACGTCCCTTCCGAAGAACGGCATAGCTAAGGATTTTTTACTCCCTTTAAAAAATCCTAAGGTCATCTGCCGGGCTGCGAACCCGCGATCTTGGGTTTAGTAGGTTATTCTATTTGTTTTTTTTTTTTTTTTTTTATATATGGGAACAATTTAAAGATGTTTAAGCATGTATCATTTTGGAATTAAATTATATTTTATGACACTAAATATGTGTGATTGTTATGTAGAAAAAAAATGTAGGCATTTCAATCCAGAATAAAAAAATTATAACTAACGCAAAACATCATAAGTTCAGTCAACTATCGACCGATACTAATGGTAATTTTCATTACCGCTTCTGTCTTTAACAAAAATATATTGCTGCAGTTGACTAATGTTATTAGGAGGATATTAAAAACGATCTGGATTTTAGATCTTCCTTTATGTTCCGAGTTAGTTGGATACTGTCCATAATCATTCCAGCAGATGTTTACAATTATTCCTTGTGCTCATAAGGAATATAAACGCACACACAGAAGCAGCATACACCTACATTTATTTCAAAGCCATCGATCTCTAGTCGCTGACGGCGCCAGTGAATACAGTACCCGCATGGCAGGAGTTATTGCATTACCTTGACCATCAATTATTTTTTAAAAATTGTAATTCCTAACAGTATCAATTATTATTAAGTTGTATTCAATTATATATATATATATATATATATATATATATATATATATATATATTTATATAAAGTTGTAATCAATTATTATTAATTAAGTTACCTAATAGTAATTAGGTAACAATAAATTATACTTTGATAAAATTAACACTTATTATGACATTTTTTTTCTCCATTTCATATTAACGAAAAAAATTTCCATTTATTTTTACATTCCTTTATAATGAAGTCTCCATTTTTTCTATTGATAGATACGTAAATATAACAATAAATAAAATAAATAACGTTTTTACAAAATTAGGTGTGAACCAATAAGGACAAATGAACATTGTATTTGTTTAGTCTGTAGGTTGGACCATTTATATTATATATTATTAATTAGTTTAAATAATCCCTAAGCACATGGTTGGTATATGTTATTTGGTGCTGAATTGTATTTTTCCTTTTTAGTTATGTATTCTCCTTTTTTTAATTACATTTGTATAATTTTTAGTAGGGTTCTCTCTAAAGTATTTTTGTCATGCACTGTTTCCTGCATTTTTGTTCTAGAGTCATCTATCTTTATATTTATAATTCTTTAATGTGTTTTATTATCAATAACAGTATAATAAACAGCATTTAAACTCCTCTTTATTAAAAGTATAAACAAGTTTATTATTTTATAGTCCATTATGCTATATATTCGACTACTGTTTTATTTTATTTTTATTTTTATTTTTATAACCTTATCCCAATGTAAGGTGTGAACCAAAAAGTACAAATGAACATTATAATTAATTAAGTAATTGTTCAATCAAACATGAGCATATTCATTACTACTATGTACTACCTCTTATGATTAGACTTCTTGTGGGAATAATGCATAAAGTAAAATTTAAAATCTCTAGCTGGGAATAATTTTATTATGTGTTTTAAGTTATGATAGTACTTTGGCTGCTTAGTTAATAACTGTTATTTAGTGGCAATGTGTTTGAATCGTTCATTAACTAATAACAAAATGTTTGTTTTAATTGTTTATAACAAAGATAACTAAAACAACAAAAATATAATACATGAAATAAACCAGTAAATATTATGTCAATACAAAAATATACATGTCAAAAAACTTTAAGGAA
This sequence comes from Euschistus heros, assembly GCA_003667255.2. Classification (NCBI taxonomy): domain Eukaryota; kingdom Metazoa; phylum Arthropoda; class Insecta; order Hemiptera; family Pentatomidae; genus Euschistus; species Euschistus heros. The sequence goes on along the minus strand of RCWM02000066.1, from coordinate 1,896,782 downwards.
ATAAAAAATTGGAATTTGATACAAAGTGTAGGTATAAGTAGAAGAAAAATATGAGATTACAAAATTGAATTAAAAAAATCAACATCAATTTATTGATAACTTGAGAGCAGATTAAAACTACAAAATATTTTCAATTTAAAACAGTTATAAAGTTATTTAACTTATTTCTGTTTTGTTTTTTTATGGTAATCGTAGTTCGGTTTTTATATAATCTCATTAATTACCTTGAAGACTGAAGTAATTTTTTATTTAGGAGAGTTCGCTATCCATTTTTGATATCTCTTTAATTCTGTAGCTTTGTCATATAATGTACAATGATACGCATGTTGTCCATTGCTTTGCTCAGTCTTTGTATCACATTAGCAGATTTTTATTTAAAATTTAATGTTTTATTATTTAACAGTGTAATTTTATATGAGAACTCAAAAGATATTTTATTTCTGTTTACATTATTTATCTTCTAGAAATATATTTCGATCTTGTAATAAGAAATAATTAAGTAATTGACACTTTGAGATGTGTCAAGATCGGATCATTGTTTTAGATAGGTTTGGTTTCGATTCACGCAAAGGATAGCTAATAGTTAATTCGTAGCAATCGATCGTCGTGATCTATTTCCTAGGATCGCTATCCTGGGAAACAAATCATGACCCTTCCACTCAGGTTAGAATTGAGCATCAAGCTCGAAGTGGCCGTCACGAGTCGACAAAAAGGAAAAACATCTCGCTTCCTTGACTATTTCCCCATCGAATAACAGACTTGGTTCCACCACAACCAGAGTACAACATCTGACGTAATACGTTCTTTGTAAGGCAAATTCTTTGAAAATGGTTTAAACCTATTATATATTATATTATATAGAAGTATCATTGTACCTGAATGATTATAAAATTTCATTATATGTTAATTGGTATTCTTCTAAAAATGTTGCAATCAAGTCTTTAGAATATTCAGATCATATGCCTACTCAACATATCCAATCGCCTTTTCCCACTAATAAAAAATTATAAAGGTATTTTAAAAAATAATAATCCTTTGTCATGTCTTTATGTCATATTATGTAAGCATATACCTCCATCCTAAAATATTTTTTTCCACAGTCATTTTCACTTTAACCCCATTTAGATCACTTTTTTTTTAACACTAGACGCAGCATTTTGTGTCTTCAAGTATGTGCTTCAGTTCTTTGTCAAAATTAGAATTTGGAGGCAAAAAATATTTTTATCCTAGACATTATTATTTTTCTATTATAGAGACATAACCTTGAAGTTGCCATGTATTTGTGTTCGTGTGAATACATCAGACTATTTCCTTTGTCCTTTTCCAGTAATGGAGTCCTATTAGAAGGTAGTAATTTTTTTTTTTTTAAGTAGTTTGTTGGGCGCATGTTTTTAAAAATAAAAAGTTCGTTTCTATACAACTTTTTTAATATGGTCTACTCTCAGTCGTTGGATTTAATAACGAATTATTCCGCCTCAAAGATCTAAATATTCCTGCGAATTTAAGTATTCTTTTTTTATTCCAATGTGATTTAAAATTTAGGTGATATTTTTAAAATTTTATATCTTATGTTCGATCGAGTTTTATTGCAATATTTTCAGCAATCGGTTCATTTTTTTATAAATTTAAAAAGTTCTTTTTTCTTTTTAATAGTAATACTCTATTTTTCATATTCATTGTGATCGATTTGCTGAATATTTTTCATTTTCTTGATCCTGCATAATGTAGTTTTGTTATTATAGTATGATAATATATATTCTTAAAAAATAGTTAAATAACAGTTTCCTTGAAAATAAATGAATTTCAAACAAGAGGATTTAATATTCACACATGTAAAGTTTAGAACGATAAAAATTTAAAATTCTAAATTCATGTTGATTAAATGCCTAATTTTCGTGAAATGATATAATAATAATGAGTTTATTTTTTTTTGATACCACGTCGATACAATTTTGTATAATCGTTTCTAAATAATTACCTAAAAGAAACTTCTACTGTATATTGCCACTAATTGATTACCTAAAGTGGTGTAACTTTACTAAGAGATTTCGAATAAATCGAAACAAGGTCTTTCTGATAATTTTGTTTAATATGTCACTAAACAAAATAAAAATGCTATATTGAAATTGGTAGGCTACTAAGCCGTTTTGACTGAACGTTGCCCAAGTCCAGTCTGTATTATGAATATAATGTATATTTAGAATATTTCTTAAGTTATTTTTTTAACTACCATATTTATAATTATATACTATATCTCAATTTCTTCAATAAAGGAGTATTTTATATTAATATATTCAATTCACTTTATTACAGCATTTACTCCTGTTTAAACAATTATCATTATACGACATGTTTCGGGATCTTCCATCCTATCATCAGACTATCTATTCTTCAGGTGTTAACCACCAAGTCAATTTTACAGTTTTATATTCTAAGAAAGTAGTTAAAAATAGTCGCGATGAACATTTTTGGATATGATGGCCTGGTATAGTTGTGGAAAAAGGAACTTACATCATTTTCAAAGTAATTAAATTTGAAGAATCGTGGAAAAGAACGATAATTCATAATAAATTCTATAACCAGATATCTTCTTTACTTTCTTGAAAAAAATATATATGACTTCAAAACCTCGTACAGAACTTTTATTTATTCTTTACAAATCTGCTCCAATCTTATTCAATTATAACCAAAAATTATTTGAGTAATCGAGATCATGAAGATCGGATGAATGTTTTGGATTTTCGGTTTAGATTCGATTCCTATTAGGAATAAAAAAAGAAATCTGTACATCTACGACCCATGAAGTGTCTTGGGTTCACTACCGTTTCTAGGACAGGTAGTGAAATAAGGAGGTTTTTGCTATAAATACGCACAACCGCCAGGTTTTTTCCTAATATAAAAGGTACGCAGTTTATAGAGGCTGGGTCTGCCTCAATACGATCTCCTGGCCTTTAATCGAAGAGTTACAAATAAGTAGTTAATTACGTTATATAGTCATTGAAGGCTCTCCTCCTCAGAAAAATTATTGTTGTCCTTTTGAAAATTGATTAAACAAATTATTTCATTATTTAAAAGTCACTCTCTATCTCTTTTCCGTTGAATCCTTTTTACAGGGCACTCTGTCCCTTCCCGCAAGCTATTGTTGTAGAGTTGCCTTAGGGAGGTTGGAAAGAGTCCCTTGGCCCTACCTACCCCTACCCGGGCTTACTAATGATGAACATGCTAATTATTTTTATTATTATTCAAATTTACTTTTTCGTGAAAAATTTATGGACGATTGGATTGGAAATACTAAACAAATCCAGGAGCTTCTTGGAGGATCTGGGTGCGGATGCGAAAGATATTGGGATAATGTCCGAAAATATAATCTTGGACTTCCTGGGCATTATTTACCACCACCTGCATAGTTTTTAATATTTTTTTTTTGTAGTTTATTTAAACGTAGATATAGATATAAATATTAAATTCGAAGATATTGATTTTTAAAAGGGTGAAAAATAAATAGATACACGAAGATATATAAGAAGTAGAGACAGTGAGGGAAATATGATTATTTGTTATTTTAATAAGAATATTGTTGTTCTCAATGAGATAGATATGTATGCTCTGTGTGTCACAATCCGATGAAGTTGGGCAGCATTGTGTTTTTGTAACAATAAAACATATCTCACTCCTTCGTTAAAATATTTCAATAAATAAATAATTTCAAAATATATACATGTCGGTATTTATGCTCATTTTCAAAATTCTTCTAGAGAGCAACACCCTGCCTGCCAGATCTCTGGCCAGAAGGTTAGGAAGGGATTTAATAAACTTAAAACTCAGTTGTCCCTTTGCAGGAAGTTGGAGAGTGACCCTACACCGCTGAGGAATTAAATTTGCCCCCTCCCCTCTCCCCCCTCCCTTCACCACTATGAAATACATAAGAGTCCAAGGGGGCAGGTGCCAGATTTGGATTCAAAAGCTGAACCCTGAGGAACTAACTTGCGCTGGCTGGAGGACACCCCCGGAATCTGGAATTATACTCCTCGCCTAGCTGTTGTCTGCCAACTTTAAAAAGCTCCTCTCTCTATCTCAGTAGAGTTGAGAACAAACTTTTGACTTTAATAAGGGCCTTTTTTATTCCGTTTTTCTTCCCGTTTTTTTCTCTTTCCCCTCCCCTCACCTCAGGCAGTGCGGGTCCATAAGTGGAATTAGAGGCACAAAGAGGAGACACTCACAAAGGGTGAGGTATGTGACCGGGATCTTAACCATCTCCACTCAGATATATTCTCCAAGCCATGCTCGGAATTTTTATATCTGCCTTCCGTGTACAGTGTCGCATAAAATAAATTGAATATTCTATATTCCTCCTAGGTAAAGAGATGATACACCTCAGTGTATAAATGTATATATGGTTCGTATTATGAAGCAAATCCATTGCCTTTCCTCAAGGGTAAATATTGAGGGTGTGTTATGTTTTTCATTCAAAATAAATCTGATTTCACTTGTTTGATTGAATCATTAATACTAATGACTAAAATAAAAATTAAAAAACCTACTATTATATTTAAAAAAAACATATTGACAACTCATTTATCAGAAACTCTTCTACAAACGAGTGGTTCTGATGTAATTCTTAATTTTTTTTTTATACAACAGCACACTGCACCAAATGTTCATGGAATTGAGATATAAAAGTGTTTATTGAATTAATATTACAAACGGCTACTATTTAGGGCAATAGCTAATATGGATAGCATAGTACGTACACTGAAGACAAATATAATAAAATGAACATTAAAAAATTAAGAGCAATAGCGTGTCAAAATGGTTGTGAAAAAAACGTTATCCAAAAAAGTATTAACCCCCCCCCCCCAGCCTGAATAAATATCCATTTTAACTTTCTTACACATTATGAATCTGTATAATGAAGTATAATCATAATACAGGAAAATCTCCAAATCCAATATTTATATCATAATTGTTAATTTACAACGATGCCCCCTTTATATAAAATTAAATCCCCCTATAAATAAATCTGGGATATAAAGGCGGGATAATTATCCTTCTCAAATGATAGGACAAATAAGTTACAAAATTAGAAACTGGCCGAGGTAAGCTGAGCCGAACCCTAATTACAGTTTGCCGGGGACTTGAAGTAATGGTGCCACTAATGGCGGAGTGGCGGGGGCGAGAAAGAATTTGTAATGGCGGTGCCGCTCACACCTGATTAGCCCTCCCCGTGACTTGCTTCCCCAACAATCCCAGCAGGGCTACCAACCCACTAAGGAGATTTACATCTCCCACTTATTAATTAGGGTGGCAGGCGTGATGCTAATCCGAAACAACTCAGCCCCCGAGAAATAAATTGATACTCATTTTTAGCATGCACCCTCCCCCCAAGGACTTGAGGCTTTAAAGGAAAAGTGTTTTATCGTTACGAATCAACAAGGAGACAAGTTACAACTGATAGTGGATGTTGTGTTTAATTAAAGCAATGAATATTGCTTTTTTTCTTAGAAAGCAGTTTAGGTCAAGCTATTGCACAGTATTGCTCTAATAAAAGTTTTACTGTCACTGATGTTTTTTTTAAAAAAAAAAAACTTTATTCTCAATTCCCCTAACGTGTCTTGAGTTTAATTATTTTAATTTATTTCAATAATGATATTATAATGATGATATTTTCACAGTAATATCCGGCAAGCGGAGATCTTTTTGAAGCACACCTTCAGTCAAGCATGCTTTTAGATTACATTTGATAATACCATCATTCTTAGGTGGGGTTAGTACAAATGCGGGCACCCTTTCATGGTGTAAATATGGCTCCCCCGGGAACTTCTAGTGCAATATCTCCGTTCGATATATCTCTTGTTCCCAACATTAAGATGTAAACCATTACTCACGGACGCAAAGCAGCTAGGTCCAGCCAGCATCATCACCGGATCACCATGCATAGTTCAGTCAACCAAGTAGCTTGACAGAAGTGCTCAAGAGGTTAGAAACCGGCCTTGGAAAGAGCTTAACAAAAAGAAAATTCGACCGATGCAAAGATCCGGAGGTCGCAGGATTTCCCATTATTGAGATATCTCAAGTTATAGCTGACCTCGGATTTTTTCATTCACATCAGTTTTTGTCCACTAAAATCTGGAGTAATCCCGATGTTATACATGGATAAAAAGCAGAATGTATGTTGATTCTAGTGATGCTATTTAGTTATCGGTTGAACGCAGCAGTTGTTATGGCCGTTAGAAATCATTGATGAAATCTCAACTTCAAAATTTTAACCTCGAAAAGGGTAAAATATCAATATTGTTTGATTTTGATAAAATTTCGCACATAAGGGTTTTATGTTGCGTTAAATCGAGATTTGAGGTTAGTTGTTAATGAAAAAAATTTTCAATGATTTACTGCGGATTTTCTTGGAATTTTGTAATTTTTTTAGAGTTATTGAGCACCCTAAAGCCGGTTGGTGTCTTTTGCATAACGGAAGTATTTTTATATCAAATAGCATACATAACTGCAATTAAATGTGAAAGAATCATTTCTCTATTTTGAATGAGAGCTGAGAAAAAAAATAAAACCTGATTTTCATATTTTATTTGTTTTCTCGGCTCCTAATGCTCATTGGCGGCTATAACTCTAGTTTTGCACTATTATTGGTCTCTACTACCCACACACAAATCGGCATTCACATTTGTGAGTTACAACTCCAAACGTCCCCCTGTTAGATTGAGTATATTTAGAGTAAACTATATCTTTACAACCCGCACACTTTACTATAAAACCATACTTAGATTTCGCCATGACTTGAAAATTTTGTAAGAATATTTTTAATTAAAAAAAAAAAAAAATAGTGTAATTATAAATGCATTATAGGATTTTTTTTTTGCTTGAAAAAAAAAAAACTGCGATCACGGGCAATATAGCAATATGGGTTTTTCTTGAGACCTGTGATCTAACTAGGATATAAACTAGTTTGACAATTACCCATAACTTAATCCAATTTCGTACTACAATAAAATAAGACAAATAAGAAGCAAAGTTACAATGTACGATCCCTTGGATTCAGTTTCATATGAGACGATGATTGAAAAATCGGTGATCCTTTGACTGAAGACAGACAGTTTATCTCCCCCCCCCCCCCCTCACCCCCCTGATAGCGAGATATGGCTATTATATGGGGCCTTCCTGTCGGAACATCACGTAGGGCTTCCATCATAAGTCAGCCCCGTCTATATCTTACATTTCCAACTATCTCACCGGGAAATTTATAGTTACATAACAAATATCCATGGTGCGTATTATAGTAAAGTATACTTTCTCTTCCCTTATCAGGATTAGGTGTGCAAACATCTTTTCGAAGATTCCATACATAGAGCAGTAAATTTTGAGCAAACATCGGGTCGCATTAAAATTGATTTATAACAAGCTGAAATTTTCAGGATTAGTTTTATAGGTAGAATAAGTTTGTAATATTTAAACATTTATATTTCATACAACTCTGTTTCCTAAACTGTAAATAATTTGTTCGAAATTCATCTCTGCAGGATTATTGAGATTGTCCTATCTAGCGGCGTAACCTATACCTATACTCCGTGATGCGGGGGTCTCCATGGATCTAGAGGGTCCGAAACATATTAGTACAATTTTTTTTCGTTATTTATATTCATATTTATTTTTTTTTACCTAAACTGTATTTATTATATTTGTTTATAACATAACAGTTAAAAATAATGGCAGCTAATGGTAATTTGTTTACGTATTTTATAAAAAAAGCCTCAATAAAATAGGACCAAAGATTTTTTTGCAGAGGGGGGTCCAGCTGAAAAACGTTACGCTATCTGGATTCAAGCCTATTAAAGCGAATTATATCATTAATCTATGAAATATTTTAATTTCAAATATTGCTTAGTTTTTCTTGTAGTTTTCAAGTATAGTTAAATTAATTTAATTTATAATCATTATTCATTCGAATTATATTAATTTACATATTAAAATTGATGCATGTGTGAGATATTGATTCCAGTAGGGAGGTATTCCTCAAACCCTTTCACAGGAAATTAAGGGAGCATATGTTCAATATAGAGAGGAGAATCGAGGGCTCGGATTTTTATATTTCAATATCAAAAATGTCTCTCTAGATGTCAGCGCTTGATATCAAGTATTAAAAGAAGATGCTGAGAAAAGAAAATTAAACCTTGTCCCTTAGAAAACAAACTTATTACAAAAATGGTTTTATATGTACTATCGTATTGTAATTAATCCATTTGGATGAAATAATGAAAAATAGATTTATGTAGTTTATATATATATATTTCAATGTAGACTATATTTTTAAAACATTTTTACCAACTACCACAACAAACCCTGTACCTCATCCTTCATTCCTACCTTACAAATCGCTCCTTCCGAGTTCGATGCGGCTCTAAATTTTGCCGACTGCTGTCCTATTCGAGCTGAAGTTCCTCAAGGCAGCGTTTTGGATCCTGTCCTCTACATCCTCTTCTCTGCTCATATTCCTACCACTCCCGACACGTTCCTAGCAACCTTCGTAGATGATATATTATCATCACAACGTGATCCTAAAACAGCCTTTTCCAATCTGCAAAATCACCCACCTATATGGAGAATAAAAGTTAAAGAATCCAAATGCATACACATGACTTTTACTCTACGGCGCGCCGTAGTTCCTGACCAACAGTCCTATATGCAATATTTTGGTTTTGTCTTAGACAATTGACTTACATGGATCCCAGATGCTAGACTTAAAAGACGAGTACTTAACAGAATATTCAGTCAGCCATAACGAATACAATACAATCCCTCATACCTTTCAATAGACAACAAAGCTTTTAATTTACGACTCTATTATAAAGCCTATCTGGACCTACAAAATTGAATTTTGGGGAACTAACATCAAAATATTAGAACATCAAACCTATCCAATCCTTCCAATCTTAATTCCTGTGAACCATAACCAAGGCCCCTTACTATGTCTCCAACAAAACCTTGCACAATGACCTTAATATATTTTTTGTCAAATTTACAAAATTCCAGTTCTACTCACCACTATAATCCTTCTCGCAAATTAAAAAGGCAGTGGCCTCGTTATCTATTTTAAAATTTGGCATGGAGTCTTGGCAATGGCCAGCATATCCACAAATTCCCTGTGACTATACTATATATATCATTCAGCCTCCATTGTTTTTTTCACACCAGTGTTGTAGCTGAGAGGGTTGAAATTCCACCATAAGTGGAGGGACAAGTCTGGAGGAGATCCCTAGAGCGTGTATATTGCAAATCAAAAATTTTAATATAAAAAGTTTAATCCTATTTCGTTTTTACTGTTATTATTTTTATGTGTTTTTTTCGTTTGTTTTTTTTTGCAATGTATTTTATTGCATTTTTCAATTTATTTATTGTATGATTAGAGGTTCTTTATTTGTATTTTTCACTCTATTTATTTTATTACATATTATGAGGTTCATTATTATGGGGTTTTTTCTTTTCTTTTCATTTATTTCTTATTATTTATGTTGTGTGAATGGTTCCAAACATATTACTTTTTGCCCTACATTCTCAATAAAAAGATTATTTTTTTTAAATCAATGAATAAAAATAAACCTATTACTTTTCATGTATCCTGATTAAAGTATAAAGTACAAAGTGGAATTTTTCGCATATCAGACATAAACCCTAAAAACACTTTTAGCCGAGAAATGAAAAAAAAAAATTGGGTGGAATTTTTCGCATATCAGTATATTTTTAACTCACTCAATAGCTTAGTCACTAATGTTAATTTTAATTAAGGTAATTAATTTTTAATTTACTTCTCATGAAAGGGCATTCCCTCTGAATATCGAAAGTTCCTCACAATACACCCTGTGGAGGAGGGAAACTCCCCTTATAATGGGAGGCTGGAGGATGGACTCCCGCAGTCTACACATGTCCCGTCAATACTTCAATCCCAACTCCATTAATGGCCTAAGAAAGAAGCGAAAGTCGGTCAGGGTCGGGAATGTGTGAGGGTATGCGGCCCATTGTAGTCTCCAATTCATCCTCCTCCGGAGAATTCTTAATAAGAGAACTCCCAACTGGGGAAGGGGGGTCTCGCTTCTCTTCGATATTGGGTTCGTGACCGTTGAGAATTAACAGGGCAGAATTAAACGGCAGGATTCCGAGGAAGCTCTCATTTCCAGCTCGGAAAAAAAATGGACCCTGTTGGAGAAAAAGTTAGTCCCGACTCGGAATTTAAATGGAAAGTACCCCGGATTCTAAGCGAAATCACTTTGGCTAGGCAAAATTGAGAATAATAAATGAAAGTGACAACTGACATATGTTATAAACATTAAAAAATCTTACTTATTAATTGTTAAAACGAGCTGTATTTAATGTAGTTCCTCTTTTCTTTCCGAAACAAGACAGTCTTATCCAAGAAACCAACGAGGTCTGCTATATTATAAGGTTATATTGGTATATTAATAATTAGCTTGAAGTCAAAGGCTAAGGGTTGGTAGCTCCTTAGGTAGGGGCTAAGCTTTCGGGGCAACCATATAAGGAAGATACCAAACAGCCTTGGTACCTCTGATCTCATATTCATACTTCTTCCAATATTCAAAGGAAGAAATTGAAAGGTTAGATAGAGAGGGGAGGTAGATCCATATTTAAGATATGCCTTGGAAGTTAAGAAGTTCTTTTGGAGGAGCGATAGAGCCCGTCGCGGAAGATGGACATGACCATGCATGAAGTAAGCGATGAGACAGACTCGGAACGGCCCAGCCTTTCACAAATCTTAAAATAAGTAATCATATATTCTTAATAGTCTGTAACAAGTGTATAATGTAAATCGTGTGCTGAACTCGAGTATAGTAATCGTAAAATCATCAATAGTAAGCTTTAAATTAGGAATATCATTGAATAAAATCTATCCACAAATACAAATAATTATTAATCACCAGATTGCCACTACATAAAATAGAATTGGTTAGCATGATAGGATGTAGAATCCAATAAATCAGGCATAGGTTGAGTCCTGTTGTGTCACTGGGGCTAAACTTAATATTGAAAAAGATACAGTATCAAATAAACCTCCAAGCTGTGGAACATCATATCACGTTCTTTGTACGCAGAACCTCCTAAATCAGGACTCTGTGTATTCAGTGGTGTGCTTTCATCATCCAGTTACCTGGATAGCTCTCCACTTCGTCCTACTTTTTCAACCTGATCTGACTCACTACCTTGGTACTCTCCTCTAAGCTGAGAGTAGTATCAGAATTATTAAAATTAGAAGGTGGGGTGGGGGAGATAACTAGCCTTGCTACAATGTTGTGTGGAATAAATATTATAGGTAGCGCGGTTTTTACAGTTGTTAGAGTCTCGGACTAAGAAACTAGGGTTCAAGAGAAATGGTGGTTCAAACCCGTCCCGAAGTGGATTAACGCTTTTCAACGATGGGCTCGTTGGAAAGAGACTCTACTTCACTATGTATGTTTAGAACGGATGGCTACCAGTAGATAGCCTATTGTCCATCTAGTTCCATAAGATTGCTCGATAAGATTCCATAAGATTACTTGTTGTCCGATTTAAAGCAATTTTATAAAATAAAGTCAGAAAAAGATTCAAATTTTATACAATGAATTGATTAGAAATTTCAAACAAATTAATTAAAATTATTGTTTATTTAATTTTCAAATGATTAATATAAAAAAATAATGAATCAGTATAATTTACATCAGCTATTATTTTATAATATTACAAGATAAAGAGGTAAACAAAAGTATTTGACATGATTGATTCTCTTCTTCTTTAGATGCTCAGATGTAAAAACCCAAACAGAACAGATGAGAATGTCAAACTCTTGATCTCTAAATCAATTCAAAAACAATTAGGGTTCCTCAAGGGATACTAGCACCGATTTTATACAAAATATATACTATGCATTAATCAACCACTACGATCTAACAGAACGACGTTACAGCCATTTTCACACGACAATCTGAATCAATACAGGTTTCACTGGCTCTTCTATACTCGAGTAAAATTCGGAAAATCGAACTGAACAATGAAACATCACAACACAATACATTTATACTACGACACGACCCATGTCCACTAATTTACATAGACAAAAACCTATTTAGCAGACTAACTCAGTAACATACTTATTATGACTAACATCCGATAGAAGAATGACATGGGCTCTTATGTTAAAAAGAAGCGGCTCAGTTTTAATAAGTGGCTATGACTACTGTTTTCTCTACTCCGTAAACCATCCTCACTCAATTCAAGACCGTGATTAAATACATACACTTATTTACTAAATCCGATATGGACCTATGCCTTGCAAATTTATAGGACAGCCAAAAGGAAACTCATATAAACATACTACAAACGTTTCAGTCACAACAACAATGCGACCAACTACCCGATCTCCAAGGTACCTAAGTTTCAGAACATTGCACACAGGCACACACATAACCACTGCACTAGATCATATTAAAACTAAATACAAAATATTTCACAATAAACTTTAGGATTATCATACATACTTATACAAGACATGGCTACAAAAATATCCCCGACAACACCTACCGAAGGCTAAATATAATTTGGATGAGGGATCTCCTTAAGTAAGAAAAGCTTACTTAAAAGCCAGGAGGTACCATGCCTTTTAGGATAGTATTGCTATGTAGTTGCCGTGATTGCGGTTTTATTAAATCTTTTCAATTTCACTCATATAAATCTTATCCCTGCTGACACAATAGCCCCATCTATCTATCGCTATCTATTTGACTTCTGTCTATCATGTTAACCAATTCCATTCATTTAGTGTCAAATAGGTGATGAATAATAATTACCGTTAGTAAAGATTGTTTCTCCAATTACTCAATTTGTGGGCCAGCTCACAATGGCATTGTGCACTTATTACAGGCTATTGACATTATATGATTCTTACCTAAGGTGTTAGGGAGTGAGCCAGCATCGCAGGATTCTACCTGGTCCGTTATCTTCCACCATGGTCCACTTCGTTGAGAACTTCTCGTCTCTCCAGCATCTCTTCCTCCATCACCAGCTTCTCCAAAAGGAACCTCTTCTTATTTCCTAGGTCCATCTTTAATAGGGGTAAATCCCCTCCATCTAACCTTGCCGACAAAGTACAGAGTGGAACAGAGGTAACAGGAACCAAGGCTATACCCTAATTGGATGCCCCGAAAGCTCAGCTCCTACCCCTTTGGGGTTACAGAACCTTAGGCTTTTAATACAGGATAATTATCAATTTTATTTATTAGTACGGTATCAATAAATACATTGCATTATATTTATTTCCAGTATTTAGCATATTCATTGATTGCAGTTTGTGGTATTAAGTAAAACCAATTATGGATTAAATTAATAACATGCTATCTATTTATTATGCTATAATTTGTTTATATTCATCCTTCTTTTCTATTATTAACAAAATATTCCTATCGGCAGGTAACCAGAGGAGAAGAGAGGACTAGCCTGTGGGATATATCCCCTTATTCCCAGTAGACGGTACCCTTTGACGACCTGATCTATATTCAGCGGTACAGTGATGGTTACTACATTGCTCCTACATCCCGAATAATGCTAAAGGTTCTCCTCGAATCCGACGGCGTATTAAAGTATGATAATGCCCCGGGCCTCTTTGACTATATGTATGCTTTGTACGTGCCCCTCTCTCGGCGGGTGACATCTATCTGGATTTTCTCTTCCCAGTCACCCCAAAGTCTGCCCCACCCTATATCTCTTTTTTTCTTTTCCCATTTTCCCTTTGGACCTTAAGAAAATATATCAAAGGAAATTAAAGTAGTCTTCGGGAGGATCTACCGAGAATAGCTCTACAAAAAAGAAATAATGACATTTCATAAATTGAAAAACATTTATTAGGATAACACATTTAAAAAGAAGAGTCTATTGTTCTATGTTGTTTAGATTTAATAATTTGTCTAGCTATTTTAAGTCTATTTACTTTTACAATAACTAATATTTTCATTTACGTATTATTAGCTATTATAAATATTTTATTGAAAAAATGTTACAATTTGGCAATTATGGTCATTAGAAGAGAAAAAAAAAAATGACCTGTACCAGTTTCCCCCAAGTAAGGTTACCCGCATTCCGAGGCTCGGTGCGCCCCAGGAAGGTCTCCAGAACCAGAATTCGATTCATGGCTGAAGAAACAGAAATTAATTTTCCGCCTTCAGCCGTACTCCAACTCGGGTCTCGGAACTAGTTTAGTTTGTTCCTTAACCACTACCCCGTTCCTTTATGGTCATTAGATAGCATTATTATTGTTAACATATAAATTAGATAAAGAACATTTATAATACCTAACTTGAAAAGTCAACAAGAGATTGATTAGTTATATGCTGCTCAACTTATCAACCTAACAGCATACTTATCAATCCAATTAAAGAAAAGAAAATAATAGCTCAACAACAATAATTGAGGCGTAAAATTCCTAAACCCATTTAAGTCCAATTTCCAGATTTCTTTTTTTTTCTAATAGTTTTTATACCAGATTATCTTTAGGTGGAAGATTTTTCAGATATAAATGACATTACAAACGGTCATACAAAAAATAAGGCCTCTTCCTAATAAATAAGCCAGACCTTTATTGACCAGCTGTGGTCCATAAATTTCTTTCAAAAATGGAAGAGGCTGGGTTTGTAATTTTATGCTTCAATTCAAAGATAATTAAATACAAGCCAATTATTTTTTCTTATTGCAGCCCCCCCCCCCCATTTCTTCTTATCTCATAGATTCTTATTTTTATACTTTTTCTCTTCAATAATTAAAATGATTCCTAACCAAATAGGGTCAACTTGAATACCCCCTGTTAGTGGAGTACAGTGCAACAATGGGCACAGTATGGTGATGAGCTCCGTCCTTTTTTAATTTGATTTAAGTGTCTCTGTAAGTCAATCTCATGTGCCCCTATTTTAAGCATCTGCCATTGGACATGAAATTGCAGAATAAGTGGAAGAATCATCTAATTATATGTTTTTATAGAACATTTATAAACAATATAGCTCGTGAAGTTGTGTTCTTGTCGGAACCTAATGGTTTATGGTAAGTATATACCCTCTTCATTCTTCAATTAGTTGGTGTCTGATTAGTAAACAAAGTTTTTTGCAATTTCTAACCAATATAGTTTTATAGAATTTCTGTGGGGCACTGTGTAGCGTAGACGTGTTTTACCCTGCCTCCTTTTATTATATAATCTAGTAAGTAGAAAAAAAAAATCTAGAAATTGGAACTAAGCTTGTTTTGGAATTCTGCGTCTCATCCATTTATTCAAGGTTTTTTTTTTTTTAACCTACTTCTAGAAAATCTAATTCACAATAAATTAAATAAAATATAGTTTTTAATAACTTTAGAATGGTATTTACTGTACTAATTGCCGACTTCATTTTGTTTTAACTAATTTACGTTACTAAGTAATTAATGAAGGATATAAAGAAGAATATTAATTTCAAAAAGAACAATTTATATATAATTAGAACTTACTTTAGAATACACCCGCGTTCCCGTTTCATTTATTAAAAAATGTATCAAAACAGACTCACTTACTGAATGGGACAAACTTTGGAACAACTCCACAAAAGGACGACCCTTGCACAAATACATCCCAAACATCACACTACAAAATCACGGTACACCCAAAAGTACTCATCACAAACTTACACAACTGTTAACGGAACATGGACAGACTAACCACTACTTGAAACGGTTTCATTTGACAAATACAGATACATGCGAATGTGACGGACGGACTCCACAAACATTTCATCACTTACTATATGACTGCATTCTTTATGAACACAAAAGATCAAAACTAATAAGAACAGTACTGATGAATGGGGACACTTGGCCTTCCACCGAAGCAAAACTATACAAAACTTACAAGAAACAGTTGGCAGAATTCGCATTAGCAACTGGAAAATAGACGATATAGATTAAGAAAGAAGACCACCCCGCATCAAAAACAAGATGAACAATAAAAGACATCTGTTGAAAAATCAACTTGTCTGCATGTTAAATTTCTATTTCTTTTATTTGTTTTATCAATCTATTTTCTTTTTCTATTGGATTTTTATGTTATTTGATTTTATTCTAATTTCTTTTTGTTTAATTATGGAATTACTGCCTTTTGGTCTTTAAATTATTGTTATATTTTTTCTTTTTCTTTTCTCTATGTGTTTATTTTAACTTCAATTAAGAACTTTGATATTTTTGTAATTTATCTAATTTGAAAAAAAAAAATTACACCTGCTAATTACAGGTAGTATGCTAATTTGCATGGAACTTGTAAAAAATATCAGAAATACTCGCCTCTTCCATAGGGTTACTATGGAAGGGAAATAAATAAATAAAAAATATATACATATATATATTATTAAAAATGACAACAAAGGAAATGTTTATTCTGTTAATTGCAGCAAACCCATTTTAAATAAACAGATATGTAAGTTTTAATTTTTTTACTTGTTTTCTAACAAAAATGTGCTGTCATAATTTCATCCAATCATTTATGGACGAAGCCTATAGGAATATTTGTATCCAATTTCATTGTGATTCAATAATGATAAGAGTTTATAAAAATCTATTTTTTTTCGTTTTGATGGACTAGAGAACCAAGCGGTAAGAACGACACTTTCAGACCCATAAAATATAATTGCAATACTTTTATTTATGCTGTACTCCATTGATTTATAGTATTCGTTTAAAAGCTTATGTCTAAAATAGATATTTTTTGTATTAAAATAAACATTAAAAACGAATTAAAATCATTGATAAAACGTATATTGTTAGCAATAGACCGTAAGCTATATTGTGATTCATAAAAAAAAAATTCACGGTCGAACTCAAATTAGTGACGGCTGATGCTGAAGTAATTTTTAACTGAACTAATCTGCCACAATCCGGCTAACAGTTGAGAATGGAATTTAAGATCCCGGGAAAGAACGATCATAGTCCATTTCTGCCACAGTGTGGACAGTTAGGCTAAAACGGGCGGAATTTTTAATTGATACCATTCGGGCAAGAAATAACATAATTCCGAAGTTATTGGAATATTAAGAATATTGAGGGTAGATATGCAGGGTATTAGGAGAGGTGGATCACAGACCGAGTTGTGTGACTAAAATGGTTGTCTAAACATGTGCTTTAGAGAAACATTTTTTTTTTAATTTAACACCTAAGCCGTTGACAAGACGGCCTCCAGTTGGCCCATTAAAACCTTGTCAAAGTAGTACTGTCCACGTTTTTGGAAACATTAATAGGGATGGTAGACGTGGCTGTAAACTTAGCTGTGTCGTTGTTATTGTTCAAGATATCATCCAAAGCGAGGCATATTGGGAGGTTTTATTTTACACACATTTTATCCCCTTTTCACAGAGGACGCATATGAAAATTATGGATTTTAAATTGGGGAGACTTGATGTATCGAAACTAAAAGGAAAATCAATTTCAAAACAGTATCCTTTAGGACAACAATGGCGTAATATCCTTCGGATAACTTAAAAACCGCCAAATCCTGAGATATTTCAACATATTATCCTTTAAGACGAAAACCAATAAATTCATTAAACCTTTAAAAAAAAAAAAAAAAAAAATAGTATTCATTAGGACGAAAACAAATTCTAAAAGGTGAAGGCAGATCTGAAAATCGGTATCCTTATGAAAGGAAATTTATAAAATCGTTAAATCTTGGACGAAAAAAAAAATAGTATCCTTAAGGACGAGTAACAGTGAAAAACAGAAAAATAATTTGATGAGATTGACCAAGTGTTTTGAAGTGAGGAATTAATCAATGAGTCATCAATAGTATTGCTAATGTGATGGATATATATGTTAAATTTTTTAAAATAAACGATACCACCAAATGATAACATGGGAGAAATTATTTATGCAAAAAAAAGAAGTGTTCTATTATTAAGACCGGCAGGATAAATAATGCATGAGCGTACCTAATAAATAATTTTATTGTTGAATTAGAAAAACAAGCATTTATGTTACCTTTGGGCATTTTAATGTCGGTGACTTCTGAACGATGTCTTGAATATAAATTAAGTAAATATTTTTAAAAAGTTATTTAAATTTACTTAAATAACTAACTTTTGAGATTTACAGAGGTGCGCAAAAATTCCTGCCCTAACCAGTTAATATAATGCAAATACTTAAAATTACTTAATATGTTACTATTGTCTTAAAATCATTTGAGTTCAAAAATGGGTGTGGCTGTGTCATGGACACGACCGTGTGTTGTACGTGAATACGTTTATATAACGGGTTATATATTTTAAATAAAATATTTTTATTTATGTATTTAGGATAAAAGCAAGGAAACAAATAATTATTGTGGTATAATATAACTTTACTAATTATAGGTCTGTGATCCGAAAAGTACGACATAAATGACTTACAAGATACACTAAG
Source organism: Euschistus heros (assembly GCA_003667255.2). Classification (NCBI taxonomy): domain Eukaryota; kingdom Metazoa; phylum Arthropoda; class Insecta; order Hemiptera; family Pentatomidae; genus Euschistus; species Euschistus heros. The sequence goes on along the minus strand of RCWM02000066.1, from coordinate 1,878,335 downwards.
ATTTCTGGTAAACGTTAAATCAATATAGGTATTACATAACATTGTTGGAGAAGTTTCAATATAAGACAAATTAAAATCGCTGAGCTTGAATATCGCGTATAATTTTAGCGATGTTTTTGGAATATTCTAACAACGATTGTAACATTAAGAGTTTAATTTCTGCTAACGCTTTGCCCGAGTACGAATTTTAAGATGCCATTGGCCTTTAAGTTTACTAGACAGACATCCCCAGGTTTTGCATCTTTCATTTCCAAATAAATTTCCAAAATGTCAATGTTAACTCTATTACAATCAGTGAAGCTATTGATGTTGAGATATATGGCGACTCTAGCGGTGATGATACCATGATGATGATACCGCTACCGATGATGTAGTAGCACTTTGTATGTTCTTAGCGGTATTACAATATGGTCCCAAATCAAAGCTAGGCACATCCACCGGCATGGAATTCCCCATCCAAATTTCGCTGATTGCCATATAATCAGATCGGTTGATGAATGTATCGGTAGAGATGTCATCAGAGTGCGCGACCAAACTTTGTGCATTAATAGCAGTAATAAATATAACACAATCCTGATCAGGAACTTTTACACACTGCATGACTCGGTCATATGTTGTTTTATTATTACCATTCGATTGTTCTAGAGAAACGTATACGATTTATGTATTTGGTTTTGGCTTTTCGACGCCTATAGGCCGAATTAATATATTTTTGACATTATATCTTTATTCTAACACCTTATTATATTCACTGCCACTACTTTAAACTAATGTTTTATATACAATCAATAGCTTTTGACGACACCTGACGATTAAAACTTAAACGAACACCGTAGCTTATCCGAGTCAAAAGTTATACTAGTTGCAAATCTCGATATGCAGCAAAATAACCTCAAATTTGCGGCACTTCCCCCTCAACCACGCGCGATGCGTCTCTGTTCTGCTTATCGTAATGAATTCTTTGATCCTTTAGCTATCCAGTGGTATAATTTAATTTTGGATGTAGAGGATAGAATCGAAATTACAACGCCAAACTGTATCCCCTTATTTTGTTATCATTAGGTTTTTTGATTATGGATATTAGTGGTGGCCTCCATAATAATCTAAAATGGATAATACTCGTATTGGAACTACTTCCATCAGATCGATATGTAATTCAGCATTATCTCCCATCAAAGTAAAACGTTTGGTAGCTCATTAAAAACACATTCCCTGGAAACAAGAGGTACTTGAACAACTTCAGTGTTGTTATTTTTAGTTCTAATCATTAGTAAAGGATAATTCGGTTCCTCATTTAAGGATTAGTATAAATACATAAGACAATTTGCATCAGAAGATCTTATTCTGTTTGTAATTGCTTTATATTAATATTGTTTGGCTTATTTTGTTCTTTGCTATGATTATTCAATGTAATACAGATAATTGAAACTATTTGTATTTATTTATCATTATTATTATATTATTTCAATCTGCATATCTTAATTTTTCATCTAATGCATATCTATTAAACAGAAAAGATGGACCGTTACCTAATCCCAGAAAGATAAGGTTGGGTTGGGACACTTGCCAATGAGAAATTTGATACACGTCTCTCATTGGCCATGTATAAATATTTTTGTGATGATTAGATGTGGTATATTATCCTTTTGGGTCTGGGCAGGTGGTGTACTTTTTTTGGTTGAAGTTGTGATCCAACTTCTAATAGGCCGGCTGAAATAAATTCTGACTGAATATACATCCCCACTATTTTTTAAACTGAAGCTACCTAGAGGGTAGTCGCTGGTTTTTTTATTTATTTATTATTACTATTGCTATTGTATTTCCTAGAAAACCCGTACATATTGTAATTTATATAGTCATATTGTATGTTAAAAACATATGTTATTATTATAAATGTATATGAAGTATTTTGTCAGCTGTGAATGCTTGTAAAAACAGCATACTCAACTCATTTCTATAAATCAAACCAACAAAAAACTACTGAAATTGATCAATTTTATAACACAGTAAATTAACTACTCCATTACAAAAAGTATTTTTACTTGGCGCCAATAACTGCAAAGCATGATGGGTAATTTTAGGACCCTGTTTCAGGACAGTAGGAAGCGACCAATCAAATGCGTGTATTGTCGGCTTCCATTCATAAGTAATATCGAACAAGACTTGCCCAATCCAGCTTCGTGTGGGTGCTGAGGAAGTACCCTTCGCCGAATTTATTTATTTATATTTTGTGACTAATTGATAGATTTGTGTAATCTACGCCACGGAGAGGTCCCTTGGAGACCATCAAGAGGGAAACAAAAAGACTGTACATTAAATTTACAATTGTAGGTGAGTTTATATGCAGCTTACATGAAATCATATATTACATACACATGTAACTAGTAATTTGTTCGATATTCAATTATTTGGGATCACTATTGACCTAACCTAGCCATCAAAAGCCATAGTCTACTTTAAGTTCATACATTATTTGTTAAAATTTGTTGTAGAACAGATTCACTTTGTAAAATCAATAAATCGTACCATATTCTCAATATATAACTAAATTAACATGATAATGTTTAATGGTTTTTAATTTATTGTATTCCATTTTACTATACCTCTATGTCCTTAAATGTATTTATGACTAGTAGATCAAATTTCATTTTGACAATTCAACAAGTAGACTCCTGGTTGGTGTTAGGTTTACATTACACACTTATAAGCAAATGGTCAGAATTTAATTATATCTAGAATTAATACTTCTAATTCAAATGTAACAGATTACCTTAAATTAAATTGAGCCCTGAACCTTTTCAGATTCAAAGGCAACACAATGTCTGACCGAAAAGCAGTTATTAAAAATGCAGATATGTCAGAGGAAATGCAGCAAGATGCAGTTGATTGTGCGACACAAGCCTTAGATAAGTTCAACATTGAAAAGGTAATTTTTTCATTTGATTATATTTTACTTGATTCGGCCATTGGTTTTCTTTATATTTAATTATGAACGCTTGTTACTGTGTCACTTTCCATTTATTAGCTTTTATCAATATTGATGTTAGGTCAACTAGAGCCCCTAGCAACAGGTAGAAGCTAGTCCAGCTGTTTTAACTATATGTTCATTCTCAATAGTTTTATTGATTAACTGTAATTACATAAAGACAATAGAATAATGTCTATAACTTTTAAGTTACATTATGATATTTTACTTATTAAACTGTTTATTATTAGAAAAACAAGTGTTCCATTTGTCTTCAAAGTTATTATTACATTTAAATGCTTACCTTACACTGGGCATCTTCCAATAATTTATTTTTTTTATTTTCCTTCATCAGAACTATTCTATTCTTAGTACTCCAGGTAAAAACAGTTTATTCTAATGTTATCAATGACCTAGTGACTCATTTCAGGTTATTGCCGATTCATCCTTTCACCATATTTGATCTGAGTGGTAATAAGTTCATGACATCAACCATTATTATAGACATTTTAGGTGAACATCAAGATGTTTACTGTTGGCTTAATGTTGCTTATTGAATAATTTTAAACTGTTATATTTTTGTTACCATGGTGATAGATTTGTAACAGTCTTTTAGCTTTTTTATTATTTTTTGCTTTTTGTAATTTTTTATTTGTCTTATGTTTAAAAAATCATCTTTATATAATTCCAATAGAAGTGGCAATTAATTCATCAATCCTAATTTTATTGATAGTTCTATATCTCAAGTGATGTTAAACTTATCCTACAAGTAGTGCTGCTAGTCCATAGTTCCTTTTCCATGAGTCCCGATAGCTAATACCTGTTTCATAATGCATTTTATGTCAGATTTTGATTTAAGGAACCCATTGTAGATTTTTATTTCTTTACTGGGATGAAATCAGCTAGGATTTTTATAAGTTACAATCACGTTAACAAAATTTAAATGTGGCTAAAATATACTTAATTTTCGTGAATTTCTTAAATTTACTCATTTAAACCTTTTTTTTAATGATGCATAGGTAATTTTAAGGATAAGAAAAAGGGTATGTTCAAAATCTTTAAATATTAGTCCAAAATACTGAGACAATATTACTAACACTCTCTTCCTGGTGGATCAATAGTATGACATTGCATACAGAGCTACCCCTACCAAGTGTACTGGATAATATCCACGATTGTAAAAGATCTCTCTGCAAACTCAATGTTAATATCAAAATCTTCTGTAGAACACGGTAATGATGTATATGCCTGAGTCCAACCTAACAGAAGCTGAAATGGAGCTGGCTAAAAGATCTATCATAAACTACCTCAAACATCTCTACCTCCACTTTTTTTCTACCTGTAAATATTTTTTAACTCCTATGGAGTAAGTAAGGTTCATTGAATGAAACTAAAATATTAATAATCGAAGCATAGAAATAATAAACAATTTAACAATTCTTGATATTATAATAGAACATAGATTTTTTAACTAATTAGGCTCAGGTGTTCAGATAACCATTTTGACAGTTAATAAGTTATTCCCATAAGAGTTAACGATTATAAATTAAACAAAAAAGCTGTAACTATTACTGAAATACAAATATTTTATTTCTCTGTAAAATGTATATAGAAAAAGACTAATGAATAGATGCATTGAAGTGTTGTGTTGTTTGTACTTAGTTTGATGTGTACAAATGCACTAATTATTTTATATATTGGTGTGATATTGCCACTTGAAGTATTGGAAGGTAAAAAAATGTTTTGGAACTAAAATGAAAATTATATATTTATGAATATTCTACGTTCTTGTTTTGAAGAGTGATGCTGGAATAGTTTTCTTTAAAGAGAGATCTGAAAATGCATTCATTTCATATCTGAATGGTTATACATTAAAAATTGTCCTTCAATTTTAGAGATCCTTAATCAGAGATTTTATACTTCAATGGAAATCCAAATTACCAAAACTCCAAAATAAAAGGAATGTTATAAAACAATGTACAGTATGTAATGAAAGCCTGAAAAGCATTTTTAGAATCACTGTAAAAATGTTCTTTTGCTCAAATAGAGACTAAACTCATTTTGTCATTTGGTCTTGAGACTTGAAGTTAAGACTTATTCTTTGTGCAGTATTATCTTGATTATCCAACAAATATGGAACCAAACAATTATCTGAAAGTAAAATAATTTTTACAACTTTTGAACTAGTTATGTAAATTGAAAATCAAGAACGTTTTTAGTTAAAATACATACAGTAAAATCAGCCAAACTCATATACTGTTAACGTTCTCCTGAAAATTATCTGCATTATTTTACTTTTTTGTTTTAAAAGAGTCTGCTATTGCTATTTCTTGCAGCTTATTAAGCTGGTATACATAGGAGTAAGAGTTATATGTTCATGTTGATTCTTTCATGTCAATGCCATTTCTGATTGATAGCAAACTACAAAAAAAATTGCACGAATCAAATGGTCTTTCTAGTTGAGGAAATTGCAATTTTTTTAAGATAATCGATCAACACTGGACATGAAAAATAACTCCCTCCACTTATTACCTACTTATTCCGTCAAAATATTCTTTCCTAACCTTTACAAGGTTGTTAGATTTACAAATGTTGGTCTATCAATATTTTACTGTGACTAAAAGTAAATTTTCATTAGTATTTGACTTTTCATTGATTAATGGGAGTCATTTAGGATTTATTTATTTTAAACATAAAATTCTTTAAATTTTTGATTCTGCATATTTATATGTGAACACTAATAATAATTCTTAAATTTAATTCCTAGTTCTTTAAAATAACTGCCTCAAACATTATTATTATATATGTTTTTTGTTATTTTTTTTTTCAGGACATTGCTGCTCATATCAAAAAGGAATTTGACAAAAAGTATAATCCTACATGGCATTGTATAGTGGGTCGAAATTTTGGCAGTTACGTGACCCATGAGACTCGCCACTTCATTTACTTCTATCTGGGCCAGGTTGCCATTTTACTTTTCAAATCTGGTTGAAGAGTAATACTGATATTTTAAAACAGTCCAGCACAAACTTTTGGATCTCTTCCATTAAACGTGTTCTTGCCCTGACATCTCTCCACTATCTTCAACACTATATTGACTAATCCTCAGTCTGTACTAAATGTCTTTAAACTGTCCCATATATGTGCCATTCGAAGCATATTGATGTTTGATGTTAAAAACATACTCATGAGTTTGTCTGATGATTTCCTGTATTATATTTTTTTTATTTTATTTTATTTTTTTTTTACTTTTTTTAATATAGATTTTAATTGATCTTAAAAGTGATGTATTATAAATATTTTTTAAAAGGTGATATTTTTTTTCAATTAAAAGTAAGTCTTTGTTCCTTGTTAAGCAAGTTGAAGGGTTCAACTTGAGTCACTAGATTATGTTTCAATAGAATTTTTTATGTGTGTTAGTTCTGAATAAAATTGTTTAATATTTCCTCTATGTTTATTCAATCCTTCAAAGAGTTCATTATTTTATATAATCAGTTTATAATATCTGTGATCTGAAAGATGTCTTTATTATGTTTTATTAACAATTATTGTTTTTAATGAAAACTGCTGAATCAAAGTATCATACTTGTTTTTATTTATTACCTTATATTTTAATATAGAATAAACATTACTTTCTAAGGGTATCTTAAAATAAAACAAAAAAAAAAATCATGTGTTTCTGTGTTAGGAATATAAAGCATACCATTCGTTCTTTGATACAAAAAAAAAACTGCATATTCGTTTTTATGACTATACATACTACATATGTATATTGGTTCTAAATATATTAATTAAATAAGTACTCTTATTTATTAATAAGTACAAGAAAATATAATAAAATTTTATTATTCAAATTGACACCTCTAAAATAATCTTAATTAACCAACTCATTAAGTTATCAATCAAATTAAAATGCTGTACATTAAAATGTACTAATAACAATTATATTGATGTTATAATATACTCTAAAATTATTTCCATCATTTGTAAGTTTAATATCATTACAACTAATGCTTTAAAGTGATGACAGTCAATATCTATTGATGAACATATATAAGGTCAGTTGCAATCTACTGAAGTACAGGTATACTGGATTTTTAACGTTATGACAGGTTGGTCTATTTTACTAATAGTCATAGCAATCCGTTTTAAATCAGCCTTTTCAATTTATTTTGTCTTAAGATTTGTTTTCCTATATTCTATTCTCTATATAAGGAACTGGGTTTCAGATATCAGGGATATATGACTTGCATTTATATATTTTGCCTGCCCTAATGAAAATAATACTTCTAGTACATTATCACAGTTGAGAGAAATTCAGCTACGATTTTTCATTTAAAGTCGGTTTTCTAGTTGATTTTCCGATCTGTATGTGATGTTATCAACTCTACTTCAAAGGTGAGCCTTAATAAGGTAGAATCAAAACTGTTCATTGTTCTTGGCCAAACTTCTTTGCCTCTCTATTTCTTATAACCCATATATTTCGAAGAGCATTATTTATGAGCCCGAGGTTTTGTAATCAGATTTTATCTGTTTATATACAATAACTGATTAAACAAGATTTTTATCTATCATGTATTCAAATGTTTTTCAATATTGCTCATTTTTCATGAGTATAAACTAAACACTTTCATTTAACCATGAATTGTGTACAATATCAGTTTCTCCTTCTGGAGTTAAGAAAATAGTTAGTGACTTATAATGCTTGTATGACTATGAGAATTATAATATTTTTAGATTGGATAGGTAAATCAAAACACCAGATAGATTAAATATCATGTCTTATTTTCCTTATTGTTGGTGCCTCTAGTTAATACAATGAAAGGAAATCTGTATTAACTGTGAATAAGTTAATTAATGTAAGGAAGCTGCCCAGAGCATAAGTTTATTTACATGGATATGTTCCATTAATTATCATTATTGAAAGACAAAAATATTTATATCAATGCAGCTCAAACCGTAGTATGATTACTAGTAGTTCAATATATCTTCACTTGAAAGATAATCAGGTCATTTTTTGACAACTTATTCCTATGAATTTAGATATAAATCAGTGATAAGGTTCTAGGATTTATTTTACAATTATTTTTACACTGTTGTATATTTACAACCATCATAGATTTTCCTCTTGCTAGAAAACTAGATATTAAACTTAATTTATTGAATATTTGAGGAATAACTGAGTTTCAATTTTTTTTAAAAAACTGCTAACTTAGTTTTGAGAGTCACTTCTTTCAATCTAGATGTGTGATTTATATGTATAGTCCCTCAGACAGTTTTTTAACCTTTTTCTGGGTTATTTGGATAAGAGAAGGAATATTTGGTTATATGAACTGTTCTACAATCCATAGGTTTTACCTCCTTCGTGTATATATTGAAGTTACCTTTTTGCCTAATATCGATCAATTAACCAATTATATTAATAAATGATGAACTATTCTCTGGGATTGGTTAGATATTAGATGTAATGAAAGAAAAAAAATGAGGTGCTATTTCATTCATTGATAATTCAGTCCATGTTGCCTAACTGCCTTTGCATCAGGGCGTAAACTTTTCTAAAACTGAGAAACAAAAAATATAGAAAACTGTCAAACTTGAGGGCAATTATCAATTTTTTCAATTATTTGAATTTCAAAGTGAAATTGTTTGTTTTTTATTATTGACTGCTTTTATAAAAAATATTCATCATAACAATAAATTAGGAGTTGTGCCAAAAAAAGTTTGAATTATTCATCATAGCATATTACATTAAAATAATTCTAATCAAGTTTTGGACAGTAGTTTTTTATTATACAATATATAATTACTAAGGAGATATTATTATAATATAAAGGTGTAATATATAAAAATATAAAAACAACTATTCTCCCATCATTTACTTAACATCACAATATATATTGTGATGTTAAGTAAATGATGGGAGAATAGTTGTTTTTATATTTTTATATATTACACCTTTATAGTAGTTTTTTGTTTTCATTTTTTTAAATTTAATGATATATCATCATTCCTATTATTTTATTTATATTTCATTTATATGTTCCACCCTGAAGGATTATTAGATGATCGTGATAAAGTTCACAATTTAGGTACACAGTACATATTTTTCATTGTGGTAATTATAAGTGAAAAACATACATCAGGAAAACAAAATCACATACTCCTACAACTTAATAGTTTGTCTGCATTCATATCCAAAACTTGCTTGAAATTTTTTTTTTTTTTTTTTTTTTTTTTTTTTTTTTTTTTTTTTTTTTTTTTTTTTTTTTTTTTTTTTTTTTTTTTTTTTTTTTTTTTTTTTTTTTTTTTTTTTGTAGATGTTTGAACAATCAGTCAAAATGGGAAATGTTAAAAATAATTAATCATAGTTTTATTATGTCGACGTTTAGGCCTCATAAAAAAAAGATATGCAGATTCAAAATACGGAAATGTAAAAAATCTGTATATAATGTATGTAATCTGTATCGTGATGGAAAATTATATTTTTTATAAAATACAGGTTTATATTTCCTTATTTTGTATCTAACATTTATTTTTTAGCCCTGAAGATGCTATCAATATTGTGGCCGAAACGGCGGCATAGTATAATTATTATTTATTAATTTTATTTTTGGCTGATCCTGCATCTTTCTTATGCTAAATTTTATGAAGAGTATTTACTATAACAACAGTCATCAATTAATACCGAACAGTTTCGCTTTGAAATGAAAAAAGAACAAAAATAAATAAATAGTTTCAAATGGGAAATCTCCCTCGGTATTATAACTTTTCGGTTTGTGTTTACTAGACCCCAACGAAAACTTTCCCAAAGTTAAAAAACTTTATAAATTACATCCGTCATTCACGAAAATTTCAGCTGATTTGTTTATTGAGGCTCCAACTAGGGAAAAAAGGATGAGTAATCCCACAGGTTACCAGCCTATTCTGTCCAGAGAGGGAAGGCTGAAAATAAATTATAAGTAATAATAGATAAATTTAAAAATAAATTAGGGATGGGTCGATTTCAAATACCGAGTCTCAAATCCATTGATTTTGAGAGAAATATCTAAATTGAAAATCGATTCCTAGGAACCGATTGATACTGCTGATGTTGGCGTTAGTTTTATTATAACTAATTATTTAATTAATAATATTATTTATAGTAATATTAATCTTACGTACACCGATTCGCTTACCTAATGATAAAAAAAATTGTTATAAAAGACATTTTCTCATTTTTAAAATAGAACATTGTTCCATGTACTAGATTAATAGTGCTTCTTACAGAATTTAAAACAATTCTCCTCAAAAATCTGATATTGCTACAGCAAGCAAATTTCAGTAAATAACAAGTTCAAACTGTCGTTGCTGAAGCCGAGACAATAGCACCATTAGGTAAGTACTTTGTAATTATTCATCCATTAATCATTCCATCCTGATTTAGGAGCCCTAATACACTATTAAAACAATATTCAGAGAAATATAAGAGATTCCTTCCATCTACGTGAAATGCTTCGGGAACATTTGCGATTCGTTAAATCAAATAAATGGAACCTGAAACTTCGAATTAGTTATCTTGTATGAATTTGTAATAATAATGAATTATTTTTTTTTCATTTTATTACCTCATATATATTTTACTTAATAAATGCTATTTATTACATTTATATTACATTATATGTAACATTTATATCGGCTATCTCAATTGCCATAAAGTTAGTACTTTACAGCAATAAAAAAAAATAATAATAAATAAAAATAAAAAATGATATAATAAATGCTATTAGCTTTTTACTCATTTATTTCTTGAATAATCATTGCTTTGTTTTATAGATTTCGTTTCCTTTTTTGGTTACCATGTGGCTTTTTTTTTAAATAGCGATTTGTTTTTTAACCTCGGTATCAGTTTCAAAAAACGAGAATCAATTTTTTGATCAGACATCACTAAAATAAATGTTATACGACCCAGGTGGGAATCGAAACCACGACTTTCTGTACCAACCGCTCTTCCGTCGCAGCCCTCCTTCGGCTAATTTGTTGGACTATTAAAGAAAAGTTGCGAGTTGAAAAAAAAAAAAAAAAATCCAAACAAGTAATTACATAATTTTAAAACGAATGAGGAATTATCTTTCAAAACTGAACACTCCACTTCAGAAAATGTTGAAAGAAGAGCTAAAAATCTACACCTGTCCTTCCCCTACTGTTAAAAAAACATGCTATTATATGCTATTAGATAACCACGATCGAAAAAAAAGTGAAGTAGTGTGTGCAGCAAATCATTTATCAGAAGAAAAAAAAAAAATCTACCGAAAGTGCTCATGTTCAGTTTTGAAAGATAACTCCTCAAATTATCATATTTAGACCTGAAATAGTAATGAGTCCGCACTGTTTCAATTATTTCTGCTTTCAAATACTAATATGAAATACAAGGTGTACCGGTAAATTACTAGGTTTTTAAAATTATTATTTTATTTTCAATTTCGTAACTTCTCCTTTTATAGGTAAATAGTTAATAATTTTTTTAAATTAATCTCGGCCCATCTTATAGACTACACCAACATTTATTAGACAAACGTTCAAAGCTTCCAATCAATTAAAAAAGACCCATTTGCATGACAGTTATTAGACCTATATGGACATACCGAGTTGAGCTTTGGGGCTCCACTAAACCATCCAATTCTTCTCGTATCCAATCCTTACAATCCAAAATCCTTCGAAAAATCCTTTATGCTCCTTACTTTGTCACAAATAAACTTATCCATAAAGACCATAATGTTTCATATGTTGCTGATTTAGCCCAAACCAGATACCAATCGTTTCATAGTAAACGACACTCACATACGAATCCATTAGTCTCCCAACTTGCTTTCACATTCGATACCTGATAATCCACCGAGGCGTCTGAAAAGAAGATGACCAAGAGACCTTATATTTAGAACATTTATTGTAGTGCTACTAGTAAGTAGTTCTTTACAAGTGATTTACTTGTCATTATAATCATTTCCTCAAATTTACTTTATGTATATTGTATACAGTTGTAAATATCAATAAATAGTTTGTTTTTTTTAAATTAATTAATTTCTATTTTAAAAATGTATTTATAATATTCAGGGTATTACTATTTGAACAAAGTCTGAGAATAAAACTAATCTATAAACTGTACCTCGTAATTATGTGTCTCAAACCCTGGATTGGTTGCTATGGTCAAGCGGTCACCATGACAATGTTAAATAACCTCAGTAGCGGCTGCCTTAACAAAGGAGCCCCAGAAGGATTGTTTGCCCCGCCTTCCTGATCTCATTATCCACTTTGTCCTCTGTCCCACTCCTCTAATTAGTTTTACCTCCTTGGATCTTGAGCATTAGGGCACTCACAGGACCGTCCGGGGGGGGGGGGGGGGGGGGGGGAAGCACAATGCGAAAAAGACTCCCTGAATGTGAATCGTGAGGTGGAATCCCACACTGTTTGCAGTTGGCCCGCATCTAAGCACATGTTCCTCATCTTAATTACGGGATCAGATTTTCGAAATTGCGTACAAGATTATAATTTTTAATAAAATATTTTTCTACTGTATTTGGGGGGGTTATGTATCGCTGATAAGAAATCTATGTAAATATCGACGCGCAAGCAACCACATACAATAATTCACTTTTTGATAAAAATTACTTTGACCTCATCCTTTATTTAAACAAATTCGAACTAGACCCCTTTTGGAAGCCAGATTTTGGAAAAAAAAAAAAAAAAAAAACGAAGACAACACTACTATTGGTTGTTTCATCCACATGTCACAAATGGAATTATTTGTCCACATGCTACAACTTAAGCTATACCAACATTTTTCCCGACCCGTGAATTCCACGAATTTCTAATTCGAAAGCCGTCAGTCGGAATGGAAACAAGTGCCTACATAAGTTCCGTACAGCTTTCTTTCTGGAACACTTTCAATAACTATTCGCACAAATTAGATACCAATCAATATAGTTTTTTCTTACTCTGAACATAACATTTAGGTACTTCTATTGTATAAAAGAATCTATTTATTATTTCATTTGTATAATGTTTTCTTGTTTTCCTGTTTATATATTTAATTAGTGTCTATGTATACATTATCATTGTTATATAATTATTTCTTCTTTATTTTTTAAATTCATTCATTATGTCTCTGACTAGATATAACTAATTTTATTTATTTCTTTACTAATTTGTTATTCTTAGGGAACTTGGTGCCAGAATAAAATTATTTTTCTATTCAATTCTAAAAGCTGTAACTCCACTGGGTTGTTTACACCAGTGACGCAGCTGAGAGAGAAGAGCTGGGAACTCTCTATGCCTGGCTTGTCCCTCCTTAATGGAAGGTAGGGGTCTGGCTGGGGGTCCCTAGGACGAGTGTGTATTGTAAATAAAGTACGATTGTGTTTTTAACTTATAATTTAATTTTGTATTATTTTTTAGGTAACGGTCGATACAATAGATATTTTTTAGGTAACGGTCGATTATTGTAATAGATACAACAAATAAAAATAAATAAAACACCAAATCCATGTACAAATTAATGTTCTTAAGTTTTGTAACACTTTTACACATTAGATAAGAGGGAATAAGAAAACATGAATTGATAAAACACTTAATCCTTTATGAAATGCATTTTGTTAACTTCTGTTTCACTTATTTTCATTTGAGAAGACTAAATATCAATATAACACACTAAACAACACAATCCAATTTGAAACTGTAGAAGTGATTGTTTACATGTGAGGTTATAGGAAAGAGCTATTGATAAATGTAAACTCGAAGTGAAGCGTAAGGATCGAACTGGTCGGTGTAGCGCGGGTGAGGCCAGTTTGGTGCCTCCTCTTAACCCGACCATTATCATTTTTTATTATTATTTATTTTTACTTACTCAATGTTTTATTATTTTTTTTATTTTAGTATGTCATTTTATTTATATGTATATTGTCTGTGTATAGGAAGTTCTTTCTGTTATCTTTTTATTTATTTTATTTTATATATATATAATTTTTTTTTATTAATTTTTTTTTGTGAATGTAATCATATGCCATCTTTATTACTTATTGCCCACATTTGTGGCAGATTGTAATAATTACTCAATAAAAGTTCTATACATACATTAAAAAAAAAAACTGTAACATCTCCACTTTACTCAGACATTTTTCTAACTTTCGAAACAATTTCCGGATTTTAATCATGCCTTTATTTATTTATTTTTTTAAAATTTCATTCCTTCTACATATAATTAATATACTGTAAGATTTTTTATTGTAATGTTTTACTTTGGATATGTGTGAGCCTTTGTGCAGTGTTCTGTTTTTGACTTACACTGGAGACATCTGAGTTTTTATATGCGAGAACTAATAGAATTAGAAAATTCTTTCAGCACCATTAGGGTAACATTATACAAATTTAACTAAGAGAATGCTTGGAAACCAAAAATAAATGTGAATAAAATATAATGTTGTTTGATTTTTAAAGATAGGCTCTAAATTTAAATCAGGATTTCGATGTCGATAGGCATAACGAGGAAAAAAAAAAAGAGGAGAAGAAGAGCTCAATGAGAATAAGGATCCTGTTTTTGTCATCTAATTAGGCATAGTGAGTGAGGCAGTGAGGTAGTGAGGTAGTGAGGTGAGGGAGTGAGGACTGGCCTGGCCGTGAAGTGAGGCCTGCCGGTGAGGCTCCTCAAATTGGATCTTTAACTGGGACCTCTTCAACCGTGCATCACCTTGTCTTCGGCTCCTATCTCCCTTGTCTTTTTACAAATCGTCATCTAGGCACATCTCTCATACGGTTCATCGGATAGTTCAACTGACTCAACTAAGAAACATCGACCCCTCTGGGCAAGATATCGAACTAAAACATTAAGCAGACCTTAGCAATACAGATTGTGCAAGAATAACACTTTAAAATAACAATAACATTTTGCAAAACACTCTGAATATCGATATAGATGTGTACTGATTTTTTAGGTTTTTATTTCACGAAAATAGGCATAACTGTGACTGCCAAGAATTTTCAGTCACCTGTTTCGTAAATCTAACTTATCTTCATTGGGTCTTTTAAGAAAAGCTCCACTGACCTACGTTCTCTGTTTGGATTCAAATTGAAGAACGGGTATTTGAAAAATAGTTTTATCAGTATTAATCACCGTCTCGGCATTATGTGTTCAGGAGAAGCATTTATTTGTTATATTTCCTTCTACAGGAACTAATTTTTGGATATTGTATTTTTTTATTAATATATATATTTAAGAATAGAATATGGATATTGTTCGCTGCTTATATATTCGTTTTTAATTTTCTATTTTATAAAATATTTGTGTATATGAAAAGATCCAGATTAAATATATATGTCCACAACCTGGACATTAAAGAGAAGAAACTGCTCGTCGTTTCCGACTAATCCTGCTTTTACTTTTGTTTTTATTTAACTTTTCATTTGAATAATTACAAGCTGCCTCACTCAAGGGCAATGAGCAATATTGATGACAGAGACACATTCACACAATATGTACAATGATAAGAAATAAAAATAAACAGCCTTTAAAAATACAAGAAATAAAATAAGATATACAAGAGATACAAATAGAAAATAATAAATGATAATATGAAATAGGTAATGATTTTTGAAACTAAGAAAGAAAAAATTAAAATTAAGAAAGAAAAGAAAGAATCATAACTACATTCATACTCTCTATACAAAATTTACAAACATTCCAGGGAACACCCCGATCCAAGCCCGCCCCTCTTAAGGAGGGCAAGCCAGGCACAGAGAGCTCCCAGCGCTGTTCTATAAGCTGCGTCACTAGTAGAATCCAGTAGACGCTGAGAGGGCCTACATTTATTAGATAAGCATTCAAGGCTCCATTATTAGACCCATTTGGACATACGGGGTTGAGCTTTGGAGCTCTATTAAACCTTTCAACTCTTCTCGTATTCAATCCTTACAATCCCAAATCCTTAGTAAAATCCTCAATGCTTCTTATTATGTCACAAATATATCCATAAAGATATTAATGTTCCATATGTTACTGCTTTACCACAAACCAAAAAATACCTATTTTTTCACAGCAAACTCCATACCCACTCGAATCCACTGGTTTCCCAACTTGCCTCACACTCTATTCCCGATAATCCTCCGAGGCGTCTGAACGGAAGATGGCCAAGAGACCTTCTAATGTAGAAGTTTTACTGAAGTGCTCCAAGTGAGCAGTTCTTTACATGCTATTGAAATGTAATTGTAATTATTTTCATCAAATTTACTTGTCGTATATAAAGACAACATTGTCCGATGAAGCTTTTTTTAAAAGACCAAATGAAATTAATTTAAAACGATACCAAACATGATCATTTTGATTTGATTTTTATTTTTTAACTAGAAACTTAAATCTGGACTGATGATTAGATTAAGCTAGTTATGATTATTCTATTTAACACCTTATAGAAACTTATAGATCGATACCAAACATGTTTTATATGTTCTTTTTTTTTAATTTTCGCCCACACATTTTGATCTTATATGGTGATCCGATGAAACTGATTAAGGTTTGATTCGATTCAATACCTCATGAAACTCATGATTCCTAAATTTTTATGGTTATAATATGAATCCTTTAGGTTTAGAACATAGGCGTGCACTCGAGGGTTTATTTAAATTAACGATTAAAATCTCTTTATAAAAAAATAGAATACAACTAATGTGAATAAATTAAACAGATATGTAAATGATGCAAATTAACCAAAATAATATGAGATAAAAAGCCAAAAATCATTTTGAAATAAATTAAATAGTTAATTCTTACAGTGTGTGCTTTTTTTTTGGGGGGGGAGCCCTCAGCGTGCACCCCTTAATAAAAAGGGCTGCGTAGGCCTATGGCTTAGAACTAATATTAGGTTTTTATCCATTTCTAGCCTTTTTGCCACACTGCGCGACGGGACAAATGGGACCGGAGGATGACTATAAGACTTGCAAGAAACGACAGCATAATCCTCTGTTGAGGGAACGAGGTAAACAAATTATGCAAAGAACGTTTATTGTTAGTGGGAAGGAGGTTGAGGGTAAGTGTTAAGAGGAGCTGCACACCGCAATATCTGCTCTGAGTGAAGGGAGAAAGCCTAGGCCCATTGCTGCTTGTTTACTTAAATAACTTTCGAAGAAGTTTATCCTTTCCGTTGATTTTAAACAAAAAAAAAAAAAAAGTAAAAAAAGTAATGAATAGGGAAAAAGATTATAGTTTAGCTACATCAATATATATATATATATATATATATATATATATATATATATATATATATATATATATATATATATATATATACATATATTTTTTTATTTTATTTTTTTCCGAATTTATTTTATTTTGTTTTTAAATCGGTGAAACTTACATTTGGAACTCGAATAATTGAGTCTTCTATTTTTTTTAATTTCATTTTATTATGGATTATTATTTTTCATAAAACATTCGATTGTCAAACAAGAAATCAGGCAATCTTTGTACGAGCATTTTCCCGTAGTAATGCTAGTACAAAGATAACTGTAAAATGGAGAGAACGGTCTATTAGGAAACGAATCGTCATAAGCTATTTCTCATGAAGAAGGGTTGGAAAAGGCATTGCAAAATCTCGAAGCTAGAAATGATTCAACAACCTTCGATTTTATGGTTTTTAGACAACGGGAAGATTGTCAGTGAGAGACGCGGAGAGTGACAGATAAAATGTAAGTACTTGAAAAACGAAAATTAGACATTTTTTTCAAGTCATCAACTTTTTTATTTACACATGTAATTATGTTACTTATTGTAAATAATCTAAAATGAAACGAACTAACTTTCAGAAGATTTTTAATGGATAAAAGTAGAAAATGATTCTCGTTGAGCAGGGGGGACACCATTGTTGGTAACAAACGTTATTATTAGCTTTATCTACTATATATTTGTCAAATACCACTCACTCATTTAACACGAAATCTCTAAAACCATCGAACGGATTGGAATGAAATTTCGTATGTGGCTTCTTTTAGGGCCGTAGGTGCTCGCTAAGAAAGGATTTAAAAAAATTCAGTCTGGATCGCGTGTAATTCGCGAAAAACAAGATTTCTCACACATAGGAAATTCTGTGAATTAACATTACGGATCTTAATGAAACTTAGTACATTGCATCTTATTAGATGTTAGATGAACGATAACAATTATTTTCTAAGTAGTTTGCCCTGTATCGGTACTACAAAGGGGTAAAATAAAAGTACTCATATAATTTTATTGGGCAAATAATAATAGATTTATTCTCATATGGTATAGGGTGATAAACTAAATTAAAAAATAGGTTAGATGTCTAAACCGTACACTTTAACCACAAATTAAGTTCTTTATTGTAGTAAACAAACAAAAATACGATACCGGCATGTGGAAAGCTCATTATATGGTACTTTCTATAAACTCATGGTGGCTGCAGAGTAGTAGAAAAAAATTAACTTTTGTAAATTGTCAATTCAAATTATTCCATGAATGGAATTCTTTAGGTTCTTTAGGTAGTAACAATAATTACCACCGTTAAGCTTAACTTTTAATCATTTTAGTTGTTCTTAATTCTTATGATATTAAACCATAGCAAAGCATGGGTACTTTCAGCTAGTAACATATACATATATTTCCAAATTAAATATACAATTTAGTTATATTTCACTTGTGCAAACGCTACCACTATTAAATACATTAACTTTCTCATAGCATAAAACTTGGATGCGTCCAGTGATTTATAAGTCGTTTTGAGATGTAAAAAATTGGCATTCTAAACTTTATCTTAATATATCTAGACATTTTCAAGATAATGTGATGAAATTTTAATTTGTAAAGGAAGCACTAAATATTATTAAATCTAAACTATATTATTCTCATTGGATTTCCTAGCTTCAATTTTCCATATTGGTTCGTTTCCATTCCAAGTTAATATCGTACATGTGTCTTCTGGCTGGGGGTCTTTACTTTTATGGTGTAATGTTTTTTGTTTGTTTTTTTCACAGTAACAATTTGATGTGTTAGCTTTTTTGACATGCTTTAGCACAGTTGATGTTCGGATCAAAAACTTGACATTTTTTCAGATTAGAAATTTAAAGGAGAATATTATTTATTGTACAACTTTTGTCGCGATATTAGGTCTAACTAAAACAACATTTAAGTCGTACCTCTCTCATCTGGGATGAGCGACATCTTTGATATGGGAAATTTTTACAAAGTTTTCTACTTTTATGAATTTCGTAATTTAAGATTTCACTCCAATCTGTATTTATCATACACTATTTTCAGAATTATATTTTTTTTAAATATATTTAAAAAAAAAAGTTTTATAATACATTACTAGGGAGATATAAACATATATTTAATAGAATGTCATAACTAAATAACGTTTTCTTATGAGGAGTGTACAATTCAGCATTGAACAAGAAGCCGTGATCGTCTAGTGGTTAGGACATTGCGTTGTGGCCGCAATAACCCAGGTTCGAATCCTGGTCACGGCACATATTTTTTTTTTCCGAGAACCATTTTAATTAAATTTTTAGAAAATTCACGATAATTTATTGATGTTTAATAATAAATTTTTTAAAGCAGGTTTTTCAAATATTAACTGGAAATATTTTTACTACTAATTTAGTTTTTAAAATAGTGTGCAGTATTTATATTTTTATTTCAGCCCAAATCCATAATGATATATTGAACATAAAGAAGCTAAACAATTTTAATTAGAGTAAAACCAGAAACAAATTTACTCTTTATATTAAAAAAATAATGTAAAACTAAAAATAAATTTTTGGTATAAATTTATTTCATAACGCTTTAATATTTTAATGAAGAAATATTTTACTTATTTTATTATCCAGAATCCTAATTGATGATCTTATGTTTTAGTGTCCGACTCCTTATATCTTTTCAACCTAGTGTTTTACTAAAAATATATTCAAAAATAAATGTTCATTTTTTACTTTTTATTCTTTCTATAATCATAATAACTTTGATAGTATTAAACATTTAAAATTTATAAGTTTTTATTTAAGAAGTTTTCAGTAGAAATTGAATTATTTCTAATTTTGATATTTTCTTCAACAAAGTTCCAATTATTTAAATATTCCCTTTTTATTAAAAATGAGTAATGTTGTCAAGTTTTGATCTCTGATTTTGAAAAAAAAAGTTTTTAATTTTCTTGAAGAAAACACATTTCTCTGCGAATCAAATATAAATCAGAAAATCTTTGCATGAAAAGTATCAATAGTTCAAAACAGACATTTCAAAAACTGTATATCTATAACAGCCTTTGAGACCAAGTAGAAATAATGGTTGTCCAATGAAAACAATATTTTGGTAAAGAACAAAAATCAAAACCACCTGCTTGGCAGACAATAAACAAAAGTTAAAAAAGAAAGAAACGTAGGTCTAAAATTTGGTAGTAAGTGCAGGAGAAAATTCTTTAAAATAACTTTTAACATGATAACCTCTTTCAATATGGCAGACTCTGATCAGAATTTTTTTTTTTTTGCTTTTAATGAGTAGACTTCATGTCATTGAAGTTATGCATTCTTCAAAAAATTGTATTAAGTAGTAATTAGAAGCAAGTTAGCAGAGTAGGTAGGGCCAATATTCATCAGGAAGGAAACAGTCTGAAATCCTCAAATCTTATTTTTTATGGATCATGCAGTTTTAAAATGCTTTTTCTCGTTGCAAGTTATATCTTCTTCTGATAATTTAATGAAACAGTAAAGAAACACTGATAACTAACAGGAATAATTTTGCCAATTGTGGACATGACTTAAAGATTTCCATTTTCAGTGAAAGCAGTCCATACCATCATTTCTCATTACTGCACAACTATATTTCTTCATTTTCTTAAGCCGTAATAGAAATTATTAAAACCATCAACAAAACAATCTATATAAATTCTTTCTTTAGTCACTATAAATAACTCAGAACCAAATCAGGCTCTTTGTATATTTTTCATTTAGCAAGCTTCAAGCACCATTGAATGTATTTTGTACCAATGTAATGTAGTTTGTAACATTTAAATGATATTTTTAGTAGTGGTAGCTTACACTTCTCCAGATTTTAAATACTTGGATTAAGCTATCCTTTTTCCTACTATACTTACTGGTTATGGTTACTGGCACCACATCCTGGATAACATTGCCTCACAACCTAAAAAGAATCCATTTTTGAGATTTTCATAATCACTGAACTGAAAATTTTACAGGCTTTCAATCTTTTAACTTTTCCATAAATACACTCAGGGAGTATTTTGTCTGCGAAGCTAATTGCCAATACAACATCCCAGCTATTTTTAAGTCAATTATTGCATGCAAATTACATCTTAGTTTAAAAGAAAATTAAAAATAAACATTGGGTTATTTATTAACAGCATATAATTTATTTACATTGTTTTCTAATTGGATTGTTGAGTATAGACTTTATAACGTTTTCTACCAGTGTAATCATATGAAATATAATGATTTTTTAATAAGAGTGTAAATACAACAGAAAATTTATATCCACTTAAATGCTTTTTTAAAAACATTAAAGTTTATTGATTAATCCAAAATCCAAATTTTTTTTGTACAGAATTTTTGCATTTTAGAATTAATTATTATGTACATACCTTAGTATATATGAATGTAAGGAAAACAAAGCTAAGCCCATTTCACAAGGCAATTTTATAAGAATAGAAGTTTGTTTATAACACAGCGATTAACACTCATCTAACCAAGACACTTGGACAATAACTTCTATTAGTTACAACCAATCTAACAGATACAAGAACTAATTGATTTACTTTTCACAGTTTTGATTGATTCGAGGTTTTTACAACATAAAATGATAACACCAAACAAGTGGACCAGGGCATCTCAACCACTTCCAACGGACTCTCAGGAACAGCAAAGGTTTTTTGTGCATATTGTATGTATAGAACTTTAATCAATTTCATGTTTGTAATTACATTAGTAAATTTTGGAATACGTAATACAGATAATAGAAAAGTAAATTTTTCTTTTAAAATGAGTTTTTAGTGTTATTAAGATTGAAAAGTGAATAACATATATTTTCACTACTTTCAAAAATAGCGTGGCATCCCATATTTGTTCTTTCTTATAGTATGATGAAAACCCAGCCGTATCCAATGGGCTTGAGGCAACCATGTGTGGTTGAATTTCTTTCTGTAGAGGAAAATTCAAGCATATTTTGGTGCTAACTAGGGCAGGAAGGACAGGTTAGCACCTATTTTAGTTAAGGTGGGAAGATACATTTTGTGGGTCTGTCACAAATTAAATTTTAACCCGCCCAGGTGGGATTAGATCCAAGATCTTTGGTAGCGAGCATGCCGAGACCCTTGTCCCAATTCGTTCGGCCATCAAGTCCCCAAAGTAATTAATATTTCCATACAGCTCAAAATCATCTTCTGGATTAACTGAGCATTGGTGAAATATTTTACTTTTCATTGATTTTTTATTTTTTATTTTGCAGTTATTTTTCTTTTCTGTGTTCTTGATTTTTTTTTAGTAAGTGTATTATTATGATTATAAAAATTACTGTAGCATTCTTGAGATGCAGTCAAACTAAATTAGTAATAATAGTTTCAATCCGAAAATATAATAAAAGAAAATTAATAAACAAAATATGTGATGTAGTAAAAGAAGTTTCTCTAGCTATCTCTTGGCTGTGACCAATCTTGTTAAGACAGTGCAAAAAACAATAAATTAAAAAAAACTCTAGAAATAGTATTGGAAACAATGCAAACTTCTTATATTAGATATAATTCAAACTTTTTTGAAAACAATTTTTTTTGTCTGATTAAGCACTACTTAAAATTATAAAATATATATATATATATATATATATATATATATATATATATATATATATATATATATATATATATATCATATCTTGCCAAAAATAATTACCTTTTTATCTTCAGAGATAGGAGACTAATAACTGCCTTGAGCAATTCATACAATATTGCTTGGGATTCTCATTCTCTTGAGTTTATCTGCTAAGTAATACAATGTACTACGATAACATAGACTGTTACCACTAGGCTATGTCCCACCCATATATTTACCTTAGATCTATACTCTAATTTTTGTAGTATGAAACACATGCAAGTATGTTTTTAATAGAAGAAATAGTATTTTTTTTTTTTTTAAATTGAAGTTTCAGATCATTAAAAAAATAGATGACCACAAACAACATTATTTTCTGCAATAGGCTTTCATGTCACAACGACAAAGGCTCACTGGAATATAATAGTAAAAAAAAATAAAATAAAATAATTTGTAAGGAAAACAGAGCAATAGAAACAAGGGATTCAATTATTTGGAAGTAAATGGCATATAAAACCAAGAAATAATTTATTTACAGTCATTTTGATGTACAATGAATTAAATAAATATCTATAAATATCTTCTATTGAAAGGAAATGATCTTTAGTTAGAACAATCTGGAATCGGCTCCTAATAAATAAGAAAAAATTCACAGCATAATATTTTGTAATAAAAATAATAAAGACAAATTGAATCAATTAATTTATAAATAACACATTCTGACAACAGTGCACAATAAAGATTATCAGTAATAATATAATCATAAATATAATCTGTACAAACTTTATTTATATTCATATATATAATATATATTCCTAATAGTTTTATATTTCTTTTAATTGCTTGTTTTGGTATTCGGAGCTAGGACAAATAAAGAAACTGAAAGCCGACGCACTTCGTGGCATGTACAGGGATAAAAAAGTCTTTCGATAGAAAAGGCAGGAAAAAAGAGAGAAATATCTGGGCTCGGCTGCGGAGGGTTTTCCGCTTTATCAGTCTGTTATCACAGTCAGCGCAGTCACGCCCGGCCCAAAAACGTGATACGCAACAAACAACTATATAGAAACAGTAGAGCAGAGAAAATTTCCTTTTATTTAGTTGACTGACAAATGAAATGCTACTTCCCAGGAGGGAGGAGCATTGATTAGTGCTGTATAGGAAATTGAATGCACACATAGTTTCACCTAAAAAAAAAAGAAAAAAGAAAAAAATATAAATGCTTAAGTTTATATACTTATGAGAAAACAGTTATTTTTGAAAATTTTAATCTTACAATTAGGAAATTATTCAATTAGTATTCTTAAGTATATAATACACACAGAGGCACCAAATAAATTATCCTTCATCAATATTTTTATTATTTCCAATTAACTAACAGTTAATGCCCCCATACACTTATAAAATTAATAAGACATCATATAACAGAAATAAGGAACACCATTAAAACTAAATATTAAAAAAAGCAAAACACAATTAAGTAAATAACATTTTTATTTATTATTATTATTATTTTTTTTAATTGAATATTTTATCCACTTTATTCAATACCATTACCACTTCCATCATAAAGTATTCTGATCCAAGACATTCTCCAAGGAAGAGCATCTAGAGCCTTGCTAAAAACTGCTTCCAGGGAAAAAAATTACACACATCTAAATGAACCTTCAAATACCTCAGACCTTTTGAGTAGGTTTTCAAACTAAGGTTCATAGTCCTTGGTCACATAAAAATAACCTTCAAAAAGAATTTTTTTTTTTTTTTTAAATATGAATCTAAGGGCTGTTTATCAAGGTAATCAGATGTTCATATTAGGCATTTTTTAATTTAAAGTTTTGTGAACATTAAGGTCTTCGTTCCTTTACGTTATTAGATTCATAGTTTTTTTTTTTTTTTTTTTTTTAATTAATTTATAAGTATGTATTTAATACTGGCCAAGATTATAGAAAATTTAATTATTTATTAACCAGTACCGCTACAAACTATGACTGGTCATTGGCTCATTGGAAGGAGATTTTGCTGAAATCATGCTCAACCTGCCAAGTTTTCGAGAACTAACGATACCAGATTTATAGAGGCTGGGTATGCCCCAGGAGGATTTCCCAACCTCAAAGTTGATCTACGGCTCATATTACAGAATAAACATTTTCTACCTTCAGCTGGACATGAACTAGGACCTGGGAGTCTGGCTGTCTAGGCCTTACCCGCTGCACCACTATTATAAATTATATTGTGATTACTTAATCGGAATTAAAATTAATTCAAATTAATCTTGCTTTGATCAGTTTATAATCTCAATGTTATCCAAAAAGTATAAACTTTTTATATTGCATTGTTTAGTGGACCTAATTCTGAGGAATAGATATTTTTACTTCAAAATATTTTGAATGGTTTTTGTTGAATCATTTACATTTTAAGTACCAAACATTATCTAAAAGTTTTTTAGTATTTTTTTCTATTCTATTCTAAAAGTGAGAACCTTTTTTGCGAACACAATTAAATATGATAAAAAATGTTTGAGATATTATACATTTTCAACCAGAAACCAGCCATGAATAAATTAAAATATTAATGCCTTTTAGATATAACTAATCTAAGAATCTAAGAAGCTAATCTTTGGAGTTTAGTTTTAAGGTGTTAGAGAAGACATATCTCTTGTTAAACTTAAAGAACTAGCGAGTTTTTAGTTCAAATCCTGGCTAGGAAGGCAATCTTATACGGTGGAAAACAGAAGAAATCTTGATGTCCTCACTTGGGTTTATATAGACACACAAATACTCTACCCCTACCTACCCTTCCTTGAATCAAAGGTAAATTAAATTAAACACACATACTTCAAAGTCAATAAACAACCAACAAACTAGTACCAGTCCCTTCAGTAATACTTAAACTATATAAAAAAAACTATATTTTTGTTAAGATATTCAATAGGTATTATTTATAGTTAGTTGAAGTATCAACACTATAAGACATTTTTCAGCTTAACTTATTCTCTGAGGGCACAGATACATCCACTCAATGTTTGTTCCAAACAATTCTGCAAGAGGTGTTACCAGCAGTTGATCTATTATGTTTTAGCAAATTTGAACTTAGTGCATTTTTTTTCTGTGATAACTACCAACTTCATTTTAAATCTATTATTATTATGGTGCATAATATTATTGATTGTCTCTGGAAAATCATACAAAATAGTACGAATCATAAAATGATCTCCTTTTGAGAGGTATCACATAAGTTATAGTTCAATATTGATTTAGGCTATTTTAAGAGTAGATACTTCATTATATTAAAAGTTGAACAACATTGGTAACAAATCTATTTAACATTTTTATAAAACTATTCATTTCATTTTACTCTGAATCAATAAAAAGTAAAATTATTTAGAATAATTGAAACATAAAAAAATATTTAATTTAAGTGAGCAACTTTTACGAGGAGAAACTAATTTAGTCTAAATATAATATTAAGGACAAATCAAATACAGTAACAACAAATAAATGAGTTAAGAAGAATTTATTATTTTAACGTTACTTACTGTTAAATGCGCTTGACTTCAAGCAACGTATGTGTACATTTTCCTAAAAAAAAAAAATTAAATTAAATACAATTAATTAAGTCTATCAATTTTAATAAAAATAAATAACTAAATCAAAAATAAAAAAATCAATCTTTGATCTTATATAAAATAAAAATTACTGAGTCATCAAAGCCCATGATATAGCTACAAATAAAAGAAAAACTTTGTTTCATTGAGATCATATTTCAATGGACAATCAGGAAGCTGCTAATAAACAACAGGTTACAATGCTAATAAAGCACAATAATTATTTTTTTTAAATAATGAAAATATAAATTATAATGTGAATAAATAATTTTATAAAATAATATTTTAAATACCTATCTTCCGATGTTCGTGCCAGATATTCCCTATCAATGAGATTTTCTATCCTCTTCTTAATTACAACAGGTGACGGAAGGAACCTTATTTTAAGTTGCTCAGTTACCTCAGACACAAGTACGTTGTGCTATAATAAAATTATATAATTAATACAATTATATAACAAAAATATATAATTAGTAACACTGATTTGAAAAACAACCAAGTTCTATTTTATTTTAGCATAGATTTTAACAATAATGATACACACTGAATACCTTAACAGCCTTAATAAAGGTTGATGTTTTTTATCTAAAGTTTTCTCTTGTAAAATAAGAAGTTAGCCAACATTTGGCCAAGGAAAATTTGAGTTCAACCATATCAGACTATAAAGACCCACACTTCATAGTTTATATGAATAATAAGTGATAAATATTTCGCTAAGTATTATTACTTAATATTAAAAGGATCCAATTGATTTAAGATTTGTTATTAAAAGGTAAAAGTAAATAAAAAATCTGTAAATAAGTCCATTCTTTTTAAATATTTTAACATAAAAATGTGTAAAAATATTGTACAAAACAGCTGGAAATTTAACTAGAGACTTTAACCAATCTAAATTATGAAGCCTTTAATTTCAATACCCTTATGTACATTATATGAGGCATAGGATTCCAAAATCAGCCAAGACCAATTTCCAGATTTTTTAAAATAATTTTTCAACTCGACTAGCATTTTCTCAAAAAAGAAGTTAAATTAATTTGAAAATGGACATACAAAAAAATTAGGCCCCTTCCTAATCCAGTCTGACCTTTACCTTTATTGACCAGCTGAGAAAAATTTTCAAAAATGAACTTGGCTGGTTTTGGAATTCTATTCTTCATATATTACACTATGATATATTAGCATGGGTTAAAGGAAAACAAATCAGAGGAGAACAACTCAAAACAGAACAATTTTCTGGTGGGTAAAAAATACCATCCATCAACCTTTGTAAAGAAGTCCAATCAATAAACACATTGTAGAGTGCATGAAATATATGACAATTTATGACTTCATAGCTTCTTTAGAAGTAGTTAGAAGATAAACATACTAAAAGTTCCCGCCCCTGGGGGGTGAGCTAACAGATGGTGTAAGAAGTTCAATTTTTTTGGTTTTTCAATTATATCTTGAAAACGGTTGACACTAGAAAAATATGTTTCAAATAAAAATTTAATAAAGCTAATTAAATTTCCAATAACATTGATTCTATATAAATTTGTCGAAATTCCAATGGTTTTAGTGAAATACGTTATTGAAAATTGATAATTTTTGAGAAAAAAATTATTTTGACCTCACTTTTTGTCAAACTTATGCTTCTAGTACCTTCCACAATAATTTCATTTGCTCTACACCCCTCATCATTTCAGCACTTCTCTGCCCCTCATTCACTAAGTGATTAATTAATAAATCACTTCACCCCTCATTTGACTGGGGTCACATTTCTTGGCCAAAACATGTTTGTTGGTACTCTTTTGGCTATAGCTCTGACACTAATTGTTCGATCCAAAATTTCTTTTCTTCATCTGAATGCTTGTTAAATTTACTATAAGAACCTATATATTAAGTTTTGATCAAGTCCTGTTAAATACCCATACCAGTACGCTAAAAACCGCTTTCTTATTTGAGATTCAAGTTTTTTTTGGCACATTTTTCACTATAACTCCAAAACTATTTGTCCAATCTGAAATTTCTTTTTTTTTCAACTAAAATCTGGTTAAATTTACTATCAGGCCCTATATATGAAATTTAGATTAAGTCCCGTAATACACTCAAACCAGCCCACTGAAAATGTCAATATCGTCATAATTTGCAAAAACATACATATTTAGCGTTCAGGCAAACTAATTTTCAAACTAGGCATTTGATTAATACTTCAGAGCGATTTATTTAATGAATCAAACGCAGGGTTTTATTTAAATCCCACTAAACATTACAGGGTAATAACTATAGTAAATGCTTAAAAAATAATAGAAATAGAAATAAAATAACCAAAAATTCAATACTAAGTCAGACAAAAAACATGTCTCAAACCTTGATATTTTAAAATAGAAAGAATTTACCTTAAACAATAAAATTTGTAATCTCTTAAAAATGTGTAATCAAGATTTTTCATTAAGAGATCAATATAAGTGTTAATTAACAACAGTTTTAAGTTTTCTATTTTACTTACGGCCATGTGTCTTCTAGCTTTCATTATCCTGACAATTGCAGCTTCTATTTCATGTTTCCTGTCTTCATCTACTTTACTTCTCGTATCTCTCCTTTCGGGTTCAGATTCACCCTTTGCAGCTACAGTTTGGATTTTGACCCTTGAAAAAAAAAATTAAAAGTTTAACAAATAATAAATCATTTATTAATCTAAAAATCTTATTAATAAAAAAAGAAATCAATCATTACACTAAACCATGATGACTTTGGAACTAGATAGATGGTGACTCTGATACGCGATTTGATATAGAATGTGAAATTACTCAAACATTGTTGTATCAAGAAAAATGTAATGTCTGAAAGACTGTCAGTTACAGATGATTTACACTTAACAGCATCCCCTAGTAACACAAATTGTGGAAACAACAGGTTCCTTAGGTATTATCATAAATTATTTTTCAATATGAATAAACATGGGGTAAAAAAACATGAAGTACAGGCAACGTATTGAGAAAAAAAATAATTCAACAATTAAAAGAAAGAAATGAGTACTGGCAATTCAAAAATTTTTATGATCATCAACTATTAAAATTACAAAACATTCAAATATACTTCTTACTAGCATACTCCATCGCGACTATGTCCATTCTCATAATAAAGAATTTAGATAATTTTAACTAAAAATTGAAGTTTTATTTGTTTATCGATAAAAATCTTCTATTGATGTATGCAATTAAGCACTATTTCTTCAATGATGTTTTCAGGCATAAAAGTAATTTTTAATCTGGTTGAAATTGCACTAATTTGGTGTTTGAAAATTACATAAAGGAATAATTGAACATCCAATTTTTAATTTTAATCTATGAGTTGGTAATCCAGATGGACAGACTTTTAAGAAACTCAGATAATGGATTGCATCAACAGTGCTAACAAGGCCCATGAATCAAATTTTCAAACCCAATATCAAAAGGCAAATGTAAGTGAAGAAATGGTCAGGGGTGCATTGAAGTAATGTCGATCAAAAGGCAAATGATTGTTGGCAATAATTTTTAATTGCCTGAAATAATTATATCAAATTCATCTCGTTGGATTTTAATTTCTAACCAAGAAAGTATAGGACAGTGTGGTTAAACTTGTTTCTGCCACTCAACGTTGTACATTTAAATTTTAATCATTGTAAATTTTATTTTTGCTACACCTTCATGGAACTATAAAGTAAGTAGTTAAAATGTGGTACAGATGGGTTCAGTAGTTTTACCAATGTAAACTATTGCAGAATGGAATAACCATATATTGGCTGATTTACAAACCTCATTGGGATCCACAAGCTGCACCACATATTTAAGCATTTTTTAAAGATTAAATTAAAATTAAATAAATTTTATAATCAATTTTATGTTCTATATAACGCCATATCTTTATAATAGATGTAGAATGGCACTAGCTACCTATTAGTCAATTTTCAAACTTCACTGTTATGCACATATTGTCGCTTTTTTCGTAACAAGTTAATTGAAAAGCAATAGACTTTATTATTAGAGCGAGAGCCCGTGAACCCCAGACCTTCGTTATTTTATAAAAGATGAAAATTTGTCAGTGCATGCTTCCAATAGAGGTACGAACAATGGGTCATGAATGAAGTTCGGGTTACCGTGGCCTTGACAGGTAAACAGTGCTAAAGGTGTGTAAAATACCAGCCTACTATCGTCAAATTATAAAGCCTGATTTTTTGATATTTCCTTCAGAATTGTACTTACGTTATAGTATAAAAGCTGATTTTTATATCTATTACTCGGGCAATGATTAGATGATGTTTCCTCATCAGCCAGACACTTACCATCGTGGCAACCCCTTGCCAGACAACCTTAATGCTCATTTAATTGTAATTGTACTTACGTTATAGTATAAAAACTGATCTTTATATATATTACTTGAGTAATAATTAGATGATGTTTCCTCATCAGCCAGACCGTTCTGACAGTTCCAACCCCTTGCCAGACAAGCATGTAGGGAAGCTGTTATAAGGCAAGATACACATGGCTGGGTGGGGGTGAGATAGTGAGTGATGTCTGTCGCGATCCTTCACAACGCTCTTGTATTTTACTGCACATGTATTGTTTATTACTCAGTGCGTGTTTATATCAGCTTAAATAATTGTATATGTTCTTGTCAAGTATTAACTAATATTATTAATTTACTATACCAAATATAATAATAATAATAACTTTATTCGTCAAAGAACAAGTTCTTGTTTGAGTAAAGTTTGCATTGTAAACAAAATATTATTATTATTATTTTAATAGGCATGAGTGAATTTTTTTTCCCTTCCTCTCTCTCTTCCTGTGTTTTGTCGTCTTTTATATAAATACCTGTACTTTTTAATAAATCTTTATTTTCAAATATTTTCATTTTTAGCTTATTATTATTTGATGAGGCTAAAGTAGGGTCCTTTTCTTATAAATATTAACACTTGACAAGAACATATACAATTATTTAAGCTGATATAAACACGCACTGAGTAATAAACAATACATGTGCAGTAAAATACAATAGCGTAGTGAAGGGTTGTGGCAAACCTCACTCACTATCTCATTTGCACCCAGCCATATGTATCTTGCCTCGTGCTTGCTCTTACAACTACCCTTCATGCTTGTCTGGCAAGGGGTTGGAACTGTCAGAACGGTCTGGCTGATAATGAAACATCATCTAATTATTACCCAAGTAATATATATAAAGAACAGATTTTAGACTATAACGTAAGTACAATTACAATTAAATGAGCCTTAAGGGTGTCTGGCAAGGAGTTGCCACGATGGTAAGTGTCTAGCTAATAAGGAAACATCATCTAATCATTGTCCGAGTAATAAATATAAAAATCAGCTTTTATACTATAACGTAAGTAAAATTCTGAAGGAAATATCAAAAAATCAGGCTTTATAATTTGACGATAGTAGGCTGGTATTTCACACACCTTTAGCACCGCTTACCTGCCAAGGCCACGAAAACCCGAACTTCATTCATGACCCATCAATTGGGAGCATGCGCTGACAAATTTTCATCTTTTATAAAATAACGAAAGTCTGGGGTTCACGGGCTCTTAGTCTATATTGTTATATCTTCCTGGAGCTAAAAAGATGATGTGGTTAAAATTTGGTACAGATTGGTTCAGTACCTATTCGTGGTTGGTACTGAACGAAAAATGGCTTGTCCTTTTATATAATAGAATAGATATATTTACTTATACCACACTGATATTTTAAAAAAATTACCTGTGTAGTTTAGAAGTAAATGAATCATTTATGTAAAAGAGATGCGGAGGTTCATTTTCAAACCTCATTGGGATCCACAAGCTGCACCACATATTTAAGCATTTTTTAAAGATTAAATTAAAATTAAATAAATTTTATAATCAATTTTATGTTCTATATAACGCCATATCTTTATAATAGATGTAGAATGGCACTAGCTACCTATTAGTCAATTTTCAAACTTCACTGTTATGCACATATTGTCGCTTTTTTCGTAACAAGTTAATTGAAAAGCAATAGACTTTATTATTAGAGCGAGAGCCCGTGAACCCCAGACCTTCGTTATTTTATAAAAGATGAAAATTTGTCAGTGCATGCTTCCAATAGAGGTACGAACAATGGGTCATGAATGAAGTTCGGGTTACCGTGGCCTTGACAGGTAAACAGTGCTAAAGGTGTGTAAAATACCAGCCTACTATCGTCAAATTATAAAGCCTGATTTTTTGATATTTCCTTCAGAATTGTACTTACGTTATAGTATAAAAGCTGATTTTTATATCTATTACTCACTGATAACTTATACCACACTGATATTTTAAAAAAATTACCTGTGTAGTTTAGAAGTAAATGAATCATTTATGTAAAAGAGATGCGGAGGTTCAATTTCTTTAGTTTTGGGTGACTTAATAAGTATCCGTTGAGAAGCTTTTCCCATAGCCAATGATTGAAGTGCTCTAATCAAATCCTTCTCTGGGATGTCAGTCTCATTTTGTATTTCCTACAAGATTAAATACATATAATAAAATGTAATCTTGTAATCACAAATAAATTTATTATTATGATGTATAAATAGTAGCTAGAATTTTTTCCAAAATTTTTTAATGCTTCAAGGCATGAGTTGTATGTCCTACCATGAAAAAATGAAAAAAGCATGTTAGGTGTGCATTAAACAGTACATCTTTCTAATTAATGTTTTACATATTAGTAGTCCTTAATATATTATATACAAATATAATTAATATAATAACATGTCCTTTAATGTGCACAGCATTGACAATCGAAAATTGGACCTTTTCTCACAGCAAGGATTTCAAGTACATAGTGTTTCATTAATGAAAAGGTAACACTTGACAAAGAAAATACATTAATGAAAGGAAAATTATTAAGATTCTGAACTCAGTATTCTGGATTAAAGAGGTATCCATCCTTCTTGGAAATGAAAAGAAGAATATTATCATTCTTTTGTTCTTGGAACAACTCTTAATAAGGCCAAAAATAAGGACCATCAAATGAAAAGATGCCCTTAAACTAGTCTCACTTGAGGTATGCATGATGGATAGAAGGATCAATCCTAATAAACTAGTCTCTAGAAACGGATTTCCTTAGACGTAGTTGCGGCCTCTCAAGGCTTCAACACTAATAATTTTATTAAACAAACCATAGAGCAGGAGATGAATATTTTGTATGATATAGAGATCAGGAGGCTTCAGTGGTTTTGTCATTTGATGGGAATGGAAGATAATAGATCGCCAATAAAGCACTTCCTTTATAAGCTAAAGTATATAATGAACAGAAGACCAAAGAAGACTGCGAGAAGATGAAAAGGAATAGGCAGTTAAGAAGAATTGAATCAGTTTCTGCAAAAAAATGCTTCAGTCCATTCTTTTCATAAAATGAGTTAGAACTGAAAAACGTTTTTTGAAGGTAAATCCACCTTTACATGAAGAAAAGACTTCAGTCCAATGCATTGCTTCCAATGACTTCTTTCATTGACTTAAAGCCTTTTCTGCTTGTTAAGGTGGGTTTACCTTCTGCAGCCTTTTTTGCAGAGACCGATTAAATTGGCAAGAAAAGGTTCTGGGAATTAGAATAAATTAAATATAATAATCCAAATAATTAAAAAAATACATATATAACCCCACAAAATTGATATAACTAGAAGATTTCACGTTATATACACCAAGAGCCAGAATAAAATAAATATAATTATCCTTTTTACAGCAAAGTCAGATAATATGACAAGGTGTCATAAATAAAATAAAATAAAAGAAATTATAATTGAAACTCTTTGCCCTATATTTCAGTTTAATCAACTTAATCAAAAACATACAAAGAATTAATAAAGAAATATTATTTGAAATAAATATCACAGCAGTTTTACTATAACTCTGGATGAAATATGCAATCATCATAACTTAAGTTTAAAAACTAAAAACACATACAAATTTATATTTCTTTTGGGCTAAAACAAAGGTAATTAATTTATATCACCTGAAACTGGAATCCAGGCAGAAATCAGCAAATCGTTAGTCAACTAGTTAATACTTAATATAAATTATTTAAAACCCAAACATAATTTTTTTTTTTTTTTGCAAAAGTAAAACAAGGAATAAAATTAATTTGAATAAACTTGAATCACAATAAAATATTTAAGTAGCTGGATATTATATTACAATTTAGCCCTTGAATAACTGAAGTAATAACTTAAAAGAGTAATTATCTAAAAGAAACCATTGAAGTTCTTTATGGTTATATTCCATTTATTTCTTAAATTTAAAATCTCTTTAATTTGAAGCTACCAGGAATTGACTATAAAAATATTAAATAAATAATATTAGTAATATAAAAAAATCTTTCAACCAAAATCAGTAATTATTTTAATAAACAGATTAAAGAATAAAGGAAAATATTTTTTAAAGATATTTCAGTTATAAGCAATCATATGTGTCACGACAACCCAACAACTAACCAAAACCTAAATTAATGCAGAATTGAAACTGTTTCAGCATAACAGTACAAATACCAACACAAAATTCAATACTGTTTTGAGTGAAACCATTCCTGGTTGCTAGATCTCCCAGGATATAGACTTTCCATGGGAGGTGAACCCTCCAGATATAACAGGAAGAAAAGGAGCATGTAATGAGTTAATTTGAGGAAAAAACTTAAAATATTTCAATATTTTATTCATTTTAAAATTACTTAGTTTAAACATGAGGAATTATTCCTGTCCCACCCGATGTATATTTGGGTTTATAAGTAATATGATAGCTTGAAGTCCTCTTTAAGTTCAGCCTTAAATATCATGTGACTAATTAATAATAGTATTTGTTACAAAAAACGTTTGTGTATAGTATTTCACTTATTATGACATCACTCCTCTTTATTATTCATCTATTAAGTTACATGTTTCGGGAAAACTTTGTCCTATCCTCAGACTGAAAACAGTATTTCATTATAATTATACCCCTATTCTATTATTAACATCAATCAATACAACTCCTAGATTAATTAGCACATTACATATCATTATAATTTTACCTTTAACAGTTATTTCTCCTTGGTGTTAACACACCGTGTCTGTTCCTTTTACATATCTAAAATGATAATACTTCTACCTCATGGGTACAAGGGTCAATTTCAAAACTATTGTTATTTGTATTTGTACCCATGAGGTAGAAGTATTATCATTTTAGATATGTTGGAACAGACACGGTGTGTTAACACCAAGGAGAAATAACTGTTAAAGGTAAAATTATAATGATATGTAATGTGCTAATTAATCTAGGAGTTGTATTGATTGATGTTAATAATAGAATAGGAGTATAATTATAATGAAATACTGTTTTCAGTCTGAGGATGGGACAAAGTTTTCCCGAAACATGTAACTTAATAGATGAATAATAAAGAGGAGTGATGCCATAATAAGTGAAATATTTCAATAATTGTTAACTCCTTCATTGAAGAATTTAGTTTGTGTATAGTTTTGTTGTCTTATTCGATTTAAAGTTCCTCCATAAAAGACTTAACTTAAAGAATTAAGAACCATATTTCTAGATTGCTGATAAAGCACATCCTACCATCACATTTTTATAAAGTTAAACTTCGATAGCAACAGTCCCAAGGACTGTCTACTTATCGAGGGACTCTTCAAGTTAAAGTTCATGATATTAAAGTTGTGTAGAATAGTTGTGTCAGTAAGGTTAATAAAGGTCATCTCTAGAACAACTTTACATCAGGTCCATTTCTAAAACAGCTTTACTATCTCAATATATGAAAATTTCAAGAGGATTAAAAAAAATCCACTCGTTATCAAGGAAGTCATCTCAAGAGAATATCTACTAACACTAACTATAATTCTAGAATAAAAAGTACTTACTTCGTAGGTTAGTTTTTCTCGTTTATTAAATAACATTAGGACACACATTTGATAGGTGGACACTTGTATAATATGCTTCCTCGGAGCACCAGAAGAAACAGATACAGATGAAGACGCACCATCTTTTCCGCCTTCTTCATCTTCTCGACGAGAACCATAAAACACAGCATTCAAGTCCGCTGAACCCAGCTGTGGCTGTAATGTTAACTGCCTTCCACTATGCTTCCCTAAATAAAACCTGAAATAAAATTCACAGGCCATATCATCTAACATACTCATACATACTTTCATTTTAAAATGTATTTATATAACAGAATAAATATTTAAGCTGTTATGAAATTTAACGATTCATGACAACATTTGAAAATTATTTAAGATAAAAAGAGAAGTGAACAAATAAAGGGATTTATTAAACTATGTAAAAAAGAAATTTTACCGACCTCCTAAACACATCAAAGGCACTGCGTGGAGCAATAGGTATAGTGCAGTTGGGTGTGGCACTATTAGTCGGCCAGAAACCAGTGGTCAACACTCGTACACTCAGATCCACTCCATACAAATTAGCCTACAAATAATAATTATTTAGATAAATATTAAATGTGTTCAAATGATAATTATAGTAACCTAAATAGTGACAAAGAGAGTTTAAGTGAAATTGGATCATTCCCTATATTCAAAGGCAGTCTATCAGCAAAATATAAGTATATCATATCATAAGCATATAAGGCTCAGCAATGCCATACAAGTCTCAGCAGCATCAACCTCCACTCTGTCCAGCATTAGGATCAAGTAAAACGTTGTAATAAAGTTACCTGCCCTCTTCTTGGACCTTGTTTGTCCATCTTAATGGAGGTCACACATGCATCAGCATTATGCCTCAGCCTATACTGCTCATACACTTTAACGCTCTAAACATTTTAAGTATTTTCCATTAGAAAAGCAGTAAATGGTTTACTTCTGACCTCACTACCTAGAGCCCACATACACCTAGTGGCCAGTCAGTCGAGGTTACTACATGTCAACTAACGGTAGAGGTAATGAATGCTCTTGAAGAGAAGGGTCGTGACCATCTCCATTTCATTAGTGTGAGCAGGCTCACTTCAGTTGTATTCCTACCATCATGTAAAAAATGAATAATGCGCAAATTGCTAAAAATCTTAGTGACTTGAAGTTTGGATTCCGCTGGAATCAGTCTTCTTATATTGGTTCCTTGTTTTTGAATCGCTTGATTCACTTTATTGAAAAAAAAACCAAAACAGGTTTGCTTCTATATTAAAAAAATTCCTGTACCTGCTGTGATCTAACGAAAACTCTCTGCAAATACTATTGATGGCAACGAATAAATTCCCCCTCCTCTTTGCCCAGTCTTGAACCCATACTTTCCTCTTCTTGTTTTTAATTTTTTTTTCAACAGATTCCTAAACTTATGCACTAATAGTTCACATTCTACTTCCGCGGCTTCATATTCTGCCATTACGAGAACAAGAGCTAAATAATAAAGACCAACAAAAGTACTTTTCCATTTCAACTGGATAAGGTCATAAGCTCCTACTGAGAGAAATCAAGTGGTGTGACATGAGCATTACTGGTCGTATTTTTGCCCTGTTCACTAACACTAACCTGTGTGAACCCGCCTTTAGAAATAGCGAAACAATATTGAAAATAACAATAAATTGTTTTAGAGATTGCTTTACAGAACAGAGAAGGGAAAACATTAAAGATAATACAAATATACTTACTCCTGTAGATGTGATGTGCTCCTTAAACTCGTCCATTATAGTATTAGACACTGTCATATCCTTGAACATACCTTCTAGTTTAGAAGTAAACTGACAGCCACACTCTGTCTGAAAAACAATACATAAACTTTATGAATAAAATTATACTCAAAGTAAAGAAGATTCAAAGCATTACTTAATGATTAAGAATAATCATTAATCATCTAAACAAAATCTAACAATATTCTAATTCTAATATATATATATATTTTATAATATATTAATTTATCAAGTTTCTTTTAATCAACAGCTTAATATCAACAAATGAAAATAGGACCTTTTAATACTCACTTTCAACTTGGATATCATATTTTTTTCACTGTCATCTGAGACTGATTTATTAAGGAGAAGACGTTTGGCTAAGTGATTTTTGTAATATCTTTCGAACACATCTTTCTCTTGTAAGAATCGAAAAAGCACCATAGTCTTATCTAAAACTACCTCTATTTCCTGTTCTGTCATCTAAAAAGCAAAATAACAATCTATTACAGAGTAATTAATAAATACGATCAAAATGATAAACTATTGAAAATTGAAGTATTATTTCATTACCATTCAACTGATAAACAATGAATAATAGCAAATTTCAACGATTTAAAACATTCTAAAAAAAATTTATAAGAGAAATAAATAATTCATAGCAAAGAGAATACCATGGCATCATACCACAGGCAACAATTTCAATTATTTTATAATTTTATTGTTAGAGGCAAAATGGAATAGAGCTGAATCTATGAAATGAACGGAGCAGTCACAGAAAATAATTTCAGATTAATTTTGATAATATGAAATAAAATAAACATTTTAATATAAAATACAAACTTACTCCTTTAACTCCTTTTTTCAGTTTATCATCGATAAACAACGATAAGTACTCAGGGGACTTAGGATTAAGATTTAGGAAAAATTCAAAGTCAGCGGCAATCATATGTTTAAAAATTTTATCATTGTTGAAGGAGTTGTGAAGGAAGTGATCAAGTTTATCTTTCAAATCTAAAAGATTCTGAAATAGAAAAAAATTAATAATTTATAAGAAATAAATAAGAGTATATAATTGCATTTACGATGTGTTAATATAAAACTATACCTGAACAAATGTGATCGCGTTAGTGGACGGTTCTTGCTCTTCTACAAGAGCCTTCCCCTGCTCCCTGAGGTAGAGTGAGACACAGTCAGATATCGTTTTAAGACCATCTGGCACTCGTGAGAAAAGTTTGTACATACAAGCTAAGTCATCAGTCTTCTGGTGCATAAGCATGTGCACCACTCCTGAATTTTCCATCTGTAAACAATTAAAGAAACAAACAATAAGCAAGAATAACGAAACAAACATCCAAAATTTAGGTTGTTAAAAATAATAAAATGAAACTGCTGTGAAAAAAAAACATACTCTACTCATTAAAAAAAGGTCAAGCTTACAGCAAACCATTAATAATAATCTAACTATAAATTGTTATTAATACTAACAAAGAATTATTCAAATAAATTGCAATTTGCCAAATGAAAAATTGGCACTGCAGTAATCAACTGAATGATTTTTCAATCATAAAAACATAGCAGACAAAACACTTTTCTTCAGTTTCACTATCTGATATCTGATATAAATCTAGACTGACTCTATAAGGGCTAATTCTTCATCTAAAGTTGCAGGTCATCATAATTTTTTGTGAACAAAGAATAAAATTAGAATTCCTCCTTTCATAATTTGATAAATCCTATTCTCTAATTTCCACTTTATTCATACTTGCTTTACCAATAATGATGATTTTAACCCATTAGAAGAGAGTTATCCTAAAGTTAACATAATACACTGGGCATATTTACTTATCCACTTAAAAAGAGTCACCTTTCAAAACAAGAAACATGAAAGGGGGATTAGTTATTTTCCATTTGGTAGGGGGTTCTATTAACCCTCGAGTGTTCATGCGGATGACAATAGTCATTCAATTCATCCGATAGATATTTATTAGATCTCAGAACTGAAGATGAATGGTTAGCATTTTAAACTAGTTTTCAAATAAAATAATTCAAATAGAATTGGCAATTAATTCATCAATCCTATTCATCAATTTTATTGATCCTTCTATACCATCATGCGTACCTCAAGTGACAATAGTCATCGACTGCTCTTAAAATCACTGCTGTTTGTTTTGGCAGGGATGAAATGCACCTTGAGTTTGCAAGGGTGGGCGAGGGGGTTAGTCTCAGCACCTCTCCCATTTAATATTCACGCATTGTTATTCCCGTTTGTTTTGGTTGGTTAACAATTGTCCTCAATGCGAATTTTCAAAAAATGTATACAATTAGAGTTGGTTACTTACTCTTTAATAACTTAGAATGTCTCCTACTGATATTTTCGAAGTACAGTAGAGCGTCAAATATCCGAACTAATGTTGTCAGGGATGGTTCGGATAATCGAAAAGAACCTTCATGAGTTCACTTTTCGCTTTTTTCAAAGTTTTACGACTCAAACTGTCCGTCTTACTGTAAAGATTACGGGGTACCTGATGATTGTATTAGAATTACTTTTTGATTCCCCTTATCATTGATTTACCAACCCCGAAATCGATGTGTCTGACCCGATTCACTTTTTTTTAGCCACGTAATGATTTCCATTTTGTATTTAAATGAAAAGAGCTCTCATTTACTTTTTGTTAGCATGGATGATGACATGTCATTTTAAAACAAAAAGTGATCACAAAGATGGTGTGTATATTACAAAGATGATTTAAAACTAAAGGTCAGATCTATTACCAATCAAATAATTAGGATGATATTGAGAGAAACAAACGAAATGGTCTAATTAGGTATACAGTTCTCAGTTAGTAAAAATGTAGGTAAGTATACATAGAAGTTCACTTTTTTGCAGTTTCTGAGAAATAAATAGAGCTACCTTTATAGGCATTCATAGAAAAATCATTTTGTTTTTCATTTAATTTTATTTTTAAATAAAAATAATTTTAACAATACAAATAAGTAATTAGATGATCAATTTAATTAAAATTACAATCCAAAAAAAAGGTTCCGTAAATTGAACGTTCTGATAATTGACGTTCGGATAATCGACGCTCCACTGTACTGTGCTATTTGAGCAAATTTCAATTTCACTGATTCTTGAAGAATTGATGGTCCAAAGTTGATTCCTAAGAACTTATCGACACAGTCACAAAAACTGACTTGCCTTCAAATTAAATGTGTCTCCATTGAACCCCAGACTAAAGTTTACATGTCCATTTAATTTGCCATAAAATTGTTTGTACTTCTACCAAATGTGATTCGTCACAGTCGAGATACTAAGTTGGAATGTAATGCTTCATTAGAAACATAGGGTGGGGAGTCCATCATTAGTCCTGACGATTTGGATCGAAATGTTTAAATTTTCCAAATATGTGTCTTTTTGTAGATTGACACAAAACAAATAGAAGATTTTTAAATTGTGCTGTCTGATGAAGAAATATTTTTAAATTTACTTTTCTGCCGATTTATATAAATCTTTCAAAGATAGACTAAAATTAACCATAAAGTAGGCTATGAACTATTAAATGAAATAGGCTAATGGTAACTGTATTTAAAATATTCAAGATCTTTATAGTAAGCTCTTGTAATACTTTAAGGACACAGAAATAAACAATAAATTATTATCTAAAAATGATAAGAAAGTTAAAGGATTATCAAGACAGTAGTAGTTACAATACTATTATTTGAGATATACATTCTATTAATACATAATAAATCTAATACCATACCTCAACTATAGTTTTCATATGCTTCTTGATTAATTCCGTTTCAACAACTTCAACAATATATTCTTCAGTTGAATCATCTAGGTAATGTTTGGCTCTTTCAGCTTCCTCGTTAATTCTTGCCTCAACTTTTTTAATATATACAGAAGCAGAGTTCTCGGCCAAAAATTTTTGGCTCTCCATTTTGTAAAATTCCGCAGATTGGTGAAGAAAAGGTCTTTCAAAGTCTTCTTCATAGACGGACCGTGAGTTTATGCCTAGTATAACAAGCATCTGTGAAGCGTTCTTTATTGACATCCTATCTACAACTTCTCCTTTTCTTTCTCGCATTACAAGACCTAAAAGTGTTTCTCGTAGATGATCTCGAATACAGCCATATCTCACAACCTGTAATTATTACTTAAAATAATATAAAGCCAATAAAATATAAATAATTACTTAAAATAAAAAACTTATGTCATACGGGTTGTTAGGATGTTAGAAGCGAATCCTCAGACTTACACAATGGAACTTCAAAAGAAAGAGTCTCATTGGGCATTGGGTACCTGTTATGTTATTGAAGGACTTTTCTAATTAAGGTTCCTGATAGCAGGATTATGTAGACTAAATATCATGTCAACCTGTAATATCATGTGAAACCTCTTTATAGCAAAAAATCCAGTATCCCTGCTAACACGTTATTTTAAACCTTCTTCTTCTTCTTCTTTTCCTTCCTCCTCAGTGCCTCTCAGCGTGGAGGTGCATCCATGCATGCATGCAGAAATCCAACTGTCCCGGTCCCTCGCCAATGTCTTCATAGGATCCAACTGCTTTCCTCTTTTCTCTCCTATTTGAGCCATACTATCCAACCATGACATCCTTGGCCTGCCTCTTGGTCTGGCTTCGAAGAACTTGCGTGGTCCGTGATCTTCATCCATTTGGCATACATGTCCGAACCACTTTAGCTGCCTCTTCTCTATAATTTCTGTTAGTGCTTTTACCCCTAGCTCCTCTCTTATTCTGCGATTCCTGACATGTTCCCTCCGTGTTCGGCCGGCAACTCTTCTTAGATATTTCATTTCTGATGCGGTGATTCTCCTCTTCAATCGGTCGAGAAGGACCCAGCTCTCACTTCCGTATAGTAGGGTGGGAAGGTAAATTGCATTAAAAATGTACAGTTTTACCTTTTTGTCAACTTCACGTTTCCCAACAACAGTGTTGCAGGTTTGGTAATATACGTTGTTCGCTTTTTTAATACTATTGGATATTTCTTGTTGTATTTTGCCATTTTAATGCCATATTTTAAACCTAAATGTATTATTTTTGTAACAACCAAGTAATTCTTTAGTAATAAAAATCTCAAGAGGTTAAAAAATGCATTTTTTATTGTCATGTTATCAATTTTCTATTATATCTTGAATTTCCTTATACTTTATCTTTATCTACCTCTCAGTCTTCATAAACATTAAGAGACGTAGTTTTGAATATACAAAACAAGTTTAAGTATCTACAGTAAGTGCCACAGTGGACCTTCGTTTTATTGTATATTTGGATATAATGCAGATATAGTCCTCGTCTTTAAAATTAAAAATGCTATAATTTTTTTTGGCCCTTTAAAAAATTAGAAAAAAATACAAAACTCTGTAGCTTTAAAAATTTAAATGAGTTAGTAAAATTTAATGATTCAGATGGAAATACTAAGGCAATATTGAACTGAAATTGCAGGGTCATTTCCCCCTTAAGACTCATTGTAAATTAAACTAATAGTTTTAAATAAAAAAAATAATTAGATTTAATTAATAATCAAACCTACCTGATCTCTAAAGACAATAAGACCTAAATTGTAAACGTTATCCACATCATTCTGCTGAACATATACTCTGTCCATATACATTAAAATATCCCGTATCATCACCATAGATGTTTGATGATCATTCCATGCTTGGTTAAGAGTTTGAAGGAAGTTGTTGTTCAAGGACTTCAGTACATCCTCCCTAACCTGTAAACAAAAAAATAATAATAAATTAAAAAATATTGAATGCTAAACACTCAAAACTGAGAAAATAAAGAGAATGGAATTAGAAAAAAAAATTAAAATTTAATATTGAACCTTAACAGATATTTAGGAAGAATTTTGTCTTCACATTAGAAGTGCTTATAAGAATTTCCAATTTCTTTTCAATATTTATACATCAGAATACCAATACATACCATACTATTACTAAACAATAATAATATAATTGAAATCTAAGATGAACATAGCCAAAGCTAAAATGGTTTACTTTCCTTCCTTTAAAGTATCATACATAATACATTTTTTTTTTTATTAAGTAAGCTAAAAAATCAAGTGCTAAAATTACTTTAAGTATATTAAGAAATTCAAAATACTGACAAGAAAGGAATGAAGAACTAATGGATGAAACATCAACATGGAGAGTGCCTGAGGAATGATAACAAACTATTGAAATTCTGCAATGAGAACAAAAAGAGCTAATGTAGTCAAGAAAAATTACTATAACTAGTGTTGAATTACTATAAAGTAGTGTTGAAACATTATCCAACATATAAGGTATTTCAGAATCAAACATGCAATAGTCTGTTGGACCTTCATTTTTCCATACAAATAATATACAAAATTATACTGAACTAATAACTTTTCTATTAATTCGACATTCTAGTAACTGGAAGCTACCAGCTAATTAAACATATTGAACATGTATTTCTAAAGTGAAACGACTCAAAAATCCATATTTTTTATTTATCATTATGTTTAAGTTTAATACTCTTCCACAAAATGTCAAAAATGTAGGGAATTAACTTCAAATCACACCTGATACATCTCACTAGCGGTTGGGATTAAAAGATAGTTCAGAAATACTT
This sequence comes from Euschistus heros, assembly GCA_003667255.2. NCBI lineage: Eukaryota > Metazoa > Arthropoda > Insecta > Hemiptera > Pentatomidae > Euschistus > Euschistus heros. Next base: position 1,833,668 of record RCWM02000066.1, on the reverse strand, counting down.
TTGATATTTCATACAAGACTGTTAGAATTTCACAATCTTTTAATGCAGGTTTTTGAGTCATGTCACTTTTGAAATACATGGGTAACATAAATAAATAAAAACCTTCACTGTATGAATCCTAATGAAACAATCTAAACTTTATGTACCAATAAGTACATCAGCTTGATCTTTGATATCACATTAGCTTTAATAGTAAATCAACCCCTATCTTTAAACAGCTGCCAGTGAGTTTCATGTCCAGTTTTCTTCAGCTCAATGACTAATTGGATATCAGTACACAAGAAAGAAAGACGTACCGCTCAATATTTCTGTATCACTTTCATATCTCTTAGCCATTCTCCTGAATTTATAGTTGGTTGCTTCCTATATTATTTATCCACTGGCTGCCTTCTTTGTATTTTAAATAGTGAATAAAGAACAAGTTAAAAAAAGAAATTATGACAATAGAAAAAAAAAAAATTTTAATCTAGAAGCAAAGAAGTAGTTAAAAGAAAATACAATTAAAATTTCTCATACACCTTGTTTGTTCACATCTATAGTTCATGGGAAAAATTGTAACTAAATTCAGAGGTGTTCTTTTGATCCTAATAGATAAAAAATGACAACCACAAATACATCAAAGCTGCACAACCTCGTGAATTATTTCTTGAAATGCAGTTTAAAAATGTTAAAAAAATTATCTTGAATAAATTGAATGAGCTCTGCTGTTATTATAATTCTTTATTAGTAAAATATTAAAAAGTATTTATTTTTGAAATAATATTTACATGCTTGAATTCAATACTTTGTTTTATCGCATTGCTATTTCATTTATAATGAAAAATGTTTTACAAAATCAAATCAACTATAACAGTCTTAATTTTATTTATTCAATTCGCCCATATCAAATAGCAATAAACTGAAAGCATTAAGGCTTAAAATAAAATTAAAATATCAGCATTTAAAAAAAATTGCACAGTATTAAACATAAATACTAGTTTTAAAATAAAATTAGTTTAAGAATTGAATTGGATTTATAAATAATTTAAGAACAATTGATACTTTGACGAATACTAGTTACTTCAAGATTGCTTTCTCTGAAAGAAAATCCTACAGTTTTAAACAGAATTAATCAAATACCTAGATGTATTACGGATGAATATTTAAAGAATAGTAAAGGAAGGGAATGGAGGAGTTTGGATGGAATCAATGAGGATGACCTTGGTTTTCCCTGCACTAAGCTGCAACTTTCTGTTTATGGCTAGATTGTAATTGGTTGGATCCATTCCTAGAAATTAAAATAGTAAATGGAGAACAACAAGACTACCAAAAACATTCTATGAAACCCTTGTCAAATAAAAACAACTTAAGCATTCCACAATAGAAATATTCCAATGCTATTTTAAAGTAATATAGCACTTGTAAATTGTATTAAACCATCATCAGACGCACAAAACAATTATTTCATTTATAGGGTAAATCACTAGTTATGGTCATAGTTAGAGAACTGTTCAATTTGAAAAGGAATTATGTTAATACAGTTCATAAGATATCTTTAGATACAAATTTAGATTCTCAAACATGTTAAAACGTCGTTTCAAATAATTTTTTAGAAAGAGCTAAAAATACCAGTTATGGGCAAATTGTGATGGTTAGGGTCATAGCACAGACTTGTTATATTCATGTGACACAATAATCTTTAAACAAATGTTTTTAATAATTTATAAATGATTTTTAATTAATGAACAACTAGAACTATGAAAAAAATCTAAATACTAATACAATGTGATCTAATGAAAAAGTAAAATATTTATTAAAAAACACAATCATTCAATGTGTTCATTCACAAATTTTAGTTATTTCAACTAATAACTACAGTTTATAAAACTTTCATGAAACAATAGTTGAACATTAATTAAAACAACTATTTATCAGAGTAAAATTTATAGCCACACTTCTCATTGGTTTTTCTACATAAGTAGTAACTGCATACAATATGGTAGTCTTACTCCATTAAAAAGTAAATAAATTATCAGAAATCAATATGTATTTTTAATGAATAACTTTCATTCAATATTTCCTGTTTTCTTAAAACAAAGTAGCCCCTAGCAAAGTACAGAATATAACTATTTTAACTAGTAATTGCTAATTAAGAGACCTAAGATCAAACATGACCATTACTTGCAAAGGATGTAGCATTTAAGTTTTAAAATGGCATTAGAAAACAAATAAAATTCTATTTGTTGTTTTTTTAAAAGAAAGAACGTTAGTAACACCAAAGGAAAATTGAAAAGGATAAGGGTGACCATAACTCATATCTCATACTTTTATAAACTGGTTATGGTCATTTCAAAATTATTGTTAATTAAAATCAGATAGTCCCAACATAATGGAGCTTGTTTAGAAGCCTGAATTCTAATTAAAAGCAACAACTCAAAAACTAAAAATGGATGAAGCTACTCGACAATAATTCCTTAAAAATCCACACTTTTAAAAATATTACTTAAAAAGAAGAAGAGGTATTTTAGAATACAATTTGAGGTAAATATTTTTAATGGCTACTAGAAAGAGATAGGAGAGAGGGTTTTATTAGTAAATGAATCCAAAACCCTAGGGTAAGTGCACTAGTAGTTTACAGTGCACAGGTAGTTGAGTTTGATAATAAATCTCTTATAATAAGGTTTCTGTTTGAACTTTTGTTTCGTTTTAAATTTTGGCGGGTAGTTCAGTTATTTCTGTATGCAAAGAGTGACAGCCATGACTTCCTGGACGGGAAAACTGTTTTCAACACCAAATTTGTTGTCACAACTCCAGTTCAGTTGACTAAACGCCTCCTTCTTTTCCAATTAGCTAAGTATGCTCTGGTATGTATTCTGTTTTTTCTCTATCAACGGCTTATATCTGTCCAACTTATGAATATACTTTAGAATAGTAGGTATCTGTACTACATTTTACTAGATTCTAGTGGATATAGATGAAAATTAAAAGGATTTTATTGGGTGTTAACTACTAAAACATATTTATAACCTGTTGTTTAGTGCTTGACACTAGATACTTCTTATTTCTCACCTTCATTATTGAATGTGCGTTCTCTGCAAAGGAAAAATCAGGGGTAGAGGAAAGAACCAAATTTGGCTAATTTAGAGCTCAAAATTCAGTAGCTGACAGGGGGTGGGGAGCTAACTACTGAATCAACTACTAACACAACATGGAATTAGGTACCTTTTTTTTTTTCAGTTTTAAAATAGCACCAACAAAAAAAACAACAACTCAATTATGAGCCTTAGCAAATGGAGAAGGCCCTTCATAACTTCAAATGGGGAATTTCTGTTGCAGCAGCAGCAAAAAGCAATGGAGTACCTCGAAAACTAATCCCTGTCAACTACTAAAAATTGGCATCCAGGGCGTGTCAACTACTAATGCAAAAAGGTGATTTGGAAAATTATCACTTTTTCAACGTTAATATTACAAATTAAAAAAATTAGGATAACCGACAGGATTCGCATGTATCTGAAGAGGTGAAAAAAAAATATGACACATGATCAACCGAGGAAATATTGCTAAAAGTGTTAACTCCTAGTGCACTTACCCTAATCAGAAATATTTCTTTGAAGAAGAAGAAGATGAAAATGAACTTAATTCTGGGACTACTTGTCCCCTAAGAATAATATATGATTACAGTACATAGGACAATCGTCTGGCTTTGATAATTAATTATAATAAATAATAACAATAGATAATAATAAAAATTGATAAATAATTAAATTATATGTTACAAGATAACTGTGACATCTTGTAAAATGATACATCTTATGTATACTATTATAATGTATATTACATAAATATTCATGTTTTACATTAGTTCGGAAGATTGAAAATGAAGGAGGTAAAGGAATAAATGATGTTTAAAGGAAGTAAGAGTGGATCTTTTTCGAATTGTGATGGGCAATGAATTCCATAACGAGGAAGCACGGATAATAAAGGATTTCTCGAAGGATGCAGTTCGATGCACCGGAGTGTATAGGTTGATGGGTTGGGTTCTAGTATTTAAGAGGTGAATGGAGGAGCGCTGAGTAAGGAGGTCATGGATATAGGTGGGTTTTTTGGTTTTCAAGGTTTGAAATATGAGAGCACCCAGGAAGTATTGACGTCGAAAACCGGGGTACAGCCACCCGATTTCAGAATACCTGTGAGATATGTGAGAACGTCTGGAGATCCCGAAAATAAATCTAATAAAACAGTTAATTACTCTTTTACATCTCATCTCGAGCTCATCAGACAGTCCTCTATATACTACGCATCCATAGTCAAAGTTAGGAAAAATGAGTGATGATACTAAAAGTTTTCGAGTACTTAATGGTAATGAATCACAGTATTCTTCTAGAGATATCAAAAATAAAAGGAGTAGTACCTTATTGTGAATATTGTTTTAGCCAGCCAATAACTGGTGAGGTAAATAAAACCTCAATAAGTACCAATCAAAATTTCTTGGAACAACTGTTAAATGTGAATACATTTTCTTATACTTTCATTCATATTTTCCATTTATAAATTTTATTATTTAGATGACCTGTTTTGTTATTAAGTTTCCAAAAACCTACTATAAAATTGTATTTTACAACAAACTAAAGGTTTGTAAACTGCATTATTACATCGTATCAGAACCACTAAGAAATAACTGGAACTAAGAGTAAAGGAAAAGAAGTTATGGTACGAGACACAAAATGCAACTAAAAATAATAGTTCAATTAAACTCCAAAAAATAAAAAAACATAAGTCATTATAGACTGAACTGATTATTTTAGGTTGTCATATAATCTATCTCCATAACCATTGCTTATTCATAACAACTTTTATTTTCCTTTAGGATTCTATAACTAACTGCTATATATATCTTAAATAAGGGTTCATTAACACTTCAGTTATATCATGTCCTTAGAAATAGGAGATGATCCATAAAAAGCTCTAATATTCTTCTGAAAAAAATCTCAGGAAAAGCTACCACATTTCGAAAAAATAAAAAAACATAAGTCATTATAGACTGAACAACAAAAATCCATTAAATTTAATCAAAAATTACTTAATGTTCAATGTATTAAAGCAGCAATTAAAATTTCAAAATAAGCTAAAGACTATATTTTCCAATTAATATTCAATAACCTATTTTTAATAGATCATAAACATGTCAAATTTCAAACTAATTAAAAAAATTTATAAGGTCTAGAACTTTAATAACTGCTATAAATAAATAATTAGATAATAAATCCAATGAATACAAACTCAATGAACAATAACACCATAGAACAATACCAAAGCATTATCCACAAAAACAAAAATGAACCCACCTTGCTTTCCAAATGATGCGTCACAACTTCCTTCAAACCTGTATAAAGACGTTCACCATGTTTATGCAAAACCATTGTGTATGCATTCCGATACAATTCTTCAAAACTCAAGCCTGAATTATTTTTTTTCTGGATTTCTTGTATGGCATTTTTCAGAAGACCCCAGATATTTTCGACATACTTCTCGTCCATTGACATCTAAAATGAAAACAAATGGGGAACAATAACATTCAATTTCACAAAAAAAAAATCAAAAAACATGAGTAGAAGTTATTTAAATTCTTTGTAGCACCACACTCAAAACAGCTACACAATAAAACATTAATGTTTCAGTTGTGATTATTTTACAATAATTAATTAAATGTCACAGAGTTAAAAAAAACTAAAAACATTGCACACAAGTGTAGTTGTCATTGCAAATAAACAAAACTGGAAAGTAGAAGAAACCAGCAAGCAGTGGTTTGACAGTCAGCAACTGTCTCAAGTGGTGGTGGACAGCAATAAATAAACATTAATTCCATCAATGATGTCTTACAGACTGTAATGTTTTTCGGTAAGTATCTCCATGTCTGAGATCCAAGTGCCATAGCCCGACTTTGAATTTATATCTGTTGTCTTGATGGTACAGAGCCATTCGAAGACCTCGCCAGTACACCACGGGTCCATATATGTTCTGCCCATCGCTATCTTTTCACCAATAGCATTTTTTCAATGTAAATGTTTATTGAAATCCATTATATATGATATGCTAATTCCAATTGTTAGAAAAAAGTACTTAAAATTTTGAAGGATTAAACCAAAAATACACTATTCTTTTTTGTTAAGGTTACACATGTGTCAATCATATGTTCTTTCAAGGAACCACAACTAATAAGTATAGTTAATAGAGGATGAGATAAAGGAATCTTTTTCCAACACATTGTTTACTGAATGCACTAATGACAATATAAACAAACTAATTCTACAACTGAAGGGCATATATTTCAATAAATGTCTTCAAATAAATAATATCAAACCAACTGAAACAGTACTCTTTGAATTCATAACCAACAAAATGTATACACAAATAAATATTTATCATATTTACCGGGAAAGCCCGAATCCTCATCTTGCCTTCCTTTTTAGGAAGCCCACCTTTCATCATTTTGTTAGTTAATGAAGACTTCAAATTTCCAGTTTACTAACTTTCACCGTAAAATAAACTTTAGGAAATTTTCAGCTGATCACTTAACTCCATAGGTCGAACATAAAGTAATCGCAGTTGACAGAACTACGTGAATTTATTTTACAATACAACAATTTGACTAGAGATGAAGTTTTAATCATAACCTATAACAATTAAGCTTTTGAGGAATTTCATTTTGAATACCAAAATCCTATACACCAAGTCACGGTGAATCTTTCGAACTATCTTCAACTTAAAAGACTACAGTCAGCCATGTTTATAAAATCCCCAATGCTACCTTGTACCTTTAAACCTGTTAATTGAGTTTACATTACTCAATGTAACCATTTATTTTTTAATAACCAAATATGTCAAGAATATTTATTTTACGAAACTAAATATCTTTAAAAATCTATAGTGTTTGGCAGAAATTCGTTTTTCTTTTTATACCGTTACAAGTAATTGATTATTGCTAATAATTTGACAGCATAATTGTTTAATAAAATTATATTTAATATTTTATTCAACAGTTCAGTAAATTTTATTTTATTTTAATATAATGCTGCTTTGACAGTTAAAAAAATTATTCAATAATTCACCTGTCATTTACATTTAGAATAGTATTTGCTTTTAATTGTTATTTTAAAATATTTCTCTCGCATAATTTTTAACTTAAAACTTTTGTTGAGGTTAGTATATCACTAAAAATTAATTGTATGATTAAACATTATTAACGGACTCGAATTTTATTAATCAAATCATTACAAATTCCATATCTTCGGCGATCAGTGTTATTTTCGTTTCTTACTCTAAATTATTTTTAACAGACAGCATGCGGTGGCATAAATTAAAAGTGGTGCAGTTCTCAATGGGATTGTTAAAATGTATTTATAAGAAGACAGAATAAATCTCCAAGTCTCATGCTAAAAAAAGGTTGATACCCAGAATCTTCCTGTAACAGTTGCGAAACTTACATTCGTTTAACTAAAAAACAATGAGTATTAGTCACTAAAAGATAAACTTAATAGAAATACTTTTAGGGGTTATATGAACTTCAGCTAAATATTTAAATAATACTCTATTCATACAACCATTACCCATCGCATTACTTAATTTGAAGTTGTACTCTTGAATGCGTCAATAAACTGTTACTGTGTTGATATATTTCGATTTATAGAATATTATTTAAATTCAAAGGGAATTAAAAAGGTCGCAAATATCGTAGTTGAGTTCGACCTTCAGGGCAAAAGAGTTCCCAGATTGAAATCCGAAGCCAACTCCTCTCTAACAGCCTAATTTTGAATCCTATGTTAGTTTTAAAAGGCAATTTTGTTTGGTTAGGTTTTATTACTTCGTTAGTTAAGGTATACTTTCTCTTTTGCTCCATGTGCTTTTCAGTAAAGATTGTTTCTTGTATTTTCTAATTGTTTCTATCGGTTAGTATTTCTTAGACTATTGGTCCTCCTGATTTTCAGCCATTTAGATCATAAACAAGCTAGATTAATGTTACAACTTCTAATTTTTTTCCAGTAGACAAATAAGCAGTTGATGGAGCTGCTCATTCGTTCGGACTGTGAATCACCAATGAGGACTATATCTTCAGAAAATGACATCATTTGGAACGATACTCATATCAAATTTCAATATCCATCCATAACGCTCAAAGTTTTTATTTGAAACATCTTTAGGATTTCGCTGAATATGGGCTTTGCCATCCTCTTTCTGGGGCAAGTCTATCCCTAAAATTTCTATCCCACGAAGAACGTACTTTCCAATATTTACCTCCGAATATTTATACTTTAGAATGATGAATACCACAGCACAGGAGGGCACATACTTAAGTGGAAAAGATTCCAAATTGTGTAAGCTTATTTTCTTTGAGTACATAGTTCATTATAATGAACTCAAATTCTGTTTGACCATGATCCATTCTAAAACATATGATTTCTGTTTAAAAAAAAACAGTGTTGATGCAACTGATGGCTCACACATAAGTACTTAATGACTTCCCAATCGAGATCAGCGTATTTCTTAAAAGCAGGAGCATTCCGAGCAAAGTTCGTTTTTCTCAGTCCCAGAGTAATCTTGTATTTTGTTACGTTCTTAAATAAAGTATATGTTAATATAAGCATGATTTTTTTTTTTTTTTTTTTTTTTTTTTTTTTTTCAAATCTAACAAAAGCCCAAAGAATCATGCTAAATTGTTTTCACTTGTTTAGATGCGGCCTATTGGAGTGGTGATCAAAGTAACCGTCCAAAACCACTCCCTTGCTTAAGCCTCGCGCAACAACCAGAATAGAAAAAGTTAACATTTATAAGTTTTATATAGTTACATAATAGTTAAAATTTAAAGATCTGAACTTATTTATTTATAAATTTCTTTGTTGATCAGTCAGAAATATCTACTTAAGATTAATTGATAATATTTTAAACTACGGAGTGAATGGATGTTGGCACCGGTTTCAACAACGTAATTGGAGAAAAAAGGTTTTTTAATTTTTTAATATAAATAACACTCAATTGTTGAAAGACGAATTGTGATTGTAAATGAATAGTATGTATGATGATTACTTCAACATCAATTAGCCATACCACAGAATTTCAATGTTTAGATACTATGAGCCAAGTTGTTACATCTACCAGCTTCCATCTTAACAGTTTACTAGCATTCCATCTTATCAGAATTAACAACTATGTTCGTAGATAAGTACGAACTACCGGCGCTACCTTCCAGCAAATCAAATAATTTCCATATTTGTTTCCATATAGCGGCGATTCAACAAATGGAGTTAAGTGAAACAGTAATTGTTGGAACTATGTGCTCATTCATTGGGAGGTTGAAATAGCATTATCATGGAGGCCAAACAACTATTACTTATGTTTGGATTATATTGTATTTTTCATTCATTTCATACATTTCCATTTTAGTAATTCCAAAGTTAATTGTATTAATAATCTGCAATAGATTAATTACTGCTTCAGGCAGATCACAGCTGTTGACATAAATAAAACAAAGATCCTTTTCAGTTATGATCAAATGCTATAACTTTATCATTTAAAATAATGATGTCCCGATCAAAATATCACAGAGACAAAAAAATAATGATAGCACACATATATTCTGTGTAATAACTCTTGTAATTAGTGAGCATCTCCTCGTTAATCAAATAAATGTTTGCCCCTTAAACTAATCTGGCGTTGCTGTGAAATAATCTTAAAAGGTCTGGTGCCCACGATGAGCACATAATTTTAAAAAGTACTGTAGTAACAATCCTTATAACTAACTCCATGTATATGAAAAAGAAATTGTGCCCAAAATAAAGATAGAGGTGATCACATTTCAGTCATTGTTGTTGTTTGGTGGGGCTGAAAAACATCCTTAGGCACTCCCAACTAGGTCAGGAAGGGTGGAATATAATACAGGTTACTACCTATCCCAGTCATAATGGAAAGGTCAAGATTCATTAAATGGGTTCGCCACAAAATACATGCCAGTTGGGAATCGAACCCATTTTAAAACACTTTGGAACCCATTGAAAACCCGTTGGCTGATTTTGGCATTTGATTAATTCAGATATTTACGTTCCCTTCTCCATCGGCCAATACAATATCTCAAGTTCAGGTTTCAACCTGTCATCGATAATTTTCTATCATTCAGATTATATCTTTTGTCTCTTTAAGTTTATGAACTTCGGTGACAAATATTCGTTTCTACTTAGAAAATACCCTTTGGGGAATAGTTTGCCTCTTGAGCGAGTGGATGTCGAAATTAGTGGTTTACCTAAAACAGTAATTTGGGTACCTACTGTTAATAAGGTTATGGAAGGGATTAATATACTTCGCTGTAATAAACTGGCGGGAAAGTTAGAACGGTGTGTGTTATGCGGGTTCGGCTTTTGGTTAGAGTAAACAATATATAAGTGGTACTGTTGTTTTCCAAACATTTATTTTATTTTATTTTTTTTTTTTATTTTAATAACTGGTTTTTATTTTTATTGAGGAGGCTAGGACCTACGAAAGGTTGAAGCGCCATGGAGAAAGAAAGGTTATTTTTATGTTTAGGTCATGTCCCCAGTAAGACCGTTTATAGAATCATCTGTAAGAAATTACCTCTACAAATTATTGTTTGAAACCATCCCATCCATATTCGCTTGCGGATAATGAATAATAATTTTAATACCTTCAATAAAATTACGGGTTAGAATTCAATCCATACTTCACAGCAAATGTTTTCACTCACTGTAGATCTAGTAAATATTTTGGAAGATAAGATTTTTTTTTCTTCCATGCGTCACATTTGTCAAATGAATTTTTTTCAATCCTAGTCTGAGGTGATGTGTAAACATAGTGCGAAACGTGCTGGCCAGCATTGTAGATGTTTAAAACATTTCCAGGTTTCTTGTGAGTAAATCTTGTGGGAATGGTTAACACCTTGTTTACGATTTGTTGTTGTAAATTTCACTTTTATATTTGGCAATGAAGACCACATGTGGCACCTGGCAATGGAATATATAAAATAGCGAGTATTCTGGTATGGTTTAGGCCGAGAAATAATAGTCTTCTTCTATTTAAAATGTAATATGTCGTTGGTTCTATTTAAAGAATCCAAAGCACCATTACTATCAACAATACAGTTATCTGGAGATCAGTTCCATAGTGGTGACTTGAGCCAGGAAATGACGTAATGTTAGGTCAACAAATAACAGGAGACAATGTCTAGCGATCACGTCGACAGACAAAATGCTTTTCGGTTGTCTATAGACATTTGCTGAGACATCATATCTGGACTGATTGGAGTTCAAAATAGCCGTATTTACGTCTTCCGTCCGAAATGGGAGAGCTGAAACAATTGTTAGCCAGAGATACCTTATCCCCTAGTTGAGGTATTCATGATAGATTTCAAATTAATTATCATAGTACTACAGGAGGGACGTGTATTTAAATAATGGTACATTCACCACGCATCTAGCATATTACATGTATCAAATATGTTTGTGATTTCATAAAATATTGACAATTTAGAACTGATTTAAATTTTATTTTTTAAGATAAATATTGGATTGACACAATAAATAACATTAGAAATAACAAAAATTTCCTAGTATAACACAATTAAGTAAACATAAAACAAACAAACAAAAAATAAATAAATAAATAAAAACTTCAATGCGTTCGATTCCATTTGGTTTTTGGTCTTCTTTAGTCCAGTCAATAAAGAATTATAGAGTGCATTTTCTGTAATCCAAGGTTTTTCTTCAGAAACATGTTCAGGGTAGTCAGAAAGTCCTGGAGTTTTCGGACCTGGAAACAGGAAGGGGGGGGGGGCGCGAAAGGTCCCTTTTTTTTGGTTATGCACTCATATCTCGAAAACGGTGCGTCGTATGCAAAAATGATTATTTACTAAATTAATGTTATTAAATTCTCTACAACTTTTATTATATACACTTTTTCATATTCTGTACCTTTTCCAAAATATACGCTTAGAAAGTGTGAACATTTCCGGGAAAAAAAAATTCACCTCACGTTTTCTGTTAAACTTCCCTCCATATCTTCCAAAATGTTCATTCTTCGACAAAACTCTTTATAAATAATATTGTATAAAATTAAATTTACTTCAAAATACACCTATATATGCTAATTTAACTCAACCTGTAAAATGTTACATAAATTTTAACTTTTCTTGGTAAAACATGCTAAACGTTCTTCACATTTGCCAAGCGTATATCTCGTAAACGGTATAGAATATGAAAAATGTGTAGAAAACAAAAGTTGTAGACAGTTTAATCACCTTTAATTTATTAAATAGGTTTTTTTTTTTTTTTTTTTTTTTTTTTTCCTGGCATACGACGTACCGTTTTCGAAATATGAGCGCAAAACCAAATAATAGAACCTATCGCGCCCCCCCCCCCCTTCCTATTCCCACACCCAAAAACTCCAGGACTTTTAGTAGGTTTACTTTCTAACTACCCTGAACATGTTTCCGAAGAAAAACCTTGGATTACAGAAAAAACAATCTACACCCTATTTCAGGCCTTCATTGATCAGGACTATCTTTATATCTTCCAGTTTAAAAAAATAAAATAAAATACATAATGTTCCAATTTATATATGGATTCAGATTTATTTGAATGATCTTGTAAAGTATTTTTCAAAGTTTAATAGAAATTTAACTTGTTAAGAGTTACAATAACTAAAATGAATAAAATGAGAAAACTAGAAATGTTTGAAAAACGAAGTATAAACGTTTAATAGTGGTGGAAGTAGTTTTTGTTCCTTTCTTTTTTACAATAAAATTATAAATTCTTTTTTATTATAAATTAAGATTGCCAATTATGCTATAATATTTCATTAAATTTAATGAATATATATATATATATATATATATATATATATATATATATATATATATATATATATATATATATATATATATATTATATATATATATATATATAGGCATAGGGAATATGCCTTATTATTATTTATACACACACACACACATATATATATATATATATATATATATATATATATATATATATATATATATATATATATATGTGTGTGTGTGTGTGTGTGTATAAATAATAATAAGGCATATTCCCTACCAATATGTTTTTCTAATTTCAGCCTTAAATAAAAATATAAATAATTCAAATACTCGCTTGGAACATTAAAAAGTACGAGCGTATTTGGTAAATTTATTATTTACAAATAGAACTAAAAATCTATTGATGCAAAGCATAGATTTATATGATTAAACTGCAACTATAATAGTGGTGTATAGTGGCCATTCCAAAACAATTGGATCTCTTGGATAATATCTTCTAGTGACAATTTATCTATCAGCTTCTTTTATAAAATTTCTTTGCAGGAAGTTGTACATTATTTCTTGAGATATTCCAATAGGCTGACATTTTAGAACAAAATTCTAAACCAAGAGAGTTTACATAATTGATAATTTAAGTGATCGACCGCATTAGAATTAACTATTTATAATACATTGAATTAGCTTTGTATTATTTCTCAACGAGTATTGATTTTGTTGAGATAATCTAATACACTAGGGAAGCTTGCAACTTCCATATAATAACTGCATCGATAGCAGTATGATTATATATACTGTAAAAAATTAAAGTTATTATACTTCTTGCATTTATATATATACATATGTGTGATATTTGGTTCATTATCTTATGTGAGAATTGATGTATATAAAGATGAAACCAATCACTTTATTAGTATTTCAATTTCAAATTTTCAACACTAACATAAATACATTATAATGCAAAGAGGCTACAAAGCAAGGAAGAAAAGGGAAAATGAAAACCCGTAACAAAACGAGAAGCAAAGTTTTCCGGAGGAGGGGGGATCACTCCTACGTGCATTATATTTTTTTATCTTTATAAAACGTTTAAAATGTTTACTATGGATATAAAATATTTCTCAAATCTATATCTATCTATTGCATCCTACAAATACATTTCATCCAGTCAACGAATTTTTTTTTTTTTTTTTTTTTTTTTTTTTTTTTTTGTAGAAGCAGCGTCTTATTCAAAATTTTTATATCATATTAAAGATAATTATTTAAAAAAACAACAATTTTTGTATAAATATGTATACACCGCTTTTTTATCCACTTATTCAACATATTGATAACATAAGTATTTTTATATTTGACCTGTACACAAGTTTATATTTTTTTATTTGATTTATTATTTAATGTACTAAAAATCCTTAATAGACAACAATAATTTTAAGTTGCACTAGTTAAAAAAAAAGTTTTATTAATTTTTCTTTTTGTTTCACATATTTTATCATCGTTTAATATTGCAAAAATTTATTCTTTTTCAGATGCACGGTATTTTTGTACTCCGAGACCATGGTTTTGATTAAAAAAAAAAATCAGTTTTAAGATGATTGCATCGGATCATATGTTCCTGATAAGGCCTTGAATCACCAAATATGTGCAGGGAGATAATGTTTCACAGACGTCATGCATGAAAATGACCTTAGAAAGTACTCTTTTTCAAGTTTATTCAGAAAAATTTTAAAGTAGTTTCGAGGGGGGTTTCAATTGTTTCGAATAAAATATAATGTGAGCTATAGATCACATACATATAAGTTAAATCTTTATTATTTTTTAATCAGTATTGATTTCATTAAATTACGCGAAAACAAGGAGAGCTTGCAACTAAAAGATTAGATAAAAACTGTATAAATAACAATGATTTCTTTATGTTATCTACTCTCAAGAATAAAACGAAATTGTCAACATCAGGCAGCGAGAACACGCTACTTGTGTACTTACATTGTAAAAAGAAATTTATCATGATTATAACTCTAGAAATATTTGTTTTCTCATCTCATATCATAAGTAGATACATTTTTATCTTCACCTATTTTATTTTAACATGATCTATCGAAATTCGTGTAAAATCAAAAACTGATTAGTATTTAAAATAATTAGGCAATACTTGTTTTTAAATACTGGGTCTTTTAAAAACTAAATTGACAGCTATAGGGTATTATTTTTTCAAATGTACTTTCTCGTAATAATATTTTCTGAAACAGTCGAATTGTTAAATTAATTTGATTGAAAGAAAAAAATAATTATAATTTGTTTAGTTACAGTTATTTAGTTAAAAAAAAAAATTATACATTAGTACACTTATACATGACTAATAGAAATCAATTTTTTTTAATTTTGCCGGACGACCCTTGTAATATAAGAGAATATGATATTTTGAGTTGTTATCCTTTAGCCCCGTCCAGGGGTCACTATAAACCACACAGTCATAGTCAAAGTGATGGAAAATACCAGTAGTTTAAGCATTAATTAGGAAAGGTGACATGAACTTGGAATAACTTGAAAGTGCATTAAGACATGCAACGTAGTATCTTAAAGTAGCACTTCCGCTTTACAACCGAATCACAATAACGCAAAAGGACATCGTAAAATAAAACAAAATATGGACGCTTAAATTACATCCTTAAAACTGCATCATTCCATCTATTAGTACAGTTTGATATACAGCTGCAGTCTATGTTTAGTTGAAGTATGGAACATATCAATGTATTTTTATTTTCTATCAATACAATTTTAAAACTAATAAATTACCAAATTTTAAATGTTTAGGGTAAGATTGTGCATATTTAAATTATAAACATAATATATGAGTAATTTCTAGTTTGCATGGCATTTAATTTTGAACTAATCGTGAATCTTAGTTAACATTTCTTTAGCTGAAAACTTCGAATAATTCTGTTTAAAGAAATTATTAATTTACTTTGATTGTCTCATGTAAATAAAGGAGAATGGTATTCATTTATCAACATTTACCTAATCCTGTATACCTAGGACTTCATAATTTTTGCTTTTTCTCTCTTTAATGCAATGTCATATTCAAAATATTTGGCAAGTTCACCACAACAATATTTTTGCAATTTTATTATACCTAGTAGCTGGAAATCTATGTGTTCCATTAGAAGGCCTTATTTTTATATTCTTCAATAATAATTTGATGTGTTCATTCATCACTTCACTCCATGTCTGGACTTGAAAGCGAAGCAATAATAATTTACTTAGTGTCATTCCGACGGAGTAGAGGATGCACAAAATACCTTTGCTATTATGCTGACAAGTGTTTCCCCTGATGTAGTATGTTACATGTCTGCACACCTCTTACCAAGAAAGGGTTTTGTCAATGACGCTCTAATTTTAAATAAAAAAATTCTTGAAATCTATTGCTCATTTATCTTCATAAATGACTTCTCATCAATGGTAGTAATGATCATTATAGGAGTCTATTGTTTTCATCAATGACTGATTCTGGCACTATATTCAGTTGAGCGAACAAGATCCACTTTATAATTTGACAGAAAAACGATCATAGGAGTAGGAAGAGAGCTTAAGGAAATAGCACTCATCACAGGGTAGCTTTAAGAGAAGAGGTCAGTCAACTGGTTAGAAGAGCGATAAATATGAAATTAAGTAACATCAAAATACAAGGTAAATATAATTGAAGTCTTTGCATAAAATGTATCTTTTTTAATGCATAAAATAATGAATTAAACCCTAATAAGAGTAAAACTGACAGGTAAACACATCTAACATACCTTAAAAACTTTTTGCCTTCAGATTATCACAGGTTTTGCTACTTTTAAAAATTTTTAATACTACAGATGAGCAAGAAACCCATCTACAGGATTTCTACAAACGTGTAATTTTAACATCACCTAATATGATGATTATTTTAATAAAAAAAAAAAATTATAAGCAAGATTTATCAAAGTTTATAAAAAAGCAGGAGTTTCTCAATTTAACATTTTTGTTTTTATTTATTTTATTCTTTCTTTGTTCTAAATTAAGTTTAATTTTCTTTCCCGTCTGATTTAATTTTTTTTTTTTTGCAATGAACAAAAGGAGATGGTTGGAAACGAACAATTAAAACAATAACGAAAATGTTTCCCTAAAGATAGCAGTTCATTAAAATTCATCTCATGTTCTAATAAACATTTATCTTAGAAACAGAATTAAACACTCTAAAAATTATTTAAATTTTTCTCTTACACACTTTTATTACCACTTTGGAATTAGAGAGGAAAAATGACAAATAAAAAGTAACGTATAACAGCCACTTCTTCTTGTTCTTCTTTAAAACGGGATTACCCTTCATTGAGTTTCTGTCAGGCCAAACATTCTTTCCACTGTTCCCTGTCCCAACAATCACCGCCACTCAGACCTCTTCCTGCCTTTTCCTCTTCTATTTCATCCTCCCATCTCTTTGCTGGTCGTCCTCTCTTTCTATTTCCCAGAGGGTTCCATTTTCTCACCATTTCAGGCAATCTTCCAGGAGGCATCCGACGTACACAACCACTTAATATTAGGAAACAAGAATACAAATAAGAAGCACAAATTAAAGCATATTATATACATCCAAAAAACCTACTGGAGGTTGATGCCGACAAACAAAATTAATAGAGGGATACAAATGTATATAACAAAAATTATTTATTTTAGGAAATCAAGTGTATAAAAAAAAAAAAGTGATAGAACTATGAGATATTTTAAATTAAAAATAAAGCAATATATAAACATAATGTCACATGTATTTACACAATTTATCATAGATTACATCCTAAAAGTATTTAAATCATTTAACAAAAACAATATTACCCTGAATATGGACGGATTAAAATATTTCTTAGAAAAAATAAATATTACTTTCTTATTTACAAACTTTTGTCTATTAAAATAATTTCTCACAGCTTTATTAATTGGCATTAGAAATATACATATATTGTGCTGACATTTTGTACTGCATCATAGTTAAACTTTTAAACACAAATAACATGTTTTTGATGTAAAAATGAGTGTTCTAATATAGGTCACTTTCAGATGATTTATTTTGCTAAAACTAAAGAAAAAAAGTTATCCATAGATAATATTTGCTTAATTTTAATAATAATTCCCACAACATTTAACAATACATTAACACATGCACATTATATTAGCATCAGTATTTCTTGAACCATACAGAACAAAGCAAAGGAAGGACACAGTTCATTAAAAAAAAAAAAATTAATTTGTACAAGTACACATAAACATAATTTATTGTGTATAAAAATAATTACTTTTACTTATTATCTTACATTCAATGTAAAATTCCAAACTGGATATCTTAACTAAATAAGTAAATTTTTACTAGAATGCAAATGAAAATTATGCATAAGTAATTAATAAAATTTATATAAACTCCAAAACATAATAACATCCTATAACTCTTTAGATAAGCTTTAAATGAAATAATAAATTACTAAAAAATAAAGAAACAACTAAAGGACGGATAAAATTAACAAAATATTGCAACAAAACTCATTTTTTTTTTTTTTTAATTAGAAAACAAGGATTTAAGCATGATCACAACCATTGAAACTATTCAGACCAGGCTGAGTGAATCATATTCAAGGTCAAGCCCATGACAAAAATAATTTGGAAAATTAATATTAATAAGGCAAGCAATATAGAACAGTATTGTACGATAAATGAAGCTAAAGGGCAACAGAGTAAGTGAAATAAATCCCACATAGTGGTACACCATTTTGAATATTAACCATTTTAAAAACTATCAGCGAGAGTAAAATACTGCAGAAATTAATCATTTTCATCAAAAAAATAAATAAAAACTTTATTTTACAACTAAAGAGATATTGCAGTAAATCAATTAATGTATACAGTAGAAACTTGATAGCATAACTTACTTGATAACACATAAATGTTTTTAATCCCAACGAGATCCTTATCAACTAAAACAATTACTTGTTACAATAATAAAAAATTAAAATTTTAACACAAAATATGACAGCAAGGGCTCATCCAAAATTTATGAAAACCATTGATGTTTTGTAACATGACTTTTAGTCTTCTACTTCAATATCACAAACCTCAGTTGGAAGAGTTCCCGAAAGCAAGAGAGTTTCTTAAATCTCTTTGAGAGCCAAGCAATCTAGATTCTACTGTATTAATATTTATCTATAAATATTAGGATTATATATATAGGATTGTATTGAATATTACTTTTATGGTTTATTACCATGGAGAAAAGCAATTTTACAGTTTACTTGTATTAATCAATTAGTTTTAATTGTTGTGCTATGATTTTTATATAATTTCATAATTTAATTCTTTTTATTTAATTTAAAAGAAAAATGAATTTACGTTCCTCCTCATGAGATTCTGATACATAGAAAATAATATTACATCACTTGCAGATGCATACTATAGATATACATATATTTTACAAAATTTTACATCATGACATTACATTTTTTTTTTAGTTAAACTTATAACCTAAATTTATAAAATTTTATAAGTGTGGTAAAAAATATTTGTTTCTCTTAGTCTTTGCAAGAAAGAGATGAATCATAATCATTAATAATGATTTTGATGCAAGTATTAATATACCCAGTTAACTGGAACCCACTGGTGTTCATTACTGATTTTATTAAGGGCTTCATGAACCTGAAGGAATGTTTGGTCAAAGTCTTC
Organism: Euschistus heros; assembly: GCA_003667255.2. Classification (NCBI taxonomy): domain Eukaryota; kingdom Metazoa; phylum Arthropoda; class Insecta; order Hemiptera; family Pentatomidae; genus Euschistus; species Euschistus heros. Next base: position 1,814,128 of record RCWM02000066.1, on the reverse strand, counting down.
ATTCACAATAACTAAGTCAATATACTTGTCAAATGCTCTCTGAAGCATGGCACTTTCCTCAACAGTTCTTTTAATATCGTCCTCCTGAAAATATATCAATTAACATTAGAAATGAATATCTCAACAAGAAAGTTAATTATAAAAACACTATCTGATACAATAAGGATTCCAAAATTTCATCCAAAAAAAACAAAAAAAACATTAAAAACAATACATTATAATAGTTTATAAACAAAATCATAATCTAAAATCTAAATACACATAGTACCGCTAAATAGTATGAGGGAACATTCCACAGAGTTTAGACCAAGTGTTGCATTTTGGGACCAACTCTCTCCTGCAATTCGAATCCATATTTCTTTCCTCGAGCAGCTCACGGACACTGTCCTCCCATCTCATGTATGGTCTTCCTCTTGGTCTACTTCACCTACATACACCTTGCCATATGCTTATTTAAAATGGTATTGGACCTTTTGACTTCAAGATTAGGACATATGGTGGTGTTCTGTATCCTTTCTCTTTGGACCCTAACTTTGCGAAAGTGGCACATATCCATGGTTTGGATTCAATTCTTATGCTTTGAGATGAGAGTCCACTATCCAGAAGAGTACAAGAGAATGGAGAGGAAAGTTGTTATATAAACACTCATTACAGTTTTCATCATAACCTCTCTTCTACCAAGAAATCTCCTCTGGAGCAAACAGAATACTCTTCTGGCTTCTATAATTCAGCGAAACACTTCCTCATCAATCTAACCACTTTCGTTGAGAGGAACACCTTGATATTTGAAATTATCCATTTGCTCTAATCTGTCTTCGTTCACTTATAGTAATCTCATTAATCTCAAGAATTTGTTTCCCATTCACATGCATGTAGTTTTTCCCCGATTAATTTTCATATCAATTGTTGTTATTTAGTCTTATAAAAGTTTATATTGAATTGATAGTCTCAGTCATTGGTGGCAAGCAACACCAGAAAATAACAAAGAGAATCTTATCTGTTTCATTCACAACATAGCTATCCTTATTGTAACCAAAGGTTGACTGCACTAGTCTGAAGGAAAGAACAAGAAAAAATAACCACCTAATAATTACATTTGCCTTATTTCCTCTTTTGGCAACATGTGTACATTTTATCTTCTTTTTCTTTTTTTTATTAGTTTCTTTTGTATCTTAGGGGTTTCCTTTTATTATTTTAGTTGCCATGCCAGTAAAATCTATTTTGTTAATAACTTTCTTAAACTGATGATATATTATATATTACATTTTTACGATTATCTTACATTTATTAATTTATGTATTATGATTTTTAACTATAGTTAATATTCTATTTAAATAGATTTGCATCTATAGAAACATTTGCTAAAGAGCTTTATGGAACCCTGTCTTTTTCTCACTTAAGCATAGCATGGTACTGAAGGATGGTTTTTATATAGCTTAATCGGTATGTAATTATTTATTTATTTTCTCTAATATTATCCCCCGGGTGGAATTCTTAGCTGTTAGCCTCACATTTAACAAACAACAACAAATTCAATGAGCATAAAAAAAAAAAAAAAAAAATCAAACTTAAATTTTTTTGTCATTAACAGTCTAATCATATTTTTCATTCTCCTACTCTTAGTAATCACTATACTATTTCATATTTATAAAAATTAAAAAAACAAATTACCTCATACACTGAAGCAAGTGATTCAAGAGTTCTGGCCCGCCTTGAGCTGTACCTGATAGAACTGGTACGGTCAAACTGAACACACAAGCATTCACATATAACATGCCAAATATATAATGTTAACAAAAAAAATCAATTCAAAACAAAAATTATCAAAATACTAGGTACTAACTAATGAAACAGTAATTAAACAACAAAAGGTAGGAAACAGGACTAATATAGCTTTCTCTAAGATTAGCCATTCCAACAAAAACAATTAAAACCAGCCTTACCGCAAGACTACGACTTGAAACACCCGTTGATCTTCCAAAATCATAAAGCTGTTTCAATAATTCCATACCAGGAGCTGCGATAAATATCACATACGGCATATATTCAGAGGAATTGTGAAGAATCTTCAAGGCCTAAGAAAGATATGTTTGAAGATTATATTTAGCTAATCATTTAATATTAAAAATATTTTATATAACCTTAAAATTTATTTATAATTAAAAAGAGAAACTTACAGCAGGACTGCAGTCTAATACACACATTTTTCCATCTTTAATAATATTCTGAATGGCCTGAAGCGAAGTACCGTAGAGGTGGCCATTATGCTCACCATACTCCAACATTCTATGTTCTCGGATCTCTTTATCGAACTCTTCTCGTGAAACAAACCAATAGCTTTTACCACTCTCTTCTAACTCTCTTGGTGGACGAGATGTCACTAAAAATAATTAAAATTGTTCAAATAAGTAAAATTCAATCAAAATAGGGTATCAACATGAACATACAGCAGCTAAGGGAAATTTTTTTATCTATTTAATGGGATAAATCAGAAAAAATTATCATTTTCTTTGTGTTTGAACTATGGATTGTAATTCCTCTCTTATTTACATTCAAGAGATATAAATTGTGACAAGAAGTCTGTTTCATTCCATCTAAATCATATGGTAGAAAGCATGTCCCCAAAAGGAAAGATTGAGGTTCAGAGCCTAGATCTGATCCTCAATCTTTCCTTTGGTTACAATGATCTTAAGGTAGGAAATTTCTGTTATTTTGCTCCATTACTGAAAAAATGTTTTCAGCAGTTGAGGATAATTAAGTATGTGAATTTTAAGATGAAGACTCTTTAAATGAAAGGGCGGAGCGAAGTTGGTTCCAAAATTTAATGAAGGCGACATAAGCCTTGAAAGTAAATCGGGATCAAGGCATTCTTAACTAAACGAGGAGGCTTTTATAGTTCCTTCAATTCAGAGCTCTAATAAGAACTACAGCAAAGAATATAAGATGTTTTAGTTCAGTAATATCCGAGCAAGTCTTCTTCTGGCAAGATGTCAAGTGACATAACTCTTGCTATACAAAAACAAAACTAGCTGATTTAGTTAGAATCAAGCTTCTTCACTCTAGTAGAATATAGTCCCAACCTGGTAGTTTAATTATCAGACTACCACTTGTTTAGGTTAATCGCTCATTTCTTTTGTGGAAAATCTTTCACCAATGTAGTTCAGGAGTTTTCGATTTCAAACCCAAAGAGTGGTATCGTCAAGGAATTCTACAGCTGGCTTCCAGATGGCAACAAGCATATGGAGCATAATTGTTTATATTTTGATAATTAATAATCATGTAAGTACTTGACAAATAAACCTAGATTTTAGCCTATAAAGAAGTATTTTTTTAAAAATCATCCCATTATTTTTAGGATAACAATTGCAATGAATGTACATTGATCATATTTATTGATCAAAATAAACACAGTGGATTCCTTATAGTCCAGTCAATAAACACATTGTAGAGTGCACGGAATATGCGATAATTTTTTACTTCATAGCTTCGTTAGGAATAGTTAGAAGGTAAACATACTATAAGTTCCTGCCCCTGGGGGTGTGAGCTGATGATGTCGGGGGGGGGGGGGGGGGGGGGGGGGGGGGGAGCGGGAGTTAAGTTAATTTTTTTTGTTTGTTTCGATTATATCTCAAAAACGGTTGACTCTAAAAAAATATGTTTCAAATAAACATTAAAGCTAATTAAAGTTCCTATAAAATTGATTCTATATAATTTTTTTAGTTATTCTAACAGTTTTTAAGATATTCGTTATTGAAAATCAGTGATTTTCGGGAAAACAACAAATGTTACCTCACTTTTTGTCAAACTTTTGCTTCTAGTGCCTTCCATGATCGTTTCTCAGAAAAAATGTCAGAATCAAAATCATAGAGCATAAAATGTATTTTAATTTCATTTATACGTTTCTGGCATTTGAAGCAAAAGTTTGGCAAAAAGTAAGGTAACATTTCCTTTTTCCCGAAAATCTCTGATTTTCAATAACGTAAATCTCGTAAGCGGTTAGAATTGCGACAAATTTATATATAGTCAACTTTATAGGTAATTTAATTGGCCTTAATTTTGATTTGTAACATATTTTTCTAGAGCCAACTGTTTTCGAGATATAACTGAAAAACTACAAAAATTGAACTTTTCCCCTCTCCTCATCGTTAGGTCACCCCCCAGGGGCGGGGACTTTTAGTATGTTTGCCTTCAAACATTTCATCCAAAGCTACATCCCTCATTGACTGGACTATTAAAATTTTAACAATGTAAATTTTTTTATAATTTCTTCAACAAAAAAGCTAATGAATAATCATTTACCATATAGAAAATAAGGAACATAAAAGAAGGTCTGCTATAATTATTAAACACAACTAATTCAATAATTAACAAACTGTTATAACTCATTCACTCTAATTAAATCTTTTCAATAATGATACTTAAGGAACCACATGATACAAGTCACTTTTTGGCTAGAAATAGTTAAGACCTTATCCTTCATGTAGAATTTCAAACTGGATCCATTTCCAAGGCCAGATTTGGAAAAAAAAAAAGAAAAAAAAAAAAAGAAAACCAAAGGCAACACTGCTACAGCTAGCTATGACCACATGCCACAAAGGGAAGCCTTTGTTTACATGTTACAACTAAGCTGTTCTCTGTGTGATACATCAGGGAAGTAGAGGCAGTAGTAAATTCCTCATTTTTTCTTGTATAAATTAATGTAGTAAACTCATTTTTTTGCTTTATTTGGATAATATTAATAATAAGAACCAATCAGTTTGATGTGTATCTTGTAGAGTTGGAAAAATGACTTTGGTATGTTCTTGCTCAAGACATGACATAATAATTATTAATTAAGATAAAGTGAATTAATGAACAACATAAAGTATCTTATTAATTATTAACCAACAAAAACAACTAACAAATTATTCATTAATTTAAACAAGTAGAAAGCAATTTCATAAACTAATACATTTAAATCTTATGTAGTAGAACAAAAAAAAAAAAAAAAAAAAAAAAAAAAAAAAAAAATTGCAAGCCACCATCCATAAAATCAGTCCAGTTGAATGGCCAATCAATACTTACATGGAATTACAGAAGCAAACTTGTCTGGATCACTATTAATAATTCTATGTTTTAATGTTCTTCTACCAACACCATGGCTTCCTACTAACGCTAGAGTCCGTCTTTGGAAGGGAGGCAATCTGGTAACTTCCTCATAAAGCATCAGCTCAGCCTTGTCAAATTCTGTGTTGGCTTTTGATTGATAAATTATTTTTCTTTTCTTTTTTGAGATCTAAAACAATACAAAAATATTAGCCCATAGTTAAAAATATTTTTTTTTGAAGAAATAATATGCAGTTTGGTGTGTTTGTGACTCTTTTTGCAGCCTGTAAAAGATATATTTTGATATATGTTTAGTGCAGAAGCTGATAAATGTTTATAGAAAAAAAAAAAAAATAAACCCCTAGAGAAGAGCAACTGGTGTCATCATCAACCAATATTGTTTTTAATACCTGTGGTAAGATCAAGAATAAACAGGAAAACTGATGAGGAAAGCCAAATAAATGAAATCACTGAAGTTTTTTTTTCTCATTTTCAAATTGTTTGTTGGATCTTAACACCCTTATCTGATTGGTAAGCAAACTTAAATTCAGATTATTTTGAAACACTAGCAAAAATCAAATATTATCTTTAAATAAACAATGATATTGTCTTTTTCCTCTTTAAATACTAACATTTACTTGCGCTATTTAAACTGAGAAATTCATTGAATACAATCGTTAAGATACTTTTGAAAAGAATCTTGTGTACGAAGAATTAAAAAGATGATTGATCTAGTAACCATCGTGGGTCATGTTAAATGGCACCTAGAAAAGGCAGCTATTGGTATGGATGTCAGTTTGGAAACTAGGCCACTGTTAACTAGGACACACCTTATACCACCTTCACATGTTATTTATAAATTTTTTTGATAAATTATTGCCATTTACATAAGAAGTTTGTATAAGAAATTATGGTAATTTATTATAGAATTAAAAATATTCATATTGAAAGGAGAAAATTGTGTTAATAAAACTGATGAGTTTCCAATATACTTCATTCATTCATTCATTCATCAATGGCATAACTCTTGAAAAGTCAAGGCCTCCTGCACCTTAGTCCGCCAGTCCTCTCTATTCGCTGCCGCCGCTCTCCAGTTCGGATCCCCAAGATGGTCCTTGGGTCCGCTGCCACTCCATCAATCCATCGCAACCGAGGTCTTCCCACTCTTCTCATGCCATAAACCTTTTCGTCTAGAATTCTTCTAGGAATCTGGTCTGGGATCATTTTAACTATATGCCCTGCCTATCGATGACATCCTGCCTTTATTATCCTTACAATATCAGGGTTCATGTAGAGACTCGTAATTTCAGCATTAGTGTGAATTCTCCAGGTTCCATTGGTGCTAATTGGTAGATAAATTCTTCTCAGGATCCTTCTTTCGAACCTTAGGAGGAGTGCTTCCAGTGTACCAGTCAATGTCCAACATTCAGAAGCATAGGTAAGCACTGGTCTTATCATGGTTTTATATATTTGCACTTTTGTGGTTCGAGATACTGTCCAGCTTTTTAAATGATTTTGTAACCCAAAATAACATTTGTTTGCAGTTATGATTCTTCGTTGGATCTCAGCCTGTATTTCGTTGTTGGAGTTTACTTGTGAACCAAGATATAAAAATTTGTTCACCGTTTCAAACGAAAAGTCTCCAGCAACTAAGTGTGACGGCTCCTGACCATCAAGTCGTGGGCCAGCATGCATATATTTTGTCTTTACTTCATTCACCTCCAAACCAAATCTCGATGCTACTGCCTGAAGGCTGAGGAAGCTATTTTTCAAATCAGTTGGAGTTCTTCCAATTATGTCAACATCATCTGCAAATGCTAAAATCATACTGGGCTTGTTAAATATTGTTTCCCCGACCTGTATCCCAGATTTTCTCACTGCACTTTCGAGGGCCAGATTAAACAGCAAACATGCGAGACAGTCCCCCTGCCTCAGCCCTTTATGGGTTTCAAAGCTACCAGTTATATCACCCTGGATTTGCACTGTGCATTCTACTTTCTTCATTGTATTGTATTCATACCAGCTTCAGTGGTATTCCCATCTCAAGAAGTTCCTGGTACAGTTCGTTTCTCTTTATACTCAGATATACTTGATATCTGAAATAGTCTCCTGGGATAAAAAAATGTAAAAGATTACAGTAAAAAAAAACTTTATATATAAACTGTATACATTAACTTAAAAGGAGAGATGGTGGAAAAGAAAGTATTTAAATGTTAGATTTGAAAATACGGTAGGACATCATTATGCAGGGCTCTATAAAATTAACCAGCGTTCCAAGGGCCAATTTTTTTATTTTTTTATTTAATTAGGTTGTTTTTTTTTACACTATTTATTTTATTTGTATAATATTTATTTAAAAAAATGAATACATTAGATTATTTTTTACGATTACATAATTGTTAATTATGTATTGTTCTTTAAAATAATGAATAGAAAAACATGGCTAGCTGGTATCGTATGAATGAAATGTTTCAGGTAACTATGAATTAGTCCAATTCATATTCTAGAAATGGTAATATTTTCAAGTGTTTCTATGGAACTCCCACTGGTCTTTTTGCCTACAAAACAAAATTATTTACTCAGATGAGCCTTAGTCTCCATTTAATTATGAACAAATGAATTGTCACAAATAAAAAAAGTGTCGTTTCAATGCTAGAACAGAAATTTTATAAGCACAGTAGAAAAAGGTGCATGGGTTAAAACATTGTTCGCTAAATCAGGAATTCATGAGAAAACTGTCCATGATATTTTGAAAAGAAAAAAGAAATTTCTGACTTCATATTATCGTTGGCCCAAACATAGTGTTCTCGGAAAAAAATGAAGAACACTTCATTAAAAGGCGTAGATGAAGCTGAATACCAATGGTTTATGCAAAAACATTCTGAGGGAGTTCCTATTTATGGAACAATGGTAAGTGAAAAAGCAATAGGGTTTCATGAAAACTTTTCCCTGCTCCTCTAGGATGGCTTCAAAAGATACACCACTGTCAGGCAGTTGGTAATTCAAGGGGAGAGTCTCAGCGGTGATAATATTGTAGCCACCTCATTCTCAACTTCTTTAATCTATACATTCAAGTCAATAAAATGTAATTCGTTTATCCGAGGTTTTCAATATTCTAGGATAATGGGTGAAACCAGATGCCCTATTTTTTAATTTGTTATAATATGTTTTTAAAGGGTTACCTTATGTGGCTATTACAGAGATAAATATTCCTTTGTGAATTATTGCAGAAAAAATTCTAAACTTTCACAACAATTTTCCTTAAATTTTTGCAATTTATAAACTATACAGGTGCCACAAATATAATGGGGAAGGTTTATTAATTCATGGAAAAGTTTATTCAATAAACAAACTGTATTTAAATAAATAACAATTAATTACCCTTGTTCCGCAGATGCCAATTTTGTGAACATAGTCAGCTTCAGGTTTAACAAAAGCTTTTCGCCTTTCTTCTAACTCTTCTGAAGGAATAAGACCAACAAATCCATTTCCTTCCACTTTTTTGGCCTGCCACCAATTAGGGTCTTTCTGGTTTAAAATCTAAAATTTTACATACATTGATTAATTGCAACAATTATGTAATGGTTAATCATAGAAAATGAAACATAAAATACTTTGTATTTCTTACTTAATTATTAAAAAAAAAAATGATTTTAGGATCAAAATAATTTACCTCAAGAATATCACCGTGTTGGAATGGTAATCCAAGTTCTTTACATGGCAACAATGAATCTTCATTTGGATCATAGTCAAAGAGAGCCCTCATGAAGGCCTAAAAATTTGACAAGGGATTATTGTCATTAATTGTTAGATGATATATATTAAACTTCATTAAGAATTAATTATACATTATTCTTATAGTTATCACTAATAGATATTATAATAAATACAACATACATCACATAATCTCTAGAGCAAATGTGATAAATAAATGAACAAAACTAATAAACATAATGGATAAAACAAATTCATCAGTATTTCTTAATACTCTAAAATTATTTTAATTAATAATTATTAATAACAATTTGGTTGATACCTTATGAGTTTTATTAAGTTTGTTGTCATTATCTTGAGTTGGCATAACTTTGAAACGAACTGTGTCGTTTGTAGCTGCAACTTCGGCTCTGAGATCATCAGGTGTTGAAACGGATACATCATTTACTTCAATTATGATGTCTCCTGGTTTAAGTAAACCTTGCCTGTCAATAGTACTTCCAGTCAATATACGGGCCACAACTAAATTACCTTGGCTATCTTGTTCCACAGTTAATCCCTAAAAAAATAGTAAAAATGATAAAATAATAAGATATATGAACACTAGAATATCAAATTATATAAACGAAGTAAGCCTGTAATCACTGTCAATAAGTTTTTTTTATCAAAGGGATAAAGTTTAACTATAGCACAGTATTATTAATGAGTTAAGAATATATCTAATTATTTTCAATTTCATAATGGTTTGTTTGATTCTTAATAAATAATATTATTTTTTTTTTTATTTAAATCTATAAATAAGCCATTAATTATATTTAAATAATAAATTTAATTGAAACTCATGAATAGTAAAAAAAAAAAAAAAAAAATTTAGCTAAAAGTACTGTTTCACAACCACTGGTTATACAATGAGGTAGTGTGGTCAGCACATATGCTCAACCACTAGGTTTTTTCCACAACCCACTTCATAGATACTAGGTGGACACAGTGAGAGTCTTTACGTATAAGCTATACAAATACATATATAATTGCATACATACTCAATATACATAAACATACTGATAGACAATTTTTTCAGGGGAAATATAATGCTTTTAGATCTCATCTTATGGGGAGGCACGGTAGCTCAGTGGATAAGGCAACTAACTGCCAAGTGCCAGAGCCTGAGTCTGATTGAAGGCTGAAAATTTATATTTCATTATCTCAGTCGTTGATAGACTTCAGGGTCAGGAGATCCTCCTGGGGCACAACCAACCTCTACAAAGTGGGCAGCCTTAATTTGGGAAAAAACCTGGCAGTTGAGTGTGATTTTGGTCAAAACTCCTCCTTTCACAACAGTTGGCCCATATATATGTACCAAAGTACTTTCTGAACACAAGACCCTTCATTGGTTGTAGCAGTACATTTATTGTTTAATTTTTTTTTTTTAGATATCACCTTAGTTCACATAAATAACGATCACTCAACTAGTCCGTTGTGATGAAAAATATAAATGACAATTTAACTATTTCATGAATGAAATTGTCGCTCAACAAATAGAAAAAATTGTAAATAGTTGTGCTCAAAGGACAAATATAAGTCGAATAATATTTTTATCTTACATACTATGGTTCTTTTCTTGAATAAGGCAAAGGTTAACAAAATCAGTGTCTCAAAAGACTATATTGGACTCGAATTCAGATAATAATGATAATAATAATAGATATTAAAATTCATATTTTATTTTCACCAATTTTAAGTTCAAAACAATTACTAATTTATTAATCTACTTTTTAATTAAGTTTCATAGTCATTTCCATTATCATCTTAACTTCCTCGTCAAACAATCTGTTGTCTATTGCATCTCTTTTGTTCTACAACTTTATCTGTCCAACTACAACTTCTTCTCTATAAAGCTATCCTTCATGACTTCATGCAGCTTCCCTCTTTCGATACTTAGTCCAAGATACCATCAATAAATTAAACAGACTCCAAAACAGAACCCTAATGACAATATGAAGAGCACCCTCTTGGCATACAGATCGACTGACTGATTTTGAATCATGATTTAATTTGGAAAACCCTGTTCAGTACATAAAACATTAATAAAACACATCAAATTTTATGATATGCTTCTTACCCTGTCCAACCCTCTTTTTTCTTCCCTGAACCCCCCTTCAAAGCTAACCAACTGGAATCGAAGGACTAATTCTTGTCTTAAAACTCTCTTTTAATTATCATTTAAAATTTTTTTTTTTTTTAATTTATTCCCCTTTATTTCTTTTTTTCTATGTTACTCCCTTAATCTCAGTGTAACATTGCCACTGAATGTCGCTCTTTAATATTTAACACTATGTTTTAATAATGCTCATTCAACTTAAAACATACAAAAAGATGAAACTTAGTAAAACAATATTTAGGAACATTATATTTTAAAATAAGGGTGTTTTAAAATTTTTTGAAAAAAAAAAAATACAAATAAAACAGATGAATGATGAACAGTTGAATGATGACGACATAAGAAGGCTAATAGATATAATGACTAAATAGCTAAGGCTATTGTAACAGACCAAATATAAATTACTAGATTGAACAAAGAGATTGTGAAACTCTTCCCTGCCCTCTCGAGTACAGGCACAGACAATAGAGAAATTACTAGTTCATTCCAACGATTAGACATCTTTATAACTCTCTATGATGAGAACTCAGTAATCTCTGTTCAGTCTTTTATTTTTAATTTATACAGTGAAATTATCTTTTTTCTAAAATATATTTCTTAATATCATTTCTTTAAACAATCTTTTGTTTTGTTTTTTCATATTCCTATTTCAGAGTGTAAATATTTTAAGATACATAATCTTACTTATATTTGAATCATCCTCCTCATGGTTCAGAGTTTGGCTTGAATAGAGGATATGAGAGGAAAGTTCTAAAAACAGGTAACTGACAGTTCTTAAATAAATAAAAATTATCCTATTTATACTTTCCCATTATCAATTTCAATCAAAAAAAGCTTAAAGTGCATTCAAGTTGAAGTACAAATCATTATATCCTAATCAGTCATTACACTTTTTATATACTTTCATTCTCTTTTTTTCTATATTAATTTTCATTTAATTTACTAACTTGGTCCTTTTATCTATTATTTCTTTATATACTCAAATTAAAATGTTTAATTAAACTGTTATAAGGAGAATAGTTTTATATTAAAATAGTTATATGAAGGTGACTATTGAGATGTAGTTAAATTTAAAAAAAAAATGTATTCTATCAATTTGATAGGAAATATATTATAAAAAGAGTACAGAGAACTATCAAACTAAGCCTAACAGGATTACATATTAAAGATTAAATGCATAACAAAAGATAATATGATGAGAGTAATTCTTTTTAAATATAAATTCATGTAATATTCATACTTCAAGATCAAAGAAATTATTTACCAAAGGCTCATTAGGTACTTTCCGTAGGCCTACTACCCTGATTGTTTGAGTTTCCATTGCGTCGTTATGTTCAAGTTCCACCAGAGGCAACTGGCTACCCGTGCTTTCCCACACGGACCTACCCCCACCACTTCTCCTTGCCACCGCCACTGTATCGTGTGTTTCTATCAATGACTAAAAAAATTAAAATAAAGTAATAATTAATAATACAGCAATCAATTTAATCAAACAGAAGCATATGATAAATCATAAAATAAACTTCAGAATTTTTTTAATAAAGCTATCATCAATAAGAGAGATTTAAATAAAAATTAATTAATTAATTCATTTGGTATATAATTATTAAAAAATTGAAACATACATTGAAAGCCCAAAAGTTTGAAAAAAAAAAAAAAAAAAAAAAAAAAAAAAAAAAAAAAAAAAAAAAAAACAAAAAAAAAAAAAAAAAAAAAAAAAAAAAAAAAAAAAAAAAAAAAAAAAAAAAAAAAAAAAAAAAAAAAAAAAAAAAAAAAAAAAAAAAAAAAAAAAAACCAAATTATAATTCTTGCTTGTTATCGGCAATAAATAAATGGTAGTAAAATGAAAAATATTATCACATTTACTTAGATATTGGTGGAAGATTTATTTTTAAAATAGTTTACTGCAAAAGTATATTTACTATCTTTACTACCTTAACATGTGGTTTGTTTAATATCACAGCTAATTCTCTAGCATGCAGTCGACTTGATGTCCTACAGGTAGCAGCTATTTCACGGGCGATTTTAACGTTTCCAGTTGAAACAGGTTCAATCACTTTTTCACTATTCTCAAGCTTGTCTTGAGTCTGAAATTAATTAAAATTTATTAGGATACCATAAATGATAAGAAACTAATAATCAATAGGTGATAATAATTATGTTTAAAATAATATCCTTGTAAATCTTTTATAAAAAATAACTTAATTTTAGGGCTTGAAGTTTCTATAGTGTCTAGAAAAAAAAAAAGGCATCAGCAATTTCACTTAAACGTCAGTATTAAGATGTCTCCTATGCATACCAGTAACATCCCAATATTCAAATAAAGTTAAATCATGACATTAATACAAAAACTAATTTATAGAATTAAACTCAATTTAATAGGCAAAATAAAAAAATTCAAATGATTGATTAAAGGCTAAAATTTTATTCATAAAATTAAGTACTTAATTTTATTACTTGAAAAATAAAATGTACAGAGCAATATTAAAAAATTTGATAAATAAAAAAAAAAAAAATTGTAATCAATAATGACAATATAAGATTTAAAAAAAAAAGTCATAATTCATGTTCAACTACAAATCACTTGTTATAACTAAAAAATATACAACTTAGTATATTTGTTTAAATACAAAAACAGTATTTTTTATATAGTGAATTGTAATATAATCCCTAAAAAAAAAAAAAAATAAAAAAAAAAAAAAAAAAAAAAAAAAATATAAAAAAAAAAAAAAAAAAATGGGGGGAGTATTAAACCATGAATAAACAAGCTGAATCAGGAGTTTGATTTAATATAAATTAAATTAAAGAAAACTTCTATATTTTTTAAGGTACAAAATTAATATTAAATAACATAAAAATTTAAAAATTAAAATTAAAAAATAAAACACGAAAGGTTGACTAACTTGCATCCGTACTGAGAATCTAATATTGAACAAAAATAATGAGAAAGTAAACTAAGTTGGAAAATATCGAACCAAATTGTTATTGAATATTTCAATACGATTTAATTTACTGGTACAGAAAATTAAATTGTGCTCTTTTTAACTGGCAGTGGTTTAAGTTTTTTTTTTGGAAATATAGGAGGGGCAAAAACAATGGTTTCAACAGTGAAGAGCTGTCCAACTAATTCAACAGTTTCAAAATATGTGCATGCAACAATTTTTAGAAGTGACAGTTTACATTGGAGAATCTCTAACACAACAGAGCATTGTTTCGGTGTTTATTCTTCTTTGTAACTAATTAATTTCTTTCCATTCTCTAAGAATAATTTTTTATGATAAAAACATAATTATATAATTCTACAATCAACAATCTGCAACTCTCATGTGTCCAAATACATGCAGTATGTAATTAACATAAAATCAATGGTTTGATATTGCTCATAGTGACTATTTATAGACATAACTTTCTCTTTAAGGAACAGATTTATTATTATAGTAACATCAAATGCAGTTAACAAAAAAAAAGGGGATAGTTGCAAGGAATTTATCAAGATAACAGTTACTATTGAAAAAACAAATTAAAATAATAATATTCAAAGGGAGGGGGAAGATTATAAACATTTAAAAGTACCAGACAGGCCACTCCCCCCTCAAGGCAACTGTAAACATCCGAATTCCATTGAGAGGTGACGCCCAGTCAACTACCTGTCCTCAACAAAGGTCCCTTTTCACACAATGGGCCATAAGTATCGTCTGCCTATTTTTCTACTACTTACGGTTTTATTTCAATGAGGTAATGAAGTCAAAAAGAGATGCAACTTGTTGACTAAAAGAAGCACTGGTAACTGGTAGCTTCAAGTGAACTGGTCTGTTAAGTGAAGAACTAGAATAGGTATTCTGCTAAACGGTGTTAAATTGGTGGGTTCAAGAGTTCACAAGGCCTAATGAAGAACAGAGAATAACAAATATAAAAACCTAACGTGCCTACATCAGCGATGCTCGAGGGGCACGTACTAGTTAGGTGACGTCAGGTTATCCCCCACCAACTCGGCGGATAGTCGCGTCGAATGAAATTGGTTACCTTTCGTCCCATCCATTGTTTATGTTTTCTCAACGATTAGAACTATCTCATAACATGATATCCAACAATTTTTTTGTCGAGAAAAACTTAATAAATATTTATAACTATCGAGTGTCCAATTACACAAATGCTTGGTATTATAGCATAAATTAAAAAATGCGGAAATGATAAATGCCACTCCTAAGGAGTTTGTTATCAACTTAGCAGCTTCCTTTATCAATATGAATAAAATTTAACTCAAATATTATTTGATAAATAATATAAACACTAGTTTTCTTCGAGCTTTTGATATATTTTCATCACTGCTGGTACTGTTGCTTCTGATCCATGTTAACTCAGTAACTAAAAGATGTTGGGATAAATGATTTTCAAGATTATTAGAGGAATTTTTAGCAGATATATCTTTGTTACTTATTTTTCACTATTTTGATGCTATTGATGGAAACCCCTTGACTCACAAACGCAAATGAGTAAAACGTTTCTCATCTACGAATTGTTAAAGGCGTAAAATTAGTGAGAATACGTAAAAAATTTGTAACTATTTATTTTAGGAAATTCTCTACTCAAAAAGGCAACACGAAATGATAGTTCCTCAATGCAACAACAATTATTTTTAAAATATGGCAAAATTTATCTGCTAATTAAGGAATCTTTGTTTATGATTATAGCCCCAGAAGTCAGATTCTTTTGAAACAAATCAATAAATTTTGTTAGTTAACAGGAAAACGGTTTGTCCTTTGAATGAGTAAATATTTACAGATTTGTTCAAGAACTATCTACATCGTACTATTACATTTGAAATAAAAATTGTTCGATAAATTTAGGAGAACGAAGGCTGCTTGAAAATAATGGATAGATTCAGTAATTTTTTTTTTACTATAACCAACCACCATACTTCCACTTATGTTAAATAGCTGAGAAAATAAAAACGTACCTAAAAGACTAGAAATATTTTAGGCAAAACATGGGCTCCCATTTTTCTATTTTAGGTTTAGACTGAGGAATAAATGTTCATAACTCATCTCATACCTTTCGGATGATTTACACGATGACATGACGACCTGATTGTAAACGAACGGATGAAGAACGCAACGGCACGAATGTTGACTGATTAATGACTGAGTACTGGCGTAGCAAGGTGGGGGGGGGGGGGGGGGGGGATTGTCATGGTGAAATCAAGTAACATACACATAATTGTACGGGGATATGCATTAAATGTAACTTTTGATTTTTAGTGTATATTTTGTATTTTTTAAAATAGTATAGATAGGGCTGGTTGATCAAGCATCTATTATTGAAATGTATAAATGTATATATTTTTTTATTAATTATTATACAAAAAAAAAAAAAAAAAAAAAAAAAAAAAAAAAATTGAAGGGTGATAGCCACAAATAGCCGTTAACAACCAACCGGCTATTTCCAGAATTTAAGGATCATCAAGGCTCAAAACCACAAAGTCACACTGATGCTGACTATCCACAAAAACTAAGCAACATCTCTCGTAAACAGTTCAAGATACAATTCCTAAACAAACATTATGTGTTAAGTTATTAACTGCTATTATGGAGTGTAAAGTTACACATTTTTTTGTATCATTCAATAGGATTTTTTTGTAACTCAATAATTACCAGATTTGATATCTTCACTTTATTCACGAAAAATAACATTTTTTTTTTTTTTTTTTTTAGTCTTTTATAAGATTCTAGTACGAATATATTTGTATGATAATCCTAAATTTGGAACTATGGTGTAAATCAGTGTACTTATAAGAGAAAAACATTAAAATCGTGATGAGTGTCACCTTTTATGCAGCCGGGTCATGGACCATTAAAGATAGACAATCAGAAAGTCTTTTAGCAATAGACATAGAAAACAGCAGAGTATCATGCAGTATCTCTAAGATTCGAAAAATTATAGTGGAGATCGGAAACAAAAAGGAAGAGAGGTCGCCCAAGAATATACTGGATTAGTGAATTCAAACAAGGATTGATGGGCATAAGAATGTACGTAGGAAACTGGTTCAACTGAAGATGGAGGTACTTAAATATGGTGATGAAATTTAACTGAAATAATGATGTAAAAGTCGTTAAATAATATAGAATCAGAGTATTTTTTTTTTAAATGGAATATATTATTTTAAATAGAAAATTATTAACGCTGTTAAGAAAAATAGGAGGGAGAGAAGGTAATTAGGACTAACGACTATATTATGATAATGTAGTTGACAAAATGAGAAAGTTGGAGTCTGATAGCGCACGTTCACTAACCGCTTTCTAGGTCCAATCTTCAACTTAAATCTTATAACTTAAATCAGCAAACCTTAGAGAAATAACATCTCTTAAAATAAATTACCATGTCCACTGGGTAAACTTAACAAATAGTGAAAAGATACGGGATAGTGACCAGCAAATGAAGGCAACAATTGGTGTAAACTCCGTCAGGACAAACTTCCGGTTGACAATCGGGTGTCCAATAAACAGGATTTAATTGAGACAAGTTCAGCTTGACTTCTTTCACAAACTGGGATAGATTCGATGTAATCTTTTTCACGGCAAGATGATATATCTTATATTGAACAATAACAGTTTTTTTTTCGTAAAATGGACATCACTTCTAAAAATTAAAGTTTGTTGTTTTTTGATATTAAAAAATAATATTATTTAGAAATAGAAATTTTTACTTTGTTTTTAAAAAAACATATAAAAGGATGACGAGTGTTTTTTATCTGCCTCACTACGTTTGTAATAATTAATTCATATAATACTGGAAAAATAACACGATATAATTTAATATGTATAATCTAAAGTCAGAATAATAATTTATTGTTCTGAATTAAAAACAATAATTATAATGTTTTGTTTTTAAAGTTTTTATAAGTAAAAAAAAAAAAAGAAGAAGGCATTTGTTAATTAGGAATTTATAGAAAGGTATTCATAGATTATTTAACTACATATAACTGTTTACAACTAAATATCTCAGAACTTATCGATAATTGAAAATAGATTATTAAAATTTACTTCATACACAGTACGCTTCATCAACCTACACGTGTGTATCCTCTCTATCCGTCTGCAGAGAATTTAGTTAAATAATAAAATTAAACAATGACTGCTAATGCTGATTTTATTTTCAGACATAACATTATTGATTTTAGGAGTCCAACAAAGTTCGAAAGACTTCAAAAAATAATGGATATATTACCAAAAAAAGTATATCAATGGTCAATAGATTATTAAAAATGGCAAATAAGCAGTTACAATTCAGAATTGAGCAGATATTGCTATGCCCTGACATCTCTATTAGTCCAGACAAATGTAAAACAAACAAGACATATGAAAGATGTGTAATGGCTGGAAATGGATATTTTCAAATATGACTCATTGAACTTATGTTTTTTTTTTTCCATCATCACGATCAATTGAACAGCTATCCTTTATGTGTGCAATTGTAAAAAAACAAAAGAAATATTTTATCGTATTTTTCAGGATTTGTTCGAACAAAAACTACAATTGGAAATTTAAACTAATTTTTTTTTTTTTCTTGTTTCATAAATTGCGACTAACAATCATTAATTTAACAGTAATAAAATACATCATTTATTCATACAGCACAGTAATTTGTTCTCTGATATCGTTCTAAATTTATTTTGATTTAATAAATTTCGTAGTTATAGTACTAAAAAGTTTTTAACTAACTGATGGACTTCACGATATCACAGGTCGTGAAACTTGTTTTTCAATGCAGTTTGGATAATAGAGAATAATCCCATCTGAATATTTAAGATAGGTAATAAACACTATTTTTAGATAGAAGAATGAACTAAGTAAAAGGTGGAGGTTTTGGTGCAATCAAAAAGAATGGGATCTAAAAACTTTTAGAGAGGAAAAAATGTTAGGCTAATAAAATATAATGAAAGAGAACAATTATAAAGGTCATCCTTCAAAGTACAAATATATTTATCTTAGTACATCAGCAACTATAAACCATTACAGTGAAAGGGATAGGAATATAGTAAGCGTATGCGACAGAAATATAATGCAGTTGGCATACATGTGGGAGTTCAGCACCCATTGGTACACCTGGCTTGGAATTCACTAATATTTTATCACAGTAGTTCCTTATGTGGAGCTCCCCCGGTTCTTCTTTTATTTTATTTTTTTCAAATAAAACGAAAATAAAACTTTTGTAGCAATATTGGTTGAGTTTGTCGCGACATCTTCAGAGTGAAGTGCGTACATAATCACGCACAGAATGTCTTAAATAACTTGCATTAATGCATAAACTATATGCTTTTATGTTGTTAGACACAGCTAGAGAGTTCATCAAATATTTTATTTTTGTCAAAAAAGGTCTTGTCCGTAATGAAATTATACACCCTTCTATTGATATATGTTATAATTGTTTCTATTCACCGCGTTAACCTATCATATTCTTTAGCATTTAGGGATATTGTCAGTTAATAAAGGTTGTAAAGTACTTTTTTTATTTGATGATGTTATAATTTTAAAAATATGAATGTATAAAATATATTACAAGTACTCTACTCATAATTCAGCACACTGTTTGCATTATTTAACTTATTCCTGGCTACTTACAATGTATGCTACTTATCTTTAGAGCTAATGTATAAGTCAGCATTGCGATATCCTTCTCTACCTAATGCATGGTCTTCCATCCTTAGTCCAGACCGCTCCAGCCTCCTTGTCCTGCACCATTCTCCTCACCTTTCTCTATCCAAAAATCCCGTTTATATATTTCTTGGGTCCCTCTTAAATAGGGGTATACTCTCTCCACCTAACCTTCGAATTTCTTCTCTTGAATTTTGAATCCTTTGTTTGAAAACATTTTCCAGGGTATTCTGGTCAACTTGCAGACAAAGGATCAAAGCCGATTGGCGCATTAGTACAGAGGCTATATCTTAATTTCGTGCTTACCTATATGTATCTGCGCTAAGGGCGCCGCTACCATTAAAACTATTTCTATATAAAATAATTAACATTGGATGCTATTTGATTGTAAGTCAAATAAATTACAATGCCTCGCTTATTATTCACTATGCCAGCAGGTATAGTCGGGAGAGAAATAAAATAAAATAAATAATTTTTACTGTAATAAATAGTAAATAAAAATTAATAATAATATAACATTATTTCAAAACCTAGTAATTACGAACATAATCAACAAATTTATCGTAAATTATCAGTTTTTAATGGACAAAAGCGAAACAGAGCAAAAAGTAACCCTTTCATTTCAGTTGGAAGTGGAGAATTTCACTTTCCATTTCATCTTCTCTCTCCACGGCAGCTCCCTCCAGATAAGCATCAAACTGTGCATTACTTCACGGTACTCGCTTTTATATTCCAATTTTCTTATTTCTCCTTATTTTTGAAAATATTGCACTATATTATGATCATTTTAAATTAAAGATTCTACACTTTTACATATCTTTATGGCAGCTAGTAAAAATAAAACAAGACACACTTTTGAAGGAGATGAACAAATATAAAAGTTGTTAAGAAATCCTTTATCCAAAGGAATAGCAATACTTTCTCACGGGTAGAAAATGTTTAGGGAAGAAAGGATCTCGTCAAGAAGTCATCCGGTTGATAATAACTGGCAGGTAGACTTATAGATTTTTTTACAAGAGAGAGGGGAAGGGGAGATTCAGTGATTGTGTAACTGGATACCATCAGGTATCCTATTATCCTTTAGGTATCTTTGTTAACAAAATACAGAATTGCTGATCCAAGATAGTTAAAAAGTGGTTGTCGGAGATAAAGTCGTTTATCATTATTTTAGTCGTAAAATAATCTCTTTTGCTATTTCTAACATGGTAGGGGTAGGTTATAATTCCATTCAAAAGACCGATTTAAACCCTTCATGTTAATAAAAAATAAAACCGACTTCATTCACAAATCTTATTTCCTCGCACATCTTTCCCTGTTTTTCGTTTAACGAAACCGTACCTAAATTGATAAAAATACCTAAAAATTAGTAAAGGATTTAATATGGCTTGATTCTACGCAATCATTAAACAAGACGTAGCTAATGATAACAGGGCAGTGTGAATGGAGAAGGTTGTATGAGCCAGAAATCGAATGCAAACAAAACATTCAAAAGTGAAAAATCTTGTAGTTCCTATCTTATAATCTGTACAATATTTATGAACGACAAATAGTAAAAGAGACTAAACGTCTCCCACCATTTCCACAGAAAACCATGAGTTACCACCTCTATATATTTACCACTTGTTACGTGAATGTTGGTCCATTTGCGTTCTATTCTATGTTTGGAGAATACATGTGAGTAAATTGTACCAATTTAAAAATAAAGTGGCATTTTTAACAGATGGTTACTTAAATATATTAATGTTACAGAAATTCTACAAATGCCTACTTCAACCTATTCCTCCTACTACCTATTTTCAATCTACGACTCTATGACTCTATAACCTATTATCGAGGAATTTCCATGTATTCTGCACTAATGTAAATTCTCGCCACCTCCATCGTTTTTCAATTTGTCAGCTGGTACGTACCACGTTTTCTATGCGGAATTGTAAAAACTGTTTATACTTCGGGCAGGAAAAACTTATTCAACTAATAATTAGAGCATCACTAAATAAAATAACAAATTAACTTTTTTAAATATTTAAATTGAAATTTCCAGTTAGACTCTGGTTTTCGTGTATTTCTCAAAATTAGTAATTTAGCACTAAAGACATTTTCAATTTACACTTCCAATATTTTTATAACTGTACATTTACGTTTGATTTTATACAGAATTATGGTAAATTACGAAGCTAGATTTTTGAGGAATATTTCAGAGATAAAACATAATTTTCAGATGAGTAAACTTTATGCTAAAATATGATTTTTATTACATAATTAATTATATATTGGGTTTGAAGGAATTTTTGTTTGTCAGGGCTTAACTTCTTTACGTACAATAACTAGGGCGGGAAGGACAGTCTATCCTGAAGGTAACGGATCGATTCTAGACAGATTTAAATTTAAAGGATTCATTTTCACACACCAAGAAATGAAACAAACCAACCAAGTTGGGAATCGAAAGCACGATCTTCTTAGCCACAACACGCTCGGCCATCATCGGCCCAAATGAGGTTATTAATGAATTTAGTAAAACTGAGTAATTGGTGAACAATTCAATAATTGTTTTTCTTTTTTTTTTTTTTTTAAATTATATACTTATGCAATATCTGTAAACTAAATCAAAATATTGTTCAGGATTATTGTCGCTGATGTCTATTCCAAAATGAACGAGAAATTATTTTCTAAAAATAGAAGTGTCATTCACTTATGAACTTTTACTGAAACGCTTAATTCAAACCGCAACTACCACATCAATGAGAATCCCTTACTAGGTCTCACGTTTAAATGCCTGTTTTTAACATGATAATTCCAAGGACGCCCCTCTCATGAATCCATTAAAGAATTCAAAATGTGCGAATGAGCAATTGGGGATCTTGACCCACAGGCGGATGTGAATTTTCCTCAATGAAGACGAAACCCAGGATGAAAATAAGAAGATTTGGTGAGAACATTCGACGGCGAAGACCTAGAACTGTTGGACAATGTTGGGAACTCAAAAGCACAATGAGGCCCTGTCAGGGACAAATAGTGACGCAACGCTGTCTCCAGCAGTACTCCAGCTTCTGTAATGTTCTTGACAGCGGTTATGGATAAAGTTCACGCATAATCGATGGAACATAATAACAAAATTTAACAGTACCTCCAGAACATAGAAAATAGTATGATCACTACCTAATATTTTTAATTATTGCGCAAGAAACCTCGGGCAAATTAACCGCATTTGATTTATAAAATTGGCTTAATAAATATCGAAAACAAAAGTAGCAATTGCGTTTGGTATGGTAAAAGTTGATAAGTCCGGAATTTCGAAAAAACTAATTTTATGTATATCGTTTGGTAACAATATTTCAAATTGGCGGGAAAGGCTAATCTGTTGAAAATTACAAGAATATGAGATGTTTAAGAAAATGGTGGGACAACATGCATCTTGTTTCATCAGCGTTTCGGATGAAGTAGCTTCAACTGAAATGACACGTGTTAATTATTACGTACTGAGACAACCGTTTTCTTTGAGACTAAATTAAATCGAAATAATAAAATGAATCGACTAATTTAAAGTTGCTTGAAAGGGATGGAGGCTGTGGAAAGTAAGGTATTAGAATATTATTTATAAAGAGTTAGAACGATTAATATTCAGGGGGTAGATCCACAGTATTGAATGTATGCTCTAAATCGGGTAGGTTTGGGGGTATAGGTAAGAATCTGATTTTAAAATAAATAGAATATTTGAACCAAAAAAGTTCAAACACAAAGGAAGGATTTATGAAGGCCGGAACAATTAAATGCCATAAATGATTCATACAAATTGGTTTTTATATCAACAGCAACAATACTGATGGTCTGAATATTAACACGATTGAAGCAAAACAAAAAGGTCAGAGGTATTAACGGCGACTTGTTGAGATGAATATGGTGGAAAAGATACATTTCTATACGAATCTCTGGCCTACAATATCTAAATGTTTGTTACACAAATTTAATCGAATCCTAAATGTAAGAAATTATAAGATGATCATGCTAAATCCTATTATTTATAAAGTTGAAACTTGTTAGGAAGGAACATACGCCTCAAGGAATTCGAAAATAAAGTAAGGCGTAGAAAATTTGGCAAAGAAAAGATGAGACAAATGGAAAATATAGAATGCGCGGAATTGCGGTGTAAGCACCTGATAAATATAACAAAACTAACAGCATCGCAATCCAAATAGGAAAGAAAAGTATTTGGGCTAGATAAGAAGAATGTTATCACTAAAAAAGGTAATCTGCGTTTAATCAGTGTGAGTATACTTCCAAAATAGCTGAAAGATAAATTTTATTTTGGAAAGGGGTTCAATAGAAGGAGGAATGTAGCCATTGTATATTGCATATATTGTAGATGAGGTCGGGATCGAACCTGTGGGTTTGCCAGACCATATTATTATCAAGCTATCACAGGGCACACCCCACCTGAGCTCTGGGACCCCACTCTGCACCTGTCTACTCCTCAGAACTTGTCCATATCCTAATCTATTAAAGTGATCTTTAACTAATAACAAGGATAGTGAATAATAAAACCATTATCAAAAGCGATAAATTTCAATTTATTACTTTTAGATAAGAATACTTTTCGACATGAAATGAAATATCGGTACGTAATAAAAATATTAACTTTGAACAGATAAAAGTTTGTATTTTAATAAATTCTAAAAGGAAAATTATTTAATAATTAATTTAGCTTCTTTTTAGAATTTTTTTTCCTCTTCATGTAATCCTGATAAAATTCTTTCCTAGTCGCAATCTTAAAGACCTAATCAGTTACAATAGCGAGATTTATATTACCATAGGGAACTTCTAGCTACCCCACTAAAGGTCAGGTGTATAGGTTGAAGTTCACAGTGTGTCCAAAAATTACCCCTGCTAAGGTATTTGGTACATGTTAATTACGAAAATAACATAATTTTATTATAACAGTAATTTATGCAAAATTATGCACTATGTTACTTACGTGTTTGATATGAAATTCCACAATATTGTTTTTATAAAAAAACTTTTATTTTGGCAAATATTAAAATCTTCCATTATTTATAACAATAAGCAATTTTACTATACGGTACACATTCATTCCTTATTCGCAAAGAAATTATGAAGTCAAGTAAAATCTATATGTGAGGAAAACCTGGCTCTTTTCGAGACTTATGCGGCGAATTATTCAATATATCTCAAGGTCATTGTCGTGTTAAGAAATCTGTGAGGATAATTATAGGGAGGGGAGGTATCTAGGTAAAAATTGAGTAAGAGGTTATAGCAGTCAATGAGTGCTAAAATAGTTTTTAACACTGGGCTTCGTTAGGAGTAGTTAGAAGGTAGGCATACTATAAGTCCCCGCCTCTGGGGAGGGGGTAGGGGTGAGCTTACAGTGGGGGGGGGGGGAGGAAGAAGGTCCCATTTTTGGGTTTTTCGATTGTATCTCGAAAACGGTGGACTCAAGGAAAACAACTTTTAACGGTTTTCGTTTATTAAAAAAAAAAAAAAAAAAAACAACTTACTTTTTGTCTAACATTTGCTTTAAGTGCCAGAAACGTATATATGAAATTAAAGTAAATTTAATCTACAACTTTGATTCTGACATTTTTTTTAGAAACGATTGTGGAAGGCACTAGAAGCAAATGTTTGAGAAAAAGTGATGTAAATTTTTTTTTTTTTTTGAAAATTATCGATTTTGAATAACGCCGTTGGTAGTTCGGCAAATATGTGTAAAATCAATTTTATAGAAAATCCAATCAACTTAAATTGTTTTTTGAAACATATATTTCTGGAGTCAACGGTTTTTGAGATATTATTGAAAAATCCAAAAACGGGATCTTTTCCCCTCCTCCCCACCCTGAGCTCACCGACCAGGGGCGGGGACTTTTAGTATATTTATATTCTAACTACTCCTGACGAAGCCCTGAGGTAAAAAATAATCGCATATTTCATGAATGATTGGTTTGAATGTGAAAATGAATCAGAAGGTCTCAACAAAAACAAAGTGTACAAAGCTTAACATACATTAAAAATGCACTTTATTTTCCTAACGATAACAACAACCACTAGAAGGTTACAGTGCCATTATTCATATCACACAAAACTAGTTGCTATCGCAACACATAAAAGTGGTCCTTTATTTTTTACAAAAAAAAAAAAAAAAAAATTACATTGTTCAAAAATAAGGTATCCTCCGCGGAGTCCTATAGATGGTTAGAAAGGTCCGATGACACTTTGAAAACAGACTTTAAATTAAATAGGAAACATCATCATTACAGAAAAAAAAAATAAATAAAAAATACTGTTGGTTGATCAAGAATTTGATAGGTGGAAGAATCGGTAAATATTTTTATTTTTTTAAAATTCGTAACGTGAGTCCAACTCACTCCTAAATACACGCCGTCACCACCAGTTCAACAACCTAATGTAAAATGTAGCAACCCATTTGAAATGGGCAGCGTCACATAAAGTGTTTCTATGTATATGTAGTGCGTTTAGTTTTGTGACTACTATTCTAATATTAGGCACACACATAACGGGGCGCATGTATGTATCCACCCTCCTGGCTTGGATCATTTTAACTAACCTTAAGTAATCGAGGTAAAGATTCATCCAATATTAGATAAATTACTTTCCACAATAGAGAAAATAAAAAATGACGGTGGTTGGCCGGGCAGACTGTGCCAAATAATAATTTTAGCGCACCATCATCGCTGCCTTTCATCAACTGACGGGAGATTTGAGATTGGGCGTAATAGTTCTAGACAGGAGGAAGCAACCTCTTTGATAAGATTATTTGGCTTTTCGTCGAGTATTTTCGAAAAATCCAATGTGTTCCAATGATCTAAAGTTAGTGTTGCAGTACCAAGCCAAAAGGTTAATGGCTTATACATTTCTAAATAATTAATTTTTCTCTACCAAAAAAAAAAATCAGTTTATTGAAATTTACAACTGTAGAAAAAAATAAATCCAGTGGATTAGAATAATTAACTATTAAATGACTTGTAAAGAAACTAGCCATTGGTAAGACTTCAAAATTAGTTGAATATTATAAGATTCCGAAGCCATCTTCTTCTTCCATGCCTGAGCCAAATAAAAAATAAAGTGCAACATACAATGAATATGCCGTTAGTTTCGTAAAACTAATTGAAAATGTCTTTTAAAATAACTTTTAATGGAACTAATGAAATCCAGATTGCTGTATTGTTTAATGCTCAAACTAGCAGACTGACTTAATTTTTCAATAAAAAAAAAAAAAAAAAAAAATGTGTGTCTTCTATGTATATTTCCTTTCCTAATAAACTTCATGCGCACTGGCATTCGTTACTTGCTTTCCACGAGATTCTCACACCTCTAGCGTCTGAAATGAAATAATGATCTTCTATTACGGACATTTTTAAGGAGTGCTAAAATTGGGTAGAGTACATCTATTTTCCATTTTATCATATTCATCCTTCTGATTGACTCGATAATTTTCTCATATTAATATTTAAAAAGTTGGACCAAAATATAAGTTAAATCGATGGTTACAGGGAATAAGGTAGTAAGTCGAAAAATGGCTAAAATGAATTGATTGCGCTTTGATCATCTCCTAAGCCTCCTGCACACTGAGAATAGGTTGGCAACTTTTAGGCCTATTTATTTTTGATGTAGTGGAAGTCGGGGAGGATGACATTTAATTCTATAAACAATGGTTGAAATGATTTAAACACTCTTCTGTTTTAAACAATATTTTTTTTTTTTTTTTTAATTTTTCTTATATCCATAATAATAATAAAAAGACATAAAAGACAAGAAACTGCTCATCATTATCGACCACTCCGACATTTACTAGACAAGCGTTCAAAGCTCCCAATTAATTATAAAATACTTATTTACACAACAGTAATTAGACCCATTTGGACACAAGTTGAGCTTTGGGGCTCAAACTTTCCAATTCTTTTTGTATCCAATCCTCACAATTCAAAATCCTTAAAAATATGCTTATCATTTCATCAAAAATAAACTTATCTGTAACGATCTAAATGCCCCATATGTTACAGCTTTAGCCCAAAACAAGAGACTTATCCTTCAATGACAAGCTCCACACCCACTCGAATCCACTAGTCTCCCAACTTGCTTCTAACTCGATTCTCGATAAGAATCGCAAGTGAAATTTTCGAAATGTCTTTGTAATCATTTACCGCACATTTACTTATTGATTATGGTATTCAAATGTTAATATCAATAAAATATTTTTTTTAAAAATAAAAAAATCTCGTACCTTGCTGTTTTTTCTGCAGTACCTACATTTCCTAACGATCTACATTTAAAATATCTTTGCAATAGAAGAAATACAAAGAAAAGGGTACCAACTTCAATATAATAAAAAAAACATGGTTCATAATATGGTAGGTGGGAACACAGTAAGTCCGGTGAATAAATTGGCACGTTCTAGCAAATTATCAGACAATTAAAAATCTTTGAATGGTTTAAGTAAATTAAATTTTCTTCAAAATAATTATATGGCTCACTATATTGGTGGCATTGATGTTAACAAAAATTTATTGTAATCCACATTGCTTGTATGAATAAATTGATTATAGATCAGTAATATTGGTAATTTACTGAATATTACTCACCTTAATTATGGATTGCAGGTAAGGATCTTCCATAAGAGATTTCAGAAACAAGAGATCAGTTTCCTTAGCTTCTGTTTTCTTTTCCAGCTCTGGCATGTTGTCCCGGATATGTTCCAGTGCCTCTGAAATAATAATTTGCGATTATATATTAGGCAATTAATTTCGATTCAAATATATCTTTTAAAAGTATTATAAATTAACACAACTCTATAGATAGCGAACAGTTAGTCAAATACATTATTTTTATTTTGCAGAGCTGATAAGAATTTAAAAAGAGCTGAAGTAATAAGAAGCTTATTATATAAGACGTCGAATTATTTTTTTGAAATAATTAAATTGCTAGGATTAGATAACAAAGACATTAAGTTATAATTTCTACAGTTTTAGAAATCAAATGAATAAAAGTTTATTATAAAACAAAAAAAATGTTTTCAAAGGTTGGTTAGGAAACAGATTTGAGACAGTTAAGTAAATGATTAAATTAGAAGCGTTGATATAATATTATGTAATAAAAAAATCGAAGTTCATCTCACTCTAAATAGCTATAAAATTTGACTTTGCGGAAAGCACGATCAGAAAAATTGAGTAAGTACTATTTTATTTTAGATGCTGAAGAAACATGAAATAATTCTAGAATTTGGTTCCCTAAATTGCTTTACATGAGTATTATTAAACCATTTTTAATTTTAAAACAGGTAGGTAATCAAGTTAAGCAATACATTTATCCATTTTTTTTTTTTTTTAAACTTTGATTTTGCCTTTCACTATGGTTTAGATCTAAAAGAAGATGGATAACTAAAAAATAATTGATCGAAAAATGTCTTATAAATTTTATGAAAATCCCTCCTCAAAAAGTAAATCGAAAAATAACCTCTGAAATATTGTTTTTCACAACAGACTAAAAGTTATAAAAAAATTAATAAATAAATTAAAAAAAGAACAGGCTAAATATAATGTTTTAATTACTTCAAAACAAGAGTATTAAAGGCAATAAACAAAGTTATCGATATTTATATACCTATTCACAGTTTATGATCAGTTATTTTTGGAGTTGGTGCCAGGCAAGAAGAGCAGTTTAATCCTGCCTTTGTAACAAGCTTTCTGAATGTCTTCACAATTATCAGCTTTCTTTCGATTTCTGTTTGTTTTGATTGGCACCGACTGCAAAAATAACTAAATAGTGAATAAGTGTAAAAGCATCGATAATTTCGTTGATTGTCCTTTAATGCTCTTTGTTTTGAAGTAATTAAAATATTATTTTTAATTTTTTAGTTCAAGTTTGTTCATATAAGTTTAATCTTGAAGTCAGTTTTGGTTTTCATTTTCTCAAAAATAAACTTTATTTTTAAACTTGTAGAGGTGAGTGTATTTTGTTTTTGTTTCCTTTTTAGTTCAAGTATGAAGATGTAGGTATAATTTTGACGTCGATTTTAGATTTTTTTTTTTTCTTAAAAACCGCTAAGTTGATTTGAATAAAAAATTTATGGAACTACGCCTGTAGTATGGTCTATCGATAAAATAACAAAAAATCATATTCGACGAAATAATCACGGAACAAACATAAAAGAGAAGAAAAAAATACGGCCGAATCTATAACTTCCTTCTATTTGAAGTAGAAAACTTACTGTATTTACTTACTGATTCGAAGGTTAAAAATTTACTTTGAATCGGAAGATTGATGAAACATAATGAAAATATAATACTAATTGTTTATTTGTTGTCTTTTAACGGCGCGTGTTACAATATTTTTTTTTTTATAATCTATTATAAAAGATATACTATAAGATCCCAGCCCAACCGTCTCCTGCGTCCCTGGTGTCAGTCAGTGAAGACTGAGTTAGAGCACTATTAAATTTATTTACGACATACTTTTACAGAATAGAAAAAAAATAATCCAAACCCGAATCCAAGAGTAGTTTTAAAACAACAAGTTAAATTAGAAGTTAACTAAACAAGTTTTCATATTCATCGGAAAGAATATGTTTGGTACGTTTACGTAAAAGGCAAAAACTAGATGTTAGAAAAACATTTGATAGGGTTGATTTTGTAAACTCTTTTAAAATTTAACTGATTCTTTGAAGTTAATCATCTATTAGTCTCGTACATACGTGTTTAATGACTTCCGATTTTCTAAAATTAAGCACAGATCTCTACGAACTGAGGATAAGCTTCTGAGTAAAGTATACGAAGTTTTGTTCACTGCATTATTAGTTTATTGTTTGGACGTTCGATTTTCTATTAAAAGAGGAAAAATCTTGTAGAAACATCAGTTTTTGAATGCAATGAACGTGATAAGCAACTCTACACCATTCTTTTCTGAAGGAAGAAAGGGGTTTCACTTTTCATCCTCTCACTTCCTCCACAGCAGCTACCCGATGCTGACAAGCATCGAAGCGATAAAAACTGTTCCCGATATGTGTTTTCGCATCTGACCTTGTTTCTATGCTGTGTTTTATTTCATCAGAGTTTGAGAAGCTTATAAACTCATTTTTTTTTTCTATCATAGAGTCTACCCTTTTACATATGAAGGGACCAGGGGAAAATCTTAATCTTATTAGCCTCGTCAGCAGAAAACAACTTAAATCAACACCATGGACTTTTACAAAACTTTAAATCCAGTATATGCATTTCCGGCATTGAATCTTTGTGATCGCTAAGCCTTTTCTTTATAGACTAGAATAAAATAGAAAAAGAAATTTTATTCCGGGACAAAGTCCCTTAAGAATAATAGTGACATGACAGATCATAAGTTATATCTGGCCTAGAGATTATAAAATAAGATAATTAAAAGTGAATGCAATTATACAATAAAATAAGTAATAAAATGAAAAAAGCAATATATACCAGGTATGCAAGTTTAAAATGTCGTTTTAATTCCAATAGAATGCGCTCTTAGCCTATTGAAGGATTTGCTTATCTCTAAACGCTATTTTGTTTGTTAGTCATTTGTTTACAAAAGTCAGTTGTTTTTAAGTCGTTTACGTGGACGTATCATATCTTTCTTTGGTGTTAAAAATGTCTAATTTTAAGCCAAATAAAGAGCATTTGCGGCATGTCATGATTTTCTTATTTAATCAAAAGAAAAAGGCATCTGAATGTCATCGAATTCTTGTTGAGACTTATGGCGATGTTGCTCCAACCGTCAGGACATGTGAACGTTGGTTTCAAAGTTTCAAACGTGGTGATTTTGATGTTACTGATCAAAAACGAGAAAATCGACCAAAAAAAGTTTGAGGACTTCGAATTGCAATCTTTATTAGACGAAGACAATACCCAAACCCAACAAATGATGGCAGAACAGTTGAATGTCACTAGGCAAGCCATTTCCGATCGCCTGAGAGCTATGGGAAAGATTCAAAAGGTTGGAAAATGGGTTCCACATCAATTGGACGAACGACAGATGGAAAAACGAAAAACTGTGTGCGAAATGCTGCTTTTACGCCACGAAAGAAAGGGTTTTTTGCATCGAGTTGTAACTGGCGATGAAAAATGGATTTATTTTCAGAATCCCAAACGAAAAAAATCATGGGTAACGCCAGGACAACCATCCACATCGAGTGCAAGACCGGATCGTTTTGGGAAGAAGACAAATGCTGTGTGTGTGGTGGGATCAGAAGGGAGTAGTCTACTACGAGCTTCTCAAACCCGGCGAAACAGTCAATACCAAGCGCTACCGACACAACAAATGATCAATTTGAGTCACGCATTGATCGAAAAACGCCCAGAATGGGCTCACAGGCACGCCAAAGTCATTCTTCAGCATGATAACGCTCCTGCACATTCAGCCAGATTGACTAAGGAAACGATTTCTTCGCTTGGTTGGGAACTCCTACCCCACCCGCCGTATTCACCTGACCTGGCGCCTTCTGATTATCACCTCTTCTCATCGATGGGACACTCATTGGCGGAGCAACACTTCAACAATTTCGAAAACGTACGAAAATGGCTCGATGAATGGATTTCAAATAAAGATGAAGCATTCTTTTGGAATGGTATCCATATATTGCCCGAGAGATGGGCAAAATGTGTAGAAAGCGAGGGTCAGTACTTTGAATAAAATATATTATACTTTTTTTTAAATTACTGTGTATTTATTTTAAGAAATAAACGACATTTTAAACTTGCATACCTGGTATGTGTGT
This sequence comes from Euschistus heros, assembly GCA_003667255.2. Taxonomy (NCBI): domain Eukaryota; kingdom Metazoa; phylum Arthropoda; class Insecta; order Hemiptera; family Pentatomidae; genus Euschistus; species Euschistus heros. The sequence continues at coordinate 1,781,769 of RCWM02000066.1, read as the reverse complement.
GTGTGTGTGTGTATGTGTTTATATATATATATATATATATATATATATATATATATATATATATATATATATATATGTATGTATATATAAACACATACACATACCTACACACACACACACACACATAAACTATATTTACAATCAGTAAAAAAAAAAAAATATTATATGAGAAATTGACAGAACAAAAGATTTCTGATGTTAAATCTGGTAAAGGATGAGGAAAAAAAAGGAAATGAAGATGAAAAATAAAAATGAAAATTATTTCTCAATGAAGTAATGAAAACATTATCATATGAAGATTGTTTTAAACAGGCTAAACTTTTATATCTGATATGCTTGGGTGAAATTCATTAAAGCATCTATATAATTAGATAGCATCCGACTGGAGGGAGGAAAGGTGGTGGAAGAGGAGTGTTTTAAAAGTTCCGAAGGAGAAAGCATTACGAGTAGGAGGAAGAGAATCCAAAGAATAGCGGAGCGGGCAAGAAAGGAACGTTCGAAAGCAGTAGTTCTGTAAGATGGGGAGTAGAGATCTGAGAGACGGGACCTTGTATGCAATGATTGGATTGAGGACTTGAAATGTAGGATATTGTGAATAAACGGAGGGTGGTGTGTATTAATAGCTTGGAAGAGGAATGTACCAAGGAAGTAATCTCTACGGAATGAAGGGGAAAGCCAATTTAACTCGGTGTAAAGATGGGACACATGAGAGCGTCTCGAGGTTCCAAAAACAAATCTTATGAAGCAGTTCATGATACGCTTTAATCTATCTTCAAGAATCATCCAGAGCCCATCATAAATCACACATCTATAGTCAAATTGGGGGAATAGAAGGGAGGATACTAAGAGTTTACGTGTGGATGGAGGAAGTAGGTGTCGGGAACGGTGGAATAATTTTAGGATACCAATCGATCGTCGGGAGATGTAAGCAATGTATTATAAGTGACTTTGCAATATAAGAATGAAGTTGATAATTATTTCTCAAGGCCTCACTATTCATTAATTCTGATAATAAATTATTTAGGGCAGCTATCGTTTTCATTCATATGATTATAGCATATTAGAGAGAATAATAATAAAAAGAACTATTAAATAAAACTAAATGTATTAATATTTAATAATATTGTCCATACTATATATATTCATATTAATATAGATTGATAAATTGGTGTATTATATAGTAGCGAACAAAATGTATTTGGACACCCTGCTTGGTATGTTACGTGTTTTTTTCTATAGATAAGAATAGCAAACCTGCACCTAAATTTTCGAATTGCGCCACGTATGACAATTGCCTCCGCTATCAAATAAAAGTGGGATAAAAGCTGAAATACGAGCAATATATTTAAGTAGACACAGATGACAAGGAAAGAATAATAGTTGGCAAGAAGGTGAACATAAAGCTTGGGATTCATGGAGACGCCTGGGGCTTTGCCAGTTTTATCGCGGATTTGAGTTGTGCCTGCTCCCTGAGTGACTGTATTTACAAGAGCGTTATTCACGGCTGGATATTGATGAGTTTGCACTCAGTAACATTTATCAAAACTTATTTCTCATTTTCTCTGATTCATGATGCCAACAAGGGGGCACAAATGATTTCGTAACGGGTTTAAACAGGTGCAGCTTTCAAAACAGAACATGCATCACTTCAGTATTATTGCTGGTGTTACTAATATTAAGAATCTACGAAAAGGTTTTTAGTTTTTTTTTAGTACCTATCCAGTTAACTTTTTTTTTCTTGGTTTACAATTTTATTTTTACCTTTAAAAAATCATTACAATCTATTTAATCTAGCGGCCAGAAGTACATTTTTCTAACATTGTTATGCTGGTAGATCGCATATTCAACTCTTCTTTAACCATTCCCTTACTACATCAGGTTTGTTTGTTGTTGATATATTTTGTATAAGTTTTAATTATTAGTTTTTTATTTTATATATTTTTGGAAACATTTCTATATCATATATACTTTTTAATTTAATAATAGTACTAAGTTAATATCATATTAACTAAGATTTTCATTTCTTGAACTGAAAATGAAGCGCAATCCCTTGGGTCGTCAAAGATACAAACTCATTAATTAGATATCAATTGTGGCCAAAATGATTTTGGGACTAAAAAGAAACGTGTAGGTTCAAGTTTTTTATTTTTTTTATTATTATTATTTTTTTTTTTTTTTGGCTTCAAGGCTTGTTAACACAAGTCCTATATTGCCAATGTAGCACTATCTAATTTTATGCCCAGTTGATTTTTCTTTGTCTTCCTCTATTATACGAGAACTTTCGTTTCTGGTAAAAAATTATTATTATTTTAAGTTGTGGGCCTTTTCTTTGGTCATATTTCTCAAAAATTCAGAACCGTCGTGAACAGTTTGTGTACCCAGCACTCTTATCCTCTCTTTCACAAACCTTTTGCAATTAAACACAATGTTCCTTGGATCTTCCAGGCATTGTCATTGTCATAGCCACTTTGAGCTAGTGCCATTAAATTGAGGTGTTTATTAGTTCTGCCATGGTGTTCAAGTTTTTATGTAAGATGTTCTTTTAAAACATAGTAATTTAAAATGAACAGCTTATTCACCAAGATGAAAAACCTCCACGAACCTTCACAAAAATCTTTTTTAGTCAAAATTCGACATAATCCCCTATTCACTGAGATGACAAAATTAATATATAACATAATTATTAGAAATATTTTAGATCAAATTCAAAAAAACGAAATGCTTGTAACTTTCAACCTCTGTCTAAATCCTATAGCATTTAGCCTTTTATTATTCAGTAATTAACAACATAAATCAATCACCTTAAGATCCTTCATATTTTTTTCTTAAATCCACTGCCTTAATAATCCAGTTTTGAAGATAACCAAAATGGTGATAAAGCTAATATAATCTCATGATTGAAATTACCAGGCTAAAGGTTCGGAAATCGGGTTACAGATAAAATAAGTTCTTCATTTAATTTTTTTTTTGTTCCATTACATTTCATTCGATTTAAACGAGAAATAAACATATTTCCATATAAACAGTATATTAAATAAGAAATACTGAAAAAAGGGATATTTTTGTTTATCAATAAATATTTTTGTAGCATTTATCTTATAATAATATTTAATTGTATAATATATCATAATAGAATAAAACAGGCAACTTATACCTGCTACTTACTTTTTGAAAAAAAATGGTCCTATGTTAAGAAATATTATATATTTTCTACAGGTTTTTTTTTGAGACCTTAATAGAAGAAGAAGAGAATGAACTTTATTCTGGGACTACTTGTCCCCTAAGAATAACATATGATTACAGTACATAGGACAATCATCTGGCTTTGATAATTAATTATAATAAATAATAACAATAGATAATAATAAAAATTGATAAAGAATTAAATTATATGTTACAAGATAACTGTGACATCTTGTAAAATGATACATCTTATGTATACTATTATAATGTATATTACATAAATGTTCACGTTTTACATTAGCTCGGAAGATTGAAGATCCAGGAGGTAAAGGAATAAATGATGTTTAAAGGAAGTAAGAGTGGATATTTTTCGAATTGTGATGGGCAATGAATTCCATAACGAGGAAGCACGGATAATAAAGGATTTCTCGAAGGATGCAGTTCGATGCGCCGGAGTGTATAGGTTGATGGGTTGGGTTCTAGTATTTAAGAGGTGAATGGAGGAGCGCAGAGTAAGGAGGTCATGGATATAGGCGGGTTTTTTAGTTTTCAAGGTTTGAAATATGAGAGCACCCAGGAAGTATTGACGTCGAAAACCGGGGTACAGCCACCCGATTTCAGAATACCTGTGAGATATGTGAGAACGTCTGGAGATCCCGAAAATAAATCTAATAAAACAGTTCATTACTCTTTTACATCTCATCTCGAGCTCATCAGACAGTCCTCCATATACTACGCATCCATAGTCAAAGTTAGGAAAAATAAGTGATGATACTAAAAGTTTTCGAGTACTTAATGGTAATGAATCACGGTAATGTGAAAGTTGCTTAAGAATAAAAATAGATTTTCTCGTGATTTGAGAGATATGGCTATTCCATGCAAGATGTTTATCGAAAGTTATTCCCAGATTTTTAATGGAATTTTGGAAATGAATTGGACGGTTTTTTAAGAAAAGCAGTGGATAGTAGGGAAGAGCTTTTAGGTGAGGTTTTGACCCAATAAGAATAGCCTTTGTTTTTTCTGGATTTAGACTTAATTTATTCTCCACTGCCCAAAGGTTAATGCTATCTATGTCTTTCTGTAGCTTACAAGTCGCCTCTAGCATATTTGAAGGATGAAAGGATAAATATATTTGCAAGTCGTCAGCATAAAGATGATATTGGGAGTAGTGGATGTGATTCGGCAAGTCATTAATATAAATAGAAAATAGGGTAGGTGAAAGAGAAGAGCCCTGGGGTACTCCTCGCGAGAGTGGTAGTGAAGATGAGTGAGGTTTTCCAGGTATAATCACTGTTTGGGAACGGTTGGATAAAAAAGAATGAAGCCAGCTTAACGCACTATTAGATATTGAGAGGTTATGGAGTTTGGAGAGGAGGATTGTATGGTCAACAGAATCAAAAGCTTTTGAAAAATCAAAAAGGATCAGGATCGTAATATTCTGTTGGTCTAAGGAGTAGTAAAGGTCTTGAGTAATTTTTACCAAAGCAGACTGCGTGGAGTATCCGGATCGGAATCCTGATTGGAAAGGATTAAGGAGAGTTTTATAGTCAAGAAAGGAGGTGAGTTGGGTATGTGCTAATCTTTCTAATGGTTTAGATAAATTTGATAGGATTGATATAGGTCGAAAGTGGGAAACTGAGGAAGGAGAAGGAACTTTATTTAATGGACGGACAAGGACTTTTTTCCGAGCTGTAGGGAAAATAGAGTTTTGTAAGGAGAAATTATATATGTGGAGCAGGGCAGGTAAGATAACAGGAAGGCAGAGTTTGATTATTTTTAAAGGTATTTGATCCAAACCATGGTCATTGGTACGAGATTTAAAAACTGAATCAATTAGGTCATTAGGGGAAATATTAAGAAAATAAAAGTTATTAGAATTAAAAGGGGTTTGAGGAATAGAATAGGATAAGGTGTTTACAGGGAGTTCATTAGGGTGGGGGTCAGCGAAGTAGGAATTAAGTTCATCTGGAGTGAATGGATAATTGTTATCAGATGTGGAACTGGGTACTGCAAATTTTCTTAAAATTTTCCATTTAGATTTAGGGTCAGGCGCTTGGGATAGGATATTTTGAAAATACTGTGCTTTAGCACGGCGTAAAGAGGTCTGGGTAAGGTTTCTAAGAAGCTTAAACGATGAATAATCATCTGAATGTCTAGTACGCCTAAAACGTCTCCTGGCAGCATCTCTTCGCTTCATCAGATTTCTAATGTCAGGGTTAATCCATGGAGCTGGTAGTCGTCGGATAATTGAGGTTTTGAGAGGGGCAAGATGATTAAGGACAGTATAAAGATTCGATGTTAGGCATTCCACCATTTCGTCAATTGAGGGGGAAGAATATATGGATTCCAAGGAATGGGATAGTGCGTCAAGTAAGGATTCTATTCTATCTGGGGTTATATGGTCAAGATTTCTCCAAGATATTTTCTTAGGAATAAGGATAGGAACAGATATGTCATAGGAGATTTGGATGAGATCGTGGCATGAGAGGAAAGGTACTGGATTTTGAGAGAAGGATAATAGGTTTTTCTGAGAATCTACAATCATAAGGTCAATTAACGTATCTGTGAACTGGGTGTGATGGGTGGGTTGGAAAGGTACTGCAAAAAGATGTAGAGAATACACCAAGTCCATAAGATACATTTTATCAGAAGAATCTGAGAGGAGGTTAGTATTAAAGTCACCAGCAATGATGACATTATTATACAGAGGTACATAAGTAAAAAGAGATGATTCGAATGATGGGTCGAATTTGACCTGAGGAGGGCGGTAAACTATAAGGTAAAGGAGGGAAAATGATTCCGAAGAGATTTCAGTGAACATGTATTCAAGGTGTGGAATATCAAGAGAACTGGATTTTAGAAGAATTTTTGCTCTTAGGTTATTGCGAACATATAAACAAACACCTCCACCAGTTCGGTCCGTCCGATCATGGCGAATAAGGGTGTAATCAGGAATAGATATGGAAGAGGTGGGAATATATGGTTTCAACCAAGTTTCAGAAACTGCAATGATATGATAGGTGTTATGGATAAAGTAGTCATGAAATTCATCGAAGTGCGCTGGGAGGGATTGGGAGTTAACGTGACAGGTCAGTAGTATATTAGACATAGGAAAGAGAGAGGACAAGGTTACTTTGAGAGATAATGGAAATTTTTAATTGGAGTGAAGATCAGAGAGAATGCTGTATCCGCGAGAAAAACTGGATGGTACTATCTTGGCCATTCCATCCCCTCAGAGCCAAGGGCACACACAGGTAACATTAGGATTACAATGGTTCGGCAAAAAATTGTACCGTTAAGGTTGCAGGTGGCAACTGTTCGTCGATATCATGACTATCCGATCTACAAGGGATCGGTGCCCCATTAAACTGCAAAGAAAATAAATTTGATAATGGGAAGCACCCAGCTTGTTGGAAGTTGATTCAGGTAACTGTTATCTAAAAATAAATAGCCACAGTTAGCAACCAACCTTCACCTTTCACTGGCTGAGAATAGATTTCAGGTCAAAGCTTGTGATCGAGGATCAGCTACTGTGAGTGGGTGTTTAAAGGAGAGTACCTGGGCGAAATTTGTCATGCAATTTGTCAAAATGGCATAGGAACAAAAGTTAAGTGGAAAATTGTTTTCCAAGGGAAAATTTATGGCGTAATTTTACGGTTGCTTCCCTGCCCATTCTGAGGGTCAACAGGTAAATGGGCGTCGTGGCTACTGAATCAAGGGTTCTTACTGAGTGGTAGAAGTTACACCACGGAACTATTCTAAATATTTTTAGCTGAAATACTTTGAGGCTCTAACTACTTAGAGAGGCAGAAAAGCAAAGTTTTTAAAAAAATCTAATTTTACTGAAAATTTTAAAATTTTCAAAACTGTCAACAAAATTTACTAGTTGGACAAATATGATACTCAAGTTATAAGTATCCGCTGATTGTCAATTTGAATTAAACTGGATTGGGTGTGTATTTTTAAAACTTTATTTTAAAATTCCTTTACGATTAAAATAAGAAATGTCATTCAGTTCAGAGGTTTTGGAAAACCCTGGAACAATCAACTAAACGATCTGAGGCTGCAACAACATCACGGCTAGCGCCATTACGGAGATTAGAAAAAGAATAAGAAATAAATTTAAGGCAAACTTTGGAATTGGAACAGAAAAGAAATTTTGGGAATTTTTTTCCGACAAAGCTTTAAGAAATTATAGAAAAACGTATATTTTCTCTTTCCCCCCTCTATAAATCACAATAAGCATAATAATAATAGTAATCGTTATTACTATTATACAAAGTACAGACATTTCAAAATCTAACTCGATGGCAAGGTTTTGCTGACCTCGGAAATTCGACAATGGAAATAATTAAAAATAACGATACATAAAACTATTAGAAAATATAAACAGCTGCATTGAAGATTTTGTCATCAACTGCTCGATGCTGAGATTGTAAATGATCTTTCAGTCGATTGGCTAAAGATGGGGCAAATCTTCCCAAACTTTTGAAAACTGAAAATTTCTTTATGGTTAAACATTAATGCTCTAAAATTTTTCATGGACAGATGTCGCCTTCGTTCAAAGATTTGAAAATCCATCCTACATATGACAAAAAGATGTGTAGCCTTAGCTAGAATGGATAATGTAATTATGTATCCAAAATATTTGAAGTAATTTAGGATTATTAATGATCAGAGTCCCTTTAATAATTACTTTCAGTAATAACATAAAGAAAATAACTATACTACAGACAAAAACACTACAGAAACTAGGACATTGACTGGTGGTTAGGCAATATTTGAAGATGATGTTTGAAGACCTGAAAATATATTTTAAAAATTCTATTGAAAAAATTGCAGATATTATATAAAAAGCCTTTGATATCTTGATAACTTATGCATATATTATTCTAGTATCTATGTTGTAATAACTTTGTTGCTTAGTTTTGAATAATTCTATTACCTTCTCATTCTTTATTTATGTTATTATTTTTTTTTATACTTTATATCTAACTTGCAATACAAAATTACAATCTAAACAAATATCATAAAAAGTATATGTAAATTATATACGATAAAGTATGGTGTGTACAGGAATAAATAAAATCCCTTCCAACAGGGTTACTGCTGGATGGAAGTACTGGTGATAAAAAAACATTAAAAAAATTTTGAAATTAATGTTATTGTGAGGAAAAGTATATTAATAATAATATGAAGTAATAGTGAATTTTGTAATAATTGGGCATATCGACCACATTTTGAAAAATACTAGATCTCCCTCTTCAAGTAAATAATTTGGTAAATAGCCAGAAAGAGTTTCTTTAAAACCTTCTAGAATTTTTATAAAGTAGTATATAGTGAAGGCAGCAAAATAAATACTGCATTACTTTGTTTTGTTTTTTCGATGGGTATTTTATTCCAGGCCTTTGTCAAAAATTGAAAATGAATTGAACGGTTTTCTCATCCGAAAAAATATGGAGTAAAGATTTCAGAGAATGAAGACAATGACAAGATATCTAAAAATAAAATATTACTCAAAGAGGGTTTAAGAATAGTTTCTAACTTAACGATGATGAGTCTCCTTTGTCGAAAAGAACCATTATGATTGGTCTATTTTATTTACAAGAAATTTCACAAACGAATTTCAAGGAGAAGCGATCTCCTTAACTGAAGTATTTATGTTTCAAAAGATGAGCGGTTCAAAAAGTGATAAAGGTAAAGAAAATAGCTCTAGTTCAGTTATAATAATTGAGGCTATTGAATACGAACACCGCTAATGTTTATATTTTAAAGACATTAATAATGTTTTCAGTGAATCACGAAGTGTTTTATACATATATACTAAGAAAAAAGAAAACTATGCCATGCACTAAAATCTGGTCTGTAGATATATGGAAAACATATTTTTTTATATTTTATTTCTACGATACATTTAGGAAATATCTCAGTACAATGACGTAACATTGCGATCGTTAGAACATTACTAATAGACCATTAGTAAAAATGCTGATAAGATAAGAGCGATAAATTATTTCCAGATGCAATATTCTTCTGTTAATTTGTTTTTTCGTACAAATACTTAGATACAATTACAACTGTTTATAGCCTGCTTACTAGCGGTCGGCTCGAATAACAAAAGAGAATTTAAATAGTGAGAACTCCTTTCTATTTTAGAACATTCTTGGCTTGAGCACTGGAAATGAATATTCAAATACTAATGATGTTCCAACAATAGAGAAACATTTTTTCTGTTAACAATATAATCTAATATATAAAGAATTTCGTTAGATGATAATATAAAAAGAAATTCGTTGACACGAAAAATCATGTTAGCATAAAAAATTCCTAAAAAATACATTGATAAAGTACTAAACAAAAAATAATGAAACAAAATATATATTTACTTTTTCCTCCTCGATTAAATAAAATACAAATACTGGTTGTCAATACAATTGTAAACTGTTTCTAAATCTTAAAGTTTTGATTTGACACAATATTAAATACCTAAGTATTACAGATAAAATAAATATGTTGTTCGAAAAATGAATCAAGCATCCATAAACTCAGATATGTCAGTAAATGACTTACACTTTCATACGGAGTAAGTGATTAAGTCCGTATATAATAACATTGAGCGGATTAAATATATGCTCATCCTCTCATATCCTCATCATCACTTAGTCACTGTTTATCATTTCAAAAATTATAAAGTCTTCTTAAAGGAGGGATCAAAATATAATAGTAAAATATATCTAAATTAAAAATTAAATGCTGTACTACAATAAACCGTTGGCTCCACTAATTGTAAGGTTGTACTGTGTGTCGACCCATAATAGTTGAGGAAGAAGACGATTTAGTCGGAATCTATCCCAACCGCCAGATTTACCTTAATTTAAGGATGTGCACTCACCTCATAGAGGCTGGGTGTACCCAAATAGGGTCTCCCGACGAACCGATCTTCGGTTTATATAAAAGAATACAACTTCTAAATGCTGCCTGCCTGCCTCAGCTGGATTCAAACCTTCGTCTGAGACATAGGAAACAGAGCCTTACCGACTGTGCTACCGTGCCTTCGCAAAAAAAAAAAATAAAAGTGGTCCTGAAGCTAACACGATTACTGTTAAATTGATTTCGTGATTGATATTTCGTTTCGTCATTCGTTATATAACATAGCAGTGCTATCAAGATTGCAATATCAGAATCTATATATTTCAATTGACCTTGTTTTATGTAGTATACGGGAGTTATACATAAAGTATCTATTAAATTCAGAACCCATAACTCCGGATCTCAGGTACCTTTCCAGATATCTCCATTATCTGTTTGTCATTTAGAAAGTTGGAGGGTACTAATTTTAAATATAATCCTCCTAAAAGCAATGGATTCTCCATGTTTGTTTGTCAGTTTTAACTCGTTCTGGAAGCGCTTAGTTAAAACCGCCCCATATTACAGTGCTCCCTCCAGCTTAAAGATAGTTCAGAAAGAGCTACCCGTCCTTGGCTAATTTGTAACGACTGAAGCCTTGAGTGGACTCGATAAAACAATTTTGTTTTCTACAGGCTACGTGTCCCATTAATAGCAGAAATATAAAAGTCTAGTGACAGTACCTAATCCTCCTATGTATAAGGACAAATATCAGAGCATAGAAATGTTTCTAATTTCCAGCTAAGCACACTTCAGAACAGACACTGGGTTTATTTGAGATATCATTATATTCTCGCCTCCCCTACCACTGCATAATGTAGGGTTTCCATTTACCTCTGCTGTAAATGGAAAGCTGGACCAAGTGTCCTTTCGTTCTGACATCGTAATTCTCTACTTCAGTATTCGCATCTTGAATGCCACTCGCACCCTTTTTTCCTAAGTAATCCATAGTCTCTCTCTTTATCTTCTTCTCTTCGCTCGTGTTTCATAGCTGATCCTCATTTGACACATGTATATACTTCAATGATACAATTTAGAGTAAATTTCCAAAATTATATAATAATGCAGCATTATTTGTATAGCGAATACCGACAATAGTTCGGTTTATTTGCTCATCATGATCGATAACAATTCAAAAGTGAGCGTTGTTGTTATACAGCGTTGTAATGTTTGATCTCGATGTTGATGTTGATGTTTGAACTCGAAAAGAAGGACCCACGTTTCAGTGCATTGTGTCGACCGATTTGGCCGTTGACACAAAAGAAATATAGATTGATCAAACATGTAACAGTTCAATACCCACCGCCCCGGATTGAATGTCAAAGGTTAATGGACTTGATGTGGATATAAAGCACAAGAGGAACCCATTATCCAGCGGAAGAAATAACCAATCGCCAAACACAGGATCATTAAAATGGATTTGTTCCGGGCCGTAAGAGGAAGGTTTATGGGCGGAGTGGATTGTCAACGAACAAATGAAGTCAACTCAACCGAGCAGCACCATTAGCTAACAATGTGATTAATTACAGTAATCTTTCGAATCATAAACTTTCTCTAAGAATTCAAAAATAAATAAATATTATATTCATTGAAATTATCATCGCCACTAATTTGTTGACACCACTCTGTGATATAATACGGAGAAGATAGATGGGGTGGAATCATATGAAAAAGAAGATTCCTAAATTTTATTCATGACGCTATTCAAAATAGTTACCTACACACTAAATATATATAGTTTTATTTCTATTGAGGAATTATACGTAGTTGTGTATCGGATATTCATTAATTTTCATTATAAAAATTATTAAATAGCTCTTCAATGGTGTTTAAATATTTCATTAACAATCATTACAAAATATTTATAATGACATGGATAAAACTTGTAGAGGAACTACCCATTGGTAGTACTCTAATGAATATTTACAAAAGAAGATCACGAGGATCCTCTTTTCATCCTCTTTTCAGAGGCCTCGGAGGATTGCCAGGAATGGAATGGGAAGCTAGCTGTGCAACAAGTGGATTTGGATGAGTGTTAAGTTTATCATGAAAAGAGAGGTATCTGGTCCGTGCTAAATCGGCAACATATAGGATATTAAGGTCATTATGGATTAATTCATTTGTGACAAAGTAAGGAGCATTAAGGATTTTTTGAAGGATTTTGGATTGGAGTGATTGGATGCGGGAAGAATTCGATGGTGTAGTGGATCCCCACGATTCTATACCGTAAGCCCAAATAGGTCTGATAATCGTCATATAGACAAGTTTCTTATAGTGAATCGGGAGATTTGAACGTTTGTCAAGTAAGTGTTGTAGTAGTCGAAATCTATGTGCAGCTTCTTGTCTTTTCAATCTTGTATGAGTGTTCCAGGTAAGTCTCTTGTCCAGATGAAATCCAAGGTATCGTATTTGTTCCACATTAATTAGCGGTAAACCATTAAAGGATACTGGAGGACAGGATGAGGTAGGTTTTCGACGGAGGGTAAAGGTTATTTGTTGGGATTTGCTAGGATTTATCTTGACTCTCCAGTTATAACACCATTCTTCAAGGGAAGTAATATGTGACTGGAGTGTCTGGGATGATCATTACAAAATAAAAATTAAACAAATTAAATTTTGCAGATTTGTTATGCCTTATTTTTTATTTTTTTTTTTTATTCCCTTTTATTCTTCTCTTCCACTTATTCCTTTGTAGTAATATGTATTCTCCTTTTCAGAGTATTCACGATGGTTTCTGTATTTATTATCATAATAGATTATAATTTACTTAATTTTTTATTTGAAAATAAAACAAAATATTCCCGAAAACATTAATCAATTGAAAATTAAAAATATAACTAAATTGTTTTTATTTTTATTTTAGAAATATAATAGTTTTAACACCAGTTGGTATTCCCATTAAAAAGATATTCGTTAAAACTAAGCGTGTCTATTGATGAAATTATTCTACGTGAAATGGGAATTAGAAAAATCAGTGTTGTGTTGTATTACACAAAACAATAAGAAAAGAAACTTATTTATTTTACGATACTGTTTCACCTGTTTCCAATTTGTGGTTTCACGGAGCTTGCCTCTAAAATGCTTAAATAATGCAGTAAGTGTTATGTAACCAGTTACAATGCATACAATAAATGTATTATTAAACCTATACTATATAACAATTATTATTGTAAAATCTCATGGACTGATTATCTGTTACAACTAATAGTTCTGTTAGACTAGAATTTTTGTGACATTTTAATCAAGGAAATTGGGCGACATTTGACCGACCTTTAAGGGCTAATGCCACGGCTAAATATGTGAAAAATAATTTAGCTAAGATGTTTAAATTGTCCCTTAGTTTCAATCTTTAAAAAAATATAATTCAGCTACGGCTACATTAATACCATAACACGATATAATACCTTTTCAAATGTAGTGAATACCTAATATAATTAAATATAACAGCATGTTTCAATTATTTCCTTATAGAATAAAATAAAAAAAAAAAAAAAGGTGGAAAAGATTAATACATTAACCAAGTACTTGGATAGTCCTTATTTGAAACGTAAAATAAACGCAAGGTTTTGGTGGATCATCGAGTCATGAAAACCAATTATCATCGCGCTGTGTGACTAATTTCGTTCTTAATCTTAAAAAGAGCAATTTCCCACCTCACATCATCAGCAACTAACATTAATTTTAAGTGAATTGAATCAAAACAATTTTTTAAAATAGTGAATTTTAATCAATAATTGCGAAAAAAATTGATGATTTTAATTTCTGTTATTTATTTTCAATTAACGGAGTAAAAAAAAAAAAAACTATAATGGTTTGCTTGACGCTGATTCGATGGCAATAAAAATTATGTTACCGTTTTTTACTGTGTTATACCTGAATCGTGATAAGACAAAACTCTTTCTGATCACACCTAAGACCTGTGAAGAGCAACCGTAATAATACGCTATAAATATAAGAAAATTTGTGTCGCAAAGTTCGTTTATGGTGTTGAAAATAAAAAGTAATGTAGAGCTTAAGAGCTTTTTAAATAATGAAGATATTGTTAACTATATAAGTTCGGATAGACTTAGGTGGGCTGGTCATGTTGAAGTGGGGTTGAAGAGGAACGAGAAAGGAAGGCCTAGAAGTAGGAGGGAAGATGAATTATAAAAAGACTCCAAGAAACTAGATGTTATACATAGGAAGATGAAAGCCATGGATGGGGAGAGATAAAGCAGGATTGTCCATGAGTCCAAGGGTCGCCCAGGCTAAGAATCTCGGTAGCTGGTGTTACCCCTAAATCTGAGTCACATACATTTCTATTTTTATTTTATAACTTCATAAATTTGATTCACACCTGTCTCACAACAAAGATAGTTGGAAAATATGCTAAAAAGAATTACTACATTACAAGAATTACTAATACAATGCATGGACGTGGATTCAGTGTCCCTAGGTATTCCTTCCTCACTAGATTTCAAGGTTGTTCTTAGTAAACACTTATTTTCAAATAAAACTATCTATAACCTTCTGACGAATGTGTTTGGCCAATGACCAACAGGACCAAAATCCAAAGGATTAAGTGGGAAGAAAGAGTGGCCTTAAAAAATCGACAGATCCTGACAAATATGAAACCGGTATCCTTCTGTGGCCTTTGGAAAAAAGTTTAATTTGGATATCTAAAAAATAAAAAATCTATTTCATTTTCACTATAAAACGTTGATAGTTGGAGGTAGTCACGTTCCCTTTCATCTAGAACCATCGAGAGCCTGCAGTACACTAAAAATAATATGAACGCAATCTAACAGACGGATTGAGATGTAACAACACAAGAAGTTAAAATTGGATTGAAAGCTCAATAAAGTCCTTTGTAGATGTGATTTTCATTTCTGAAGAAACAAAGCAGCTTAAAATGAACATTTCCATTAAGAGAATGACATACAAAGGCCAGTGTAAAGGAAACAGCTGGTCCGGAATGAGGGCTTTGAGGATATCTGTCTAACAATGTACACACGTTGTTCCTGTTCTAATTCAGGTTCAATGAATGCAAAGGCACGTTTACTGTATTTTAAGGAAGACAACCAGGTTAGGGACGAATGTGACTTAACTATCCTGAATGACGATTCTTCCTTGTTACATCTTTCGATTTATAGTTAGCTTCTTTATCCCAATGAGAGCAAACCAGAAACTTCTGGCTCCATTACATTACCATTCAAGTTATGATTGTTTGGTTGTAAATATAATTGTTTTACCAGCAAATATAAAAGTCCCATAACAATTAGCTGGCTTCAAGACTGGTAACAGACCCCCATAAGGGTGATAGGAGGAACAGGTTGAATTTTGGGGTTTCGTACCAGATAAATTAAAAGGGCAGATCAGACGAACAAAAAAATAAACATCGATAGTATTAAATGTTATACATTAGTTTATTGATTACTTTATTTTAAAGAAGGTAAGGTATGAAAAAAACCTGCTAAAGATACTATTTAAAGTTGACTTTCAGGGTTCTACCTTCTGCCATACGCTTTGTCTGATGTGGATTGCAGTTGTAATGGAAAACAGGTAGAAAGTTCTGAATCAAGGCGAACAATAAAAGAGACTTATCAGGCACGCGTTACATTGCCTGTTTTTTTCAACCAGGTGTTAGGAGGGGGATAAGGGAATCAGGAAAGGCAAGGAGAAATTATTATTATTAAATCTGACAAAAAAATCAATAATTTCTACCTGCCATAAGAACAAAAAATAACTAAGGGTATTCTTATTACCTGGTCCAAGCCCAAGTGTAAATAAAGACAGCACTTTCCAGACATAACATAACAGACGGTACCATGATAAATGTAGCGATTACATACTCCTTTGATTATTTAAAAAATATATAATAAAATAAATACTCATATAAATATGTATATTTAAATTGGTAGTATTAACTCGCCATTTTACTATTGTCAAAGTGATATAGGATTCTGGATACATTAAAATTTTATTATTAAATGAATTCAGAATTTCTCATATATGTATATTTTTAATTACCTTATTAATTGGTTAAAAACCATTCGTTTTTTTTTGTTTTTTTTTTAAATATGCATTTATTGAAATTTTCAACTCTACAGAATATATACATCAAGCAAATGTATTGACAACGATTATAATAACATGTTAAAAATTGAAAAGAACAACTCATCAGTAGCACTTTATTAAAACTTCTACACTAGAAAGTCTCTAGGCCTTCTTCGTTTCAGACGCCTCGGAGGATTGATTATCAGGTATGAAGTGGGAAGCAAGCTGAAAAACTAACCAGATTTGAGTGGTTATGGAGCTTACTATGAAAGGATAGGTATCTGGTGTGGGCTAAATCAGCAACATATAGAACATTAAGATCTTTATGGATTAGTTTATTGGTGACAAAGTAAGAAAGATTGAGGATTTTACGAAGGATTTTGGATTGTAAGGATTGAATACGAGATGAATTGTGGAGCCCCAAAGCTCAACTCTGTACGTCCAAATAGGTCTAATCACAGTCATGTATATGAGTATTTTGGAATTAATTGAGAGCTTTGAACGTTTGTCTAGTAAGTGTTAAAGTAGTCTGAAACGACGGGCAGTTTCTTGTCGTTTTAGTCTTGTATGTGGATTCCAAGTTAGTCGTTTGTCCAAGTGGAGTTCTAGGTAACTTATCTGTTCAACAGGGATTAGTGGAATATCATTAAGGGATACTGTAGGACAGAAAGTCGTAGGTTTACGACGTAGGGTAAACGTTATTTGGTGGGATTTGTTTGGATTTATTTTGATTCTCCATTTTTGACACCATTCTTGAATGTTTAGGATATGAGATTGGAGTGTTTGAGAAGCAATGAAGGGATCATTGTTTACTGATAACACACATGTGTCATCAGCTAAGTGGTGAGGACAGTGGTAGGATGAGTTGGAATGTTAGCTGAATATCCTGTGTAGAGGATAGGACCTAAAACCATTCGTAAGACGATAATATGATAAGGTGCCCAGTTTGAATAGTCAACAATTCCAGATTTGAATAATAATCACTTGTTATTATTCCTTTTAATAGCCAGTTATCTAGTCTCTGAAAAGCAGATAACTTACCAATAGCTAAGTTGTTGCAAGTAATTGGAGCGCGGATCTGATTAAATCTTGCGTTACTTATAAACATTTTATCTGTCAGTTGTTTATCAATAAGATATTAGTTTGATTTCTTACTTACAGATTATGGCAGCTTTATATCCTGAATGTTTCTGCTAATTTTTCAAGTTAGTAGGGCATGATGAAGTAAAGAGCTAATACAATTTAAAAGGTAATTATTGTTGTTAGTATCAAATTTTATTAACAACTAACATAACCCGTCGCGACTTCGCCCGCTCTCATAAATAAAGAACTCAGATTATTCTAACTAATAATTGAATATCATTTGTTTATCGATAAAAATCTTATATTAAAGTAGGGAATTTAGCATTATTTCTTCAATGATATTTTCACGCAGGGCAGTAATATTTAACTTGGTTAAAATTGCATTGATTAAGAGTACGTAAAAGCATAATTAGACATCCATTTTGTCAGTAATAATTTCATCGAACCATCTAGTTGGATTTTAATGTCTAACCATAAAAGTATATGACAGTGTGGCAAACCTCGTTTCTGGCCATTAAGACTATACATTTTAATTATTATTACAGTAAAATTTATTATTATAAACCTTCCTAGAACTGTAGGAGAACCTTCCATGTTGTAGTTAATATTTTGTTAGTTGGGTTTAATAGTATTACCATTGAAAACTCGTTGCAGAATGGTCACATATCGGTAGATTTTTATACTCCATTGGGATCCACATGTAGCTCCATATATTTATAGCTTTTTTTATTAACATTTGGATTGAAAATAGGTAAATTTCATCATAAATTTCTAGCTCTATATAACATTGCACGTTTGTAGCCTCTCTTGAATGGTTCTCGCCACCTATTGGTCGATTATCAAACTTTACTGCACACCACATATTTATCGCTTTTTATGGCAATAAAATTGATAATATTTATATTTTATTATTGCCAAAGCTTCCTTGAAATCTAAAGATGATGTGATTAAAACTTGGTACAGATTATTTCAGTAGTTTTCGCGGTTAGTGATCACAAACGAAAAATGGCTTGTTCTTTTATATAATAGTATAATAAAAAAAAAAATTGAACAACCCAGATATTTTGTAGAAAAGTGTGAAAATTGTAAATAGAGTTATAAAACATTATGAAAATAATAAAATGTATATTATAATGTATAATAAAATAATAAAACATGAATGCATTAAAATTCATGATTTGATGGGGGCCAAATATCTCAAATAAATTTGTAACTCTCTTATTCGTAAAAACTGAAGGTGTAAATTATAAAGGAGAAATTTCGTTTGATTTCTTAACCAAATTTCACAATCTATTGATCAATAAATGTAATAGCTTTTAATAATGCTTTAGTTTTGTACGTTTAGTAAGAAATTATTACAGTTAGTAGTTTTTGAACTCTACATTTTAACTATTATCATATTACTAATATCATTTCTCTTTATTTCAGATAAACCCATTATATCTGTCATCCCAGTGAATTAGTGTTCTGGTCGAATTTTGACCAAAATGAGTTAAGAGACTAAAAAGAATCGTGGAGGTTTTAAAACATAGTTATTTAAAATTAAAATCTTAATTAAACACTGATTTACCCTGACGAAAAACCTCAACGATTTTTTTTGTTCACTTAACTCATTTTGGTCAAAATTCGACCAGACCACTAATTCACTGGGATGACAGATATATACTTCATTGCGTCCAATAATAATGACTTATTTTGTGCTCATTAATTAGTTTATTGTAATGTTTGTCCTCACTTCAACATTTACTAGACAATTTTTTAAATTATATTATGAAGAAACAGTTCTTAAAGGTTTTAAACTAATAATATTCATAGTTAATATTCTGTTCATAGTTCAATTTCTTACATAATAATTTAATTTAATTAATTTAACATACCTTAAGAAATATCATTTACTATTTACTTGAATATCAAGGTAAAGTATATACAAGTTCCATAAAGCTTTATTGTATAGTACAGGGGGATATTTAAAGTTTGTGTTTTGAAACATTAGCAGTTAAAATATTTTTTTTAAAACAAGACTGATACTTTTGGGTCAATATCCTTTGTAAGCAATATATTTATTTTTTTATGTTTCGGAACGTTTACATCGAATTCTTTGCGGTTTTCTTCGTTTAACAAGGAAAACAAAAAAAAAAACTGTACCAGCTTAGCCTAACCAACTGAAGTCCTTTTTTTTCATTCATCCATTCGTGTCTTGTAAACGATGGTCTAATTACTACTTTAACAATTAAAATTCTGCGAAGTCAAACGCTTGCTTAATAGGTAATAAATATTTAAACATTATTTAGTGTTATGACTTTTATTATAATAAAATAAAATTCAGGCCGAAAATAATCTGGTTTTACTAAATAAATAGATGAGATAGGGTTGTACGGTTATGGGAGGAATATATCTAGATATCGAAGTCGTGTAAGCACTTCGTGACGTTGTGTAGCGGTTTCGGCCTATGGAGGGGATAATGTCGGGAAGATGTTAATAAAAAAAAAAAAATAAAATATATATATATATATATATATATATATATATATATATATATATAATATATAAATATGTAAAATACATAATTTCTAACTGTATATAATTCAAAAATGTGGAGGATGAATCAAGTTATAATCTTACTGATGATATATCTAATCTCCATATTTTTGAATTATATCAAATTTAGATTTGGCCCTAAACCGCAGAGGTCACGAGAAGAATAAAGTAAATATAAATAAATATGTATAAAATTGACCAATCAGTTTTGTATAGCATTGATCATTGGTTATCCATTCCCCTTTTATTACTGTAATAAACGTGTTAATGGTTAAATAGATCCGAGACCATAATTACGATCCACTTAATTCACGGCCTTAGCCCGTTCATCACTTGCC
The DNA here is from genome assembly GCA_003667255.2 of Euschistus heros. Classification (NCBI taxonomy): domain Eukaryota; kingdom Metazoa; phylum Arthropoda; class Insecta; order Hemiptera; family Pentatomidae; genus Euschistus; species Euschistus heros. The sequence goes on along the minus strand of RCWM02000066.1, from coordinate 1,761,685 downwards.
TGGATTAGGCAGGCCTTTCTGACAGCTCTTATAACGTTATTAAATTACTCAAGTAAATTATAGCTTCATAATATCTGGCTAAAGTGTAAAATTTTGCCTTTATAAAGGATAAAGATTAACTACCTCGTTTGTTAAATTAACATCTTAATTGTAGAAGGTTTCATCAGCGGAAACCTATCTTCATCCAGTTATAACCTCAGCAAAAGTTTCCCGGAGTTTTAAAACTTCTTCTGAGATTTCTCCGTAAAACATTTTTTTTTCATCTATATTAATTTTCATAGAGCTTGTATAAAATCATTTTTAGGTGATAACTCATCTCTTTCATTTTATTTATTTTTGTGTTAACATCCTTCCCGATATCTTCCCCTTCCAAAGGCCGACACCTCAACAGATCGCATCGTCACGAAATGCTTACCCGACTTCTATATCTAGATATCTTCCATAACCGTACAACCCTACCTCATCTATTTATTAAGTAAAGCCAGATTGTTTTCAGTATGAAACTACTTACAATGTTACTGGTGGATATGGTATAACTTGCATATTTTGCAAATTTCCATCAGTTTTCGAAAATCCCTCCTAACCTTTTAACTGTTTTTCAAAAATTCCCCAGGTCAGATGTGTACTAGAATTGTTAGTAATCAGTTAGTCGATACCATATCCACCAGTAATATTGTAGGTAGTTTGATACTCCTCCATATTCTGTAATTATATATATTTTATTATTCTAACACATTTTGTTATATACTTATATTGTAGCTAACTTTATGTTTTGAAATAACATGTATAATTTATATAATTTTATTGCAACCTGTTTTTTCACTGTAGGGCATGAATATAGTCTCAAAACGTATATATATATGTTTAGTTAGGTTCTTGAAGTTCAGTCAATAAATAAAAACATCTATTTTGGCGATGTTTCGAGACTATGTTGTTCTCATAATCATGCCCTACAGTGAAAAAATATGCCACAATAAAATATATAATTTTATACAAGTTATTTCAAAACATAAAGTTAGCTACAATACAACTATATCACAATATGTGTTAGAACAATAAAAATATATATAATTACAGAATATAAAGGAGTATGAAACTACTTACAATGTTACTGGTGGATATGGTATAGACTAACTAAACTCTAACAATTCTAGTACACAACTGACCTGGGGGAATTTCGAAAAAACATTTACAAAGGTTATGGGGAATTCCCTAGGAAATATTAAGTTAAAAGGACAGGATGGTATTCCAACGATTCCGTTTAACTTAATATTTCCTAGGGTATTTTATATAATATATAAATATATATATATATATATATATATATATATATATATATATAAATAATTAATATTTATTTGTAAAATGATATAATTTATCAACTCATAATCAAAATCATCTTAGAAATTTAGGATAAAAACATTACTTTACTTGGCTTTACTCCCATCTAATGATACAATCCAGTCACAGTGCTGCTGCAAATTGAAGAAAAAAAACAATATTTACGAATTCACAAAAAACACACCTATTCCCGAGGATATTAGTGGGATAAGTGTATAAATAACAGTGAGAGTTTGTTTTGACTATTCTTGATTCGAAATAAACAAACAAGCTTTGTTTTTGAATCCTGAAATAATTCATCCGGATTTTATAACTGTAAACACAATCTATGCCATTTTTTTCTTCATCATAGTTCAGGATTTGTTTTATATGTTTTGACACATTTCATTTTGTTTTTGTCCTCTTGATTAGCATGTTTCAAAACAACCGTTTAGAGCTCAAACTTAAAAGAGGTGTTCGTTTAAGAATTGAATAAAAAATATAAAGATATCTTTAAATACAGGGAATGAGTGTGTCTATATATTTCCGAGTGTAAATATATATATATATATATATGTGTGTGTGTGTGTGTGTATATACACATAAATACATGTTTTATACACACACACATATACATATAATTTTTTAATAGAAATATATTTTTAAAAATTACAAGAGTACTACCCTTTCTACTGTTCTTCACTAGAGCGTAACGTGACCACTTACGTAAAGCGAAGAACAAGCCTTTAATGTTGTATGAAATAAAGTATTCCGTAGAGTATTTGAGCCAAGAAAGGAAGAAAACACTAGAGACTTTAGAAGACTCGATTGTGCGGAGTTGGGGAAAATTTATCAGATGTGTATTGTTCAAATATAGCAACGGATATATAGTTAATGGGAATGTATGGCAATTGGATTCAGTAATGAAAATCCATAAGATCATACACACACATATATATATATAATATATGAAATTCAGGTTTAAAGGTTTATTGCTTTAAAGGAAATTGATATGTAGCTACAGGCTTTTGTTTTCTTATATTTTTCCTTCTGTTTTTTGCAATCGGGCCGGTGTATAACGGAGTGTTTTATTTTAGAAAAATTAAGGTTAAATAATCAATAGTGAAGTTCGGGATTCAGACATGCCGAAAAAGATATCTTGTTTATTGACATTCCCAGACAAAGCTGTAATATACACATATAACAGAAAAATACCTTACATAAAAATCTTTAAATTATCACGTATAGGCTAAGGTATCAGTTTCCTTTTTGTGTTTCTACCTTTATATTCAATTAAGAATTATTATAGTTTAATAATGATACGAAATCAAAAATGTGATAGTTAAGTAAATATAAAATAGGAAGTTAAGTAAGGTCTTTATTCAGTATTGTAGAAGTTATCGAGTTCATTTTTTGTTCATAACAGAATCATTCTTAAAGGTCGATGATTGATAACAGAAAGGAGTTCCTATTCCTGGATTAAATAACAATATGTAAAGAAAAACTAAAATAAAAATTATAATCAATAAAGTCATGTTATTATTAAGCGTAGAAATATAATTGTATAAAATGGCCGACAATTCTGCGCTTTTTGCTGACAAACCGCCGACTACTAATCGGCCCATTTTTAATATTTATATAAATCATAAAACCATCATGTCATCATTCATAAAACCTTCGATCCCCTCTAAGGGCTAAAAAAAAATATGCACCAGTTATTTTGTGAATAATTCTAAAATAAAAGAGTGAAAAAATAATTGATTCCTAGTTAAAATCTTTTTTGAATAAAGATTACTACTCTTGTAATAAAAATAAAAATCTTATTAAATTTAAAATAAAACTGTAATTTAAGCTTTTGATTTTGCAAAATTCTAAGTGATATTATTTAGCTGGCTAACATTTTAACTCATGTACAGGAAGATCTATCTTTTTCTAACTTCCTAGATAATTTCTTAATCATTACTGAAATTAAGTTCAGTGAGTAAAGTACAGCAAGGACTGCATTGAGGATATGGTCGTGAATCATAGTAGGATTTATTTAATCTTATTCTCTAGAGAAAAACCTATAATTCTAGCTGTGATTTGTGGTTTTGCATTATCTGGCATTGCAACAATTTCCTTCAACTTTGGAACCACCTGTTCCACTAAAATGGCGGTCTGTATCGGCTCTGGTGCATGTCTGTAGCTATTTTACAGCCTTGCATCCGACAAGCACACTACCCCCAGTCATGAGATCACACACTGCAGATGTATATCCTACATTGATCCCTCCGAATCCTCAGGGAATCTCTGATAACACTCATCTCTTGGAAATCGCCTTTAGAATTAAAAAAAAAAGTTTTGAAATTTTCCTCGGAACAAACAGGATAATAGTCAATTTAGGACAGGTATTTGAGAGCAAGCGGTTTAGTACGGAGTTGATTCTATCGTAGCAAACATAAATTGAATATAAACACTCCAATTTTGTTAGGATAGTCATTTTGCAGCCTCCTGGGAATAAATAAATCAAAAACAGTTCCAAAAAATAACAGTACCAATAACTAAAGAAGAGCAAGCAAAACGTTTTCCATGCTCACTTTTAGTTATACAAATGCCAAAAATGTATATATGAAATTAGAATAAATTTAATGTTCTATAATTTTGATTCTGACATGTTTTCTGAGAAACGATTGTGGAAGGTAATACAAGCAGAATTTTGACAAAAAGAGAGGTAACATTTGTTTTTTACCGAAAATCACCGATTTTCATTAACGTGTCTCGAAAACCGTTGGAATGTCGAGAAATTTATATAGAATCAATTTTATAGGAAATTGAATGAGCTTTAATTTTGATTTGAAACATAGTTTTCTAGAGTCTACCGTTTTCAAGATATGATCGAAAAACCCAAACATTTGACCTTCTCCCCTTCCCTCCCTCCACCGTTATCTCACCCCCCAGGGGCGGAGGACTTCTACTCATGTGTTTATTGACTGGACTACTTCATATACTACATGTCTTATTTATAATATATTTATTTTGTGAGCACATTCACTGATAGTCTTCAGTAAGAATGTGCAGACAGGAGCGAATCAATACATATTGTTAAAAAATAAAAATTAAAAATTACAGACTGTAGACAATCGATGAGTAATATTACGATGGTTAATTGCTTTAAAAGAATTTTACGACAGCTACTCAATAGGATTTTCATAATTCTTAGAAACACTCCTAAAGCATAACTAATACAGAAATTGAATCTTTCAACTGTTGACTATTTTTAGCTGAAAATAAAGTTACTTTCAATTAAATATATTCCTCCCATGGCTTCTCTACAAAACTACATATATATGATTTATTGCAATGGGTAATCAATCATCATAATTTGTCTTTATGATCGTTATTACTATAATAAAAGAAAGTAATGTATGGACAACTCATTTGTAATGGATATCAGTTTAAAAGCTATCGATTAGGAAACAACTGTCCCTTCCTAATATTGTTTATTTATCTATATTTGGGAAAACTAAATGCTTTATTATTATTAAGTAGATATAAGGAGAATAATTAGTCTATAATTATTCTAAATGTAATTGCGTACATTAACTATAAATCGGCGGTTATCGTGATGATGTGCAGTCAACATTAATAATTCGAACTGGTCCCCAATCCGTAAGTTATAATCGAGATGTATCCTTTTTATAAGCAAGTAAGTGATAGGAAAGTTTTTTAATTTTAAGTTTTCTTCTTTACAGCCATTTTTTGTTGTTGTTCTATTACTAGTATTTAAGTGAGTTGATACAATTACATTGTTTCTAGTTTTAGCCTGAAGATGTAAGATAAAATATATAGAAATGAAGAATGTTGCAGTAATACCTGGTAAAAATCACTTAACATCTATATCTTAAAATATTGAGAAACGTTACAGTCCCATTAACAGGTCTCATTGATCACTCGGTATTATATAGCATAAATTATAATAATTTATAACATCATAATTTCATAACTTAATTCCGTAAAAAAAAGTACAATATTTCATATCCAACATAATAGCTTATAGATTACTCAAAATTGATCCCCAATTTAAAAGTTATAATCTCAACGAATCATTTTTATAAGCAAGTAAACACAGCAGTAGGGGAGTGATTTATTTTTAAATTATTTACCGACTTTTTTTTTGTAAACTATGAAATAAAATTAAATACTACCGCAATAAAATAAAATCTTATACCATTTATTATAGTGCAATGAGATATATTACTCAATACTGAATTTTGTAAAAAAACAATACAAGTTAAACAAAATGCTTCCTTACGCCAATTTCACATAATTGTACAGCATTTAATTCATTCAAGGGTAAATTAATTATTCATTAATTGAGTAAGATGATACTCACAGCCTCACCTACAGTCGACCGAGTTGCATGAGAGACCCACAGCCGGCTGGCTCAGGTAGCAACTGACTCGCGACAGGTGCCAACTGTTGGGCTCCCCACCTTTGGCTTTTTTATCACCGTTCTTCTATAGTTCGTCTTTTGGTCACTTTTCACATTGTTAACCGAGTGTTCCGCTCACATAACCGAGGTTGGGGGATTTTTTTAAAATCATATTTCTTCAGGACAACAATTTCTGGAGTCGACAAAAGGAGGGATAATTTGGAGGAAAAACTTGGATTGGATTCACAACAAAGCGAATTAGTTATGAAACTTCAATTCCGGACGAGATCGACTAAAGCTTCAAAGGATAGATAAAATTACCATTACGAAATATAGCTGCGACTTCCTTCTATCATTAGACGATAATGGGAAGTGACTGATCAATATTTTATAAGAAATTTTAACTGAAAAAAATATTTTTAACCATAACGTATCTATTTTTTAATCATTGATAACAAATATAAATAAAAATTAAAAAACAAAATTTAGGCAAATATTGGCTAAACTAAAATTAGTTAAGCTGGTAACGTTGTCTACAATACAACAGCAAAACCTAGGATAAATTAAAAAAATTAACACATTTCTTCGAACTCCTCAATACGCCAGTAATCCGAGAGACTGACTAAAATGAATCCGGATAAAATGCCTACGTTATTATATTTTATTTTTCATTACGAAACTAGGCTTATTTAAGAATACAATGCCAATTAGTACAATGGGTATTATTGCGCAAACGTAATAAAAATGTCTGCTTAAATCGCAGTTGACAACCGCTTAATGATTTATTAGGCAGAGGTTCCCAGATAATATTTACTAAAAAAAAAATTCTGTACATAGTTTATACTAGTATATGCACATATATGTGTGTGTGAGTAATATACTAACATGATAATTAATTTTATAAATTTCTGATTTTATTTAAATATGGGGGAAAATGCAAATTATGTAAATTAATTCAAATTCTAAGTTGCTTTAATTCCCTATTTTTTTTAGAACAAGAACGAAGGTAAAAATCATCAATGAATTAAGTTTACAAATTCTTAATATTAATATCGCTCAAAAATGATAAGATCGTTTCTGTCAAGCTTAAGAATTATAATAATATACAAATAGGATTCTTAAGAATAATAATTTGTACTGTTTCATTTTTTATATTCTATTTGGGACTTAACGTCGTTTTGGACTTCAACTAGAAGAACGGGTTATTCAAAGGATTAGTTATCTTACAGGTTACCAACCTATCCAAGCCAGAGTGGGAAGGCCCAGATTCATTATGTGTGATCACCACAAAATAAACATCAAAACCCAGTCGGGAATCAAACTCTTGAACCTCTGTACTGGGTGCTCTGAGACCGTCATCTCATTTTCACCCTTCAATTTCTGAGTTTAATTTGCATAATTTCAAGATTTAAGGAATCTTTCAAACCATTGTAGGTTAATTTTAAAATTACTTTTAATACGGCAGGTAATATGTCACACCCAGAGGACATCCTAAGTGGTATTTTTTAGGCGTGCTGTATCTGCCCACTATACAAGTCTTCAGATACAAACTAAATTAAAAACACAACACTTCGATTACAGATTATTCTTTTTCTGTTAACTAACGGTGTTGATATGCTATCAGGCGAAGATAGAACATAAGCGTTAAAAGATCTTGATTTATTTACCTAAGCATTTAGAATTCCTTTGTGGTTCAAAAAATCAGACGACATCTTTAACGAGGTGGAACGATGTCGTCGCTCTGCCGGAGGTTTAACCTCGCATGATGAATGTGCTACTTATTTATAGTTGAAACTACCGCCCCAACGTTCTCATTAACATGATTTATTTTTATAACATACTTGGTGTCGACTATTAGTAACATAGATCGTAAATAAAAGCCAACATCTTGTATTGATTATTAATTTATTTCATTTTTCTGTTTTCGGGAGTCTGTTTTATTATTAATGAGGGATTGGTTCTATAATACTTCGAACCTTAAGATGACTTATAGTTCCTTTGGGATAGTTTTCGTAACCACTTGCAAATCTGAATTTGGAGTCTGGCAGTGATTCTTCTTATTATAACAATAATAATAATGAATTGCTACTAAAATAAAAAGTCATCTGGTGTTCTGCAAGGCTGAAAACCTAACCACTCCTCACTAGGGGTGGGTCGATTCTTGAGAAAAAAATTGGTATCGAGAATCAATGACCCAAAGTCGATTCCTAGGAGGCTATCGATATCACTGATTTTAACAATAGTTTGGTGATACCTAATTATATAATGATCTATTATCTCCGTAATGACAAAAACAAATTGTATATTTTCATTTTTAATGATAGAGCAATTTTTCTTGAACTCGATCAGAACTGCTTATTAAAGAATTTAAAACAATTAACTTAAACTTAATACCGTTACACCACTGCTCTCCACCAAATACAACATGATAATAACCGAAATATTAAGCTTTGCTATGCGGCAGAGTTGGGCACAATTTAATCATAGCTAAAATATAATCAAAATTTAATCATAGCTATTTGACAACTGATTTCCTGGAATCAATCCCCTAATTTAATAATGATTAAATCTTTCAATCACTTTATCATTAGTTCACTGAAAAATGACTGAAATATTTAATCATTATTAAATTATGTGGTTGATTCCAGAAAATTAGTTGTCAAATAGTGGTGATTAAATTTTGATTATTTTTTAGCTATGATTAAATTAATTTAAATTTTGCCCAACACTGCCATGTGGTTTGACTATTGTTATTTTTATAAATTTGTTTTTTAATATATATTTTTTTAATTAATTTAATTTATCTTATGTCAATATATTTCTTGCCCGTTTCGCTATTCTTTGGATTCTCTTCCTCCCTCCATTCGCAACGCATCTTCCCTCGGAATTTTAAAAACACACCTCTTCCACCACCTTATGGATGCTTTATAACGAGTGTCATACCAGCATATTAAATAAAAAACTTTTTCAATTCTTCTTATGATAATATTTTCACTGTTACTCAAATATTTTTTCATTTTTATTTTTTCTTTATCATTTCTGTCTGTTCCCTCTCAACAAATATTTTTCTTCATACTTTACTATGTGTAAATTCAGAAATTTCATCTTTCAATCAACTTTGTATATAATATTTCTTCCTTTGCCGAATGTATATATGGTTTTGTTTGTATATAAGTGTGTTTATTTATATATTTGTTTATAGACTTTTTTTCTTTAAAGTATTTTATTATGAACTTGTATCTACTTTATATTGTCTTATTTCATTATTTTATTTAAAATATTTTGCTAGATGTGATTTACTTTTTATAATTTATATGTTGTTATTCTTAAGGGACTTTGTCCCAGAATAAAATTTATTTTCTATCTATCTATTCTATCTATATGTATATATATTATTATCATTATTATTAATGTTTACAGCTGTACGATAATACAAAAAGTAAACAAGCAAAATTGTGAATTTACTGGCATAAAAGTTCTGTATTGGAAGGTTCCTAGACACCTCAGAAGGTTATCGGGAATCGAAGGGGTGACTAGTGGATTCGAGAGGATATGGAACTTATCAGGATAGGTATCTGATAATATTTGGGACGTTAAGATCATTATGGATAAGTTTATTTGTAATATAATAAGGAACATTGAGGATTTACGAGAGACTTGGGATCGTAAGGATTAGATGAGAGATGGATTGGATAGTTCGATGGAGCACAAAGCTCAACTCTGAATGTTCAAATCAGTCCTTTGAAATCAATTGGAAACTTTGAACCTTTGTCTAGTAAATGTTGTAATTTCATAACGTGTGATGATAATATTAAAAATTTAACAATCAAATATTATTCAATATTCAAATAAATAATATTTTTACTAATAACAAACTCTGAGGGACAATTTAGCAAAGTTATTCTAAATTTCAAAAGCTGAAAAGAAGTATGTACATTATTTATTAATTTGTATACTCTTTGGGACCTATTGAGTTTAAAATGTTTACATTCAAGTTTTTACAGGGCTATAAAAGTATTATATTTCAATTTAATGAACAAAGTGAATATAAGAAGACAATTTAAAAATACTATTATTTTTTTTTATCAGATGCAAAGTTCATCTAGTCTAAGTCATGGAGGTTTAAAGGTCACTAGTTCATAGTCGGGACCGCATTTTAATTGATTTCAGAAGGAAATCTCTCTAATAACGAATTAGTCTCAGACATTGGTCCAACTTCATACTTTTTAACTTTATTCCTTTTATATTTTCATTCTAATTGTATTTCGAAAAATAAAGCAATAAAATCCAGAAAAAAAGGAGATGAATTGCTGAAGAGGATAAGAGGATATGAACCGTAGCGACAAGGAAAGAATAACGAGGAATCATGCCATAAAAGTGTAAAGAATTCACATTTGCTGCATTTCTGTGCACCAACTACTTTTCAAAGTAAGTTAGCCACAGATCCAACTTCTTTTCAGTATTCATACTGATGAAACGTGAACTTAATAACATGATGTACGTTTAAAAATAATTTGATCTGATTTGTCTGTTATGTCTGTTACTATAGTCGTATTTGTTTATTATGCATATATACCAAAGAAAGAACATTTAAAAGCCGATGTATTTAATTCAAGTAATTTAGGTCTCACATAAAACCCTCAGGTCCCAGAATGTCAACAGCAACCGGACGGGTAAGACAGTCAATGTAACGCCAGCCTAAATATACAGAAGGACTAATACATCTGTTTCTCAAAATACACCTTCAGGAATCTTTTTCGGGCCCACGGTGGCGACCACTAAAGCCGATGGTTAGGGTGAAAAACAGATTGGGTTCTCAAAATAGACCAAATAGTATTCATTCTTTTGTTTGATTTGTTTCTACTGTCTCATTAATCAGGTGGAAGGCTAGAGAGTGCTTGTCAGTGACGATTTTAAAAAGCATTGAAGAAGAGAATATACAAAATGGAATATCTAAATCAAAACATTGGTTTAAACCATCGCTACGAAATGTTTTAATAATAATTAAAATTATTAATAATTACAAAAGGTAATCCCGACTTATATTTTGTTACAAATAAATCAAAAATTTTTGAATGATTTCCCTCAGTGTCGGTTAAAATCTCACCACTTTATTCAGAGACACCAACTTACTGCGTTTTAATAGTTACTAATTAAATTTTATATTTACTAAAGTTTATTTAATGTTTACTAAACTTTATTTAATATTTACCTGTGAACTAGCTGAAAGAGGTTTTTACCAACGACATTGTTAAATAGCCACACCAGGCTTAAATTTTATTGTTTAAAAGTATTAAAACGACAGGGCGAAATCAAAACTGCTGGAGCAAAACAAACATTTGAACACCACCCACAGAGAACTACTGGAAGAGCATGGACTGAAGAGCGGAAACAAAACAGTGAATTTATGAAGAGATTTTGGGAAAATAGAGGAAAGAAAAATGGGAACAAAACATGATGAACAAGTTTCAACTAATAATTAGGATATGTCTACAGTACATGTCCTAATATTTTAATAATAAAAAAATAACAATTAATATTATTAAAAAAATGAATATTCTCCTGAAATAAATATTATATATAGCGTAAATTATATGCCAAGTAAAAGGTTATTTTGTCTTACTAAGTTGAACAGTTTTATCTTGAATGCATTATACCCTTTATACAAGATTTGGCTAGAACTACTCTTCATCTAAGATGTTAAGTTTTAATCTACTTCCATTATTAAACTTTTTATGGAGCTCAGTCGCAAATAGTTGGTTGAAATCTGGTCTGCCGTGCTAAGCACAAAGAAGTATAATAATTATTTCCGGTTGAACTAAATTTTTTATTATTTGTGATTCACTGAGGTTTAGTATCAGATTAGATTAGACTAAATTTAAAGAACTCTAGTAACCTTTATTTTGGTAGTTGTACATGCAAATTTTGTAATTTTCACCAAAGAAAACTTATCTTTAAGTAACGAATATTAAACAAAACGTCAGTTATCTTATTCGTGAAATGAAATTAAATAAATTTAAACATTATTCAGGACCACAATATTTGGCAAAGCAGTTTGTTACCCTAAATAATAAATCGAGGACTCTGAGTTCTAATCCGGCCAAAGATAGAGTGTACTAAATTCTAAACAATTAATTCCCCGACACCCACCTCGACAAGTTGTGTCATTTAAAAACTACATCTGTAATTTGTGTTATGTTGATAAACAAGTCTATTAAAATATATACACATGTTTAGTAATTATATTTACTTTTATATTTTCCCTTTTTTCTTCATAAATTTAAAATTTGAAGTCAACAGAAATTTGCACTTGGTGTAACACCTCTGCCATAAGTGTCTTTGTTTAGATCATTTAGGCCACCACATCTGCTCAAAGATGATTTTGTTTTCTATCTCAGGAGAAAATTGGTGCAAACAATATATTTTTTAATATAGAATAAAAAATATATTGTTTTATTGTATGTAAATTATTGTTGCGTAATGTAAATACATTACTTAAAACGCTAGAACATAATCAGGATTAAAATTTAAAATGGGTATAAAATTATTTTCGTGAAATGAATAATTTCTTCCTAATTAGAAATTCCTCTAGCAAGTTTGACTAAACTCCTGTCATTTTGGTAGGTAATAGAATGCCCTAAGGGTTATTTACTTTTGACAGTTTCAAGTAAAATGTTCACCCAAAGACAGTTAAAAGACCCAGTTTCAACTTTTTATGAAAACATTGTCGATCGGTAGCTGATTCACCCGCGCTGTTAGAATACCTCCACAAGTGTAAATAAACATGTAACCGGCCTCCGAGCTTCTCAACCTTTTTTGAACCGAGCCTGAATCGTTTCATCTTCGTTATTTCTTTGATTCGAAACCGTTTTAGCCTTTCGTTTCCTGGTATTTCGTATTAGTGTCGATATTAATGAGGCCAATCGCAACAAACATCTTAGTAGATGTCATGAGATGACTGAACTTTTAAACAAGCCATAAATAGGATTAAATTACTCTAGAAGGATATGAGCATTTAGTTTATGGATAGGGGTACTTGTATATTGTACACAATAGATAACCTGGTTAGCTCAGTTTTAGAAACTTTTGTGATTTATCTAAATTTAAATGTTTTCTTATTATTATTCAAATGTCTTCATAGTGTATTGTAGTGGTAGTTGTATTACTGTAGTTGTATAATTGTATTATTGTATTATTATTGTATTATTGTATTATTATTGTATTACGTAGTTGTATTATTATTCAAATTCTTTATAGAGTATTGTAAATAAAGATTTTTATTAGCAACAACGGCATACATAGAAAAAAAATGATTCGATCAATCCAATTCACGTTCGTTAAAACTGCCTCAGAAAATAATAATGTTGGACAGAACCCTACATTCTTAAAAGGGGTGATTCATGCTATAAATATAATATTTAACTTACTCTGTTTGAAATGCAATTTTCAGTTTTATTGCAGATTCCATTTTAAATATATGAAGGATGTTAGGCTAAAAGGGAGAATGTCCAGTAACTATAGTTCCGAGTAAGGCGCAAATAAAAATTACAAAGTCTATATTCTTCCTCAATAGGAACTGGTTCTTAAACTCCAAAACATGTGAAAATCCTCGTTCTAGCCTCCGTGAGACCACCTTAAGTGATAGTACATCGGACAAGCTGACAGGTGGCGATGAAATCTCAGTTTCGATTTTCTTGGACATTCCCCTTCTACCCTAACATCCTTCATACATCGCCTGCCTGGAGGTAAAATTCACTAAGTGCAATTTTTTTCCCAAATTTGACAAAAAGTCATTTTTTGTTGATATTATTATTTTCCATAAGTATAAAAAGTCACCAAGTGAATATAGCTGCTATATATACACATTTAAAAAATGAGAAAATTCACTTTATAACTATCTCAGAAATTTCCCATTTCTTTGCTCTACTAAAAAAAATTGATTTTGATACTTAATTACTTTTGCCTCCAAGCAGACGATATAGCCAATGGAATCATACATCACTACTAATCTTGAAGAATGATTCATCAAAATTATCCATCGTAGTCAGCGACAATTAATTATTAGAATCTTTTATAAAATTCAGCAAAGGATATCAAACCACTTTATAAGAGACAATGATTGATGAACAAACAGAAGCTACCAGGAAATAGACCATGATAAAAGAAATTAGACTCTGAATAGTTTTGTCGGAGTTGCCAAGTCCCTAATATCCCATCTTTAGCTCCTTTATAAATATGGCGATAGATCATCTTATAGTTTTATTTTCATTTTCATTTCCTTTAAAGATTTTTGTTCCTTTTTATACACACATATATATATATATATATATATATATATATATATATATATATATATATATATATATATATATGTGTGTGTGTGTGTGTGTATAATCAATAAGTATGTATAATCAAATGGGGAGACTAGTGGATTTCAGAGGATATGGACCTTCCAGTTAATTTGTAACAAAATGATAAGGATTGGATACGATCATAGTTGGATGTTTTAGCGGATCCCCAAATTTCAACTCTAAATGCCCATGAGTTTTTATTAATCAATCAACATTTGTCTAGTAAATGTTAGACTGATAGAGCAGTTTCTTACTTAAGTCGTGTGTCTGTTCCAAGACGTTGGTCCCGATGAAGTCCTAGGTAGCTATTCCGTTCAACGGAGATTAGGTGAAGATTGTTAAAGGATATTGTAGGGCAGAAAGTCGCAGGTTTAGGTTAAAGGGTAATTGATGAAATTTGTGAATTTATTTTTATCCTCCAATATTGGCATACATGAAGGTTTGTGGTACGAAATTGGAGAGATTGATATGCCAAAGAAGGGTCATTTATTATTGATAACAAACATGTGTCATTAACGTTTCGCTTTTTAGAAAACATATTTCAACCTTAAGTGGCTGTTTTACCATATTTTCAAGTTTTAAATGTTCTCTTTCATTTGTTAACCGGGACTTTTGATCCTTGTAGGTCGATACCACCCTTGATAACGATGATTACGTAATTATGACCTAGACGGAAATAGAAGAACTAAATCAAATGGTTTAGCGGGAAAGACGAAGGAAGAAGGCCAACAGATAAATGATTGCTCGTGTTTGGCTTGCCTACTTTATCGGTAATAAACACCTCTATTTGGTCGGATTGTTTGTTTACTAGAGGTAAATAAAGTTCTTCCGTTTCTGATACTGTATTCCCGCTGTCAAGGAATAATAAATATTTTCTGATGTATTACTATGATTGAAATATTATTTTATTAAACGAGCAAAAGTTTATTAAAATATTGAGTATCATTTTGCATTAAAACTAAGATACTTCGAATAACGCAAGTTAGTTGAATGTGACTAACTCTATTTATTATTTTTTTTTTTTAAACCTTTGAAAATTCCTTTTATTTTAACAGGATGCAAAAAATAAATAAAATTAAATAAATTAAGAACAAGAAATTTAGCACAATTTTAGGTAAAATTGCATATTTTGTATTTTTTATGATCCAGGGGATTCTACAGGCTTTACGTCAGCGATTTTGAAAAAAAAAAAAAAATCGATACAAACTTCTTTTTGTGCAATGGGCTCTAAGATCAGAAAAAAAAACTTAACTCACTGCTTGAGTGTTGTATATTTCGCTATATTTTAATTAATTTAATTTAAGTATATTTTCACATTGAAAGGCAAAACAAGCAATTTCCTGAAGCTAATGCATATTTAAGAAATTTTAACAAAGAAACTCCTTCTCGAAATATTTCAGATATAAATCTCACATCCGTGTACCAAGGATGGTCATTCACCACTGTAACAAATTAAAGTTGCCGGAGAATCTTTCCCAGGACATTTTCCGGTTCTTCTAACTCTTTTTGGCCATTTCATTGTTCGATGCCCTTTAATTGTCCTTCGTTTTCAGGAAATTGCTAGTTTGCAAAAACAAGAAAAATAGAAAGAAAAAACAATTGAACGATCTCAGCAATTAATATGAGTGAGACTACTCGCCCCCCCCCCCCAAAAAAAAGAGCAGTTTGTTCTTATTTTGGTTGCTCAGTGCGAAATTAAAGTAACAAAAATATTAAGTCGTTTTTGTTTGTTTTCATAAGTTATATAGGTTTTATAAATAAATTAGTTTCGATAAAGTATATTAATTATTTGCTAATTGCTTAAAGAAATTTACTTCGATAACAATATTTCATTTTAGCATTTATAAACGTAACAAACAATTCATTCCGATTAGCCTAAAAACATTTACTGATTAAATTACACTCAATGTGGTTCACAACTGCTTATATATTGTTTCTATTCTTTTGGTGAATGTGTTTTGTTTTTAGTTTGTTTCTATTTAAGAAAAAATGAATAAATAAATAAATTGAATAAAAGTGAATCTAATATGAGATCTCTAGGCCAGATAATTTTAAGAAAACATAAAGCCAAAAACCATATTTCCTGTTCCTTCCTTAAATCATATTTTAATGGTCATCTCATCTCCTTCTGCTCTTCTATCACAAATTTAAAAGGTATCATGTTTGAAAAAAACATTTCCTGGGAACCTCAGGTTGCCTAAATATCTCGATGATCTATACTAGAGTTGTTTCACATCAACCGCCGCTTTCTTCCCCTGTCAATAGCTTCAAATATATTCCTTCTAATTCCTTGTTTGGTTTTTGGTGGCTTCTCGAGAATGCTTGAAAACTGATTGAAACAAACTATGAACTTGGTTTACCAGGTTTGTCTTTGCGATATCGAGACGACCCCAAATTTCTCATCTTTACTCTGATCTAAGTTTGCTTTTCCTCTTTCTCCGCAGATGATTTCCAAAAAAAAATTCCTTGGTGCATTCCATCACCAAAATGTGTACACTTTCAATACTTCTAATATTTATAATATTCTTCAGTTCCAATTTTCAGTCCATTCAAAGCACACAAGATCATGTTTTCCAACCTATACAAGCCGTCCTACAGAACCACATTTCAACGCTCTTTTCTCCTCCACTCAAGCTATCTCGGGAATTCTCTCCCTGCTTATATCAGACAAGCTAATTTCCTTGCCCGTTCAAATACCTCTCTTTCAATAACTTATTCTTATTTAAAGATACGCTCGCTATCCATTAAGTTAATCTATTAGAATGAATTCCCAGATTTTTGAATTTCTAACAACATGTAATATTAAAGACATGGATTCAACTAAATAGAAATTCTTTTTTTATGTGTGTATTTTTTGTTACTTTTTCCCAAGTTTTATATGGATATATCTTTGGATTGGGGGTTAATAAGTTTTCGAGTAACGTTTTTTTTACCCTCAAATATGAAACATTTTGACCCGCTGTAACTCTGATGGTGTTGCTCGGATCAAAAATCAGCCGACAGTTCCCATATCAGAAATTTAATGGAAAATATTTTTTGTTATATAACATTTGTCGCTAGGAACTACCTTTTAGGATCTATATTGGTTTGAATGAAAAAAGTCCTGTTTGAAACCCATACTTTCACTCAACTTTGTTTGTTTTGAATAATTTTTAATTGATAATATAACTATTAATTAAAGTAATTGCATCCTTTTAATTCTAAAATGTAAATTGAGAAAAGCAGTAGATTATAGATAGGCATATCCATGATCAGTTATTATTCCAAGTCAGGGAGAAATTTAGTTTTTTTTTATGTACTACACTAAACATTTTACTATGGCGAATTATTTTTTATTTAATTTTTGGATTTATGTAGATAGTTCCAATATTATTTCTATTTATTATAATTCGTTATTTGACCTGATGTACCTTTATTTATTTCTGTTCATATTTGTCCCAAAGAAAATTATTTTTTCTATTCTATTCTAACTGGTTACAAAGCAAAAGAGAAGAACATATTGTCTGCACAAAGTGATGTTTTTTTAATGTCCTACAGGTATGTGTAAATAATTGTTTGTCTTGTAATTTGGAATGTTCTGCGTAGTGTATTTTAAGTAAATTTCAGATGTTTTTTTTTAATTTTTTTTTTTATATAAACGTGTACTTCTATTTAATTGCCATGCAATAAACGAGGTGAAATAAGAATTTCAGAGATATACAGCGAATACTTACTGGGGTATTGCTGTAAAATACTGGAAATGATAAAATCTACCTTTACCTTGCGGATTCCCTTTCATTGTAGACCGTTCTAATGCGGGCCACACGCCTCGTTAATTCAGACGCTAGACACTGACGTGATGGAGAACAGACTACAGTTCTATTAACAGACAACCTTACTAGTAAATTAACTCACGCTGATCTCTTTATGAGAGCCCCTACTTTACTTTATAGCATATTTTGCAATAACATAATGATTTAATGAATTACTTAATAGAACAGTAAATTGTATATTCTAACCATTGATTTTTTTTTTTAAGAGTCACGCCCCCCCACCTTGAAAACTGCTGAACTACTGCATTAGTTCTAGGGCTGCAAAATTCAACAAGAATATCTAAATTTCATCTGGAATATGCTCATTTATAAAATGGTTAAATATTTATATCTTACAGATTTGCGAATACAGAGGTTAACAGATCAATTTTGAAATATCGTAAGTAAGGCCACTTTGGAGGACAGAACCTACCTAAGGGCTGATCTTTCTAAAAGAGGAAGATCGGTCATACTATAACGCCTCAAAATTACTTATGATAGATAATGTATAAAAATTTCAAATATTTGTTGTGTTTTGATTTGATAAAATAAAAATAAAAACAAAATCATGATCTCAAGTAATCAGCGTATTTTAGAGCCATAAGTAGATAGCTTGTAAACTGAATGAGTATGCAGCAGAATAAACGTACAATCCACTGGTTAACTTCATAGATAGATTGGAATAGATAATAGAAATTAATACTATGCGATTTTTGCAGATTTTTTTTTGCTAAGGTATTAAGATCTGTTATTAAATTATTATGGTTTTATTTAAATTCCGACCTGTCATGTAAAAAAATAAAAGTAAAAAAGATTTTTTTAAAGAGCGGTATGCATATAAAGGGTAACGGGAAAGAACTATTAAAATATATATATATATATATATATATATATATATATATATATATATATATATGAATAATTAATTAGTATATGCGGCAAGATAAAAGAGGAGCTGCACTCTATGATGTCAGTATTGTGAGGAGTTAAGCCCTAAATCCTTCAAGTGCAGGAACTAACCCTGGCAGCCGCCTAGGTAACTGATTGCATTTTTGGGATAAGTTCCCCGGAGACGCAGAAAGTTTGTGAACAAAGAAATAAAAATATATAGACAAAGAAATGCAAAAGTAAGATGGTAGGTATAAGGACGTGTATAACAATGGCTCTGGAAGAAAAGTTGATAGATAGTGGAATAAACGGTTGGAGGTGAGAGAGTTGAAGGGAGAGATGCTGGAGGGCGGAGAGATGATCTCTTGGATGGACGAGCTTGGAGAGACTGATGAATATCTGAGAGGAGACCCATAACACCGACTCAAGACCATGGACACTATATATAGATAAGTACCCTATAATATAATAGTTGTAATAAGTAAACAATTGTAAATAGTGTGCAGACCCTCATATAAGCTTTAAGTTCATTATGATTTTATACATATATCAAGATCCATAATAAATTACGTTCAATAATAATAATAATAGTTATCACATTACCTAAATGCCTCTAAGTAATACTGAATTGGTTTGTACGTTAACTTGGTTAGAATCCAATAAGCAATATAAGTCAGACATGGGGCTATTGTATCATCAGAGACTGAGTAATATTAATATAGTATTTAATAAAACCCCCAGTAAGCAACATAGCAAAGCCAATACTTGCCAACCTGAGATTGCAGTGCGAACAGAAAGCTCGTAACCACAAAAATCTATAAATGCTTAAATTCTATTAGGCAAAGAATATAGTTCAAAACTTATTAAGGGGTAAATGTACAGGATATCAGCTGATGAAGAACACAGACCGATCACCTAATCTAAAAATATTGGATGCTCTAACTTTGTTCGGTCATTTTAATTTTTTATAGCACACTCTAAAATCCTTTATAACAGATAGTGAGTCTCGATCAACCGAGCCACATATTTCTTTTCTTTTCTTTTATTATGTTTCATATATATTTTTTTTTTCACATAACATTCAGAAATTTTTTCACATTATAGTTTAGTTTTGAGAAAGGCACTTCAACATCTAGAAAGCAGAATTGATGCAACATCGTTCGATTTTATGGTTTTTAGCCAATGGAGAATCGTAGGGCGACAGATAGAATTTTAGCACTTAACTTGATTTACATATTATGAACATTACTATTACATGCATATTATGGGGTTCAACAACCACCAACTCCCGTGGGCGAGCATTGCAGTCTGCACTTAGTTCCCGAAGGTCCTTTATTTCTCCCGGCACTCCTACCTATTGGCCCACAGATCCTAACCGAAATCCTGACCTTCTTGACTTCTTCATTCATTCAGGCTTAGGACCTCTTCATTACTCCATAGAACGCCTGGATGAACTTTCCTCCGATCGCAGTCCTCTAATTCTAACCCTTTCCGTCACTCCAATCCCAAAACCTCCTCCTCCCTCAAAAAGACAAAAGACTTACTTGGAACCCTCACACTAGACTTAAAAGGCAAGAACTTAACAGACGCTACAGCCAATTGTACAGACTACTAAATAGGACATCCCAGCTCTCCACTGAAAAAAACTCCTCATATACAAAACCATCATTAAACCTATTTGGACCTATGGACTTGAACTGTGGGGGACAGCAAAACAATCGAATATCAAACGCATTCAATCCTTTCAATCCGAAGTCCTTCGAACTATCGTAAATGCTCCACATTATTTCTCCAATAAAACCCTTCATAATGATCTGAATATACCTTTTGTCCTTGACCTTATACCCATAAAATTCTCCAAATTCCATCAAAATCTTTCCAACAATCCCAACACTCTGGCTCATTCATTGTCCAATTCAACTCATCCTTATAACCCACCTCGCAGATTAAAAAGACAATGGCCCCGAGACCTATTGTAAATATTTAATATTGGAGTTCTGACAATGGCCTGCTTCTCAACTCAAGTCCTGTGTGACTGTACCATAGCGCTCTCCCTCAGCCTCCACTGGATTTTACTAGTGACGCAGCTGATAGAACAGCGCTGGGAACTCTCTGTTCCCGGCTTTCCCTCCTTAAGGGGGACGAGTTTGGATGGGGTGTTCCCTGGAATGTTTGTAAATTTGTATATAGAGTATGAATGTAGTTATGATTGTTTCTTTTCTTTTTAATTTTTATTTTTAATTTTTTATTTATTTATTAGTTACAAAACTCATCACCTATTTTATATTATCATTTATTTTATTCTATTTTTATCTATTGTATATTTCATTTTATTTCTTGTTTATATATTTTTTATTTTATTTCTTGTATTTTTAAAGGCTTTTTATTTTTATTTTCTTGTCATTGTACATACCAGGTATGCAAGTTTAAAATGTCGTTTATTTCTTAAAATATATACACAGTAATTTAAAAAAAGTATAATATATTTTATTCAAAGTACTGACCCTCGCTTTCTACACATTTTGTCCATCTCTCGGGCAATATATGGATACCATTCCAAAAGAATGCTTCATCTTTATTTGAAATCCATTCATCGAGCCATTTTCGTACGTTTTCGAAATTGTTGAAGTGTTGCTCCGCCAATGAGTGCCCCATCGATGAGAAGAGGTGATAATCAGAAGGCGCCAGGTCAGGTGAATACGGCGGGTGGGGTAGGAGTTCCCAACCAAGCGAAGAAATCGTTTCCTTAGTCAATCTGGCTGAATGTGCAGGAGCGTTATCATGCTGAAGAATGACTTTGGCGTGCCTGTGAGCCCATTCTGGGCGTTTTTTCGATCAATGCGTGACTCAAATTGATCATTTGTTGTCGGTAGCGCTCGGTATTGACTGTTTCGCCGGGTTTGAGAAGCTCGTAGTAGACTACTCCCTTCTGATCCCACCACACACACAGCATTGTCTTCTTCCCAAAACGATCCGGTCTTGCACTCGATGTGGATGGTTGTCCTGGCGTTACCCATGATTTTTTTTTTTTCGTTTGGGATTCTGAAAATAAATCCATTTTTCATCGCCAGTTACAACTCGATGCAAAAAACCCTTTCTTTCGTGGCGTAAAAGCAGCATTTCGCACACAGTTTTTCGTTTTTTTTTTTTCATCTGTCGTTCGTCCAATTCATGTGGAACCCATTTTCCTACCTTTTGAATCTTTCCCATAGCTCTCAGGCGATCGGAAATAGCTTGCCTAGTGACATTCAACTGTTCTGCCATCATTTGTTGGGTTTGGGTATTGTCTTCGTCTAATAAAGATTGCAATTCGAAGTCCTCAAACTTTTTTGATCAGTAACATCAAAATCACCACGTTTGAAACTTTGAAACCAACGTTCACATGTCCTGACGGTTGGAGCAACATCGCCATAAGTCTCAACAAGAATTCGATGACATTCAGATGCCTTTTTCTTTTGATTAAATAAGAAAATCATGACATGCCGCAAATGCTCTTTATTTGGCTTAAAATTAGACATTTTTAACACCAAAGAAAGGTATGATACGTCCACGTAAACGACTTCAAAACAACTGACTTTTGTAAACAAATGACTAACAAACAAAATAGCGTTTAGAGATAAGCAAATCCTTCAATAGGCTAAGAGCGCATTCTATTGGAATTAAAACGACATTTTAAACTTGCATACCTGGTATTGTGTGAATGAGTCTCTATCACCAATATTACTCATTGCCCTTGAATGAGGCAGCTTGTTATTATTCTAATAAAAAGTTAAACTATTCCAAAACAAAACATGCATATTAGTAATGTAATCGGCAAAAAACGCCGACTAGTCGGCTATTATATTCATTTATAGTTATACGCTTTATAATTAGTTGATTTAAATGAAAACATGGCCTTCATTAATAATAATTTTTAATTTATATTCATCTCTAGAATTTATTATTTATTCTAGAAATAGAAACTTTTTTTATAATCGTCCTTTCAGAAAGGTCATGATATTAACAAAAAATAAGTCCCATAACTTCGACAATACTTAGTTAAGAAATACTGTTTTTAATCCCATTTTTGGTTTCATGTAATAACAAAAAAATACTATACTTGTAATGTAATGTAAAGGTAAGGACACAAAAATAAAACTGCTATTTTAACAATTTACTCAATGTTTATTTACAATTGATTGTAAGATATTTCTGTGTTATCTAAAGACACTCTATAAACACAATATCGTTTTCCTCTTGATTAAATTCCGGATTTAAAAATTAACTATCTCTCTCAAAAACAAACAAAAAAATACTCCGTTACATACTGGCCCACTTGCAAAAAAACGAGGAGAAAAGATAAGGTAAACAGAAACCTGTAGCTACGTGTCTACTGTATAATGCGTTTAACGAGGATGAGGAAATAAAATATAAAAAAGCAAGAAAAATTGCTACAAGGTGACGATTCGATAAGTCAGCAGAATAGATGCCAAAGCTTTCAGAAGATATTCTTCAAATGTATATTAAATCCTTTAATGAAGGGTGGTGTTCTGAACATTTGAAGGAATAAACGATGAGTCGATTAAACGATGATCTGGGAACATCTTAGATTGTATGTGTGCTGCAAAAAGGATGGTTAGTAATATGGAAATCCCGGAGGACAAAGGTTCAGTGGAAATTTTTAAATATTCTGCATATATTATCCAAATATTAAATATATATATAATAGAATTTCATTTTAAAAGTTTAATCCCAGCCCTTAAATAAGGCACTCCCCTACTCCCTTTGAGTTGGAAGGGAAATTAATTAGCTGCCCTTTGAAACAATACTTACACTCAGTGACGTAAGCATTTTATTTCTGTAACTCAAAATTACAAAACTCGAGGAGAATAATTACATAATTAATATCATAACTGCGAAAAAATATAATATTAAATAATACTTTTAAATAAACATAACACGGATTAAAAAGTATAGAATTTTATTTTTGTAGTTAATAAACCGATAATAAAGTTTTGTATTAATTAATTGTACAACTAATTAAGTAAGTACCTGCTTCTTGACATCACAAGTTTCTCAAGATCAATAATTACGGGTAAAATTAGAGAATTGTAATCATACAAACGGATAGGACAACCAAGAAAAATAAAAAGTAGCATAAAAAGTTACATAAAATAAAGGAAAATAATGCATGATTTGACAACTTCAAATGTTGTTACTATGTAATCTTAATTACAAATTACAATTATAAAAGCTTGTTGACTTGAAATGTTTTATAGTTTACACAAGGTCTCAACGTTTATTGAAAATAGGAATGTTGGAGTGCAACAATGGACCATCTATTTTTCTTGGTATAATAGGTGATCACTCCTTTATCGATTTTTTGGGATGCTTTCGTCATATTTTCGCTCTTTGTTGTAGATAATGCCAAGAAAAGACTGAAGAAAGCGTGGGGTAGCCTGTATCACCCGTATTCAAAGGAATCTTCGCAGAAGGTGCTGACTGAAATCAGTACTAAGAAGATTTCCCAGCGTGAGGCTCAGAAACGGTAAGGAATAGACTGAAATTCCATCATTCTAAAGTTAAAAGAACATGACAGAATTCCATCTGCCCCAAGTCGAAAACCAGGTAGACAAATGATTCTTTCTCGGGGATAAAAGGAGATGATTTCTGTCCACCTCATAGCTCATGCAACCTATGGATTTCAAGTGAGCAAGTTGGAATCACGCTTGATTGTCAAAGCTTATTTATCTAGGTGTGGACGCACTATTCGTGTTTTAAAGAAAAATGTATCAGGCGTATAGTGGGCTAAGTTGTTTCTTGGTAGACATGGAGAGTTAAGCATGAGAATGTCCCTAAGCGTATGACGTTTTAAACCGGGCGTGATATCTGATTGTTGACCTAGGGGTAAAAAGGTGCTTGCCGGAAGAGGTTGTAATGTGATATTTTGAAAAAAAAAATTATTTTGAAGAGTTTTGGAATGTGATATGTGATTTCATATTTCATTTTTCATCAATCATGTGTCCGAAAATTCTCTAAGCGGTTGTATTTTTAAAAGTCTGAAGCCTTTTTTTCTAGAAAGCTGGGAGAGAACAAATTTGGTCTATATAAAACAATTGGCCTCAGTTTTGTCTTAAAGAACTAGAGTTTAAGACCCCGAGGGAGAACTCCATTTTTAGAGTAATAACAGGGCAAAGACTGTTCGGTCGCTGTTCTTATTTCTGGTTGCAACTCATTCGATCCATAACAGTTATCTTATTTATTTAATCCACGGTCAACTATGTAACAATATATTATTTAAGCAATAATTTAATATAGTCCAAATGGGTTATTATTTATTAATCTGAATATCCCAATTATAAATTTTGATAAGCCCGGAGTACGATCATATAATAAAGTAAATGGGATTAGTTAATTTACATTTTGAATTTTATATATTTCAAAATGGTCTTGTCATTTTAAAACACTTCACTGTAATTTTAAAAATGGTAAAACCATCTACATGAATTTTAGTTAATTTTAGCAGTAATAAAAATGTTATGATGTATCCAGACATTTTCCTTACTGCGTCAGACCCTAAAAGCTTTTTAAAAAATCAGAACTAAAATATCTATTTATAGTGAGATCCCATTGGAGTAAGTGCCATCGATCAAACTTGCGAAGCTGGTTTTTATTTTCAGGGTATTTGTAATTTTGAAGATGCTGGAATAGAGGCCTCTTTGTTCTAAAAGTATACACATCCTTTAGCCACTAGGAACGCTCTAGGATAGTGTAAACATAACAGACTATTCTGAAGTTTGCTGGAGAACTTTGATGTCAGGGTTAAGGTGATGAAAAGAATTTGAGTAAGATTAGGCGCGTAAAATCAGTTTTTGTTTCTACAATTACGAAGTCGTGTGTCAAAAAGTATAAAATTGAAATGTACGTGCTTATATCAATCTTTGAGAGACATGGATATCGCAGAATCGTACCAATCGTTCTTTGCTAGAATTAGCAAGCATCTACAGACAATTTCTATATTGACCATCGCATACGTGATCAAGTATTCGTTCAGTATAGGGCATATACATAACAGGACATTACACTCTGCACATACACTGACTTAAAGTCACATATATACCTCAGGATCACCTTCCCTGAGAAGACCCAGTTGACAGGGTTATAACCTCATCACCAGCTGTGTTTAGGGAACGGAAACTTTTGCTGGGCTGATCACACATTGAGTAAATTGGGTACAAAGAACCAAAAATAATAATAATATTAAAAAAATAAAGTACAAACAAACTAGTCTACTTATACTATTTCCCCGGGGAACCCCTGTACCACTTATGGGATGTCAAGGTTGACCTAAGAGATCCCAGCGCTGCTCTTTCAGTTGCATCACTGACTAATAACTAGAACTACTATAATTTGCATGCTCATCACACTGTTAAACCGTTTAAGTTAAATAAGATCGGGATATGTGTAACAATCAACAGGACTCTTTAGTAGAATAGTGAATTGATTACTTAATTCCTAGGCTGAGCTATAAGGTCGTTCCCATGGAGATTACAATCTGCAGCAAATTATTTGGAACAGCAGTTTGCCAAAAAAAATGTTTCCTTTACTTGATTTGAGATTAAAACGTTTTAGAATTCACACGCAGTAACACAAGGACATATGAATGCCCGTTTCAACAATAATCTTTGAAAATAGTTAATAAACATAAAATAACGTAAGATCAGATTATTCTATTTTTAGTAGTTGATTTAAAAAAATTATACAAAATTGTTAGTTTTAGAAAATTAAATGGATCTAACTTTTATTGAGAAAGGGAAAGACTGAGGGTGGAAGATAATGTTAGTGATATCTGCGTTTCCTTGTTAGCCGTTCGAAATCGCTATATCCAATATATAACTATGATTGACATACCCACCACTATAGAAAGCGGATATGAAATCTTGCAGTTACAGTGGATAATTCATATGTGAAAACAGGTGCTGCGGGAGAAACGCTGAGATCTCTCTGAACCTGGCTTGTCCCTCTTTAAGTGGAGGGACAGGTCCGGTTGGGATATTCCTACGTTTTATATACATTGTAAATAAAGTATGATTTTAGTTTTAGTTTTCAATTTAATTTTAACCGAATTAGAGTCGCAGACAGTAACGTCTGTCCCCTTTGCAACCTAGACAAGATGGATAGCGATCATCTGAAGACCTGTCCAGAACTTGCTTCAGCTCCACCTGATCCTGCCACGCGTTACTGGGAGGCTAGACGTCGAATGGCCGAGAGGCTAAAGACTGGCGTTGGATTACTTAATGTATTTTATAATTTGAGGATCTTTATTTATTTATTTTTTTTTTAACTTTATTGAGTAATTATTACAATATGACACAAATGTAGGCAATAAGCAATATAGATGACTTCATAATTACAATCACTCATTATGTACAATAAAAGATAGAAAAAAAAATAATAATTGAAAAAAAAAGAGAGAGAGTACTATGTTGTACATAAATAATACACAATATAAAATATATACAGGGTGTATCGCAAGTAGATGTCAATAAGCAAGTTGGAGAAACTAGATAAAAAATGTAGTTAAACAACGAAAACCGCATGTTTCTATCTCATTCCGTATTGTTGGCAAAAAGCAGAAGAAAATTTTTTTAAAAAATTTGAGAACACGGTTTCGGAAGACCGTGTCACAAATCTCATGATTTGCGTTCGATATAAGTCATTTAAAGTACTTTTAAAAAAAAACTGAGTAAGAAGCTAAACTTTCACATTTTATTAGTTACTTTGCGAATTGGAATTGATCTAAACTTATATATAATATACATAATAGGGTAATAAAATCTGGTTGTATAAATTTTAAAATAGCTGCAATTTCGGAACGAAACGAAATTAAGGCATTTTATACAATAGGTTTCCTCCACAGCTTTCTAGCATGCAACCCTTTTTAAAAAAAATTGCGGAGTAAATATTTGACATACCTATTCTTTTTTATTCATTATTTTCAAGAACCACCAACAGTATGATTAGTTCACTATATATGCCGTATAGAGTTATACACAAAAAATTGATTTTTCTATTAACGCAAATCCAATAATGCTGTGATCATTATAAACAGTATTGCACCCAATGTTTACATAACACCAACTTCAGCTGAGGCCATTCCTAACCTGATACTATCCTAAGTTTAGTATTAAGATCAACTAAGTAGTGTGCTGTTATTACAAGGTACCTTTGTTTGGAGAGCGGAGGTTAAACCTCACTTTCAGTTGAATGCTGCGTACCATTTCTTGGACTTGATAAAAAACACTTCGCCTTGTCCCTGCAGAGATGGCGGGCAACTACCATCGACCGCCCGAAACTGTATCCAAGGATCCCGGTTGTAAACACACTTCTCCCCCATCAGGTCACTGGATCACGCAATTGGACCAATATTTTCGTAATAAATTTATAATAATTTTTTTTTTTAATGTTTAAAACTTCAGAAACTTTTAGTAATTAATAATATTAGACATGAATCAGAAAAGGGAATTTTATTCACAATAATTTGTAATTAGAATACAAAGACACGTGCATAGTGAGTCGTTTCAAATTGTGATAACTATCATTATACAGTTATACCTGAATTAAAATAGCTTAAAGGAGAAATTATAGATGGAATGAAGGACCGCCATAATATCTGAGAGGCATAATTTTGTAAGTTTAACTGGGATACCATCTAGCCCTACGGATGGTATGAGTGGAATGAGATTTCATGATAGAGAAGATGATATCATGGAGGTTATGTAGGAAAACTTGTTTTCATTGTCTGTACCAAGTTGCAAATCACTTAAAACGCTTGATGGTCTATAGCCTATAGTACCGACGACATGTCTACAACATTGATAGTCGTCCGCAAAGCCTCTTGCAGAGAAACTCTCAGTTATCAAATCAGTCGTCACTGATCACTTCAACAGAATTGAAAACGAGGAGGTTAATGAGGTTATTTTCGATGACGTCTGTTAAGAAGATGTGATCTCGAAGTCGTGTTAAGTCTGACGCGTCTGGAGAAGATGGAATATCTAGAAACTGATTGGACTGATGGGAGCCAATAACGTACATTTTGACATCTTCAATGCCTCAGGTTTTCTGATGCGTGGAATTTTATTCCTAAAATCGCTAAGCCCAAAACATCTTTAGACAATCGACCAGTGGCTCTTCTACCTCTATTATCGAAAATGTTAGAAAGAATTTTCAGATTTACGTAAAAATATGAACGAGAGCAAGATTTCTGTTTTCGCTCCCTTATGTACTAACCGATTACCAAAAAAAATAATCTATAACCCTAGCACAGTCCTCTCGCCTACCGTCTATCATTTCATTAGGCACCTGGACCACATTTCAAAAGATAAAATATTGTTAGAAAGTCTATAGAATATACTTTTTTTAGAAGTTATTAATAATACAGATACAAACATTCTATGTGGATGTCTGTTGAACTAAGATTGTATTGACTAAAAACCAGACACAATATTTTCTGATACATTAGGTATAATATATATCAAAGTATTCAAGTACAACAACAGAACTAACGTTTAAATATATCACTTGACTGAAATAATTTTGCCACTGATCTACAAATTAAATGTCCAACAATATCCAAGGGATGAACCCTTTGGCAGATTGTTGATTGATCTAAAGATTTTGTGCACTCTAGCATTTAAATGGCAGTTGATTGTATTTGTGATAGCATGTATTTTCGTTTTCCTTTTTTATTTTATTTTAGGTTTTGTAATTTAAATGTAAATGAAAAAAAAATGATAGTTTAGTGAAACTGAAGTTTATTACATCAACTATTTAATAAAATAATGGAACAGCCATATTATAATTAATATAATTTTTAATTTGGGCAAACATACTTAAGTTATAAATTAAAACAATATATTTCCCTATCAAGCTTTCTTGGATCAATGTACTCAAGAGTGGGTAGTACTTCCCCATTCCGAATCGTATATTATGTCACGCTAAATGCCGTGCCTGCGTGTTCTTATTCTAAATAATAGAATTACTTTGGTTAACTTAAGATATTACTTCAAACTGAAATACCGAAATAATACCCAACAAATTCATTATAAATTAATACAATGGGAAAAGTTATTATTGAGGGAATATGATACAAAGAGGATAACTAAACCAATCATCATGAAACACCATGCTTCAAATTTTGAGAAAATGATTTCGAATTGATTTGAAAGGCACATTAGGAATAGCAAACAGCCGGAGACTGGCTAAGGACAATGAAATAATAATAACGCGATAACTACAAGTTCTTCCAGAACGGATCTTTCCAAAACGAAATATTTCAATAATTCATCTAATAAAAAATTTTGGTTTTGTTTTCAGTAGTATGGCAACACGCTACCACAATTCTTTTTTAATTTCTAAAAAACGCTTTGTCGAAGAATACTTTTTTTGCTAACTAATTAATTTTGATTTTTTAGCCATGGGATTTTTGCTTTTGGATTAAACCTACGATTTATTATAGTATTTGTAATAATTGGACAAACTGTTCTTCATCAATGATCACTAACCACGAAAACTACTGAACTAATCTACACCAAATCTTTACAATATCATCTTCATAGATCAAGGAAGGTATAGCAATAATAAAATCAACTGATTTTCATTTAATATGTTATTAAAAGAGCGATAATATGTGGGTTATGGTAAAGTTTGAAAATTGACCGATAGGTGACGAACAACATTTCATAGGTACAAAGGTACGGTGTTATAAGCTTGAAATTGATAATAAAATTTACTTATTTAAGATAAATTTTTTTAAAAGTTTTAAATAAGTGGTACGACAATTAGTTCCCATTAAAATTTGAAAATCGGCCGATATGTGATTGGCACCGTTTTACTAGTTATCTTAATAGTTTTAGAAGGGTTAAGCAATAATAAATTTTTATTTATTTTTTTTATTTAAAAGTAATTTACAACTGTATATAAAATATATTATACATCAAGTAAATACGATGATAATGATAAAAAAGACAGGTCACTTGTCTTTAAAGCAACTAACCATTGGTAGCACTTATAAAGGTTCTATATAACGAAATATTATATCTCGAGGCCATTTTCTTTTTAGACGCCTCAGAGGGTTATCTGGGTTGGAATGAGAAGCAAGTTGTGATACTAATGGGTTTGAATGATTGTGGGGTTTGCTATGAAAGGATAGATATCTGGTTTGAGCTAAGTCAGAAACGTAAGGTATATTAAGATCTTTGTGGATAAGTTTGTTTGTGACGAAGTAAGGAACATTTAGGATTTTTCTAAGGATTTTGGATTGTAAGGATTGGATACGAGATGAATTGGATGGTTTAGTGGAGCCCCAAAGCTCAACTCCGTACGTCCATTTGATGGGATTTATTTTGATTCTCCATTTTCGAAACCATTCTTGAAGGTTTATGATGGATTCCAAGTAAGATTTGGAGTGGAGTCCTAGGTAGTCTGGGAGGCAATAAATAGATCATTGTTTACTGATAACACACAAGTGTCTTCAGCATACGTAGTGAGGATGGTGCTAGGATGCGTAGGGATGTCAGCTGTATACACCGTGTAGAGGATTGGACCTAGGATACTTCTTTGAGGAACACCTGCTGATGGGTTAAAGAGAGAGGAATAGGAAAAGTTATAATTAACTTTAAAAGTTCTATCACTGCGATAGGAGCGGATTATAAGGAAATAATAAAAATTTAAGTTTACAACCTTAAGTAACGTGTAGAGTGAAGTAAGAGTGGTAGAGACGAGGTTTGCCACACCGTTATATACTTTTAATGTTTAAAAATTAAAATCCAACGAGATGAAATCAATAAAATAATTTCTACCAAATAAAGAACTTCTAGTTGTAAGCAATGCAGTGCAAGAGTTTCTTAATAGTCTCTGTTCATCTAGATTATCAACTCATAGTTTAAGATTAAAAATTGATGTCCAAGTATGGTTTTACGTTATCTTTAAACACCTGATCAGCGCAGGTTAAAAATAATTGCTATGTTAGAAATCGCTAAAAAAAAATATCTACGTTTTTTACTATGAGTGCGGGTTTTTTACTAATTTCTTTCGATAACTTATCACGACCAAAATCAAATTTATTTCTTTTTTCTGTAATCAAATTGTCAAAATCGTTTCGTGAAGAATCAACTTTTTCTTGTTATAAGTTTGAAAAAAAATTGATTCACATTGTACATCCCATTATATATTTTTAAGTATAAAAAAACAAAACATATAAAAAACATATTAGAATGGAAAGTAGGAGAGCTATTAAAAATAAGTGAGGGGCTATCAAAATCCTATCATAACGGAACTACTTTCTCTAACTACCAATAAACATTGCACCATTCAAGTAAAATCTGATATTCTTATAGCATTTTATTGTCAAACGTAATTAAAAATATTAAAATTTAAAATTACTAGCACATATTTTTTAACATAACTTTTACATCATGAATTAAGATATATCAGTAAGAATATTCCAAGAAAACTGTTATATTACAAGAATTACAGAAAAGCCTCAATCAAGGGTAACAGGTAACCAAGAAAACAATAATTCAATTAATGTTATATCAAAGAAATTAGGCAGAAATAATCTCTAATATACATAAACTAGCATACACCTTCGCGGCCTCGCCCGCTCTCATAAGATAATTTTAAGTAATTGTAGTAATACTTTATTATAATATAATATTAATGTAATATGGTATATGTGATAGGTATAACTCCGTTTGGTGTTGGGAATTCGAATCCATGAAACTAAAAATAAAACCAAGACAGATAGCATTTCCTGAATGCACTCAGTCAATCTGTTTCCTTTGAGATTCTAGACACCACTCGAAATCAATCAACCTATTTCGACATCTCTCTTTCAAATATCCTTTTAGAATCTTTTGATGTATTCAGGACAGACACACCTCATAATTTTCATCACAAAAAGTGATATTTATAGTTAAGTTCATTCACGTATTTAGGTCGAAATACTCGCTATTTTTAAGCCTTATTTTGTAGATTAGATGATGAGCGATAATGTTATAATTATAAAGAAATCTTTCTTTGGTTGCTGATGTTTTATTTCCTTCATATAACTGAGAAACAGTTAACATTTAATAGTCATTATGACCATGAACCAATCGTGGACGCTGAGAAACATAACTATGATATTCAGTCTTGAATAGCTTGTTAAACCTCATAATGAGACTATTCTGCATTTGAATCGAGTTCATCAACGGTTAAGAAAAGATGAATTTTAAATTCAGTTTAGAACCCATGATTCACTACTGCATCTCACTTGAATTTTAACCACGAACAAAAATAAATACGATCAGAGATAAGTGATTCCTAGTTTCTAATAAATTTTCACGATCAAACTTTTTTTATCTTTTAAACATTCTAATAAATACCTTAACACAATTGTCGGTTTAAGATCTATCGACAATAGATAGAATAACTGATAACTATAAGACAAAACGTTATTTTTTAACATTTAATTTTAAAATGAAAAAAATCCAAAAAGTATTCCAAGCTGTTTTTTTTTTTCTTTCTTTTTTCAGTTACAGTGTAAAACATTTTTTTTTAAAAAACTATTTATTGATTTTTACAACTGTATACATTATATACAAGTAAATTTAACGTAAATGATTTCAATAACATGTCAATCACATGAGAAGAACTACTCACTAGTAGTTCTTCAACAGTTCTACATTAGGAAGTCTCTTCTTTTCAGACGCCTCGGACGATTATCGAGAATGGAGTTTGAAGCAAGTGGGGAGACTAGTGGATTCGAGTGGTTATGGAGTTTACTATGAAAGGATAGGTATCTGGTTTGGGCCAAATCAGCAACATATAGAACGTTAAGTTCTTTATGCGGAAGTTTGTGACATAATAAGGAGCATTGAGGATTTTACGAAGGATTATAAGGATTGGATACGAGAAGAATTGAAAAGTTTAGTGGAGCCCCAAAGCTCAACTCCATAGTCCAAATGGGTCTAATTATTGTCATATTCTCGTAAATGAGACTTTTGTAATTTATTGGGAGCTTTGAACGCTTGTCTATTAAATGTTGGAGTAGTCGGAAAAACAAAATCTAAACTGTTCTTCCAAAAGTTGTATCATAAATCAATAATTATACGACTTATTTAATTGAGCTTCAGTCCAGTAATGAATGATAAAAACTTAAATTATTTTCAATATACAATTTATCAGCAATCTTTAAGCCAAGTTTTTTGGTTGAAATCATTAGTTTCGAAATGGAATTTGATTCCATCAAAGATCTGGAATGTTTATATCCTTAGATGCATCAGATGTTACATTTATTTCAGATTATACACATCTATAATTTATTTAGCGTCTAACTTTATTAATTCATTTTATGTACGTCTATTCACGCAACCATTGAAACATTTATAGACTAAGC
This sequence comes from Euschistus heros, assembly GCA_003667255.2. Taxonomy (NCBI): domain Eukaryota; kingdom Metazoa; phylum Arthropoda; class Insecta; order Hemiptera; family Pentatomidae; genus Euschistus; species Euschistus heros. The sequence continues at coordinate 1,727,506 of RCWM02000066.1, read as the reverse complement.
GTTTTCTATTAGAAGCAATAGAACTCCTAACCGAATTACTATTTAAAATATAACATTCAATAAACAAAATTATGAAATATAAAATATGACTCCTTAAAATGCTAATTAGCATAAAGAGAAGAATGAGCATATATTTGCAACGGATTGACTGAACAAGAAACAGAACTAATAATTATGAATATAGTTTATATTATCAATTTACAGTTTAGATCATCAATTATTATCAATTATCAATTATTACTAAATAACTAAATTATCAAATTTAGAGAAAGTAAAAATTGTTAATCATATTAAGTTCAATTTTCCCATGTCATGAGTAGGTGCGTAGGGGCTAGTCAATGTAATGGATCTAATGAGTAGTGGATCCCGAATGCAAAACACGGCTTACACAAATTACAGAGCAGTACACTAATTTATTATTCTTTATTCTTACATAAGTTTATTCAAACATAACTTTGGGTACAGAAAAAAAACATTAGGGCCAAACTTTCCCGGAAACATCTTAGATTATGGAATACAAACAGGGATTATAAACTTACCCATAAACAGATGTACGGTTATTCTTAGGATATATGGACTTGGAGAGAAAATAGGGGTCTCAGACATGATTTTTTTCATTCAAACCAATATAGCTCCTAAACTGTAGGTTCTGGCGACAAATTTTATACAATAAAAAATATTTTCATTTAAATATCTGACCAGGATACTACTGGCAATACCGATCCCAGCCACGCCAACAGAGCTATAGCGTGTTAAAATTATACATTGTGTGTGAAAAAAACTTTATACCAAGAAAGAATAAATCCCAGCCGAAAGACATATTCATTAAAAAAATAAAATAAGTTTTGTACCACAAATAAAAACAGTCTGCCTCCAGTTAGAAGCGGCGCCAGTTCGAATCCGGCATGTGAGGGTTGATTTTTATTTCCTGGGGTAATAAATATGCAACTTCACACGCAGGCTAGAATAGGAAGGTGAGCTGTAAAATAAAGCCACCCTCCACGCCCTGGTTGGAATTCTGAAGGACGTTAAATCAAATAAATATTTTTTAAAAATAAAAACTGCTATCACTGAATACATATAATTATCTACCTCGCACGAGTGCTTTAAGTAATACTGATGAAAATGATACCATCCAAACAATATGTGAATCAAAAACAAATTAATAACCCCTAACAAGAGAAAGTAAGAAATAAAATTAATAATAATACTAAAAAATAAATATAATAAAAAAAATTAAGAAACATGCTATGTAAAGAATATATGTATACACAGTCTATAGGACGCCAAAATCTATTAAACGAACGTCCAAAACCGTTTGATCAGCAAGTTGGGTTGTTACAAGCTGCGGAACTAAATAATAATTGATCCAAAGTTAAAGGTCTAGGACGAAATGTATAATGAAATCTTTAAGTATATTTTTGTTGGAGACCTAATATAGAGTAATGTTTCCATTGTTATTATATAATTATAATAATTATATAAAAACAAATTGATTTTTATGGGTGATTCTCAGATTATGGGCAATTTTTAGTCCGATAAATTTTTTACTCAATTGATCAAATCCTTCTTTAATTTTTGCCCTCTGCTATAACAGAGCAGAAATATTTCTCTATAGTAAAATATTAAAAATGAAAGTATAAATTACTGAATTGATTTTATGATTCCTTAAGCTACTCAGATGTCATTGCCACGGTGTGTCCCACTCTTAGTTTTCTTGTATCCATTAATTCATTTCTTTTGTTACGTAAGGTAAATGGTTGTGGAATTTATTTCCACACATAAAGGAAATCTCAACAATCATAAATGTTTTAGTTTTGTACTTTGAGCAATAATATAATATAAGTTTACATAGCTCCAAACTTTGTCCCGTCATTATGATGTCATTACCAAGCAAACAACAAATTTGAAGAGAAACAGCCGCGCATTTAGGGCCACGGCGAGAAAATATTTTCAGGAGTAGTGGTAGAACTGTAGTAGTGGTAGTACTGTAGTAGTGGTAGTACTGTAGTAGTGGTAGTACTGTAGTAGTGGTAGTACTGTAGTAGTGGTAGTACTGTAGTAGTGGTAGTACTGTAGTAGTGGTAGTACTGTAGTAGTGGAAGTACTGTAGTAGTGGTAGTACTCCAGTAGCTGAAGACCAGCCGTCAACGGTCAGGCAGTAAGTTAGGGAGATTTCGCCCACGTTTTTCTTTGTGAAATAAGTCACATACCTTTCTTGTTTTATTACCACGCTTTATATTATCATAGTAAATTTTCAAATTAATTCATTGGCTTTAATTTAATTAAGAATATCATTTGTTGTAAAACAGTTGGCAGTAAAATAATTTTTATTTTAGTCATCAAGAGGTTAGGTTTGAATAAAATGGCCGAATTATTAGTGCGGTAATGACGTGAACAGTGCGATAATGAACATTTTTGAACTATTGCTACCTTAGATTCACAGGTTTTCTCCTGAATTAAATGTGTTTAAGTTTAATTGTCCATTTAGTATTTTATTTTTGATTAGCACAGAATCATTAGAAATATTGTCTGAAAAGTTATTTTTTCCCCTAGGCTCTCAATAACAAAACCACCAATAGCTCCTTCTACAATATACTTTTTTAATCACCTCCAATATACTGTTTAAACAATTATATTCAAGTGATTATCATTACCTAGCTGATATTGTCAATACCGCACTACTAAAATTTTAAAATTTTAAATTTCTCATGAAAATATGACTTTTGATCTTGGCTATTTGTTTTGTTTTTTATCAGCTAAACGACAATAGAAAGTTTTGATATTTACAAAAAAATATTTAAAATAAAAAAAATATCACCCTTATATTCGATTAATATGCTGTGTCCCACAGTTTAAGTAAATAAACCAAAACATGTTTCGTAAGTGAAAATTTTGTTATAAATGGTTATTTGTGATATCCTATATACTAGTCTATAGAAAAAGCTGAAGCTACTGTTAAATTATTGTCTTGTTGGTCTAGTGTGTGAGTTCCAAGCAGTGAGTATAGAATTAACTAAAGGTGCCTTCCCCTAGCTGGTAGGTGGGCGGAGATAGTTCACCTGTTCCCCACAATCTAGAGATCCACTTTACTTTGGGCGGGCCCTTACAGAGCACTGAATTTCAACTCGTTTCTACGTTTTTGTTATTAATATTAATATTGTTAGTAAACAAGAAATAGGAAAGGTGAAGCATATTATAAAACATTAATTAGAGCATAAGAATTGAATTTATTCATGGATTATTGGCCTTTGAAGTGAATAACATCAGTTTCAATCTTATTTTTTGTTTCTCAATTTCTCCATGTTTACCTCTAACATTTTTTAAAATTCTTATCGTAAAATAAGTTTTACCAATGTTCTGAAGATGCTAATAGTTATGGTTTTCTTCCTCACCCATTAATAAATGGGTATAAAATTAATCCTCAAAAATTTTTTTTTCAAAACATTCAGCAGTCAGCTTATTTAAAAATACATATATTGACTTTAAATGTTTTGTATCTCCTTATTATTTGTTCACAGGTTCTACAAATCGTTATTAATTCTAACCAGGGTTTCATCACTCCTCCGCCATCTTTTTAATTTTAAGATGTTTCTCCGCATTAAAAAAACGAAGTTTTAGAAATATTATTGTACATTTTACAATATTCTGATAAAATAAAATGTTGATGCTCTAATTCAGAAATGATTGTACTGATTAACTTAGCTATTTTACATTTCAGACTATTTTGATTTAGCCCCGGATTTGAATTTAATTAATTTTTTGCACGTTTTTTCTAAATTCTCAATCAGTTTTTGTCTTGTTTTTTCAGTAATGAATGTTCACGAGATAAGACGCTCTTTTTACATTTTAAAACTGTTTTTTTTTTTTTTCTAAAATTAAAATTTCCAATTTTTTTAAAATCCTAAACGAAATGAATCTCGACCTTCCCACCTTACACTACAATAGGTTGGTAACATGTCGGATAACCCTTTCTTCCTGCCCTAGGATGAATACACAAGGATGTTAAGCCTCAATAAATAATAAAATCCTATAAAAAAAATTACAAAAATACAATTCAGGCAATTTAACCTGCGTGTTTTTTTTATACCAAATGAGATAGAAACCTTTGGAACAGCTTCCTTCTCTTATGTTATGAAAGGAGATAATTTATCAAAATCAGATTGAACAAAATTTCGACTACAAATATAACCATCTATACTTAGGTGGTTTCGAATTTTCCCTTCTGATTGCCTTGATCGATTCCATCTTTAAGTCAGAATTCTTCGGGTAACTTACTCACTTACTTATTTACATAAAATGAATAAGTAGGGGAAGGTGCTGTACCTGTGGACAATTTTCACTCATAAATTTTTCTAATTTTCGGTGCTTTATTTATCTGAGTGGTTATTGTACCGTTAGATAAGGAATTTAAGGGGCTATCGAACCCTGGTGTCTTTATTTTGAAAAGTAATTTTATTTTTACAGAAAATAATGTTTTGTAACTTACTGATTAGTGTCCATAGGAACCTTCCCCCTTTGTACCAATGGACATTCATTTCTTCAAAGGTTTATAGGGATAATTGAAATGATATTTAAAGAAACACATCAACAATAATTTTTTATAAAATTTACTAAACAAAATAGAATATTTAAACAAGAAAAGTCAAATTGATTATTAAACTATAAGGCCGACTAGAAAGGTGACAACAATAAATTTAGCGTATGAAAGTAAATAGAAACTTAACTAATTAAACACACTTATTTTTAAACATATTAACAAAAATAAATCTTTTAAGTAACTATAATTATTATTAACGAGTTTCACAGACTTTTTTTATGGAAAAAATCGAATTATTTGAGATTGTATCCATGAAACGAAGTAGGAAAATGTAATTGTTTACATAATCTACCAGTGCCAGTTATAAAAGATGGTGGTGGTAATTTTCTTTTGATAGCTTTTATTTCAATTTCATAATCAGTACCAGTGTCCGGAAGAATAAATTTTGGGGTTCTATCATTTGATGAAATTTTCTTCAAGTAGCAAATGTTGATCGTGAACGAGTCTACTTTTTCTTTGAGATATAAAATGCTTTACAACACAAAACATAGCTACCAATATATATTTCTTCATCTTCAATTTCTTTACCTCGTTCTTAATCATTCATCAATTCATCCAAAAAATTACAATCTTCGCTTGATGGATCAGCTAAGATCACAACTGTGAAATCACTATCTTCACTAGTTGAATAGTTTATATTCTCCACTTAAAAAAAAAGGTTATACGAATAGTAGGTATCCAAATTTAGGCATTTTATATCACGCAGTTGCCTACAAACTTTTCCGCAATATTTATAATTGAAATAATGAATTAATAAACAAAAAGCAACATCGTTTGTGCCTGTGGACACTTTAGCTATCTGTCCACAGGTTCAGCTGGCAATGGTGCCCACAAGTACAACTGAACGCCATGTTGTGCGGAAAGCTCTGTTTCACAAAACCCGTAAGTGATAACTGATATGAAAACATATGAAGTTATGATGTATTATTCGGACAACCCAATGGAATATTACTGCCTAGAAAATTCCTAAGTGTAGTTCTTAAAAAAAATTAAAATCACTGGTTGGATTGGTCAGGATTTGGAAGAAAAAAACTTGAAAATAATAATTTCTACTAAACTGTTGATCTGACAATCTTGAAAACACACGTGCAACTGCAGGGAGATGCTTGCAGCACTACCAATCTAACAATATCAATTTCCCTTCTCCCATTCTCTCTTAATTAAAAATAACCACTGGTACAACTGTGCTTTAGGTACAGCACCTTCCTCTACTTACAAATTGAATGATAGTTTTTCTTCTTCATGACCAAATATTTTCTTTTTTGTGCCTATTGCTGCAACCGAATGCGACGCACATACACATTTTATCACTTTTCAAATATTAAACGAAACTGGGCACAGAGAGGTAGGAAAGAGCCATTAGTAGTTGGGGTAAGGGATGCATCTCGTCCCAGCTGAAACCGACTCTATTTTATTCTATACTCAATGGTTTTAAGTACGGGCGACTTCTGTCTATGTAGAAGGCAAGGTACAGTACTGTGTCATCTAGCTGATGAATATTAGAAATGTATGTAAACTGGTATAACAATAATAAAAAAAATAATAATAGGATCTTAAAAAAATTAATATAGAAACAAAAGTTCCTTTGGTTGATTTTCTTGATCCCTCTTAACATATACCACAAACTTCACTTGTTAATAATATTAATCATATTATGATCCTGAATATCCATTCCATCGATATTTCTTTTGGTTTCCACAACTCTGGATGTGCCTCTCCAGCTAGTCATAAATGAAAAAGTTTGCGATACAGGCTGTCAGTTAGTACAGAAACGGATAACGATTGACCTTCATGAGTCTGTTCAAGCATGAAAAGGAAATTACGGAAGGATAAAAAAGTAAACCATAAAAAAAGACATAATGTAATCTTCAACGGTGTCAGTGATGTACGGTATCTCAGGACTCAATTTATGTTTTAAGCGAGCTCGTCTGAGAACCAGGTCATGTTGATGGGGTAACTGAAGACTATTAAACTATTCTTGAGCAATAAAAAAGCCCAATAAGGCCACGTAATAAATGCACAGTTATGAGCCCAAAATTTAATATCCATGCTGAATGGTTTATTATGTATCGATACTCTATTGAAAACGTATATCTGATTGATAGCGATTTTGGATTGCTTCAACCTGTTCGTTCTATTTTATTTCATTAAAATTACTAGAGAAGATATATTTATTTATAATGATAAAAAAATGAAAAATCAGCACTCATATGTTTTTTATACAAGTCCTGAACATTATGTGTATTGATGACTGCATTGATACATTTGAATTCTGAAACCAAATGATCTGGTTCACAACTGGAAAATAAGATCATTAACCAGTTTGATGTAGCCTAGAATCCAAATAAACACAATTGCAGCTCTATTGCTAGACCAGAGATAGAAATAGAAAAGGGTGGAGGATGAAATAAACTGTAACATGTAGCCGATATATCATTCGACACAGACAAAGCCTGCAAGTGACGATGCAATGTACCTTTTGTTTTATGAGCTATATATTAAAACGAGCTCTTGGCGTGACTAAAACAAACATGTCGACCCAATAGCCTAGAGTTGGGGGTATTAAATCAACACCTAGTGTAATATATTATGTGAATATAGTAATATAGTAATGTGAAACGTTGTTAAACTATTTATAAGAAACATTGACATATAACATTATTGTATTATCAATTCCCGAACGTTAAGTTTTTGAAAAGAAAATTTCGACCAGCTTATTACACAGCAAATAATTTGCCAAAGTAGTCGGAACAGCACACCAAAGATCTTGACTAAAAATATAGTAACAGGGGGTTAGCCATTTACAGGATATGGATGGAATAAATAAATAATGGAAATAAATATATGGAAATGTTAACAAGTTTCCCCAGTATACCCGTGAATAATTGGTTTTCCTCTTACGAACAGAAATAAATTGGAAATACTGATTTGGTCATATAAAAAAAATCCAATCTAAATTTGTCTATTCATACATCAGAAAAACCAAACCCGAGAAGTTTACAACAGAAACCGTGAAACTTTTTCATTTGCTTGTTATCTTTATCTTGCTGTAATAATCTTTTTTTCAGTATTAATTTAATGCTGACAACAAGAGTGTTATTTTTTTTTTTTTTTTTTTTTTTTAATCGTAAATATTTTGAATGTCAAGCGATGATAAATATTTTCAGGATTTCTTCTTCTTCGGCTCTACAGTTCATGGTGAACCTTGGCCTCCCTGATAATTAGTCCCCAGCAATGTCTATCCAAAGCTTTTCCTTTCCAGTTTGTCACGCCCGTCTTTTCCAAGTCCTCTTCTACGTCAAAAATCCAGCTCTTACGAGGGCGTCCTCTTCTTCTCTTTCCAGCGAAGGTCACCTGCCATTCTTGTGTCTGGCATCCTTTCTAGGTGTCACTTGAGCGAACACAGGACCATTCTCATTTCTTGCCAGGACCACAATATCATCAGCATACCCAAGAATTTAGTAGGTTCGACTCGCCAAAGTCCCACCAGACTCCAAATTCTTCATTGCTTTATGCCCAACCCCGAACCCCAATCCTCCGGCATCCGCTCCTCGTTCCACACTTCAAAAATCAAGTTGTAGATTCTTTGGTCTAGGTATTCTTCACCAAATTAAACCTTTATGCAGGAAAATTATCTTCACCAGGTTCGTTTTTAGGATTTAACATATCAAAAGAAATCCATCTATTAAATTTATGATGAAGCTTAAAATCATTGTGAATCCTAAGATTTTTTATAAAACAACATACAAATCCGTTCGCTACCTCTTAAAATTTTGATGAGAGTCGTAAAGTAATTACCTTCCGTGCCGAGAGTATTAAAAACATCTCAAACTTTGTTGCCAGAATAAAGTTTTTAATTCTCTGCAGAATTGTAATGAGCCTTCTGCGACCATTTATTTCATTAAAAAGCACTACATAAATTATGGGTTTAATTAGCTTGATGGCGGACAGAAATGGATTACTGGATTAATTTACCTTTATCAAGCTCAGTTAACCTAAATCCAGAAAAAAAAGTCGCTAACTTAAATAAAGATTTATTATGACTTAAATTTCAGTAATTAATATGCTTCTTACAGATAAGTGACACTTTAATTATTTTAGTAGGTACTAAATATTCTGTTTGTCTGTGAATATTCTATTACAGGAAACAGTTATAAAATCATCTAAACCAAAATTATCAGTGAAAACAAGGAAGCAGCAACATATAATTAAATTTTAATTAATTCTGAGCATCTAAAATTTATTAAATTCTCAGTGATTAACTAATTGTTCAGTCTCATTAATATCACTGATCGCCTAGAAGCATTTAGTCATTTAGATTACCGATTCCTATCCTCATTACCAAGGTTTCTTAAAATCATGATGATCATTCCCCCTATGCTCATTAATTCTTCCACAAAAAATCTCTGGAAGACATCATTGGCATTCTAGGGATCGATAAAATCCTACTCTATATTTCAAGAAGGTTGCAACAGAATGAGATGTGGTCAGCACCTGTTTAAATTATTAACAACATTGAAAAAGTATTAATAAAAATTCTGTATCTTTAATTAAAACAATAACAAATCACCAAGCTATTGAAAACGCAGCAATAACTCTGGATATGATTATTTGTGCCAATCAATATTAACAGAAATTCAATTTTTTTTCTTTAATATATTTGTAATTGCACACATATTTTAATCCAAGTTATTAAGACTAATTATGGACTCTTCTCTGTTTATTTTTACGAAACATTTCATACAGACTTATGTAGCCATTCAGAAGTTGTGAACGATTTTAAATGGACATCTTAACAGACTAGTATAAAATATGACAACAGAAATCCCTAATGTGGCACCGGCGAAGGGTACATACCCAGCTCTTGGTTGAGAGATCTCGTGGCGTAACATTATCATAGGTCAGGGGGTTCACTGTCATGCCATGATTTTCTATCACATAACATAAAATTTTCTAATTGTAATTGTTTTTTCAGGTGTGAATAAAAATGCTGACGATAAAAGTATATATATATATATATATATATATATATATATATATATATATATATATATATATATATATATATATATATATAACATAGACCACATAATATTTATGTTAATAAACAATAAAGAAATTCTTAATGCTTAACTATGAGGTCTATGGTATAATAATTCTTTCATTAAATTTTACCACCGATACAAAAACAGTGTGGAAACAATAGTATTTCACTTTAACAAATTATTATAAGTAATCCGAAGAGTTGGATCGATATTAACAAAAGGAAACAACTGAGGAATGATTGATTGTAGTGGGGCCTAACGGAGCCAACGACAAAGACCCAACTTTTTGTGAGGCTCTTCAATACTTCAATACGCGATTCCCTTCCCTCAAGTCGATTTTCACTCTCGGCTCCGAGCAGATACCGGGTGAAAGTTTAAGTTTACCAGGTCAACTTTCTTATCGAAAATTAATTTTGAAATAATGAAATGTGGTTTAGTCACGTATGTACACAATAAATATAGCTATCACAAGATGCAGCACTGTTTTAAATAAAACTGAAGAGAAACATTTCAAAATGTTTTTAAAAAAGTTCAAAACAAGAAAGGTTTCAAAAAAAAGAAATTTAATTATATTAATAGTTACTAACAAGAAGGGAGTGTCGTGAGCATGTTTTGCTGTTTTCTTTTAAAATCGCACGTCCAAACACAACTAATACTCTATAGCCTTGGCATTTTGTTCTTTAGACTACAAAATAATAACTACATTAAAATGTATTTTTATTTATACCGAACATATTCATAATTTAATTTTAGATAAGACAGACGTTCAAAACTCCCGATTTTCTACAAAAGACTCATTTACATGACAGTTATCAGACCTATTTGGACATACGGAGTTGAGCTCTGGGGCTCAACTAAACCTTCTAATTCTTCTCGTATCCAATCCTTACAATCCAAAATCCTTCGAAAAATCCTTAATGCTCCTTACTTTGTTACAAATAAACTTATTCATAAAGATCTTAATGTCCCATATGTTGCTGATTTAGCCCAAACCAGATACCTATCCTTCCATAGTAAGCTCCATAACCACTCCAATCCACTAGTCTCCCAACTTGCTTCCTATTCCATTCCTGATAATCCTCCGAGGCGTCTGAAAAGAAAATGGCCTAGAGATCTTTTAGTGTAGAATTTATTGAAGTGCTACTAGTGAATAGTTCTTCACATGTTATTTACATGCCATTGTATTTACTTTCAACACATTTACTTGTTGTATATATTTTATACAGTTAAATTTCAATAAATTAAAAAAAAAAAAAAAAAAAAAAAAAAAAAAAAAAAAAAAAAAAAAAAAAAAAAAAAATTTTAGATAAATTATAATAAAGAAAACAAGTATCTTAAAATCTTTAAAACAAATTATACGACTCACTTATTAAATTGAATACAAACACTTGTCTGTAGTGGCACAAACTAAAATCAGAAGAAAAGAAATTCAACTAGTATTGTCCTAAATTTTACTTAACTATATTTTTTTTTTCTACTTTATTTCTTTTATCCACATCTGTCGCTCAAACGCAACAATAAGCGGATGTGATTTGGGAAATCATGTAAAATTGGCATTTCAGGCTTGAGGGAGTTCGGCACTCAGCGGTACTTACTGTAGTCTTGCATTTGTTTAGATTTATCTTAGGATATCTCTTAACCAGCTGCTCTTCAGCCATCTTCGGGCTGTCTCTGGCATATCCAAAGACGCCAAGTTTTTAATTAGTTTGTTGTAGTGTCTTTGAAGTTTGTCATAAAATATTTTGGATGATATGTGAGTATGGTACTATACAGTGGGAATGTTCAAGTCTGTATACAGTGTTGTATTACTGACGTAACAGGGTGAGCGAGTTATGATTCTTAAAACTTCAGACTGAAAAGTTTCTTTGAATGTGAGTATTTTTTTAAATAAATATAAATTTATAATTTCCGCTCTAATTTTTAATCGAACAATTGACGTTGTATGCTGGTCAATCAAATATTCGTATTATTTCTTGGTCCGAAAGTGTTTTTTTTTTTTTAATGAATTATCATTAAAACGACCTACCCAAGGTTTTTGTATTTTTTTTAATTTTATTTTTTTTTAATTTGTGTATCAAAATTTAATCAATCAGTTCGCAACAAAAATAGTTTTTAAAGATTTAGGTTACGTTATAGTGATTTATCTGCATTCCTTATGTTTCCTAAAAGAACGACCACAATCCATTTTTTGCTAACTTGAGAAGACTGTGCAAACAGAGAGTTCATTACTGACCTGTTTATTTCATAACATTGTTTATTATTTCGTCCTCTTTTTAATAATTTTACAATATATTTCTTTTGCGTAAAGCTCCATGGAAAATAAAACAAAATTTTATCAAGACACAAACAATTTGATCAAATAAAATCAATTATTATCCCTGACTAGCAGAAAATAGTTTTAAATGTTAATTCAATTAATTTAATTGTCATCTTATATGCATAAATCGTATCTAGATTGAATAGAACAGATTATACGGACTGATCAATTGCTAGGCAATGATAGGGCTTCATGATTGCTTGATTTCTGAATCACAATTAGAAAATGTTTAGAAACCATAGGAAATACGATGCTATTTATTTTTCTTATCAAATAAGTTTCTTACAAAACCTGCTGACGTTGTTTAATGTAGAGAATAATGCTGCAATGAGCAAAATCATGTCCAAATAAGCAATATTTTCCCTAAGACAATCAATATTTTACAAGGGCCAATGTACCTTTGTTATGCGAACGTTAAATACATTGTCATACATCATACACAATAATTACTAAAATAATTATAAAATACAGTTAATCTATTCATTGTTCCTACAAACTTATTATCTTTTGGATTAAAACAATAATTATAATTTAAAAATATGAAAATTATCGTATTTCATCACATAAGTATTAAATAACCGTAAGGTAAATGTCTATTACATTCAGAATTAAAAACTCGCAACCAATAAATAATATAGAAAAGAAGACCAATGTTTTTTAAATTTCACACCGACTCAATTAGTATACAAATTACTTCGTTAAAACAATGCTTACAGACACCATCAATCGTTTCACGTAATTCCTCGATACCTACAACGATACCTAATCAATTAAAAGTTTTTAACATGACAGCGAAATGTATCCTAAAAATCCTCACACTTTGTCTAAAAATGTATTGAATAAATCAAATTGATTCTTCCGACGTGGAGAGTCTATTAATAATGGACGACTTGACCACCTCAGATGATTTATCGGCTTGAGAATAGATTCCTGGGAAATACAGCTTTTGCCGAAGACTGAAAATTCTGATACTATTTTCGAATTTCCTAGATCGATAATAGACAGCCTAACAAAGCCGGAATTAAAATAATAATTTTATAATTATTGCTTCGTTCCAATTAAACATTTTAGCATCTTTCAATTATCATAAACATCATTCAACAATTACATAAGCAAATGAGGTGGGTGGCACAAGGCACCAGAAAGTAAATAAATAAAATAAAATATACATCATTCATTAATAAAAAAAAAAAAAGATTTTTTGATACTTGGTTGCAAGTGTAAAAAAAAAAGCTTAAACTGTTCAAAAGTAAAATTTCGGTTTAATATATTTCTTTTGATTTTTGGGCCTCCACGGACTTAGTAATTTGGACATTTCAATACAAGACAATCATAATCTTATAGTGTAATAATATGTTGTTTTGTTTTTTTTTTACAAATTACTGTATTATGTTTAATTGATACAGAAATAAATATAATTAAAATAAGGATTCTGTTTAATTGCAGTTATAACATAGTTTTCGGAAGATTAATTTTTTGCAGTGAGATAAGGAAAGTGATTTTTTTTTTAGTTAACATTAATTTCATGGATTTAAAAGAATAATCAATTTATTTTTTAAGGATTATATTCAATCATTTATAGGAATCCCAAACGATTTTTAGCGATGTCTGATAGGCTGAAAACACGGTTTCTTAAATATTTGTTTAATATAATTTTAAACTTTACTTTCTTCCATAAATACCCAGCTGATATTTTATATTAATTTTAACTAAATAAAAAAAATAAGCAGGAAATAATCAAAACTAATTTAATCTATACACCTGTAAATAGGATAATCAATAAATATATAAAATTAATTAAATAATGTTTATTATATAATTACGTCTTAGATATCATTTAAAAAAAGGGATCATAAAAGAAAATCCAGATTAGAAAACTACAATCATTAAAATAACAAACATTTATTGATAGACGAAATAGAGAAATCTGTTTGTTAAAAATTTATTTTTAATTATATAGATGATAATTAAAAATAGAAAAATCGATAAATACATAAAAGAGCAGCTCTTATAATTATTTAACATTTAGGCAGCATTTTTAGCATCTAATTAAAGTGTCTTTTGTCAATGAAAAAATGGAAGAATATAAGTTTATCCAAGGAGTTGGAAAATATTTCTAAATGATAAATATGAAATTTTTAAAAGCATTGTAATATCAGAAAATAAAATCGTTATTTTTATGTTTACTATAAAAATATATATCAATTTTAAAAATACGATTAAAAAAATTAATAAGAATGCCACTGAACCAATGACAATTTTAATTTTAAGGTTATTTTCAACAGCCTTATACAGTTAGATGAGACAGTGAGAATATACAAAAACATGACGAGGTATTTTCGATCACGCAACTTGATGGCATTCCTTCCAGTTTTTGTGTTTAGTAAGCCATGCACATGGAGAGCATTTCACGCTGTTACGATGTCGTACGCTTGGCTATTTCTTGAAAACATCAATCATGTACCAGAGCCGCCGGAGATCATAAATGTCATATTTATGACCAGTCTTGTCTAGGAAGGTTTTTATAGCTGTCGCCACCTAAACTAACCTAATTCCTAATTATATATTGTGTATGCCGATCACATGGAATGGGTTCAATGGGTTCATCTCCATATTATTAGGACCGAAATCCATATCTATCATTCGCCTAGATTAACGAAATGCTGCCACTGTTTCTAAAGCGTGTTTAGGTTTTCTCTGATCGCATCAGCATATGGTGAACTATCTTCAATCTAAAGATTGCAGGTTTATTTATTTGGAGTCATGTTTTGTTATTCTAGTACGTTTCACAGAAGCTAATTTATATTTAGAGATAATCAAAAATTAATCTTACAGAATTAAAAGATCAGAAATTTTTCAGGAAAACTCTTAAACTATCCAGCAACTACATGAGGTACGAAGGATGGTATAGAAGGATCAATAAAATTAGAATTAATTAATTAACTGCCACTTCTATTGAAATTCTTTTTATGTGAAAACTAGATATACTAGTTTCGAATAAATCGCAAATGTATTTCAATAGTGACACAACTCAAAAACATACATTAGAAAAAAAGTAAAATTCTCACAATCTTGTATGAAATATCAAAAGTGTACCTTAATTATCTTGTAGTAGTCCAGTAAAATAAGGCTCCAAAAGGCCGTTTTCAAGAAAAAAACTGCGGAACTTTTATTCTCAACGGATCTTTATGTTTTTTGGGTTGCTGAATCCGAATCTGAAGTTTGCTAGCACGGCAAACATCGGCTTGATATTCAAAATCGCAAAAAAACGCCAAAAAAAAACAACCGTTATCGTGTTTTTGATCTTTGATCGAAAGAAGTTTTTTTCGAAGAATGTTTACAAATATTAATTGTAGCTGGAACTAGTACCTACATAATGAAAAAATGGAATCCGAAATCGGACCATTTTTCGCGACATTACGTTATTGGGAAAAATGGAGAAATTGGCCAACTTGCCGTCAGTCCCACAGCTCCACGAAAACACGTTTGTCGTACTCTTTTGGCTATAACTCTGAAACTATTTGTCCGATACAACATTACTTTTTTCGTCTTAAAGCTGATTAAATTTACTATGAGAATCCATAAATGAAGTTTTAATCAAACCCCGTAAAATGTACATGCCATCTCGCTAATAAAAACGTACTGTTGTAAAATCCAAGTGTTTTTTTGG
Organism: Euschistus heros; assembly: GCA_003667255.2. Classification (NCBI taxonomy): domain Eukaryota; kingdom Metazoa; phylum Arthropoda; class Insecta; order Hemiptera; family Pentatomidae; genus Euschistus; species Euschistus heros. The sequence continues at coordinate 1,711,874 of RCWM02000066.1, read as the reverse complement.
CACATTTGTCGCTCTAACTCCTCAAACAGTTCGATCCTAAATTTCTTTTTTCTATCTCAAAGCTGATTAAATTTGCTATCAGATGCTATATATGTAAATTATATTAAATACTGTAAACCACCCAAGCTAGCACGCTAAATGTGTATGTTTTGGTAAAATATGTAAATTATGACATGCTCAGTAGACTGGTGTGGATATTTCACGGTGTTAATTATAAGTTACATATATAGGATCTAATTGTAAATTGAACCAGCTTTTAGATAAAAATATTAAATTTTGGATCGGACAAATGGTTTTGGAGTTATAGCGAATAGTGTGCAAAAAAAACATGCCATTCACAAAAGTAAGTGATTTTCAGCGTGATAGCTTGTGTATTTCAAGAATTTTGATAAAACTTTCATATATAGGATCTAAATGTAAATTTAACCACCTTTCAGATTGAAAAAAAAAAAATTTGAATCGGACAAATACTTTCGGAGTTATAATGAAAAATGTGCGGAAACCATGGATTTAACAACAGTACGGTTTTTAGCTATTTCATTTTAATACAGTCATTTCTACCACAACAACTAGATTTGATTTTTCATATAAATTCGAGAAAGGGAATCCAATAGGTCAGTTTGTAAAACATTTTTAACATGTATATTATCGTATTTATTATATACTACATTCCTGAAAACGGCCTTTTATTGAACGATTTCATACATAGGATCTGATAATTAATTTAACGAGCATTAATATGAATAAAAGAATTTGGATCGGACCTATATTTTTAGAGTTAAAGAGATTTAGGTGCCAAAAACACATACCAGTACGCTAAAAACCCGTACTTTTGTGAAATCCAAGTTTTTTTAGTACATTTTCCATTATAGGAATGTAGTATATAATAAATACGATAATATGCATGTTAAAAATGTTTTATAAACTCACCTATTGGTAATTTTCAAGGACTCCCTTTCTCGAATCTATATGAAAAATCAAATCTAGTAAACAGTACTTCAATAAAAGTGGCAATTAAATTATCAATCTTAATTGAATCTAGCAATTGTTTCAGGAATCGAGTATTGTTTATTTCGTTTAACGTCACTTTTATGCTGCTATGGCTAATCGGACGATGCTACGGTGGGAGTCCTAAATTTTGCCTATCCAGGTATAATTAGGATAGGGATCTTTAACGAGTACCTGACATCGCACAGGCTCGGGACCCCCATTTTACGTCCCCCCTACGAAGGACGGCATAGCTAAGGATTTTTTACTCCCTTTAAAAAATCCTAAGGTCATCTGCCGGGCTGCGAACCCGCGATCTTGGGTTTAGTAGGTTGCTATGCTAACCACTACACCACAGGTGACCCCGAATCGAGTATTTATTTATTGACTTTGAATGAAAAAAATCTTAAAACTAGATTTAGTCCTAACATTCCTATACTTTTTTTAATGAATTTTTATATCAATCAATAGATTATATCCGCCTTTATATATTTTCCTTTCCAATAAGAAGATATCTTTGCTGTAGATTTCTTTGCAGTAGTCTCCTATTTCCTACAACACCATTCCAGACGAGTTTATTTACCCTGTCACAGAAGAATCCCCATTTTCTGAAATTGACTCGCAGCAGGTTTCTCTCATTGCACTTTATGGTCTAAATGTTTCTTTCTACTCAGATCTTTGAAAACATTGGTTGAGTTCTTTGAAAACGTATTTTCCCACCGCCATTTTGTTTTCATGTCTGATCATTACTTCCAATAAAAAATTAAGCGTAATATAGACTTCTTTGTATATCCAAAAGTAAATGTCCCTTCAGCTGTGAAAAACAACTTTACTGGAACAAAATAGTTTAGTTTTTCAGCACTGTAAAAGTACTGAATATGCTTGTTGTGTATAAGAAACAAAGAAAAGTTGGGTTTATAGTTGCATCCTATACAATTGACCATGATTTCCCAGAAGGGGACGTGCTCAGACACGTAAATGTCACCTCCCTCTAAGCCGGACAGGGATTTTATTTGAACGTGTCTTTTTTTTTGTAATATTTCTATACCAAAGACTAAATTCAAATATAAAAATATTGAATTTCATTTATGAAGAAAATAATTTTTAGATATCATATATTTATTTGTATATAGAATATTCTATTGTTCCGTGCTGAACGGGAGTAAAACGACAAGAAACTGTTCGTCGTTTTCAACTGCTTAGACATTTACTAGTCAAACGCTCTAATATACCAATAGATTACAAAAGATACCTAAATAATAAATTACGTGACCTATTGGTATATATAGAGTTGAGATATAAGCTATATAAATCATCTCATATCCAATCCATACATACATAAACATCTTGATATTCCATATGTTGCTGATTCAGCCAAAACTAGATACCTATCCTTTCATAGTAAGCTCCATAACCATTCACACCCACTAGTTTCACAACTAGTAAATGTGAATCCCATTCTATAACGACGCTCCGAGGCGTCTGAAAAGGAGATGGCCTCGTAACCTTCTTTTATAGAACTTTATTGAAATGCTAGTGGTAGTTGGTTAGTTTAATTTTCCAGTGGGTAGTTGCTTTTTTTTCGGTGGAATTAATGCATTGAGTAAATATTAAAATCTGCCCCAAAGAGGGCGAATAGTAATATGGATGGCTTTATGGATCTATTCACACACTATGTATAATAAAAATTAATTAAAAGATGAGATATGAAATAAATAAAGAACCTCATAATATATACTACAATATATAAAGTGAAAAAAATAAAATAAAAAATACAGTACCTCAAACTACACAATATATAATGTGAAAAAAAATATATTAAAAAATAATAAAGACTAAAACGACAATAAGCTGCCCATCGTTACAGACTACTTCAACATTTACTAGACAAACGTTCAAAGCTCCCAATTAATTACAAAAGACTAATATACATGACTGTAATTAGACCTATCTGGACGTACGGAGTTGAGCTTTGGGGCTCGACTAAACCATCCAATTCATCTCGTATCCAATCCTTACAATCCTAAATCCTTCGAAAAATCCTCAATGCACCTTACTTTGTCACCAATAAACTTATCCATAAAGACCTTAATGTTCCATATGTTGCAGATTTAGCCCAAACTAGATATCAATCCTTTCACAGTAAGCTCCATAACCACTCAAATCCCCTAATTTCTCAACTTGCTTCCCACACTATTCCTGATAATCCTCCGAGGCATCTGAAAAAGAAGATGGCCCAGAGACCTTCTAGTGTAGAATTTTTATTAAAGTGCTACTGATGAGTAGTTCTTTACAAGTATTGTCACGTTATTGTAATAGGTAACAGCACATTTACTTGATGTATAAATATTGTACAGTTGTAAATTTCAATAAACTGTTATATAAAAAAAAAAATAATAACAGTAAAAACAAAAATTTTTTTTTTTTTAATTAATCTAAAATAAGAAGTAAAAAATCGTCAAATTGTATTGACACATCATGAAGGTAGTATTCCTGAAAACTGAGAAGTAATACAATGAAATTCTATTCCCAAAGGGATTACCACACCCAATAAAGTTCATCAAAGGTAACACCATTCATTCAGAAACCACAGTCCACTCCTCTCTTAACCGATCGTCAGCTAGTGAAATTATTCGCGACATGCCAGTTCGGTCAGAGAACCTCTTAAGTGAAATTAATTAAATTATAATGTACAATAAACCGATTTAATTAATAATGAATAATAAACTAAAAATATAGAGTAAAAGATGAAATATGCATCGAAATTGTGAGCTCAAAATAGCACAGCACATAAAAGAGATTTATTTGCGTAACATAACATTGTTTAATTTATTCTATGCATTCAGGATAAGATTGTTTAATGGGAACGCCAACGGGAAGACACACAGAGGCAATAACAACTTTGACCGCTGACAGACAAGCTTCCCCTATCAGTAGCCAATAACCCAAGTTGAAACATTATCGAATCGTCTGATTATTGTTTCTGAAACTGAATAAACTTGTCCAGTTTTTTACAGCTTCGGAGAACTATTCTTTTACACAGGGCGAGTAGGATTGAACTAGAGTTTATTTAAATAAGCACAAAGAAACTAACATCGTTCGAATAGGATAAGGAAAACTATTAAAAAACTTAAATTATATAGATTATAATACAAAAAAATATAAGAAACTAATAAATAATTAAATACTGTAAATGACATCCCCAGGTATAACAGATTTATGGTTCCTATTTTGTTTTTTGTTTTTTTAAATTACTATTTTCATATTCGTTGAAAAATTGTTTAATACTCTTTAAGTAAATAGGAACTGACGAAAATATAAGAAAATTTATTTCTTTTTCGCGTTCACGACAAACTTCCTGTTTCAAGAAGATCCAAATCATTCCATTTCCGAGAGTCAAAATCATTTTATATTTAGCAAATCGGTTTGGATTTTTTTTTTATTCCAAACATATTTACTACTTTTTATTATATATTATACGTACTATCATTAAGGGCGAAAGAGCTAATTCTAATTGTGGATGGATTGAGTGGCCAAGGATGTCCTTCGGCCTCAAAAAATCGTCACATCCTGGCAAATCAGTAAAACAGCGGTTTTTAACGTGCTGGTATTGGTTAAATAGTCGAATATTTTTAAAAAACTGTCCTTTTAATTCGCCATATTAAAACCTTTAAATATTTAAAAACAGTATCCTGGAGGAAGTTGTAACATAAAAACCGTTAAAACAGCAATCCTTAAGGACGAAAAAGCTAATTCTAATTGTGGATGGAGAGAGTGGCCAAAAGTGTCCTTTGGTCCTTAAAAAATCGTCAGATCCTGGCAGATCTGTAAAACAGTGGCTATCAATTTTTTCATAAATCAAGTATTAATGATTTTTTTTTTTTTTTTTTTTTTTTTTTTTTGACCATGCATTACTTCTTTGGCTATGTGAATGAATAACTTTATTGTCTAATGCTTTGCCTTTACAATACGTATGCAGTACTTAGTTTCCTATCATTGAATTTTCTTTTAAGGAGACAATTTTTATAAACAAAAAAATTAAATTAATAAAAATTGAATAAATACATACACAAAACAACAAACGAATACATAAAACGAAAAGAATTAAAAAAATTTGTTCTTTTATGATTTATTATAAAATATATTTATCCCTCGAAAACCCATGTACCATAGACTCTCGGCATGATATACCTCATTTGCAAACTAATGGTATTCTGAGACAGAAACAGCAAGAACACAAACATGATTAGACTTCTCACTAAAATCAAATACATCAGGGTTGCAGCTACCCAGAAATCATCTATGGAACTATAGTTCTACTCTAGTGTTCCCACAATTTTTCTATTGGTTGTATACAAAAAAATTACAAAAAGTTAAAACATATTCAACTATATAACATATTTAAAATGTAATATGGGAATCACGGCCCGATATCCACCTACGTCGGAAATTCACTAATAAATTAAGATAAAGTCCTACATTTAAAACAGAAAATCATTCTCATCTTATTTCTCTTCATCTAAAAACCAAATATATTATTTCCAAAATAGTGGTGTATACAAGCTTAAGTGTAATGACTGTGAAACTAAATATACTTGAAAACTGGAAGAATAAATTAAAGATTTAAAGAACATTTATGAGAATATAATAAACAGACGCATAATTCAAACTTCGCTATCCACTTAAAAGAAAATAACTATAAATTCAACAAAGACTAAGACTAAGGGAGTAAAACTAATAAATCACGTAGAAAATAGTCTAAAATTAAATATTTACAAATCATCAAAAAATAAATAAATTCCTTGAAAACCAAAGCCGGAGTTTTGTTTAAATGACCAAATAAATATACCTTTTCCAAGTTTACCTAAACCTTTTCCACATTTATTTAATTTTTAATTTAATCTTTTCCATTTATAACTCACTCTTTTCCATATATTTTTAGTCTCTTTCAATTTAGGTTGAACCATTTTCCAATTTTATTTAAACTAGTTCTAAGAGGAATAAGGACCCTAAATTTTTATAAGGAATCGGAGAAAAAAAAAAATCTTAGATTAATTAGATTTATAAATATTAGATAAAAAAACAGTACAATAATATAAAAATAAACTAAATTGTTTACTATTCTTATGCGTATTGATGATTATTATACTTCTCCAATTTCCCATAAACATTTAGGGGCCTAATGCCAGAGTGCCAATAAAATTGGAAAATGGTTCAACCTAAATGTAAAAAGATTAAAAATATATGGGAAAGGGTGAAATATAAATGCAATAGTTTAAAATAAAAATGGGAAAAAATTAAATATAACTGGAAAAGACTAAATTAATGTGGAAAATGATTAAAGATAACTAGAAAATGATTAAATTAATCAGGGAAAGGTTTAAGTAAAGTTGTAAAAAGTATATTTTCAATAGTCTAATTTTAAATTTGTTTCCAGTTGGAACAGTGAATAACAGACTAGGCATAGTGAAAACCTAAGGGATTGTCTGGCAATAACCTGATTATTTACCTATCTACACCACCTCCCTTCCTTTCTATTACATATCTATTTATTCTAGGACCTGCTTTCGCTTTTTGCCTCCTTAGGTAAGTAAGGTTATGTTCGATTTCTTGTCTTACATTTTGTAATTTTTAATTAACCTTTAATATTTAATTATTAGTGATATTAATTATCTGAATATCAAGACTAATCCTGAATTTAATGGGTTTAATATTTATTAAAATAATAATTAGTGTTTTTAATTTTTATTTTATATTTTGACTGTAATTATGAAATGACAATTAGTTCCATAATATAAATTTTATTTTCATTTCATTATATATATATATATTAATTAAAATAATTAGTTGTACATCATTAATAGTGTTCAGATAGACATACCATTATACTAAACAGAGCAGTAATAAATTTTAAAAGAAATTTTATAAGCTAATTAAAACCTATGATTTTAGCTATGGAAAAATAATCAATGGAAATAATTCTAAAAATTCATCGAAACAGAAAAAAAAATCCTAGTAAGGTATTTGTAATATTACCATGGTAATCAATATTTTTCCACTTTTCTCATCGAAACAAGCATTGATCAACAGAAAATGTGCGTTACCGGCAGAAATCTCCAATAGCGTTCTTTTATCAACAGGAAATACATGAGATAGAAATAAATATTAATTAAAATACACAAACATTTTACGAATAAAGCTTATGTAATAAATAAGCATACAGAATCTGTCTTTCATTGAGGATGTCACGAAAGACAGATAACATATTCAAAGGAGATGAGTGGAGTTACTAGAGGATAAGTCATAGTTCTCCATAAATAGTCACTCTGATTCGATTTCGGCTATGGTAGAAAATTTTATTATATGTTTATTTCTATGAGGATCGACTATGAAGACACAATGATCCTAAGGCACAATAATCTCTATCAAGTTGTATAACCTTCATAGAGTTAATAAAAAAAAAAAAAAATTTTGAGGTTAAGTGCGGATGCTAACCACATCACATCCATGTGTAATTGATTAAGGAAAGGAAGGCCTGGACTACGAACTGATACCAAGATCCAACATGGGTTGCAGCGGCAAGAATTTTTTATCTAAATATTTTATTAAATGTAAATCATTTCAAAGAAAAAGTGAAATCGAGAAAATACAAGTGCGAGTTGAAATTAAATAATTATAAAGATAATGGGTACTAGGAAGGAAAAACTTTCACAAATTATCTATAATTACTTCCTATTAGCATTTATTATTATTGTTATTGAAATGCTTCATTTTCCATTAGTTCTAAAATTCAGTCAATATTATTTTAATGGAACATTGTTAATTTTATGTAGTTATTATTAAGTCATGATAACTTAATAACATCATTACAGGGCCTCTACTTCATATATTACGTTCTCAAACATGAGAATCAACAAATAATTCCTATTAAAAATATGTTAGCATAAAATCTCTATAACTGTCTCTTTACTAACTGAGTTTCCTGTATTTTATAATTTCTTTGTAAATAACGTATGAATATAAACTTATTAATTATTGCCCTAGAAAGTATTTTTTTCCAAATAAAAAAAAATGAATGAAACCAGAGATTATTTTTAGGAGATAATGCAATTTCATTTTAGGTTCTCTTCATTGAACAATAATAATAGAGGAAATGCCTAGTCAAACGAAAGGGAAGTAAATGGCAAAATTTTCAAGCATTTGGATTGTCAACGACGAATGACAGCCAATTTAAAGTAGTAAACAATTAATTCCAGAGCACAAGGCTACTTTTTTGTGCAAAATACATTTAGAAAATCGATTTAAAATAAAACAAAAAGATTGAAAATAATCATTTAGTATATAAATTAATAGAAATAAAAATATATTCAAATTATAAAATATAAGAACCTTCATACATTTCAATGTTTGTTTTTTATGTATATTATTGCAAATGAGAAATGGTATGTTATGTATTGAGAAGTAGATTTCGTGTAAATAAATTGATTATACTCATGTATACCCTAGTGCATCTCATAAAAAAAATATATATATATTTTCTATTTTTGTGCTGATTTCATACAGTTATTTTTTTATAGCGTAAGGTTGACATAAAATGTATCCAATGAAACTTTAAATTACAATTTCAGAGATGAGAAAAAAAAAAATGTTTTTTAAAAATTAAAATATTTAGCCTCCAGATCCACGCATTTTCAAACAATAAAAAAATCTAAAATGGATGTTATCCATTGAAAATAAATTATAATAATTAGATGAAGAACAGCTATATAAATTAATGGCTTGATAATTTTAATAAGTTTATGAGTTGTTAGATTATAGGAGCATCCTGCCCTGAGGAAGCATGGAGATGGGAAACATTGGCAACGTTGCTCTTTATTGAACATTTATTAATTTTTTCAAAGGCTTTGTTTATTAAATGAATTATTAAAATCAAGATAAATGTTAAGGGAAAAAAAATCAATTTTTAAACCCAGGAATTAAGTTTAAGAACTGCTGTCTCAATGACCCCATGCCAACATTAGCTAATACGAACTAATGGTAGGCACTCAATGGTTCACCTGGTTGTGTCTTGGAGAGGCTGCAGACGGAGGCGAGAAGACTCCTCCGATCCTGAACCCTGCCCCTGCCGAACAGCACCATCTTCCAGGAGTCGCGGTATGGGACTGCTTCAGGTCCGGCCCCCTCTCCGGGGAGGCTGCATCCCTCTCCACCCGATCCTATCTGCCTCCGAGGACCAAACCTTATCAGATATGGGAACGGTAGACTCAATGGGACCAAAATCACGAAGATACATACGTGATAGGTCCGTAGAACCAGACCGAAATACAAATCGGAAACAGTACCTAATAATGAAACGGTAAATTAAAATTTTTGTTGTATTTTTACTATTTACAGATCATCGACATACGTATGATAGTCTAGTCAATGAGTACTGAAATAAGGGGTGTAAAGTGCATGAAATATGCGATAATTTTTTACTTCACGAAGCTGTGAGTAGGAGTAGTTAAAAGGTAAACATAATAAAAAAGTCAATAACGAATATCTCGTAAACGGTTAGAATTAGGACAAATTTATATATAATCAATTTTATAGTAAATTTAATTAGCTTTAATGTTTATTAGAAACATATTTTTCTAGAGTCAACCGCTTTCGAGATATAATCTAAAAACCAAAAAAATGGAACTTCACCCCTCCCCGCACCGTTACCTCGCAGTATCTTTGAAGATGCAACAAGTCCTGTAAGATAAAAGCTGAGTGCAATCCTTGATAATGTGCTCCGTTGTAAGGAGGCAGTTACATGTGCTGCATTCTGGTGGAGGATTGCCTTTAATTTAATTAATTTAAATTTAATTTAATTAATTTAAATGTTTCCGGAATTATGGGTTATGCAATTCTAAAAAAATATGTCCATTTAATTCAATTCCGGGCCAACCGCTAACATACGTCACTAAATTCTTTTATCAACCGTGAATCGATTTGCAATAGGAACATCTTCCAGAGGTACTCTGAGCAGTCACTCAATCAGGGGAACTGAGCTGGATACTCACCACATCTTGCAGTGTCGAAATTGCAATACATGAAATGTTTAGTTAGGTCCTTATGGCCAACAAGTCTATAAAATACTAGCCAACAAGGTCAAAAACTAATAGGATCTTCAAAAAGACGACGGTTAAAGTGTGGTCCGAAGGAAATTAATGTGATTTATTATATGCAGGCATCTCATATATATTTGAAGCTACTGAAATTCGATAGATAATCTTGAAGACACAGATTAAAAAGCACTGCTATTGGGAATAACTTCATTATAATTTTAATTCGGTTTTTTGTCGATAAGACGACAGATGGTCGAAGTCTGTTGTGGTCGGGGCTGCCCAAGGCTTCTAGTAAGGTAAGAAGGAACGCGATCACCTCACTTATAGGCAGATTAAGCTAATTTATTAACTATTATTTTACAGACTAAATATTACCTAATTATTAATAAAAACTAATTTAATTTAGTAAATAATAAAACAATATTTCACTCTAAATTTAAATAGACAAAAATTGTTCATAAAATCAAGACTAATTGTACGCTTTACTGCAAAAATAAGGTAACCTTATTCTACTCGAGACTGAAACTTATGTTAAATCTTGTGATGAATATTAAAGAAAAATATTCGTTTTGTTAGATGACGTAGCTCAAATATTTAGTAATCATGTGAATCATAAAATAGGACTGCTTCTCATGTTTGTTTGTTTGTTCAATTTTCAAAATAGTTTTATGTATTTTTCCACGAATGAATTTCATTTATGTATGACACAATACTGATAAATATGTTCAGTAAACAGACAACTTAAGGCAGCAATAAATTTTTACTAGTATACGGGTTGTTATTATTATTGCTAAGTCTAAGTATTAGAATTGAACACCTATATTTCTATTAAGAATTATTAAATTCTTTGATTTAAGCAATACATTTTAAAGCTTTGAAATGAATACATATCTACCACGCATCCAGGATAACAACAAAATTTCCTTCTATAAACACTGCCTACAATTCAATAGCTTTAACCTATTCCAATTCGAGCGCCTGTATAATCAGTGCAAATTTGTATGTAGGTTGGTTCCGTTGTAGCTGAATCGAGACTAACAATAATCCTAAAAACAGGCTATGACAGATTCGTTAGACATAACATTAAAACAGTCACACAGATGTCCACACCTGGCCTGAGGGAAATAGAAACCGATGAGTATTAACATTTGAAAGTGTTTTGTCTAAAGAGTTCTATAGTTCAAAGCCCCCTACGCAACTTTGACAAGAGGAGCTGCTCCTGCCTGAACTGGCGTTGTAACTATAACCTTCTGAAGCCAAAGAACAAAGATTAAGAACCTAATAACGGAACTTTTTATTTATTTTTATCTTTCGTTTTTTGTTATTCCTTTAATAATAACTTTACATTAGTGACAAAATCCTTTGACCAAACATACAGGGTGAGTATCTCTTAGTGTATAAAAAAAAATGTATGAAACTAGATCAAAAATGTAGCAAAATGCCGCAAACCTCACTTTTCTATTCCAACCCGTTGCAGATCGATCTACCGTAAATCAAAGATTTTATTTAGGAAACCACGTTTTTTTCCATAAATGCTGTAATATCTCCATTTTATTTAAATATTTTTCAAATTTTGACAACAGTTTCGTATTTAGCATTAAATGTTCTATAATAGCAGAGTACCTGTAACCTTGAATTTTACAAACTTGTTATCTAAAGAACAGCTTGACCTTTACCTTATTTGGGGAAGTCACAATGTCGTATTTACTTCAACGCTCACCGTTTTTCGAAAAAACTATCCACAAAACGTCAAATTTCACAAAAACTTACAAATTTAATCAACTTTCGAATGATATGTTAAACGTAATGATTTTGTTTAAATTTCATGGAGAAATTTACTTTTGAAACCAAAAAAACGGGGTGTTCTCATTTGGCATACAAATCAGTTACTTGTGTAAATAAAACATTATGACAATCCCTTAATGGAAATGTGCATTTTAAACATAATAAACTCTTCATTGGAATAAAAAGCAAAGAAAAAAATTATAGTTCAATAGAAAATAAAGGAAAACTGTCAATAAAGCGACACCAGATCAGAGGATCTTATGTTATTACAGTTATTTATTTATTATTATTATTTAGGATTTATTTTATTAGTTTTTCAATGTAATGTTTAAAATCCAATGATAATGAACATAGACCTCAATTTTTCCGTTAGCTTCTGAATGCAGATTTATTGACAGTTTTCCTTTATTTTCTATTAAACAATAATTTTTTTCTTTGCTTTTTATTCCAATGAAGAGTTTATTATGTTTAAAATGCACATCTCCATTAAGGGATTGTCATAATGTTTTATTTACACAAGTAACTGATTTGTATGTCAAATGAGAACACTACGTTTTTTTGGTTTCAAAAGTAAATTTCTCCATGAAATTGAAACAAAATAATTACGTTTAACATATCATTGGAAAGTTGATTAAATTTGTAAGTTTTTGTGAAATTTGACTTTTTGTGGATAGTTTTTTCGAAAAACGGTGAGCGTTGAATTAAATACGACATTGTGACTTCCCCAAATAATGTGAAGATCAAGCTGTTCTTTAGATAACAAGTTTGTAAAATTCAAGGTTACAGGTACTCTGCTATTATAGAACATTTAATGCTAAATCCGAAACTGTGGTCAAAATTTGAAAAATATTTAAATAAAATGGAGATATTACAGCTTTTACAGAAAAAAACGTGGTTTCCTCAAAAAAGTCTTTGATTTACGGTAGATCTGCAACGGGTTGGAATAGAAAAGTGAGGTTTGCAGCATTTTGCTACATTTTTGATCTAATGTTACCCAATTTTTTTTATACACTAAGAGATCCTCACCCTGTAAAAAACAACTATGTTACTGACGTACCAGGGTGATTGCGTAATAGAGGTTTTAATAACTAAGCATAAGAATTTAATCTTTGCGTAATCTTTAATGTTTATATAGAAGTGGATTTTAAAATCTCAGCCTTTTATTAAGGCATAGGTATTTCTGTTTCACAAGTGGTCTCCATGTCATCCTTCTTTCGAAAATGAGTCCTAAATTTTCAACGGCCTTTGTCTGTTTAATCGGAATTTTATTTAATATAAACTGGGGCGCAAGTGTCATGTCGAAATATAACAGAGATGTGCTGTGATTAATCTTTGTTGAATTTAATTTTTTGAATCAACCTTATAAATTTCTCCCTTAAAACCAATATGATATTCATAAGCCTAAGAATGTCCAACAAAATTATTTGCATTTTGTTCAACGGAACAAATTTGAAATAAAAATTATAGTTAAAAAAAATTACGCTTTTATAGCAATCCTAACTAAAAAGGTAAGCGTGGTGAACAATTTGCAGCAGTCAGGCCTTTTAATTTTTTTAGTTCAAGGTTCGAAACTAATTTCCCTGTATTATTCGTGATTTGTTGGTATTTTTTACACAGTTTATCCAAAATCAACCAACAATTTTTTTTTTTTTTTTTTTTTTTTTTTTTTTTTTTTACATATCTCACAGTAGGGATGAGCCAATTTTTAATTTAAAAATCCTATCTTGCACAAAATGTAATGATTTACAACTATTAGTATATAACATTTTTTGATTGAATTAGACATTTCTGCGTTATAGACTCTTAAACATGACCAAAACTAACTTTTTAAAGTTGGTAAAATTCTTCAATGTTTGACAATCGATTCTGGTTAGATGTTTTTATACGCACAATTTTATAAACTTTACTTTTGTAAATAAAACATTTTTCGATTGAAAGCATTTTTCTATATGTTTTTTTCCAAAATCTGAAAATAAAAGTTCAAAAATTTTAGGTTTTTTTACTCCCCAAACATTTTCTCCTTGTCAAATTTAGTTTCATTTTTGATATTTTATTCTCAGGACCCATCTGGACCATATAAAAACGTAAAACCTAATACTACACCTTTTGCAAGGCAGGCCCCCATTTTTGGGGTTATTTAACTATAACTATATTAAGTGAGAACATTATTGTATACAAAGTTGTGCAATTATTGTCATTGGTCTTTGAAACGTGTGCAAATTTTCGAGTTAATCAGATAGCTGAAAATTGGTGAAAGTTACGATGATGCAGGTGAAGTTAATAAAAGCGTATTAAAAAAGCTAAATATTGGTGAACTAAGAGAAAATTGAAGCTTTGTTTTTACGTTTTACCATTATTTAAACACAAAAGATGAGAAAGATTATCACCTAACTTTCTGAAGATGACTTGTTTTACAAATTTGCAAAGTTTAGATACTCAGAAAGTTGACAGGGTGGGCGAAAAAACGAAAAGGACCAGAAGGTAATTCGTGTATCCTAGCAACGAGATATTATCTTCATTAAGTCCAATCCAAGATCTGAACCGACTTCTGCCTACTTATCTTCATTCCAGTATCAGATGATCCTATAGACCTTAGTGGATAAAGATGTACTGAGGCTGCTTAAAAAATAAAAATAAAAATTTATCTTTATTCTGGGACAACTTATACGCTAAGAATATCATAAAAGTACAATAATACGGTCAGGCTGTGAAAATATCAAACATCAACTTCTTTAGATTTCAAGTTAAATAGTTATAAATATATAAGTTCGATGAGAAGGGATGAAAAAATCAATCCGTTGAGATCTGGTATCAAAAGATACAAGGATTTCATAAATAGTGAAGGCTCTTTGTATAAATGAAGGACTCTGAAGACTGGAATAGAAAAGTACCAAGGAGCTGGTGTTGTTGAAAACTTTGATAAAGCCATCTTAACTCAGGATATTAGGAAGTGATATGAGAGCACCTGGAGATCCCAGAAATGGATATTAACAGGAATTTATTTATCTCTTCAGCCTCATTTCGAGCTCACCAGACAGTTATCCGTGTACTAAGCATCCATAATCGAGGTGGGGAAGGATAAGAGAGGACACTAACAAAACTTTGGCCCTAATTAAGGATGTGTACAAGGCCTTTTGTGATACGCTCTAGCTAGTTTGGTGTTGCTCGGATCGCAATTTGGCTTTTTTCTGATCTGATGTTTTCTGATCAGAAATTTTTTTTTTGTTATCAATTGTTGAAATTTACAACTGTAATAATATACATCCAGTAAAGGTGTTAAAAACTTCTACAATAGCATGTCAAAACGTGAAAAGAACTACTCATCAGTAGCACTTCTAATAAGAAATTAAATTAAGAATATTTTGTTATATAACATTGGTCGCAAGGACCACCGTTTAGGAGCTATGCTGGTTTGAATGAGATAAGTCAGGTTTGAAACACCTATTTTAAGTGTCGGTCATGGGGGCGACCCCTAAAACATGTTCCATATTATTTTTTCTTTAGCCGATAGGCTCAAGAAGGCTTTTTTTTTTAATATCCATATTTACTATTATTGTTTCATACCGTTGTATTAGAGTATCAAGCACATCATCATTATCTAGAAACCTCTATTGAAACCGGCTTAAGAGGGTTGATACTTTTTTCGTGGCAGACTTGCAGAATAAATCTTGGCCTTCCCACCCACGCTAGAATAAGTTAGTAATCTGGACATAAGGACAACTCGTCCTTACTGCTCTAGTTGGATTACATCCGGATCTAAGCCCCAATACACAAATAAATAACCATAGTATTCGCCATTAATTTTATATTAATGATATCCACAAAAACGATATTTCACGGGTAATGGCTATATCTAAACTGTTTTCTTCTTATTGTTGATATAATAATCTACAGATTTATAAATAAATATCCAATAATTCAAAGACCGAATAGTGTTGAAGAACACATCTTCTGAGACGACGTTTTAACGGGCTGTTAAAAGGCACTAATACTATATTCAATAACTAAGGTCACAAAGGCACAATATGGCGAAGGCCGAGATGTTAGCTAATATTAGTTAGTGAGTAGGGAGCCTCTTTCAGCAGCTTTGTTTTACCAACATTTAATGAGTTCGTTCAAATAGTCCGCGTACACAAAAGCCTAAATATAGTTGCGGCTAGCCGTGTTTAGGTCCCTTTGAAGTTTTATTGTTATATATTCATTGGGTCCTACATAAACGTATAGTGCAATGAAATAAGCAATCTCGAATAAAATAAAGTGTTTGTAAATGTTTAAATGTTTGTCGCCATAGTAAATATCTTTATCTCTACTTAACATCCTTCTATATCTTAAGTACATTTTTAAATGTTTGTTAAAAATATTAATAACAACAAAAGTAACAACATCTAAATAACTAAAATAATTAAAACAAAGGGTATAGCTATAAAAAGGTTTCTCCATTAGGTTTAGATTTTAAAAAAACCTTAGTCTTTAGCAGGATTTTCCTATATTATTTAGCAGAGGAAATCTATCAGCTAAATATTCTTCTGGTCCAATCAATTGATGATAAAAATTTTCTTAGAGAGTAAAATTATAATCTGACAAGGGGACGTTTGCAGTTGTAACTCACAGATTTTTGTAAGGGTAGTAGGGACCTATAATAGTGGAAAACTAGAGTTATAACCGCCAATGAGCATTAGGATCCGAGAAAAAAATAAAATATGAAAATCACGTTTTATTTTTTTTCTTAGCTCTCAATTAAGATAGATAAATGATTCTTTCACGTTTAATTGCAGTTGTGTATGCTATTAATAATAAAAATACTTTCGTTATGCTCACGACCCTACCCGACTTTAGGGTGCTCAAAAACTCAAAAAAAAATTACAAAATTCCAAGGAAATGCGCTGTAAATCAGTGGAAATTTTTTTTATGAACCACTGACCTCAAATCTCGATTTCACGCACCATAAAACCCTTATATGTGAAATTTTATCAAAATCAAAAAATATTGATTTTTTACTCCTTTCCGAGGATGTTAAAAAGTTGAAGTGGAGATTTCATCAAGAATTTTTAAAGGCCATAACAACTGCTGTGTTCAACCGATTACAATAGTAATAGAATCACTAGAATCAGCATACGTTCTGCTTTTTATTCAGGCATATAACATTGGATTTACTCCCGATTTTAGTGGACAAAAACTGATGTGAATGAAAAAATCCAAGGTCAGCTATAACTTAAGATATTTCAATAAGGGGAAATCCTGCGATCTCCGCATTTGGGCTAAACTATGCAGTTTAAGGCTTCTAGATGACCTAAAAATTATGTCTTAATCGGTTGCGGTTGCAGTGAGTTACAACTGCAAACGTCCCCTTGTGAGTACAGATATTCCAGTAATTGATTTTTTCCTAAATAACTGAAATTTTCCTTAAACCAGAAAAAAAAAATTGTGCTTTCACTCCTAAAAACTAAAAAGATACGGGGATGTTCTAGCACTACTCAACCGATCACGATTCAAAAGCGCAACCGATCAAATTTGACTTTAAAGGTCTTAACTTTCGTACAAGACCCATCCATTGTACATCACCCTCTCATTTTGGCTAGAATTTGTTTCTATCCTGTAAATTAATTTCATTAGCATCGAATGGCTAGTATTTAAATTTTTTTAAAATACTAAATTAGGTCACCCACAATTAGGTGGGAAACTAAATAGAAATCCAAGATTAAACAAGTTCCTATTTTTTACCATCATACACCCAGAGAAGTAAACGGATTTCCCAACGAACAACATTCGTATAGATCTCCTTTCCTTAGGTTGTTAGTGGTACAAAAACTTGTAAATGAAAATATATATTTTATTTTATTTCTTAGTTTACGCCCACAATGGAGCACTTGAATCAATCCATATATGGTACACTAGTCTTTACAATATTAGCTGCGATGTTCTCTCAACCTCCTCTGCTCTTCCCAGAATCTCCTCATTCTTTCCGATCTGGCAGCCCTCTCCTCATCCGTAATGGTGTATTGTTTTCTTTTTACGATTTTTGAAAATATATATTAGTACAATTATATTTGTATATATTATATTTGTATTTTGTATAATTACAAACTATCTTGAGAAAAATATGGATATAGAAATAGAGAACAAAATGCACAAATATTTCTCCATTTTCTCAACAAGCTTGAAAGATAGAAAGTTAAACTTTAAAAAAACAAACTAAAAAGGAAACATTCATAACAAGTAATTAAAATATACTTAAAATCTTCTTGAGCTTAAGTTTGTCCTTATAAAAACTACTATTGTACATCTTAACGTATAATCAGAAAAAGAAAAAGATATTTCATTCCTTCAAAGTGGCAAGAGCAATAAACTAACTTTGGATATAATTTAAGCAACGCTTCTGATAAGTATTTATTATAAATGAATTAGTAGCAGTAATATGTGAAATCATTCCGGATTCACATTTCGCTATTATTACATACTATATGTTTTGACAAAAAGGAATAGCCGTTTGTTCTATCTTCAACTGAGCCACAACTCTCAATCTAATTATTTGGGTATGAAAGAAAACATATGAATCGTGTTAGGATAGAAGGGGGAATGACCATGGTTACCGGTTCTGTTAAATAGTTAGTTCTGAATAAATAGTAAAAGAAAATTACAAACTTTATATAATTTCTCATTGGAAATGGGTTCTAAAACTCCAAAACATGTGAAAATCCTCTTTCTAGCCTCCATTAGACCACCTTAAGTGATAGTACATGGGACAAGCTGTGAAACAAGTGGCGATGAAATCTATTTGGGAAAAATAATGATACTTTTGTTTGAAACAGGCAAAGGCGTTTTGATCTTGGTCTTTGATTTTGATTTTGGTCTGATAGCGGACTCAAACCTTTATAAAGAAGAATAAATGCAGTTTCCAGTGCAAAGAAAACCTTTTTGGTCAATAGGAACTAAGCCATTTAGTAACATAACAATGCCCCTGCACATCGTCTTCGTTTGACCAAGAAAAAAGTATCGGAACTGCAAGCAGTAAACGTAAAAATTGGATGTGAAGAATAATGCGTTTTATGTAGCAAGGTCCATAAGTGTCCGACCTTCTTCCCAACCTTCAAACGTGACGGGATGCTTATGCAGGTCCATGCCTGCACACTCCATACCTATCGCCCGCACTTCCTCAGTCCTGTCAGTCAATGTCCAGCCTTGAAGGAAACTCCCCATTTGTACAATGTTCAAAATCGAGTACCGTGCGGTGATTAAATTCTTTTGTAAAGAGGGTCTTACTCCTCCGCAAATTAAAGAGCGCTTGGATTGCGTATACGGGCAGTCCTCTCCCTCGTATTCCACAGTGATAGAATGGGAAAAAATTATTTAAGTTAGGAAGAGAACGTATAGAAGATGGCCCGCGTCCCAGTCGCCAGCTATTACTTCTGAATCAATCCAACTTGTGGAATCTGAATTGCTGTCTGACTGCTGCGACTGAAAACCAAGGAAATAGCAGCGAGGTTGGGGCTTTCAAAAACAATTGTTTTGAGGATCATCAAAGAAAATTTGCAAATGAACAAGGTTAGTGCAAGATGGGTTCCAAAAATTCTTTCATCTGCTCAAAAATAAGAACGAATCCACTGCTGCAATAAATTTTTACGCCTTTTTTCCAAGCAGCAGTGGAAGAACATTTTTTTAACAAAGAAGAAAATTGTTCTTTTCCTGGTATAGAAATGTTGCCAAAGCGTTATTTAAAGTGTGTTGAACTTAGTGTAGAATATATAGGAAAACAGTAAGACCAGTTTTTTCTTTCACGTTTCATTCTATCCAAGGCCGGAAACGTTTGGATCTTTCTACGTAGGTCTTCATCAATTGTTTACAAGCATTCCAGGAAAGAAAAAAGAGATAAATAAATATATTAAAAGGCATCATCGCTTCGATGAAGAGAACTTCCCTCGGATTAAAAGTATTTAATTTGGAATGGATGTCAACGAACTTCAATTACAGAACATTTAACAGTTACCAAGAGGAAGGAGTTGTTTCCCAGGCACACTAAGTAAATTATTAGATTCGGGGACGTCAGGCAACGCTCCTTATTTGACGGCAATGACCTTAGTCAACAATTGGCACTCATTAGGTACAAAGCTCAAGGAAACTAGTTAGCAACTGCATTATATAACATTAACCATAACAACTATCTTCTTGCAGCTGCAAAAAATATGTGAGGATTCCGGACAACAGAATAGTTATCTTTACACCTTCGCTTTAATTAAATAAAAACTAAACCATAACATTTATGAAATGGTTTACAAGTATTTTTATGATAACTTTCGAGAAAAATTTTAAGGCTATGTTTATCTAGAAAGCGGTGATATGTCGGTACCAAATTTTTCGACACTCGGTACCGATTCTACGGTTTAAAAATCAATTGCCATAACATAAAATAATCGATTTAGTAATTGAATATTCCAAAGATTCACCATTTAATCTATTGCTTAAGGAAGCGTAATTGTTCAACTAAAACCTTTCATTAAACACTTTTGAAGGAAGAATTCACTGATATTTCTCTGGATGTTGATGTTGCTAATGTAAAGGGGAAAACTGAATGGGTCTCATAGTTAAGCATAAAGTAATTAGATTTGAAGTAGAAATTGTTCGGATGCACGTACCCAGCTCTGCATACGTAACAAAATAATCTTAAAGAGTAAAACAATGGCAAATCATAAAAGAATAATAACAACTAGAAAATAAAGATTTTTTTTTTATTGTACTTCATAAAACAGGTTTAGTTATTAACCGATGTAATATCTAATTAGTTGCTTTTTATATATTTTTTTAATTTGAAATTTACAGCGTTTTACTAATAAATTACATCGATACAATAATACAGGAAATTATAGATTTCAAAGAAGTTCTACCTACATGTTTTATCTTCGCATAGTAAACTGTTTAGAATTTCTACTAAATGACTAGAAAACATAGAAACTTTAGCTTCTCTGAACGATCCATAACATAAATACTGTGAATTTAAGATAGAAATAATTAGGATAACAAACAGTTTTGATTAAATACGAATCCATTGCTTACTTTAGAAATTCTTAGTAAAATTAAAATGGATCCATCGCAAAGAATGTTTAGAATATCAATATAATCTATTTCGAATGGTAAATAAGAAAACAGTTAAATAAGTTTTTAATAAGTGGTAAATAAGTATTAACAGGGACAGGTTCCTTATGATGTTGGATACGAAGAGTTATTACTAATAGGGTAAATGGAAATACCAGAGTTTTATCTAGAGACTTGTATCGTGAAATCGGTAATTCAAGGAATACCACCTGAAGTTCAGGAAAACTGAATTTACAACACGATGGTGCTCCTCCATATTATAGATAGATAGTAGATACCCCTGCCCATATTGACAGATAGAAATGGTGTGATACATTGGCCAGCTAGGTCCCCTGACTTAACTGTAGTGGAATTTTATACTTTATGGGGGGAGGGCTACATAAAGCGGTGTATGCTACAGAAGTGACCACCATTGAGGTTTTACAAAGGATTCTAGCGACACTTTTTTTGAGTCTTCCTTATTTTTCAACAAATAATACATTTTTTTCTTTATTTTTTATTCGAATGAAGAGTTTATTTTGTTTAAAAAAAAAATTTTCATTAGGACATTATCATAATGTTTTATTTACCCAAATACATGATTTGAATGCCAAATGAAAACATCTTATTTTTCAAGTTTTTAAAGTAAATTTTTCTATGAAATTACCACGATATAGATAATTTGACCTTACCATTCCAAAGGTGGATAGATTTGCAACTTTTTCTAATATTTGCAGTTTTGTGGATTGTTTTTACAAATAACTGCGAACATTGAAGTATTATAAAAAATTGTAACTTTCCTAAATAAGTTGAAGATCAAGCTGTTTTCAGGTTCCAAGTTTGTAAAATTCAAGGTAACATGTGCTCTGGTGTTATAGAAAATTTAATGCTAAATACGAAAATGTGATCAAAATTTGAAAAATATTAGTGCAAAGTGGAAGAATTACAACTTTTATGACAAAAAACCATGGTTACCTCAAAAAAAGGATTAATCATTAATGATTGGATTAATATAAATCTGCAAAAAGTGGAATAGAAAGGTAAGGTCAGCGGTATTTGTATTTGTTTACGGTCTAGTTTCAGTCAATTTGTTTTTCACACTGAGGGGGAATAACTCTGTAGATACATTAATCAAATGACTAAAATTTGCAATCCCTAAAACAAGTTTACTAATCTTAATTCCTAATTAAAAAAATATTTTTGCACAATAGAAATAGATGATGCTAGTTGAATTGATGTTGACGTTGAATTCACATATACTTCCTTACATCAAGTAACTTGAAAAATACTCTGAAATTGTCAATAATGTTCTTTCAACACAACTGATGTGCTTTTATGAATTTCACTGGTAATTACTCAGGTAATTAATTAATTGACACTAAAAGTATTTCAATTATAGCCCTATTTAAATATAAAATATATGCGAATTTATGAAATTCTGATTTCATATTTTTCAATACAAATCTAAAAGAGACGGAAGAATAAATCATACAAACAATAAATGACAGAAATGGGTTTATCGGAAGTAATCTAGGATGATCTTAAAGTATTATACTATTGTTTAATTCCGGCACTTTATACCCGTTAGTAAATAAAGTGTATCGATAATTATCCATATTATATTATTTAACACAATAAAATATGTCAAGTGCCGTGAAACTTGATATACAACACTTATTAATCCAGTTAATCTAGAGAAGCAGATTTAACCATTTTTATTTATGTAACTTAAGTACCAACAGATCGTTTATAACATTACTTCATATAATACCGAAAAACATTGCAGTTGCAATTTTCCTCAGATTATCCGCATAAAACGGATGCAGTACTTCGATAAGCTATTGTTTTCTATCATTTTAACAGTTTCACTTATATTTGATACTATTAATATTATTATATTCTTTAATATCTTTACATGTACAATAGTTGAGGAGTTATTTCAAAATGTGATGTCCACTTCAGTAAATCGTACAGAAAGAGCAAAAAACGTACACCAGTGCTCCCTCTGCTCTTAAATCCAAAATCCAATTATATTTGGATGTCCGGAAATTAATGCAGGATTTTATGTTTAAACCAAAACCTGATATTATTATTAAAGATGTAATTTATCTATTAACCACAGCCAAAACCTTATACATTACTTTTACTCTACGCCTTGTTTCGGTCCAAAAATCCTATTAAATAAAATCCCATTTTCCAGTTCTGATACAGTATGGTATCTTGGTTTCATCTTACAAGGAGAGGTTATGACTTGTAACTCACAGATTTACAATCTGTGGTAGAGACCTACAATAGTGCAAACCTAGAGTTGTAGCCGCCAATGAACATTGGGAGCTGAGAAAAAAAATAAAAATAAAAACCAATATGAAAATCACGTTTTATTTTTTTTTTCAGCTTTTAGTCAAGATAAAGAAATCATTTTTTCACGTGCAATTGTAGTTTGTACGCTATCTCTTTACCATACAACCCGTTGTCTAGAATTTAACGCAGGATTTCATGTTTAACCCAAAACCTGATATTATTATTAAAGAAATTATTTATGTGTCTCTTGCGACACAACCCAATATTATTTAGATCCTTGGTAGATGTCTACTAACTTACTCTGTCTACTAACCTTTGGAAAATCGTCTTGTAATCTTCACATTCCAAGACTTAAGCCCTTTTGACCAAACATCAGTGATATATAGTATACATCACAAATAGTATACACCACATATGACATAATATAATTTTCATGTTTTTGCCAATGATTAAGAGAAAAGGTATATCTACTTAAAAAATCGTTGACTATACAATCTACTAATACCCAAACTGTGTTCATCGGCTTCATCAGCCTTCCTGAAAGTGGTGCACCTTCAACATCGAAATAGTTGGAACCAATTTTGGCATTGTCATTCGGTCAATACATTTTCTCCGAACACAGCAATAATAATGCAATATTGTTATAATGATGTTTTGTGAAAATGATACTTGCAATATATTCTTGTTTTAAAGACGTTTAATTAATTTTATATTAAAACTTTACTATTTTATTTAAGTTTGTCTTTTTACATTGTATATTTATATATGATTTCAATCGGTTTTGTAGATTCGGAAAAAAAAATGCTATTTAGAAAATCGTGATTTTTTGTTTCTAAAAGCTAGTAAAAAGTTTACAGCTATAGCCTATTCTATATACTAGAAAGCTATTTTAAAAAGTTAAAGCTTGGTGTTGATAAGACAACTTTTTGTACACCGACACCAGACGAAATAGATTTTAACTATGTCCATCCATGACAGCGGGAATTTCAGATGGGAAATGTTTTTTCATCGGATAATGACTTATCCAACAGAATTATGTCCTCTAAATGATGTAATAATAAACGATAGTATATTACATTTGGTAAATGCACAGGTTCATAAATATTTGAATGTATCGCTTACCCACGGATAGTTGATGGGACGAATATCAAATTTAATATCTTAATTCATTATAACTTTATAGAATTATTTGCTTGTTTCTTTAAAGTCCACCTGGTACATGTAGGACATATTATCCTACAAGTTATTGTTCTATTCTAACTAAGGTGGGAAGCTCGTGATTCATTTATCGAATTCGTGGGTCCACTACAAAATAATTTTTAATCCGCCCAGTAAGAAAATTAAGTGCCATTGTAAGAATGCCAGACATTGTTAGAAGTTCAACTACCACAGCCTTTTTTTATGGAATTTCAAGTTAAAAATTAATGTTGGGAAAAAGTTATGTTGTTATGCCCAAAAGAAATGGAAAAATAGCCATTCTTATAATATTGAAAATAATTACGGAAGCAGAATAATTGAAGGATGTATTGCATATTGTAAAGTTACGAATAGCGATCATGTCCCTATTGTTACTTCTAGAAATCATACTGGATACAGTTGATGCCATTCCGAACAAGGCACCACACCATGCCCTGCTCTACAGTGGAAAATTAAAAAATATAACTTTTTTTTAAAATTCAAATAGATGTGCCAGATAAGATGTATTTAAACATTTATAACGTTCTTATGAAATGATTGGTAGATTGGTACGAATGGTTACTCACCAGGAAGCAATATCATTACGTCTGGAAGTTTTAGGAATTACCGCGCCATCTGGCGGATTTAGTAAAAAACTGTTTGATTCTTGATTAAAACACCATGGCGCAAAACATTCAGGCATTCCAGAATTTGGGAGGACGTTTTATGAGCTTCTAGAAAAACACCATCTATTTGGAAACATTTATTTTTCCATTGGGGGTTGAGAAATAGGATATGAATCATCATTTTTATTATTATATTTGGTTTCAATATCAGATTTAGAAAGTAATTTTCACCTTATTTCAAAAATAGTTTGCTCCAAGAAGTAAATTGATTCTACTTTATGAGTTAGGAATGAAAATGCTATTAGTTTCCAAATAGTAGATAAAAGAACCAATGGTAAATTTAATTATTGAATAAAAAAAAGAAAAAAATAATAAAATTAAGGATTTTAATTTAAATTGTTAAAAGAAAAGATTTCGTAGGCCTTTTTTTTATGAATAAAGCTCCACTTGTGTTATATTTCTATACAAGGAGTAAGAGAAGCAATATATCAGGTCTATCAGAAAAGAATGAGGATAAATAATACAAAAATATCTTACCTATCATCGCCATTTTTAGTTTGTGAATGAGCTACCAAATAACTCATGAAAGGTTGTCATAATGAATGGAATAAACAAAATATGAAGCCCAAGAGTGCCCTAGGACTGAGGAGCTAGCCCTTCCGCAAGGATAGGCAGTCCTAAAATAGCTTCTCAAACTTGGTCAACGACAAAGATAACAGTAGCTATTTCTATTTGTTATATTCAACTGTAATAATCCACAAAAAAAAAAACCTTGAGCTTTTAAGTTTGTCAAATAGAGTAAAAAATATTACGGAACGACTGATACATAAATTTATGTTTATCAAATATTGAAAAAAAAGACTTTCATTTTAAGTGTCAGTTGTTTTTTCAACGCTATGGACACTTAACGAAACAAGCTTTTAGTGCCTTCCCTTTTATTTCCTCAACTTAACTATGGTTCGAGGTTTTTGGTGGTTTCTCAACAATGCTAGAGGGTAGATAAAAGCGGATCATGAACTCCTTTCCGAATGCAACATTCCCAATTAAGTTGGCTTTATCTCATTTCCCACAGAAAATGTTTCCTCGGAACATTCCTTCATCAAATTATCAATACCCTTAACCCTTCCAATGGCGTACAACTACCCTCTGGAATTCCGTACCTCCCCATATCAGACAAGCGGATTCCTTTACCACATTCAAATACCTCTATTTTCAGTACCTCATCCTTATGCAATGTGACGGTTGCTGTCATTTAACTAAATGAAATTATGTTCCTACATTACTGAAGTTATAACAATAACTATTTTAATAATTTATATACTAATCAATACCAATCTTCCGTACTTAAGAGTAACTTTTGATCAAAACCTTTCTTGGAATAATCATATTTTCCAAATCACGAGGAAATCTATTTTTATTCTTAAGCAACTTTTCCATTACTGCGATTCATTACCACTAAGTACTCGACAACTTTTGGCATCATCTCATTTCCCAACTTTGACTATGGCTGTATATCATACGGAGGACTGTCTAGTGAGCTTTAAATGAGATCTAAAAGACTAATGAACTGTTTTATTAGATTTATTTTTTTGATTTCTAGACGTTCTCATATATCTCACAGGTATTTTGAAATTGTGTGGCTATACCACACTTTCCGACGTCGATACCTCGTCTTCCTAGGTGCGCTCATATTTCAATCCTTGAAAATCAAAAAACCCACCTATATTCATGACCTCCTTACTCTACGCTCCCCCTCCACCTTTTAAATACTAGAACCCAACCCATCAACCTTTATACTCCTGCACATCGAACTGCATTCTTCGAAAAATCCATTATTATCCACGTTTCCTCTTTATGGAATTTATTGCACATCTCAATTCAAAAAAGCTCCACATTTACTTTCTTCAAACATCATTTCTCTCTTCACCTTCTGGATTTTCAATTTTCCGAATAAATGTAAAACATGAATATTTATGTTATATACATTATAATAGTACACATAAGATGTGTCCATTTACGAGATTTCTCATTTATTTTGTAACTCATAATTTAATTATTAATCAATTATTATTATTACCTATTATTATTATTATTTATTATAATTAATTATCATAGCCAGACGATTGTCTTATTCATTGCACTCTTTTGTTATTCTTAGGGGACAAGTTGTCCCAGAACAGTTCATTTTCTTCTTCTTCTTCTATCTACCTTTTAGATATTTTCTACTATTTTAGATACCTTTTAGATATTTTCTACGGATAATATGTTTACATATACATGACCTCCAAACTCTGCGCTCCCCCATCCACCTTTTAAGAACCGAAGAAGAAGAAAAGTATTGTAATTCGGGAATTTCTTTTTTATTTCGATTGTAGAATATTGTTTAATTTATCTCTTTCCTCGCTATATCTTTAGTTAGTATTTATGTATATACTATGTTAATTTTTTTTTTAAATTTTAATTTGTTCTCTGACAAATAAATTGTATTTATTTCATGGCTATTTGTTATTCTTAAGGGGTTGTCCCAGAATAAAATTATTTTTCTATTCAATCAGGTCTTTTTATCACTTATCCATATACTTTATGATTTATGAGAAAACCAGATTCAGATCCCTGAAACAGGAGAAAAAAATACTACTTCAGATAACGCAAGGGGAACTGAAAATTAGTTTAATAAAAGAGTACCCTGACCTGTCAAATAAAATGATATATGGTCGGTCGCCCTCTGCACACGACTGGACCACGGCTGCAGCAGTCGTCAGAATTCACAAATTAATTTGTATTTTACTACCATTATTTTATTTTTCTGAATATTTGTTGCTTTATTAGTTAGCAGATGCTAAAAAAAAAAGTGGTTTACAATTTGGATACTAATATAATTTAACGTTATTTTCTCAAATTATAAAATAACTTTAATACAATTTTTTTTTTTTTACTTTTAACTGGAACAGAACATACAAAAATATTATTATCTGCTACTGTTAAGGGCAATAAGTAATGACGCAATAAATACACATTCCGTAGTTAAAAGAAAATTACAAAAGTAAATCAAATTCTGGTAAAAACGAGTACTTTTCTTGTCTTTTTAGTCTGGTATTTGGACTCCATGCAAGATGTTTGTCCATATTTCTCCCTGACTATGAAAAACAATAGATCATGGACAAGTCTATGTATTATCTACTGTTTTTCCGAATTTACATTTTAGAATTGAAATGATTAAATTACATCAATTAATAATTCAATTACATTAACTATTAAGCAATCATTTTCCAAAATAAACAAAAGTAGGGGGAATGTAACATGACTTTTTTTATTCAAATCAATATAGCTCCTAAACGGTAGATCCTAACGACAAATGTTAAAAAAGTATTCTCCATTAAATTTCTGATTGTGAATGAGTCTTTGTTATCCATATTACTTATTGTCCTTGATTGAGGCAGCTTGTAATTATTCAAATAAAAAGCTAGTGGCAAATTTTCGACAACACCAACAGAGCTAGAGCGGGTCAAAATGTTTCATTTTTGAGGGCGAAAAAAAAATGTCAGATATTGTTGAGTTTGAAAAAATCGTTACATCAAAAAAGTATACACCCACAGCCAAAAGACATTTCCATATCAAAAAATGTCAAATCGAATATTAGATTGCGATTTTGTGTAATTTATGGTAAGTTTAAATTATACATAAGAAATAATTAAAGTTAACTAATAATGTATAGCTTTCAAATAATCATATGAGGGACGCAATAATATTTTTTTCTTGTCCTTTCTCTTTCCCTACCCAACACCCTTAACTCCCTCATTTCTTAAATATTTTTTCAATTTAAATAAATTGAATTTATCAATATGAGGGGTTCAAAATAAATCATCCAAAACAGTCTTTGCATACTGTTTGTATACGTGTTACGTGTCTTGTATATTTAAGTTTATATAGGTAGTTTAATCTTGAAGTCGGTTTTGTTTTTTTCTCTAAAAATTATTTTTATTTTTTATTTTTTAGTGGTGAGTGTATTTTTGTTTATACAGTCAATTCTAGTTCTTTAAGCTTCCCTGAAAAATGGTTTGACATACTGAACAAAGATTTATCGAGGGTTATCATTCCACTTACCTTAATGTAATTGGGAAAATTGAACACAAAATCGGAGTTGAAATCATTACGTATATTTTTCATTAAGGGGTATGTGCATGTTGTTTGTACATAAATATAAAATCATTGATACAGAAAATTAAATACCTGGTACCAATTTATTATATAACTTTCAACAGAATCGCTTTTTCTCATAGGGTGCCTAAAAGTAGACTTAAAGCATTCCACCAGTGTCGATCTTTTCTTTATTCTTTAGGACGGTTGAAAGAGAACTACGCGGAATTCGGAATTCACTAGCAATAAACGCCCAACTTCTTTCTCCTTTCGGCACTATGCAAATCAATTTTAACTTTTCGTTAATTGAAAGAATTTTCAATAGCCACTGTAAAACCACTCATGAATAACTAATAATATGTGACTGGTGTAACTATAAACTGAAAAGACAAACAATGACAGAAAACAGGAAAACAAATTACACATGAAATTCTTTTAATTTGAGTTCGAGTTATAGAGACGATGACTTCTAATAGCTCGTTTCATAGAGGTGGTCCTAGAAGTTCTCTCTTTTGAACCCTATTTTCAGTTCTACTTATTTTCGACAAAATTTTTCACGTTCTTCCTCTCATTGATGTGAAATCTAAGTGTAATGTACTTCCGACCGCAGATTTTCTTCGACTTATTTAAGAATTCAGCTTATCGAAGTACAACACATCGAGAGTTGACTGTATATGTAAATTATTTTTGTTAATAATTTAGATTTAGTTACCATGGAGATTTTAGATAATCATAATCATAAATATGTTTATTAAAATGTAAGGTTATATAACAGTGATTTTTACTTAAATGTTTTTTATTTTTCTTAAAAAGTGCATCGTTGATTTCAAAATATTTTTTAAGAGACTACCTCTGAAGTATGCCCTACCGTTGTAAAAAAGAATCATCAAAATTGATTCAGAATTGACGGAGGTTCTCAACTCGTCTGTATTTTTTTTTTTTTTTTTTTTTTTTTTTTATGTTGTTGCGCGATTACTCCGTCAATTCTGAATCAATTTTGAGTTAATAAGTGATTTTATGAACTGTTTTTTTTTTTTTTTTTTCTTAAAAAGTATGCCCTACCGATCTAAAAAAGAATTATCAAAATTGATTCAGTATTGACGTAGTAATCGCGTAACATACACACACAAAAAAAAAAAAAAAAAAAAAATATAGACGAGTTGAGAACTTCCTCTTTTTTGATGTCGGTTGATAAATAAATATCACCGGTGGCGGAAATTTTTTTTTCCTTTAATTCAATTTAAAAACGTGTACCTTCCTTGGAAACATGCTAATAAAGGCATTAATATTAAATTACTGACGAAAAACGCGTATAAGGTTACTACTACCCTATGTAAGTAGTCCGCCACACCGAATACAATGGGGTATGCAACCCGCAATACAAGTCTACTAAAAATTACGCACTTTTCATAAAATGCTCATCATACAATTTCATCCTCCTTAAAATACTTTTTAAAGATTAAAAGAAATTATATTTGATGAAAAATCAATAGTTTTAAACATTTATTTTTAAATATTTTCTTTTTGCAAGTCAAGTTCAAAATATCTCTTATGTATATGTAATGTTATAATATCTTATGTCTTATGTATATAATAATCAATGGTATTACTCTGTATATACCAATATACCAATAATATTTCTCTATATTATATAGAAACATATTTTTATATAAACATATATTTAATGAAAGTAAATTTAAATAAAATAGAAATTAGTCTTTATATCATTCAATTTAATGATATCAAACAATATAACAAATATTTTTATTTTATAAATTGTATTCGAATTATTTCCCTCTATTAACAAAGTTAGTACACTAAAAATATAAAACGTAACCTACTGTACATTCTTAAAAAGTATGTAAATAACAATATTGTTAATATAAAAAAAAAAAAAAAAAAATATATATATATATATCGGAAGATTGATAATTGAGGAGGTAGATGAATAAATTATGTTTAAAGGAAGTGAGAGAAGGAACATTGCGGATCGAAATGGGTATGGAATTCCAGAATAAAGCTGCACGATTAATAAAGGATTTTTCAAAGGAAGCAGTTCGATGAGAAGGGATATACAGATCTATAGGCTGAGATCTGGTGTTCAAAAGATGAATGGAAGAACGAAGGGCAAGGATGTCGTAAATGTACGAAGGTTTTTTGGACTTTAAGGATTGGAATAGAAAGGAACCAAGGAAGTATTGTCGCCGAAAACTTGGATAAAGCCACCTCAACTCGGAATACCAGCAAGTGATGTGAGAACGCCTGGGGATTCCATAAATGAATCTTATAAAGGAGTTCATTAATCTTTTCACCTTCATTTCAAGCTCGCCAGACAGTCCTCCGTATACTAAGCATCCATAATCGAGGTGGGGAAGGATGAGGGAAGATACTAACAATTGACGGGTATTGCGAGGGAAAGATTCACGGAATCTTAGGAGCTGTTTGAGGAAGGAGATGGTTTTTCGGGTAATGTGGGAAATATGGTTATTCCAATACAAACGTTGATCGAATACTACTCCGAGGTTTTTGACAGAGTTTGTGAACTGAATAGGAACGTTATCGAGATAAAGAAGTGGATAACAGGAAAGGGAATTAAGGGAGGGTTTCGATCCAATTAGCATTGCTTTAGTTTTTTTCTGGATTCAGTCGTAACTTATTCTCTACTGCCCATTGGTGAATGCTATAAATGTCATCTTGAATTTTACGAGTTGCCTCAAAAATCTCACAAGGATGAAACGATAAATAGATTTGAAAGTCATCAGCATATAAATGATATCGGGAATTATTAATGGCGTCTGTCAAATCATTAATGTCATTAACGGAAAAGAGAGTTGGTGAAAGAGAGGATCCCTGAGGAACACCTCGCGTTAGAGGCACAGATTTTGAAGGAGGTTGGTTAGAAAAAATAACTGTTTGGGAACGGAGAGATAAGAAGGACTGGAACCTGCCAAGAGCACTATTGGAAAGGGAGAGTTTTTGTAATTTAGTCAGAATAATTTTATGATCCACGGAATCAAACGCCTTGGCGAAATTGAAGAGGATTAGGATAGTAATTTTCTGTTGGTCAATTGAAGAATAAATGTCTTGAGTAATTTTTTAAAGAGCGGATTGAGTAGAATAACCTGAACAGAAGCCTGATTGAAGAGGAGTTAGGAGATCTTTATTTTCAAGGTATTTAGCCAGTTGAGAATGGACTATTCTTTCAAGTGGCTTAGATAGGTTTGATAGGATGGAAATAGGCCTAAAATGGGATGCTGTGGTAGGTGAAGGAACTTTATTCAATGGACGAACTAGGACCTTTTTCCATGCTGTCGGAAAGGAAGAGGTTTGTAAGGAGAAATTGTAAATATGTATGAGAGCAGGAAGGATGACAGGGAGAGTGAGTTTGATAATTTTTACCGGCATTTGATCGGCACCGAAATCATTTGTCCAGGATTTAAAAACAGAAGCTAATGTATCATCGGGGGAATATAAAGAAAGTAAAAGTTATCTGGATTAAATGGAAATTGAGGAATGGAATAGGATGAAGTATTGATTGGAGGCTCATTGGGAGAGGAATCTACAAAAAAGGAATTAAGTTCGTCAGGAATCACAGGATAATATGTACTGGAAGAGTAACTCGTAATCGAAAACTTCCTTAGAATTCTCCACTTAGATTTTGAATCTGGAGCTTCGGATAGGATGTTACGAAAATACTGCGCCTTGGCACGTCGCATGGTAGACTGGGTGAGGTTTCGAAGGGATTTGAAAGTGGAGTAATCATCAGGAAATCTAGATCGCCTGAAGCGCCTTCTAGCTGCATCTCTTCTTTTTATCAGATCTCTAATTTCTTGATTAATCCAAGGAGCAGGTAAACGTCGGAAAGTAGAGGTTTTGAGCGGTGCTAGATGATTAAGACATGTTAGTAGATTAGATGAAAGGCATTCCACCATTTCATCTATAGAGTGGGAGGAATAGATTGGTTTAATAGAAAGGGATAATGAGTCTAGTAGAGGGTTTATATTTTCTGGAGTTAAGGAACTAAGATTACGCCAGAAAGATTACTTTTTTATTGAGGATCATAGGTGTGGAAATATTGTAGGAGATTTGGATAAGATCGTGACAAGAGAGAAAGGATATTGGATTTTGAGAAAAGGAAAGTAAATTTTGAGAAGAATCAACTATAAATAAATCAAGTAAAGTGTCTGAAAACTGAGTATGGTGAGTAGGTTCAAAAGGTACGATAAATAGATTAAGAGAATAAGCTAGATCTATCAAATAAGATTTATCAGGAGAAACGGAAAGGAGATTTGTGTTAAAATCGCCGGCTATTATTATGTTATTGTAAGCGGGAACATAGGTAAAAAGTGAGGATTCGAAAGTTGAGTCAAATTTGACTTGAGGAGGACGGTACACTATGACATAGAGGAGTGTAAACAAGTGAGAAGAAATTTCTGTGAAAAGATATTCTAGGTGAGGTGTATCAGTAGACGGAGATTTGAAAGGATTTTAACCCTCAGACTGTCATGAACGAACAAACCAACGCCACCACCAGTCCGTTCCGCCCGATCATGACGAATGAGGATATAATTAGGAATGGATACCGATGAGGAGGGAATATGTGGTTTGAGCCAGGTTTCCGAGACAGCAACAATATGGTAGAAATTGTGAAGAAAATAATCATGAAATTCATCGAAATGTGCGGGAAGGGATTGGGAGTTAACATGACAGGTCAACAGGGTGTTATTCATATTGATTGAATAAAGGGTAAGCTACAGAGGAAAATGGGAGCAAAGGGAATATTTGGAGAGGAAAAGCAAGGTACAATTCCTAAAAGGTTATATACATTATATGTACTATCAAAAAAATGAAATAAATAATATAAATGAACTAGTGAATTAAATGATCTTTGAAAGAAAATTTGAAATAAAAAATAAACAAAACCTGCCAAATTTATCTTGGCGTATAATAATAAATAAAGTATTTTAAAACGAAAAATATCATTAATAAATATGTAATTTAAAGAGTAAATAATTATGTTTAAAATAAATGTGAGAAATAATAAAATGTGCACAACTATATCAAATCCTAAAAAGCTAAACAAATAAATATAAAATAAAAAAATAATTTTTTGGAGTAACAGTCAATCAACCGTCAATTAAACGCTTCCAAATCTTCTTCTTTGTTAATTATCATAACAGGTTGACCATCATCACGCCGGCAGCGAACCCTTCCTCGCGCAAACCATACATACTTCACTTTGCCCGCCGCCCTCTCTTCTGCCTCGCTAGCCAGTAAAGCTGCCGGTTACCAGGGGTCATCTCTTCGCCGACGTATATTTTTTTTCGTCCGAATCCCAACCGAGGTGTCTTGTGCTAAAATCTCTTTTCACTTTTCGTAGGCGAATAACCTCGTCTCTGGTCGTCTGGCGGAATATATATATATATATATATATATATATATATACAAGTTAATTAGTGGTATTAACTTTAAATTAAATTGCAATAAAAAAAAAAAAAAATTCAAAACGAAAGGCAATTTTTAAATCACTGAACACTAGCAAATAGCGGGACTGAGTATCAAAGTGATCACTGGAAAGCGAGAGACCTGCCGCTGTAAACCATTCTAGTTCGTTCCTTATTAATTTAAATAACATTTACTTTACACGCACATTTCAATCATCATATTAATTCAATTAATTAAGGGTCACGCCATACCGCATTATTCAGCCATCTGTACCCCCTCCCATTCACTAATCTTTCATCAATCCAAGCAGATTAAGCGACGCTATACTTTTTTAAAAATTACTTCATTTTATTTTATATTTTTTTTTATTTTATATTTTATTTTATAATTTTTATATTATTATATTTTATTATTTTACTTTACTTTATTTTATTTATTTAAAAAAAATACTTTATTAAAAAATTCATTCCTCTTTAGGCGTTTACGTCCCCATATTTTTAACTAGGACTTATGAAATGTAATTAATATTAAAGATATTAATTAAATAAAAGCAAGTAGTAAAAAACGGAAGAAAGAAAGTTACGAAATTTAAATTACTATAATATAATATTATAAATA
Source organism: Euschistus heros (assembly GCA_003667255.2). Classification (NCBI taxonomy): domain Eukaryota; kingdom Metazoa; phylum Arthropoda; class Insecta; order Hemiptera; family Pentatomidae; genus Euschistus; species Euschistus heros. The sequence goes on along the minus strand of RCWM02000066.1, from coordinate 1,676,641 downwards.
TACTATATTGTATGTTGTAGATAATAAATACTCTTTGCTATTTACTAATACATTTCTTGAGTTATTATTGTTCTTTTAATAAGATATGGTTCACTTTTCTAGGTCTCATATCGATTATTTTATGTAATTGCCGTGAATCAATTTCTATGTACCAGTACTGAATTTTTATGTACCAGAACTGTAATGACTTATCTTCAATGTTCACGATTCATTAAAATATATGATGGTTGGGAGATGTACCATTTCATGAATGGCTATAAGTTTACAAGACTTCTCTCTCATATACCTCCATCTGAATGAGTTGTTTTTCGTATCTTCAAACCACCAATTTTGGTTAGGTAGACCTATTATGTTCGACATTCGTACCTATTTTCCGGCCCAGAATCTTTCTAAAAATTGATCAGGAGAATCCTCTAAGCCTTCTTACCATCAATATCATTGTTAATATGTAAGCATATTAATTTGACTTGATTCTTCTTGGCAATACAGTTGAGGATATTACTCCCTTCCTTAGAGAGGGTATATGTATAATTTACACTTACCATAAATTACACATAATCACAATCTGATGTTTGATTTGACTTTTTTTGACATGGATATGTCTTTTAGCTGGGGGTTTCATACTTTTTTGGTGTAACGATTTTTCCACACTCAACAAGGTGTAACATTTTTTTCCTATAATTTTGGCCATTTCAATTCTAAAATGTAAATTCAGAAAAACAGTAGATAATACATAGACATGCCCAGGATCTACTGTTTTTCCCATTCAGGGAGAGATACGGACAGACATCTTACATGGAATCCAAATACAAGACTAAAAAAACAAGGAAACTGCTCCTCGTTTTTATCAGAATTTGATTTCCTTTTGTTATTTTTTAAATTTTCTTTTAACTTTATTTATTGTGTCATTACTTATTGCCCTTAACAGAGGCAGATTTTAATATTTTTCAATGCTCATTTTCAGTTACAAAAAAAAATTATAATAAAATTTATTATTTGAGAAAATAACGTTAATTTAAGGATGTCACATCAGTCAGTATCCAAATTGTGAACCTCTTTTTTTGGCATCTGCTAAGTAATAAAGCAATAAATATTCAGACCAAAAAAAAAATGAAAAAAAAATCGTCGAATACGCTCAAATCTAAACGATTGATTTTATAACAGTAAATATTAATAAAGATACCAAGAACATATTAAAAAAGGAGGGAAAAAAGCGAATAACCTCCTTCTTTTACGAAATCAGTACTAATTCACTATTTTTAACAATATTTTAAAATAATAACCGCTGAAGGATAAAGGACATGGGACAGGACATAGTTCTACATACATGTCTGTTGGTATACAGATAGTAAGTCACTATAATGTTGTGAATCTATAGATCAAGGTCTAATAGCTACCCTCTACACCATAAAGCGAAATAAATCTTATCAAGATAGTTTAAGAAAGTCGATAGTTTATTTCAGGCCAGCGGAAATTAGGAGTGACCAGGAGTTGCCGTGTCCATTTATAACTGCCAACTCAGGTTTATAAAACAGGAGTTTCAGTTCAGATCTAATTTAAGGATGTCACATCAGTCATGCTAAGTTCGGAGCATGGATCCGCTTAGGCCGTCCGTGTACATCAACTCAAGTGTCTGAGCAATTATTTACAATAAACATGCATCAAGCCATTAGACTGTGAGCCCTCTACAAGACGGAACACTTTAATTTTGATCTACTTCTATATATTTCTCATCTTGCTTTGTCCAAGATGAATTAAATATTTGTAAACCCAACTATCGTTATTGTAAAATGGTGTTTGAGAAATTATAAATAGTGAATAATTTTATGAAAATAATTATATTAGACTTAGTCCTAAAATATTACTTGTTGGAAAAAAAACAACATGTTTGCCAAGTTGTTGAGAACTGAACTAGAACTTCTCTAACTTTCTCTTATTTTTACAAATAAACACATAAATCTTTAAAAATAAAAGTTCTTAATTTAATAAGAAAAGAAAATCATGAACACCTCAAAGTTACTCGTTATTTTACTGCTCCAACTAATCCTTCCTTATTAATATCATAGAAAGGATTTTTAGTTGCAAATAGATGGAAACCAATTTTCCTTACAGCACCGCTTAAATATCAATGATATGGAAGGAAAAGCATATACCATTCATTAGCTAATTTGTTTCATAATTTTAACTTATCCAGTCCACCAATTTGATTTCGTAGAAACCGACAATTTTTAAACTAAAGTTTGCTGGACTACTCTTCTTTCTAAAATATGCCTAAAAATGTTTTGTTTTTTTCATCCAGAGGCAAAAGAATAAATCAATATTGATTAGAAATACCGGCGATTATTTTCATTAATGACAATTAGTAAGGTTGCAAGTGTAATTAAAGCTGCAACAATTAAAGTTTTCCTCAAACCTTTCTGATTCAAAGAAGGAGTGTGTTTCTTTTCGGTTATAGTAACAATAAAAAAAAAAAAAAAAAAAAAAAAAAAAAAAACCTTTTATTTATTTATTAGTTGATCATGGAATAGGTTTTTTTTTTTTTTTTGTTTTTTTTTTAAAATTTTTGTTGCTATAACCGAAAAGAAACACACCCCTTCTTTGAATAAAACCTCAGCAGTGGTATTCTACTCATTGTTCCTATAGCAAACATCTAATATGGAGTCATGTATATATATAATGTGCAACTAAAGACTTGTGAAAGGTCTCCTTGTTTTGCACGGAGGCAATTAGATCTAAATAATTACTAGAAGTAGTTACAATTATGTTCAATAATGAGAAAATTTAAGAATAAAGTTTTATACCTAGGTACATAGCATTGCCATAGTAACAACATTATTTAATAATTTTGGTTACATTTACTTTTAGTTACTACCACCTTAAAAAGAAGCCGGGTTCTATTCAATGAAAAGTAGTTTTTATCACCATATACGTTATACGATTTGGTTTGTTAGAATTAGGGTAAATTTTCTACCAATTAAACAAAAATGGTATCGATGAGATTAAATCATTTATCTGAGATTTATAGGTGGTTTTTGATAGAGTGGGAAGGGATTGTGGAATTTTTGTCACGATAGCAGTATCATCGGCAAAATTATACATTTTTATGAAATGGTCTTGGTGAATATCGGCAGTATACAGGGAGTAAAGAAGAGGACACAATAGGCTACCATGAGGAACTTTTTAAACTTTCCAGATAGTAAAAAAAAAAGAAAAAAAAAAGGTTGTTTAAACCAATTAGAATAAATTAGAATGTTAGTTCATAATCGTCGTTAAAACATTCATTTCATCATTGGATTTTTTTCATATTTTTAATCGTACTATTAATAAAATGTTTTAATTACACGCCCGTTTTTAGTTTCAAGCCAACACACTTGTAGACAATTTATCAGGAGAGCTCAAGATTAAATTGTTTTTTTCGTTTTTTTGTTTAAATGTTTTCTTATTTTATTTCATTATTTGTTGGTTCATTTCATTTAAAACAATCCGCAAACAGATGAAGTACAAAATCGTGTAATTGTGCTTAGATAAACAGTATATGTACAAGATTGGAGCGGCTAATCTTTTAATATGCCTGATCCACTTTCTTATTTTTATTTTTTATATTTATTATTTTATTTTATTTTATTTTAGTTATAAATAGTTTAGAAAAATAAGAACCTACTACACAAACAGCTCCCTGAGCAGTCGACCATAGCCGCTAAAGAAACGTTTTGAAGAGAGGGCGCGGCTGGGCGTTCACTTCCGCTATCACTCTAATGGTCCCACCTAAAGTAGTGAGCAGATTTTAACCGTTACTAATTAATTTAGTAACTTCAAGGGATGGATCATGGTTAAGGCATCAAATTAAGGCCAAAGCTGCAAGTCGATATCACTAATTTATAACAACGTTTTTAATTTTTTTAGTGTAGAGAAAATATTGTTTTACTTTTAATGACAACTTGAAGAAGTTTATAAGCAGAAAATAATATTCAAAAGCAAGGTATTACAAAAAAAAAAAAAAAAAAGACAACTTACTAATAATTGCAAGCATCAATTAAATTAATGTCCAAGTCGACTGAAGGTAATTCCATCCATCTACTATTCTGCAATCTGTTGGCCTTTATGGAATTTATGAATATTCTTTTTAGTTAGACATAAAAGAATATCCATGAATTATGTCGAAAACAATTTACCTGTAGCCAGAATGAAATAGGCCAAGGGTTGTCAGCTTCCGCATATCAGAAGGGGTTGTTATTTAATATAAAATTTAAAAACAGCCACAGAAAAAAGGAATCAATTTTGCCACATCATTTTGATTAAAAAAAAAGGACTAATGTTGATAGGGCTAATTCCGACGGACACTTTGACTTACAACAGGAATGCTGGACAACAACAACAAATTCTCTTTAATTTTATTTTATTTTAACCAATTTGCAGTATGAAAATCTGTATATTTCATACTGCTCTCAGTCCACTTATTTATGGGTGGTACTGATTTGCAAAAAAGAAGCAAAAGAGGAACAGGCTGAATATAGAGCCTTTCAGCTGTCAAATGCAACTTCAATCCCCGAAGCATGTACCATTCAAGAGGGTAGCACAGAAATGGCAAAAAATAAATGAAGTAAGTTTTCGAATTCAACTTTTAAAAAAAGTAAAACCTTGGAGCTGTTTCTACCTCAAGGAACGCAAAGTTGTTAGGACAAAATTAAAGATTGGTAATAACACACAAAATCACCAACATCTAATTAAAGGAAGACTATCTCCTAGATATGATAAAAGAAATATGCTCACAATATGAAAAAATGTGTAATTATTGGAACAATATTTTTAAATAGTTTATTTAAAACTTCACATTATAAGTTGCTTTTAAATTCACTTTTGATTTGAAGCAGAAAACTGGTACTTCATGCATATAGTATGATTATTCCTATACATTTCAATTTACTGACAAACTCGATAACGGTTAACTACTTAATCCTTGAAGTATAATCAATATTTTAAACTTCTAATAAAAAGATCTTAGGTGTTTAATAAGCATATGAATATTGAAAAAAAGACTATGCTTTGCAAAAACCTGGTTTGTAACGGAAGAAGCTTAAATTTAAATGAATCTAGAAAAATAAATCCTACAGACCCAAGGCTGATTTAACCTCAAAAAATAATGTCATCGATTAATCCTAATCCTCTGGTTCATCAATATTCAGCTCCATTCATACATATAATCCTTTAGGTGGGAGGGGGGGGATACCTATATGACTACAGGGAAAGTGGCTTGCTTTCAGTACAGATTACGGGCCGAATATGACTTTGACCGACTAGTCGGCTGGAAAAAGGACGATTAGTCGGCCAAGCCGATTATTGCTTCGTTGGTGTTCGGGTGGCATCGGCAATGTTCGAGGCGCTTCGTTTATATCTTTATTGTCTTCTGTACATGTTGCTACAGGGTTTTGTTTATCTTATATTATTTCTTCTGTTTTCTAGAAACGTGTAGATGTTTAACAAAGTGTTTTTTTAATAAAGTAAATGCCAGCAATTTACTTTAATTAGTTTAGACAATTGATTGTGATATTTAGAATTCAATCATTCCGAAAACATCATATTTATGGACTTAATACATAATCAACACATAATGGACACATACTTAACATGTAATTCTAAATATACACGTCAGTAAATTGCTAAACCAGCAGTTTCCTTTCCGTGTTTCTACCTTTACATTACATTTTAATTAAAAATTAATATTTTTTTTAATTATGACACAAAACCAAAACTATGATTAAAAAAAAAAAAAAAGAAGTAGATTGCGTCCTTTCTTCAGTAATGTAGAAGTTAGCAAATTTATATTTTGTTACAGACTAGTTCAATATTTACTAGACAAAGCTCCCAATTAATTACAAAAGACTCATTTACATGACTGTGATTAGACCTATTTGGACGTACGGAGTTGAGCTTTGGGGCTCTACTAAACCATCCAATTCATCTCGTATCCAAATTCTTACAATCCAAAATCCTTCGAAAAATCCTCAATGCTCGTTACTTTGTGACCAATAAACTTATCCATAAAGATCTTAATGTTCCTTATGTTGCTGATATAGTCCAGAGGAAATACCTATCCTTTCATAGTAAGCTCCATAACCACTCCAATCCACTAGTCTCCCAACTTGCTTCCCACCCCATTCCCGATAATCCTCTGAGGCGTCTAAAAAGAAGATGACCTAGAGACCTTTTAGTGTAGATTTTCATTGAAGTGCTACTACTGAGTAGTTCTTCACAAGTTATTTACATGCCATTGTATTCACTATCAACACATTTACTTGATGTATATGTTTTTGAACAGATGATCAATAAATGAGAAAAAAAAAATATTTTGTTAATATCATGATCTTTCTGAAAGTTCGATGATTTATTACAAAATAAAGAGTTCCTATTAAATAACATAACATGCTATATTCCTAAATTAAAAAACAAACTGTTAAGATAAATATGAAATTACAATTATAATCAATAAAGCCATGTTTTCTTTTCAATCAACCCATTTTTAAGTGCAGAAATAAAAATTAATAAATCTGGCCTACAAGACATAGCTTTTTTGCGACTAGTCGGCTTTACCGACTAGTTGCCGACTAGGCCGATCTCTAGTAACGATGTACATTTACTAGGCCCTTGGTGGTGAAAGGAGGGATTAAGGCCGAAATTTCACTCAAACCCCAGGTTTTTTTTCCTAATTTAGAGTAGCAATTTTATACTGGTTGGATGAGGCCAAGGAGGGTCTTCAGATTCCGAGATCTATAGCTGATATAACAGAATATATATTGTATGCCCTCAGCCGGACTCGAACTCGGGTTCAGGAGACTTGCAGTCTCAAGTGCCTTTCCCACTAAGCTACCGCCTCCTATTGTAAATATATATACACATATATATATATATATATATATATATATATATATATATATATATATATATATATATATATATACACATACCATTTTAAGTTCAATACCTAATTTTTTTTTATTGTTCTTAAACAGAAGATTTTTATTTATGAAACTATTATTTTTAACCAAGCTTTGCACATAAAAAAACATTTAATATTATAGAGAGACACTTCAAAATTAAGGAAATTGGTTGATATAAAGAATTGCGGAAGATTCACTAAAACTATCTTCGAGAGCCAGGGGTTGAAGACCTTCCTAATCCCTCAAAATGTAAGAAGTACGAACTGTTCCGGAAGATAACTTTTAATAAAAGACTGTTACCGCTCCGGTGCGGGTGACAACGCCCATATTTCTGCTACAGTGCACACAGCGCGGCTTAATTCCTTATTAGTTTTATTTCACTACAACGACCTTCGAATTTGTTTTCAAGAAAGCGCAAAAACCTAAATGATAAAAAAAAACAATTATAATAAAAAGTTATTGCTATTAGAGAAACAAGAGGTATCTGCAGAATAATAATAAATTTTTAAAAGCTGTAAAAAGATCCTTCTAATAAATGAGGTTAGCAGTAAATTAAATCCTTGGTTAGACCTTTTTGTAAAGTAAAAAAAAAATAAACGTGGTATATTAAAAAGTGCATCAGGAATACATAAAAAGTCAATAAGCAGGGAATGAAAGAATGGATTAAGTTCTTCACTACGTAACATAAACAGCACACAAGGATACTCTAGCATAAATCGCTCAAGGCTAAAAAGAATAATCCTTTTTCACAACGAAGGATGCGAAACTAATCAAAGAAGATATTAGTGGCAAAATCTGTTTTTAAAACATATACATTTCGATTTTTATACGGAAACCAAATATGTTTGATGTATCGTTATTAAAGCTTGAACATTTCTACACAGGTTCGAATTGGATAAACCGCCTTTGCAACATCAGTTCTTATACTTAAGGGCGCGACACTCAAACAACGATAATGGCTTTAAAAATATACGTTTTTTATCTAATAAGGTGTATCAAAAAAGGTATTTTTTTTAAACTAAATTTTTATATATTTCTTTCAGACATGACAGTTGACAGTCCGTTTTTTAGACAAGACAGTCCGTTGTTGATAAATAAGTTTAAGAATTTGAAAGAGAGAATACATTGATGTAAAAAAAAAAAAAAAAAAAAAAAAAAAAAAAAAAAAAAAAAAAAAAAAAAAAAAAAAAAAAAAAAAAAAAAAAAAAAAAAAAAAAAAAAAAAAAAAAAAAAAAAAAAAAAAAAAAAATTTTTGTAGTTCATGCATTTGACAAAACTGTTATTTTTGTTTCATATATAAAAATGAAGAGTTATATCAAAATAATCAAAACTTAATATCTAAAAACAAAATCTGGGTCATGAAAATAAGAGCGGAGTTTATAGATACAAACTAAAGAAGATATTCAATACAGTCAATGAATTACCAAATTTGTAATAATTATGCCAAGATGCAAGAAATACTATATCATTTTGTAGTAGTTTTTTCAGGATCTTGATCAAATGATTAGGTATTTCAACTCGTATAAACTTACTCATAAATAAGTCATGCATAATCTTAACGGTACGGATTGGAATAAAGTTGCATCCCCAGAAGGTCGAGTAAATTCGAAAATTCGTTCAATTTATAAATAAGGCTTTTGTACTAAATTTTTAGTAGCCGAGAAGCGGACTTAGTTGTTATCGTCACAGTCCTTTGGGTTTTACAATGTAAAGTGTTTTTAAGTAACTTTAAATGATACAAAATTGAAACTATAAAAAACGAGCATTAAAGGACTAATTAAAATAGAAATCGTTTGTATTTGAGAAAGGTGTTGAAACAAAACCACAGTTTCATTAATAGATCATAAAACTTTAATTAATTGTCAACTATACAATCGTTCAATCTATACTGTAACTCTTTTAGCTCTTTTTCTAAAGAAATGTTTTGATCCATGGAAGTCTGCAAAGAAGAGATTTATTTAATGCTTATAGGTAAGAAAAAGTATTAATAATTTCATCCATTTGTTAATAAACAAATATAGTGGGATAAGGTACAACAATCGCACAATAGGTAAGTTTTAATTCTGTTAAATTAAAAAAAAATTAAAAATCGTGGGACGAAAATTTTTAATTAATTAAGCAGCAAATTCCAACAATCATGGGGACTTGCCATCATTCGTAACTTATCAAGTAATAGACAAGGCAGATTTAGGAATCACACCACTTTCATTCAACACTAGTGACGCATTTTATTTGATAGAACTCATAAATCTCAAGCTATCCGCACTGCGTTCCATATTTTTTTACTTAATACAACTGCGTTTAGGATATTAATTTAATTCTAGATTACTTTATTATTTGATTTAATTATTAAGTAATATTATTTATTGATTTATTTAGATATTTCGAGATTGTTTTAGGCAATTCTAAACATGTTCAGCCAATCTAATAATTACAAAAAAGCAGTAAAATAAAAAAAACTGGGTATTTTTCATAGATTATCAAATCAATAAATGCTTTAGGAGCACCATGAGTAGGGAGATCTGTTACATAATCAGTGTCATAAAAATGATATAAAAAGTAAAAAGTAAAGAGGAATCATTCTAATAGGAAATTTCAAATTCATCACACAAAGCATTCGACAAACAATAAAAAGAATTTCTTCATTAACTTCAAATGTTCTAAATGAACCTGAATTTTCTTCGGAGAAAGAAATAACTCTCAATTGGGTACAAAAATAAATAAATTCTTATTTAAAAACAAAATACATATATACACTAAATTGTGTTTATAATCTATTATTCGGACTTCAGAATTATTAAAACATCTTAAGTAATTTTCCAAACAGCTGTAAAAGGAGTCTCAGTTCTTAATAGTCATTACAGAATAATGAAAATTTCAGGTAATAAAATGAGGACATTTAGAAGGTCGACTAAAATTTAACTAGGTAGTTAAAGAATTACATCAATTTTTTTTTCAATAAGTTCAAATCTATATTTAATAAGAAACTATTATAAATATTGAACTATGAAATATAAAAATTTGTTTAAATGTTAATTGTTGGCAAAATATCACCAATTACGGACCCACTCTACTATATCTAGATTCATGAAAAAATATATTAGATACATAAAAACAACAAATAAAATTCTACACATTAAATATTGAGAAAATGAATTTACATTCCATAAATTATAGTCAGAAGTAAACGTCAGAATTTGAAACACTCATAGCACCTCCAGCGAGGTCGCACTATCTAGTCGTAGCCTTTATCTTAATTGTCACAACACAGTAGCGTTGGTGTTTAAAAAAAACTCATAACAACACAAGTCGTTGAGCAGAACTATTGCATTAATAACTGAATAAAATTATCGGGAATATTTTTTTGAAGCACTCATTGATTATACATATATAGTAAATTGGGATGGAATATATCAGTAAAACGTAATGCACTAATATAAATCATAAAAAATAAATGTATATATATATATATATATATATATATATATATATATATATATATATATATATATATATATATATATATCAGTAGCGCAACGTTTTCCGGCTGCCCCCTCCAAAAAATCCTGGGTTTATTGAGTTTTTTGTACGAAAAGGAACTACCGTTAGCTGCCGTTATTTATCTTTCTGATTTATTTAGATAAAAAAAGTTGTACTAATAACCTTCGGACCCTTTCGATCCTTAGGACGCACAGTGGGGCCATTTGTGAGACTAGCGGGACAAAATTCCAAAAATGAAGTTAGATTTTTTGATGCAGAAAGTGGTTGATCTTACAGGCTAAATGTTGGAAGACATGAAACGAAGTGAATTTTTTTCCTCGGAAAATGTCTCGCACAGTAACCAACACTGACATTTGAACAATTTGTTTATTTCGTCTGATCCTTTAATTAGCTCATACAGACCACTACCAGAGAAAAATACGACTTTCGGTAATAGTGTTCTCAATTTGCTTATAATATCAGACGCAGACACGAATATGGTACCCTTAGTGGACAAGAAAGTGATGATAGTGATAATCTCGATCTTAGATGACAAATCATTATAAACTATAATTTTCTTTTAAGTTTAAAACAATATAATGTATTTGAGTTCTGCTCGTTTTAAGATAGAAATTAAGTATTAAAGTTTTAAAGCTTATAGTATGATAACACAATGTCCAGATTTATATATATTATAAATTCTATTTATTTATTACAGAACAAAATTTCAGAGAAATTGTTAGTAGTTACAGAGGTGTTTTTCTAGTCATAATACTGGCATTATTATCATTTTTTTTAAATTCAATTTATATAATCATCGATAAATCAATAAATGGTTTTGTGAAGTTTTTTTTTTTTTTTTTTTTAATAAAACAACAAGCCACAAATTAAATTTTAAGTGTTTGATCAACCTTTCAATAACCTTGTTTTAATCATTTCAAGTTGTTCTGGATGAGAAAAAAATATTAAATTATCCATACGATCGCTTTCAGACTTTTGTCCCGCTAGATTCACGAATGGCCCCACTGTGGGACGTCCCGATCCTCGGAGCCCCTTTCTGCGGCCATTGATATATATATACATAAATTCTGAAGGAGTCTGCAGCAAAAGTTGGACTTCAGATATCTTTTGAGAAAATTCAATATATATATTTCAAATCAAAAAATATCACCTAGATCAATAATGACAAAATATGGAAAGATCGATAGAGTATGGAAATTTAAATATTTATTAAATTTAAATTTAAATATCTTGGGAAGATCATACTAGCTAATGGATTAGAACGAGAAGCAAATGAGTGGAGGAATTACAAGATGAAGAGAGCTCTTTGGATAACTGGTAATATTTACAACAAAATATGCATGTCCAGAAACAGCAAGATTAAACATTACAACACTCTGGTGAAGACGGAAAGCCTTAATGCAGCAGAAACATTGACTATGAATAGGAAAGAAGAAATGGAGGAAATAAAGAAAACTGAGAGAAAATCATCAGACAGATATCGCGGGCCGAAGGATATAGGCTAAGAAACAGACAATAAACTGAAGAAATATCAAATATAATTCACGACATGAAGAAGAGAAGGTTGAGATTCTTTGGACACATCAAGAGGATGGCCAATTCACGTCTAACTAAACAGATTATGGAATATATAGAAAACATCAAGAATGTGGGATGGATAACTGAAGTAAAGAAGGATCTCAGGGAAGCTGGAATAGCAGAGAGATACATAACAGACAGAACACAATTCAGACATAAGGTAAACAAATGGGAAGTCAGTCAGGTAGAAAGGAAAACGAAAACAGGAATCAAATGGTCAGAAGATAGGAAGAAAGCACACAGTGAATAAATGAAAGAGAAATGGAAGATCAAAAAGGCTCAAATGAAGTGCTGAGGCGAAAATTCAAGTTAAAATAAAAATTACTTCAGAAAAAAGGGCTTTTATGATAATATAATTACGTTCAAAAGGGCCAAGCATACCTTTAATTGATAGTTTCTTTAAATCATTTATGTATTATTGCTTATCGAAGTGCACTTTTAAATAACAAACTAGACAAGTTTAAACTTTGAAAAATAAATTACATAAACGGATTAACGTTAGCCAATATTTTAAATAATGATTCATGAATCCTTCAAAAGCCCTAGAATATCTCAATGTATGTAAAAGATTTGTAAAACACTTGAAAACAACGGCTCAAACAAAAAATGAAGATAATCACATTTGAAATATGATGTAGCATTTGTAGAATAATTAAATAATTACAACAATCGCAAAACACGATAAAAAAAAAAAAAAAAACTGTATCAATTTTTTAACAATGTCCCATTGTTTTAATTAACTCTTTTGTTAGATTTTAGTAGGTGTTTGTTTTTACTACAATGGGCACATCTCTGTAACACGTAATCTGTATTATTAGAATATGAAAGGAAATTAGTTTTTAAATTCATATACTTATATTGCTGAATTAGAAATATAATGATAGAAAAAAAAAATGATTCTATTATTACATAAATAGAGAGTGATTGAAGAAATAGGTAGTAAAAAAACAGAAAAATAAAACATACATTCATAGAAATAGGTAATAGAATGAATGTAATAGAAGCTTATTAAATAATTCAGTAAATCTTTTGCGTATCAAAGCGTTCAACAGAGACGTCGTTAAAAAAGTCATAGCCGTCATTACGGAAAACGGCGTTAAACATTCAGATTCTTGCATAATTTCGCTTCTCCTACTTTCAACAACACTTCTGATAATAAATAAAATGTCACCAACATCGATTTATACGCACGATACATTTGTACACGCCGTTATAAATTATTCTTGTTTGAAGGCAAACTAGTTCTCAAAAGAATGTGCATCGTCTTTATAAGATGACGTTCATAGTAAGATTGTCTTCTAAGTCATTAGTATCCAAGAAGATATATATGAACACCTTGAACACTTGATTTTTCAAAATCGTATCTGTTTCAAAAATACAGAATATATTTATTATTATAAAAAAAAAAGAAGATATATAATAGATAACTAGAATTCTAAATAGTTAAGATGGACTATGGAGTATATCAGGATTCTATGAATACATAATATGGCCAGTAAAAATTTAAACATGAAAATTTGAACAAAACTAGTATAATAATGAATTTTAGATCTGAATGGTAAGTCCTATAGCTTGTTTATAGGTAGCAATCTAAATTAAAAAAAAAAATACATTGTCGGTTCGAATCTCGCCTAGGCGGATTAAAGTTTATTTCGTGGCGAACCCACGAAATGAATCGCGACCTTTGCACCCGAGCTACAATAGGTTGGTAACCTGTAAAAAAACCCGTCCTTCCTGCCCAAGTTTGAGTACATAAGAGCGTTAAACTCCAATAAACCGAACAAAAAAAAAAAATATACACATTATTTCTCAAGCTATCGCATAGAAAAAAATATAGAAATATTAAAATAATTAGTAAAAGCAATGATAATGTCTGTTTAAATACAGGTTCACCATAACTGTCAGTAGGTATAGTGTTTATATATGTATATACATTTTAAGCACATGTACATTGTTTATTTTAAGAATTATTATAAAACGTAAAAAAGGAAACAAAAAGTTTTGTTTTGTATATTTTAAATATAGGACATTTATGATTCTGTAGATAAAACTAGATTATGTAAATTATTGTTGATATTTTATGGTAAATAACAAAACTGAGAAAATGGCGTTTTGATATATTACTTTAATGTGTCAATTAAAATTTTCATAAGAGATAATAATGTAATATGTATTCTGTAAAATATAATAGTTTGAAGATTAAACGGGGTAGTAAAAGATAATCCGTGTTTATGGTGCGGAACTTCTATTTAAGTACTGTTACTGAACATTAAACGCGGTCAACAGAAAACAAAGACGCAATTGTTCATTGCGTTGCTCAGATTTATAAAAACCTTCAGCATTACAGAAAAGGGAGAAAAGATCTGCCATGAACAAATTTAACTAACATCATTCTGCACTTGTGCAAACATCCACGAATACAATTAACCCTGATTCATGCTGTTTTTGCCGTACAAACAGTTATGGGCTGGCTGAGGACAAAACTTACCGAGACCGGTGAGGAAGTGCCTTCTCCTCTGCCGGCAACAGGACATGTCGCTCGCCCGGAAACGGAAGGCAGACTGGCCCACCTGTTCAAGCGCCGCCCCCGGCTGTTGCGCACCCGCTGCGATTTTCCAAAACTCAGGACGGAGGAACACAAGTCGCTGAATAGGGATCACGCGCGCCGCTTAGCTCGACATGGTTCTGTCAGTCCATCTGCTCTTAGCTTTTGAATGAGGCGAAGGGACAGGAAGGTACAAATAGACATTATCGTACAAATATCTAGAGTATTTGGTAGCGATGGAAATCCAACAATGTTGAAACTAACTTAGCTTGTAATGGCTTTTTCCTAAGAAATGGCAGATTTGAAATCAACATTAATATTTTACCATAAATACTTACTATTATTTAATTAATTAGTCGAAATCCGTTTAATTGGATTGAAATGAAACCCAATCGATTCAAATTTTATTTAATTTTCGGTTCAACATAGAATGTTATACGTGAATGGTTTGGCAAGAAAAGAGAATGAAATGAAAAGTTGATAACAGCCCTTTAGAAATATATACATATAAGTAAATATAAAATAAAACTCAATAATAGTTACATACAAACTATAATAAAAAAAAGTTTTAAAAAAAAAACTACATAATCTTTAGTGAAAGATATAATTAAAACTTATTATATTTATTTTTTATTTTATTTTTTTTTTTTTTTGTAAATTATGAAAGAAAAAATATAAGAAATACTCCAAATACAATATTCCATAAAATATAAAAGCTGACATAATTGTGTACATCGATACACACACAAAAAAATATTTAATCATATATAAATCATAATTCAGCTCATTGACATTAATGAAACAGGATTTGCCCGAAGATATTGTCTAATCAACTTCTAAGATATTCAACCACTTGTGAAAAAATGAGGCAAGAAATGTTACCTAAGGGTTTGATATTTCATTCAATATAACATTTAGCATTAATGATAAGAAAAACAACAGAAGTTATAATTATGATATTACAAATAGATTATTACAGAAATGCTTCAGTTTCTAAAATAACAGGTAATGACTGGTTACAAATCACCGATATCAGGCAAAAGAACTGAAGACCACTTCTATATCCTGGTATGTATTTAAATACATATATTTAATCAAACATTACCACCAGAATTCCCTGATATTATAATTATGTCCAATAATTTTAAAAAAGAAATTATAACATAAAAGAATGTTTTTAATATTTGTGAGAGAACATTAAAAATACTGAAATATATATATATATATATATATTTCTATTATTAAAAAAATTATTCAGGAATTTTTATAAAATTCAACATAAGTTTTAGAAGGTAATAATATTTTTTCCAACAATTTGTGAATTTTTTTGTGAAAAAATAGATTTATTGCATCTTTTATTTACTCAAGTTATGATTTAACAATTATACTTTGGTAATGTCTCTGTCCTAAAAAATCTTTCCTCTGAACTCATCGCTTGACTCGACACCCAAATTTTACATAAAACTTCATGAGACATCAGTCCAGCAGCTCAGGAAAACAAATGATTCTGAGGAATAGGGACGATCTTAGCTAAAATAGAAAAACTACATTTTTAAAATTTTTTTTTTTTGTTTTTTTTTATGATTGGGAGAAAATAAAGCATATAAATTAAGTTAAATGTGAAATTTTTTTCAGCCCAATAATCATATTTCAACTATATCAAGTATTTGCAGTGAAAGAGCTTAAAATATATAAATAACTATTTAAATTACATTATCTTAATCATATTATAAATATATCCCAATCATATCTTAAGAATTTCCCTACCAATACCTCTGGCTTCACCAAGCATGTTAAGATTCTTATATTACCTCATCGTGAAATCTTGCCATTAAAAAAAATCAGTTTTAAATGCATACATACTTCCAAAGGGCTATCTATCTAGTTTGGCTTTATTTTTGTTTTAATTCTGAAATATGAAACATCTTCCTATAGCAAGAAGAATTGTATTATATTTCAATAATAAATTACCGACCTCATAAAAATATTTCAAAAGATATGCGAGTGAAGAGCAATAGCCAAAATAAGTCATTTCAAAATTAAAGTGTAAATATATTTTCAGACTAGTATCAATATATTTATAAAAATGGTGTAATATATTAATTCTTCAAACAGATCCTAATTCAATAATAATAATAATTATATAATGAATAATTTTCGCTTAGTGCTCGATGACTTTGAATGTATTTTGAACTTATACATATATTCAATTATAATTTTTTACTCCATCCTTTGGATTTCACAATCTCTTAAGCAGGTGAGCAGTGAAATGGTAACATTATTGGTGTTGGGCCTAAGTCATAAAGATGTGGGAACAGAGATATTGTAGTATGGTACAGTAAGACCTTGGTTTATAGATGAAACAAGTTACTCAAACCATACATATAATTTATTATGCATGTAAATGAACTTTAAAATTTATAATTCCAAAAGGCTAATAGTTACTGGAAGATAATAAAAAACTAGGCACAGCACCAGCCCATTTACATACAAAATATGCCTGACAACGGATCTAGAAAGAAGCAACACAATGTGTTTTGTGATTTATTCACCCATGACTTGAATAACAGTAACCAAACAAACTATAAGGACTATAACAAACAGAAAGAAGATCCACACTATTTCTAGAATATAATCAAAATGTGAAAAAATTGAAAGATGACAGCAAAGAATGCATACAGCTAGACTCTAGAAAATATCAAAAATTAAAACAGGAAACAGATGTATTACTAAAGCCAACAAATATATAACTTTTAACAAAAATATTTAACATTCATCATGGGTTATGAACAGACTGAGGAATATTTTATGGTTAGGAATCATGTGTGACTAGCACCGAGTAAATTGAAAATTATTAGAGGTCATTTAAGCCATGGGCCACATTAAATCATTACAAATGCAGGCAAGAGGTTGCCCTGTCCGTGTCTTAACTTCGTTATTCATAAATTAGCCATTCATGTCTAACACATAATATACATTCAGGGCCTCATATTTCTCAGAAATGCCCTCAATATACAAAATATTTTTTTAAAAAACACAGACATTATATGCACTATTAAAAAATCCTTATTGAAAAAATATATAATAAAATCATAGTTCAATTTTCTGAGTTATATTGTTTACACATTAAAATATTATTCTATATACTTTCTCAACTCAATATAAAATATAGGATGATTAAAGAACACCTAGAAACTATAACAAACAAATATCAATCATGAGTTTTGACGAACAAGTAAACAGAGGTAACTCAAATTAAAGGCATCAGTGGCATAAGATAAATAAATTGTTTGATTGTTTATTTCCTTCTTATTCATCTAATAGTAATCCAAAATAATGGTATACATTTCTTTTCTGATTATG
Organism: Euschistus heros; assembly: GCA_003667255.2. Classification (NCBI taxonomy): domain Eukaryota; kingdom Metazoa; phylum Arthropoda; class Insecta; order Hemiptera; family Pentatomidae; genus Euschistus; species Euschistus heros. Next base: position 1,658,719 of record RCWM02000066.1, on the reverse strand, counting down.
CATGATTTCTTATGTTTCTTTTTCTTTAAAATTACTAATCTTAGATTTATTATTGTTATTTAAAAACACTGAATTAATATTTATCTTATATAAATGTAATAATTTTGCTAATGTTTGATGATAAAAATTATATTTTGACATTAAAATGATGATAAATAGAAAAATATGTTTCAAGATAAATTTTATGTTACACATAAGTCCATATAAACTCCCTCATAATGAAACTGAAAAGGGGAAAAAATTAAAATAAACATATTATACCTGAGTATTATATATTCACTAAACACAGAAAACAGTGAGCTTCATTGGATGCTTTTTCATAAGTGAGAATGCTAAAAAGAAAGATTTATTTTAGTTAGATGCAGAATTTATTTAACATAAGAATAACTTCTATTTTTTTTTTCATTGTATTATGTTTGTATAGAATCAGTTAATTTTTCTTTTATTTTTCAACCTACTTCAAAAAAGAGGAGGTTCTCAACTCGTCTGTATTTTTTTTTTTTTTTTTTTTTTTTTTTTTTTTTTTTTATTCGGTTTCTTACTTTATTTATTTAATTTAATGATTTTATCTTTACTTATCTGATTCCATTCATATTCCCTCTGATTCCTAAACTTTTTACTTCTAGCTGTAGTGAAAAGTTAGAGAATTAAAATATTTTTGATGAAATAAGATCAATTTAAAAAAAAAAAAAAAAAAAAAAAAAAAAAAAAAAATGGATTACAGTTACATTCTGTAAATCCCGCAATTCTGTAAATTTTAACTTTAATCAGTAAATTAAAAAGTTCTTTATTAAATTTAAAAACTTGGATTAACGTCAGGACCTCACCTTTTATAATCTTCAGGTTACTTGCAACTTCATTTTCAAGACCACCACACAGAAAATTCCAAATTAGTATAGCATTAATAAAAAGTAAGCTCAATCATAATTAATTTATGGAATAAAAAAATGTTTGAACACAGGAATATCTTCTGAATAAATGACAAAATAAACTAAACATGATCCACCGCGAAAACCAAAGTAGTACCAACCACGCAAAATACAAAACATGAGACAAGATTTTAATTTAATAACTGTACTGCTATCGTTAATCTAAGAATGATTAATATGCAGATAATAAACAATTGTTTTCATATTATAGAAAATAATGTGTTAAACTTTGTTATAAAAGACAGTTAACGATTTAATGCTCTATTTAAGTGGCAAAAGAAACAACAATTAGGCATCGACTTTAGAAGACCATTTATAAAAGTCCTGAATGATTTTAAAAAATCCAAAGGGCAAAAGTTGCTTGCAGTAAAAAACAGCACAGAGATACGTTTTCAAATTTACTTGGAAAGAATTAAGAAAAAGTAAAGAAAAAAGGTTTCAGTCCAAAACAATGTACCGATGTAAGTATTAACAAATTATTATTACAGATCTCTGATCATGTAACACCAGTAGTCCAGTCAATAAGCACAATGTAGAGTGCATGCTATAAAGCGATAATTTTTTACTTCATATCTTCGTTAGGAATAGTTAGAAGGTAAACATACTAAAAGTCCTACTACGAACATACTAAAAAGTAGGGTGAGCTAACAGTGGGAGAGAGGGGAGAAGTTCCATTTTTTTTTTTTTTTGATTTTTCGATATCTCGAAAATGGTTGAATCTAGAAAAATATGTTTCAAATAAACATAAAAGCTAATTAAATTTCGTATAAAATTGATCCTATATAAATTTGTCGTAATTCTAACCGTTTACGAGATATACGTTATTGAATATCGGTGATTTTCGGGAAAAAACAAATGTCACCTCACTTTTTGTCAAACTTTTGCTTCTACTACTTTCCACAATCGTTTCTCAGAAAAAACGTAAGGATCAAAATTGTAGAACATTAAGTTTAATTTAATTTCACATATACGTTTCATATAAAAACATTTGAAACAAATGTTTAACAAAAAGTGAGGTTAACATTTTTTTTATTTCTAAAATTAGCGATTTTTAATAACGTATATATCGAAAACCGTTAAAATTTCGGCGAATATGTATATAATTCATTTTATAGTACATTTAATGAGCTTTAATTTTGATTCGTAGCATATTTTTCAAGAGCACCGTTTTCGAGATATAATCGAAAAACACAAAATTGGGACCTTCTACTATGGTTGGGCTATAGTCGATAGTTACTATCGATATATCGATAGGTGATGCCTATCGATTGTCACCATCGATAGTGTCGACTATCGGTAGATCTTTATAACCCACAAGTTTTGAAATTCTCGGAGTTAGGCTGATCGTCTCTGTCCAGTGTCGAGTTTTTTTTTTTTTAAATTGAATTCGGAATTCCTAAGAGCTCAAGGGTTCTCTCAAAGATTAAGCCAAAGAAAAGCAGAAATGCCAGTTTTCTTTCGGGAAATATGTGTCTCAAGGAACACACGTGACTCTTGAAATTAACTATTTTTTTTTTCTTTTCTGAACATTTGATTTGTTCATTATTATTGTCACCATGTAAATTTTAAATACTTTTTTAAAATTAAAATAAATTAGTTTGTTTTCTCTCATCTTTATGATATAATCTTATAATTTATAATCCTGCAAATTTTAAATAGTATGTAGATAATTGAATTTAATTAAATTAGTTAAAATTCTTTATTGGACAGCTTTGGAAAAAAAGGAAGAAACTATCGAAAAACTATCGCTAGCAATCGATAGTACTCAACCGATAGTATCGGCCTATCGATAGTGCTAACTATCGATTATCGCCCAACTCTACCTTCTACCCTTCCCCCACCCGTAGCTCAACCCCCAAGGGCGGGGGCTTTTACCTTCTAACTGCTCCTAATGAATTATCGCATATTTCATGCACTCTAAACCCCTCATTTCAGAACTTTAACTGGGGTCGCACTTCTCTGAGAAAACACGTTTGTTGGTACTCATTCCGAAACTAATTTTTCGATCCAAAATTTCTATTTTTTATCTTAATGCTCCTTAAATTTACTACAAGAACCTATGTATGATATTTTGATTATGTCACGTTATACACTCAAACCAGCCCACTGAATTTGTCAATATCGCCATACTTTGCCAAAACATATACATTTAGAGTTCAGGTTTGGGTGTAGTACGTGACATAATCAAAATTTCATAGATGGGGCCTGATAGGAAATTTCACCAGATTTTAGTCGAAAAAAATAAATTTTAGATCTGACAAATAGTTTTGGAGTTATGGTGAAAACTATGCCATAAAAATTTGGATTTCAAAATAGTTAGCGGTTTTTAACGTGCTGGTTGGGTATTTAATGGGAATCGATACAAATTTTATATAGAGGCTCTTATAGTAAATTTAAGGAGTATTCAGATAAAAAATAGAAATTTTCGATCGAACAATTAGTTTCGGAATGAGTACCAACAAAAGTGTTTTCTCAGAGAAGTGCGACCCCAGTTAAAGTTCTGAAATGAGGGGTGTAGAGTGCATGAATTATGCGAACATTTTTGAATTCATATCTTCGCTAGGAGTAGTTAGAAGGTAAACATACTAAAAGTCCCCGCCCCTAGGGGGTGAGCTAAGGGTGGTAGAAAGGGAGAAGGCCCCAATTTTTCTTTTTTTTTCAATTATATCTAGAAAACTGTGGACTCCAGAAAAATATGATACAGATCAAAATTAAAGCTCATTAAATGTACTATAAAATTAATTATATACATATTCGTCGAAATTTTAACGGTTTTCGAGACATACGTTATTAAAAATCGAATAACGAAGCTATGAAGTCATCAAAAATTATCGCATATTCCATGCCCTCTACACCCCTCATTGATAGGACTGCAGGCAATTCACTCTGTAATGAGGAATAGTATATACAGTTAGTAAAAAAAGTCTACATACACCATAATATAAATTCATTTATGAATTAATGTGCATCATTTTTGTCTTAATTATAGTTAAGTTTTTTTATTTTTTAATAAAATAAGATCTGTAGAAGATAAAATCGTGCTTATAATATGATTTCGGAACTGAATACCTAAAAAATGTTTCATAATAAATTTTTGCCACTGTTTATTACAACTAATAAGTCTACATACACCTTAGTGTAATCCTTTGAATGTAAACAAACATTTAATTTGTTTACATTCATAAAGGTTTTCTGTAGTCTTACTTCCTAATTTAATCAGTAAGAACCAAAGCCAAGTGAAAGCAACAGCTCATAATGGAAATTCCTCGCGAGATTAGTCAATTAATAGTGAATCATAAGACCGCAGGAAAATCATTACGCGAAATCGCGAAAATTGTCAATAAAAGTGTTTCGACGGTTCAGACTGTAATTAGAAATTAGAATGCAACAGGTTGGATTGCAAGTAGGCCGAGATCAGGACGGCCAAAAAAGCTCCAACGTTGTCATGAGCGTGCTATTTTAAGGAGTGTGAACGAAAACCCTAGAATAACTGCTCCTAGATTAGCCACTAATTTATTGCGGGATTACAATATTGAAGTAACACCTGAAACGGTACGTAATTCACTAAAAAAAAAAAAATCTTAAATCGCGAAGGGCTCGCATGAAGCCTTTTATTAGTAAAGTTAACCGAGCTAAGCGTTTGGCATTTGCGAAAAGTTACCTTGATAAGCCTAGCAGTTTTTGGGACAAAGTAATTTTCACAGATGAGTCCAAATTTAATATTTTCGGCCCTGATGGCAACTTTAGAGTGTGGAGGAGAAAAAACGAGGCCATGAAATTGAAAAAACTTATGCCCGACAGTTAAGCACGGAGGAGGAGGGATCATGGTTTGGGGCTCTATGGCTTCAGCTGGAGTAGGCAACTTGAAGATCATCGAGGGAATAATGGATCAATATGTATACATAGATATCCTAAAACAAAATCTGCGACCCAGTGCTATCAAGTTAGGCCTAGGATCAAATTTTGTTTTTCAACAAGATAACGATCCTAAACATCGTGCCAGAAGGGTCGGAGAATGGTTGCTTTACAATGCTCCACACCAGTTAAGAACACCACCACAATCGCCTGATCTCAATCCCATGGAGCACCTCTGCCAGGATCTTAAAATGAGATTGCGGTGTCACGAAATAAAAAATAAACAGCAACTCTCAGAGGCCCTTAAGGAGTAATGGTTGAAAACGGACTTACTAAGTTTTTTTTTTCAACGTAATAATTTCTTGTTCTTTTTTAATTCTAGAAAAACTTATTTCTTATACACCATAAAAGTGTTAGTTTGTTGGGGTTTAACGTCCTAATGCATTCCAATGAGAGCAGAAAGGATGGGTTATCCTACAGGTTACCAACTTATTCAAACTGGAGTAAGTCTGTGGGATCGCAATGAAATATGCGCCATACCGCTCAGGACAGATTCAAACAGGCACCACAGAAGTTACTAGAATGTTGAAGTGCCTGCACCCCAAGCTCCACCACCACGACTTTAATATATATTATGTACTAAAGCGAAAAAGTCTGTATCGTTGGCTAAGAACAGTAGAGTAACAGACCTACTGAACTTCTGAGTGCAAATGTTTCCAATAAGAAAATAGTGATAGTTTAAGAATATATTTCCTCAAGAATAAATCACCCATAAAGCTGAGTCACAGGCATTAACACACATGATTCCGTTTTAAGCTAAATTGATTCAAGAGAAAGAAATACTATGACTCGGAGACAGAAAGGATAACATATAAACCACTCATATCTTCATGAAATATACCTCAATCATAATGGTCAAGAACGATCAGCTGCAAGGCTGAAGAGCTAGAACCAAACCCAGAAATCTGTGATGGGAAGAATTGACCATTACCACTTTTTGACACCTTATTTTAGGAAAGGAACTAATTTCTAATAACATAAAATACGGTTCCAAACTGGTGATACTGTACAGAAAGGGAACCGTTTCCCTCCCCAGCCTAAGGAATGTGTTAGGGATATAAAGAAGAATACTCAGAAGAATTTACAGCCCAAAGAAGACAATAGATTGAGACCTAATAAGGAAATATACAAAGAAATAAAAGATTTGGAAACGGACATAAGAATAAGATTAAGGTTCTATGGGCATATTGTGTGGATACATAGAAATCTTATATGTAATGAGAGGATACAAGAGCGCTGGGGGGGGGGGGTGTATATCAAACAGATGAAGAATGAAACTGAGAGACTGAAAATAACTGACCAAGACTGACTGTTTCGATAGGGTTGACTATTGGAAAAGACTAAAAGAAATTAAGGTCCTTATGGGAAAGAGAGATGTGAGAGATTTTTGGTTATAGGAGCCTAGTTGGTTAAGGTTAATAAATGAGTTCCAAGAGTACTCATTTATCATAAAAAATTATGTTTAAACAGCCTAAGTGTATCAATTTCATAAACTATAAAATTTTACTCTGAAGATCATTTTAGAGAAAACAACCATTTATATTCAACAAATAAAATTAAATTAGAACAATCCCTTTTAAATTGTATAAATTATTTATTAAAAGTAGTGCTGTTAATGATTGAATTTAAAAAAGGTGCAGAAAAGCAAGAGTACAACGTACATTCATAATTCTATTAATAGTTCTATAGAAGTAAAATAAAATAAACATAATAGCCATATTCTTATTTTAAGATTTCTTTTTCATATGAGTCAGGTGAGTTTAAAGGAAGGGTGAAATGACAAAGTACTTCAAAAGTATGATATATTAGAATGAATTAGGTACATAACATAGGTATATATAAATTACAATGATAAATTAAATCACATGTAGCAAGTTAGAAAAATGACAAGGAACAAAGTTTAAGGACTATAAATTATCAACAAAAGAAAATAAATAATGAAATTCATAAAACAAAGCCCAATTAGAAAATCATATAAAAGTGTCATAACTTTCTAATATGGTGATTGTTTCATAGCAAGTTATCTATACTTAAAGAATAGACTAGAATACAACTATCTAAGATTCTCATCCTCATCTCAACATTTTGTTTATTATTTAGTAGCCTGGAATTTCCCCTGGTATATAGACCTTTCAATGAATAACAAAATAGTCTATTAAAATAAATTAAATTAGGCCTGTATATTTTCTATTATTAATAGATATTGAACACAGAATGATTTTTCATATAGTCTTATAAAAGTGCGAAATAGTAATATTAATATGCCAATACGACATTAAATAAAGGTTGAATAATGAGATGGAAAGCAAATATTACTATTATATATATATATATATATATATATATATATATATGTAAAAAAAGAGATATATGTATAAATAAAATATAACAATTACATTTGTCCCTTGTCAATAATAATATTATATATGATTATGCTTGCATACATTATCGAATAAATATTAAATATGTAGTGATATTAAGTTAAATATTTATACATTAAAATTTTAAAAAGACGAAAAATTATATGTAGAAAATATAAATGAAAATTATGCATAGTGACTTGACATAGCACAAACTAATATGTTAAATAATAATTTAATCTATACATAAATGTAACATTGTTAATAAATTTTTTATTGAATGAATAAATTCTAACAAGAATATATAAAAGATACAAAAGAAATTTAGTAATAATAATGTTAAGGGGAAAATATTATTAATATTTAATATGTTTTATAAATACGTTTAAAACACACTGGTAACTGTGAAATAGATATGGAAAATATAGACATTAATATGCAATTGAACACTTGAAGTTCGCATGTAAGATAGATATTCATAAATATATTTTTTGTAGTTGAGAATTAGAGATAAATAGTTATTTTAATAAGACACTGAAGAATTACAACTAGCACACAGTGATAATATATCCCAATTTAATAGTTGTGACACACCATTAATTAAGAGAATGAAAATCCTAAAATTCATTCCAAAAACATTTATAATTTATGTTTAAAATACTTGATATGTTAATGTCACAAACAAGTGATATGCACCTCACTAAATAGCACACTTCAGATTTTATAGTAGAAAAATCACAATTTCGATAGTGTTTATAAAAAATATGCAGTAAATTTATAGTAAATATTTTCATGTGGATATCATACACCATACTTTTAAAACATAAACTGTATTAAAATGCATAATTCTTAAAAATATGAGTGCATTCTGCAATTAAGTTTTGTGTAATTGTTAGTGCATGAGTATAGTAGTGAATGAGATAATGTAAATAAGTGTATTTCTCTTTTGTTAGTGTTACAAATGCAAGTGTTGTTTAAACTAGAATGAACCATACACTAGCATTTAATATTTGATTGTGAAAGTGAATAAAATTGCGATGAATAGAATAAAACCAAAAATAATAGAATGACGAATGAACTGATATCAAACTTATCTAAAAGTTAAATTTCTTTTCTATGAATAAAGTTTTAATATTTTTTTTTAAATTATCGTTGTTTAATATTATAAAATTGTAATGTGAACATTGCAATTAGCTATAAAATAGGTTTATAATTCGATTTGCTACTTCTCTCAATGGTAAAGCAAATGGGTTAAACATTTGCTCAGAATAAAATAAGTACACAATTATTGTATTATAATGTATAAGTACATTATTTTTTGTGCTCTATGAAATGCAAGTTAAGAATCTTTTTGCAAAAGTAAACCACTAGCATATTAAGAATATATCATAAAAAGGTAATTCAGTTTTAACTGACCTTCCTAGATAATAACTGTCTTGAAATTTTTTAATAAATCTTAATTATACATAGATGGTAAAACCCTAATACTAATAGCAATAAAATTTTCACAGTAACGATTAAGACTCTGGAGATAATAAAGTATGAGAATAGTATAAGACAATTTTTTGAGCTCTAAAGGTCAGTTTTAGTCTTGCAAGCCCCCAATTAAATCTTGTCAACGAGTGATAAAAACCTTTTTTTCAGGGTCATAGACCACCCAAATTGAATATCATCTAATCGTTATTTGCAAACCTTACATCACTAAGCTGTAATAAGTTTTATTCATAAGATAGTTTAACATTAACTATATTATAAATTACATCCTAAATGATACTTTTATATAAAAAAAAAGAAAGAAAAAAAAGATTGATTTGGCATGATTTTTAAGCACAAACTATTTATGGTTAGCTCAAAAGCCTTTATACATGCAATTGAAACACAATTTATGTAAAAATATAAGTTTGAAAATCGACATGAAATATGAAAAACCTTCATTAGAAAACATTTTAATTTTACAAAACATACATTCTATCCCAATCCTAAAACAAAGATTCAGAATTTTATAAATGCTGACCTGATATAAAAAAGAAAATAAATAACTGTTACAAGGGTCATTGAAAAAACTTACTGACACAGATCAAGCCAGTGATGACGAACTTATGAAAAGATCAAAGGGGACTATTGTTAAGATGATACAATGCATTGTTTAAAAATGGAGCCAAAAATGAAAAATGCTAGGGATGCAACTTGATGATTTTCAATTCTAAGAGAGCACCACTAGTTTCTATTGAAAGTCGACTTCAGGTTCACAAATAGGAATCCAGAAGAAACTTTTAACAAAATGGTGTGTGGTACTGCAGACAGGAAATTCAAATAACACAATCGTTCATTGAAAATTTTCAGAAATCTATAAAATCTGGCAACAGATGTATTCACAATTAATCTCCCTACATTATTAATAAAGAACTGATTTGGAAATTTAAATAATAGTAAAACCAATAGAAGATAATAACCGAGAGTAAGTCAGCAGTATTGCCCTGGATTTCAGGCGCATGAATTACCATAATAACACAGCAATAATATATTTCAGTTATGGATGCGTAAAAGTACACTAGTTAAGCTAACTTTTTCCAATTTTTGACCTAATACAAGAGTATAAAAAGTTCGCCATCATTGGCAGTCTATACCTGTTTAGCTGTTTTAAATACTATTTACATTAATACAAACTACATTTTAAGAAAATATATTTAGTGTATGAAAATATATAATTGATATAATATAAGAAATAACTAATCAGAATGTAAATGTAATTTAATGTTTTGAAGTATATGAATGAAGAGACAAACGAACTGGTCATTCAGTTTTACAAACTACGTATTCTACTATTAATTAACCCTATTAATTCATAAAACAAGAGATGGGAATATTCACAAAAGGTATCAGCGACAACAAAAAAAGGGAAAATAATTTTTAATATACTAGAGCTGAATCCTAAAGGAAAGCTAACACTGACTTTACTAGTGTTCAGTGTTTTAGGTATACAGTTCTCAATATCATGAAAATCTTATATACCTTTAAACAAATATTGCTAGCTACACGTACAACAAGCGCATTACTCTTGTAATAAGCCTATAAATATATATTTATACACCTTTCATGGATGCTAGTTTAAATAACATCACTCTATAGCAAATTAAATGAAAAAAACAAAATACTTCTTTGTCTAATACTATTTACACAATACTAAATTATGCAACATATTTTAAACAGTAAATTTAATAGCTTCAACTGTGCCAATTATTAATATAAGAACTCTTTATAAAAAGTTAAATATAAAGACATAAAAAACATTTATCACAATAAATTAACACACTTAACAAAGAACCTTAAATATATAAATACTAACAATGTTAAATACTTACAAAACATACATTCATACATTGGTATCAATCCCTACTCGGGTTTATTATATAAGTATATAATGATTACTAGAATAAAAAAACAAAACAAAAAAACTGTACATATTAACAAAAACCTTTATAATTGATACAAAGTAAGCTTTACAAACTTAAATTATTAAAAGGCAACAGGACAAATTCCTCATTATAAGTTACTTTTTGTACATATAAGACTATAATCTATTTAATAGTTAACAGCAAATGAATGAGGGAAAATATTAAATTAAGAATTTGTTAACTTTAAAGGGAGAATGAACACCACAAAAATAATTTGCCTAAATTAACAATATTCCAAAATATTAGTAAAAATCTTTGTATGAATCTCAAAAATATTTTTGTTATTTTCTTTTCACAAAGGTTTTAAGTTATTTATACGAGCACAATACAAATTTAAATTTCATTTCCAAGTGAACTTGAGATGATTGTGAAATACAAAATTTGAATCACATATGAAATGTAACATAAATTATTGTCATATTCATACTGATGTGATTTTTTTTAAATATTTTTAAAAATCTAATATGCAATAAAATAGATTGTTAGCAAATCACATCATTGATAATTTGGTAGTTTCAGAATGAGCCTCTTATTTTTAACATCTATCAGCCACCATGACTTCAAACATTTTTAAAGTATTTCTTTTTTTTCTATGCTATATTAAAACAATGAATCCAATTATATATTTATTACCATATTTCATAGTTAGATTTTCGGAAAAAAAACCAGAATACAATCTTAAATTATGAAAATCATTTAACTTTAAGAATATATTGATAATATCTGCATAAAACTACGATATGGATCTACAATCACCATATCATTCGCACAATTCCAACTTCCATAAATTGTGACCTCAAACACTCAACACTAACCAACTCATATATAATAGATAAATGGTGCATGAGATGTAATAAAATTTTCATAATGTGCAGACTCATTTAAATTAATAATGCTCAAAAATACTGTTGGTAAATGTTGCCAAATAACATTTTTTTTAAAATACTTTTTTCAAAATTATGTACATAGGTTGAAAATGTCAGAAAAAAAAATGAATAATTAATAGGCTGATGGTGATGTAACAGTGCTTGAAGTTTTAATACGCTCGCCCTGAGCTATTTCTCCATTCTGTATGCTTTTAAATTTCAAGAAACAGTCGTAAGCATATGCAATCATATTTATATATCCAAAAAACTGAAAAAAAAATATTAAATATAAATATAACATCTAATATAAAATAAAATGGCTTATTATTTATTAATAATTAATACTAAAAAAACAAAATAAATTATAGGTTGGTAAAAAGATTTAAGTTGTAGCATAGTTACTATTAGTTGGCAAACCAGTATGAAGTTATGGCTAACTGGTCCTTAATGATGAATATACACTGCATCTGTAAGATATTATTTTCTTTTTCTTTTATCTACTTTTTTTTTCCTGGAAATATCTTTAAAAGATATATGTCAAATGCTATTGGTCACCCACAAAAATTTTCAACACCTTTTCCAACAGACTGAATTTAAAATATATATAAGAAAATCCTGATGTATATATAAGAAGTAGTGATGTATGGCAGTAAAGCGTGTACCATTACAAAGCAACAGAAGAGATATTTGAATACATAGGAAAGGAAAATTTTTAGAAAAATATATATGGTTCAACCAAAATAGAAAACGGTAATAGAATAATGACGAATAAGGAACTCAGGGATCTCAAAAGGGAACCAGATTTGGTCACAAGTATCATTTAAGGAACAAAAGGGAACCAGATTTGGTCACAAGTATCATTTAAGGAACAAAAGGGAACCAGATTTGGTCACAAGTATCATTTAAGGAACAAAAGGGAACCAGATTTGGTCACAAGTATCATTTAAGGAACAAAAGGGAACCAGATTTGGTCACAAGTATCATTTAAGGAACATCACATGAACCTAGAAAGACTCCCAAGAAAGGGAATGGAAGGATGCCTGGATGATGCAACAGGAAGAGGCAGACCTAGACTTAGTCACCAATATTTAATGTATCGAAATTAAGAGCTTGTCGATATTTTTCCTACGATACCCATCCCTATGAAGAACCCAGATGTTTTAAAGTCATTTTCTGAATCTCTCTTTACCTAGGCAGTTCCTCACCAGTGATTCCAAGTCTATTCCTTCCTTCACCTGCTTGGCATAACCACTCTGGTTTTTCAGGTTGTATATCTTATAAAATATTTGCTAACTGAACCTTATAGGATCCGTCCTGACCATGTGCCCCTAGAAACTTAGTTGTATTCTCCTGATAATTGTTTCAAAGTCCTCTGTCCTTTTGTATATTTATTTATTCAATCTCGGCCTGTAGCTTCTCTGTTATATTCTAGGTTCATAAATTCTTCTTAATACTCACCTTTTGATTTTCAAGAGTTTCCCCAAGTTGGAGAGATTTATTGTTCCCATGCCATACAAAACCACTGTTCTTAACACAACATTGCAGTTCCATATTTTCACGTTGGTGGATAACTTCTTTTTATTTTTATTTTTTTTCGTTAGGGCCATCTATGGACCCCGGTGCTTGTGTTTTAGATGTTTCTTGATGTCATCGATGTTGATTGCCACGATTGCTGTTCTTAGTGGTGGGTTCGGCAGCTGCTCTCTTGTTGGTACCTTGAGCTTTTCTGATGGCCCAGTAATCCTTCATTTTCCGGCTAAATTCAATTTTATGTTCCTCAGACCATTTCCTGGTTTCGTCTTTCAGTCTGTGGGTAACTTCTGTGAGGGATGTTATGAAGGATTTAGTTTTAAGAGTTTTATGATAGTTACTCCGGTCGGTTATGTCATTTTGATTTATATGGAGTTCCAAAAGATCCTTCTCCACTTGCTTCAACCACAAGAATCCAGTAGCTTTGCCCTTCTTTTTATTATAGATATCTTTTGTGAAAAACTTTAAAAAACTTTAACTTCTCTAATTTGAAGTTCTGGTCTTCCATTGTTGAAGATGATCTCTCCAAGATACTTGAATTGTTTTGTTACCTTTATCTTCCCATAATTATTCTTCACTGTTTTCTTTGCTTACTTTTCTTGGTGGTCATCATTTCTGTTTTCTGGAAAGAGATATGCAGTCCTGTCTTCTCAGTTATTTCTTCTAATCCATTAATATCTATTACAGCTTATTTATCTGTCTCAGCTAAGAGCGCTTAATCGTCTGCAAAGGAAAGATATCTGGGTATTTTGTTCCAATTACAGCACAAGAGTAGTTGCTAGAGAGTCGTAATTATCTTGTACAAAACCACATTGAACAGCATAGGTGATAGACCTTGCCCTTGTCTCAATCCTGTCTTTAACTAAAAGGGTTGGCTAATCACTCCTTGGCATTGAACTTTCGATTTGGTTTTGGTAAGCATTAACTAGATAGGATTTATTGTTTTTTGATAAACTTCATTTTCTCTCAATATCTCGATCAGTGCTTCCCTGTCAACCAGATCATAAGCCTTTTTAAAGTCAAAAAAAGAGATGGAAATGTCTTTTGACCACACAGTGAAATATTTTATGATAATTTTCAAGCTTAATATCTGTTCCAAGCAAGAGCTCCCACTCCTGAAGTCTCCCTGGTACATTCTTTGTTTTCGATCAATTTGTGGTTCTAATCTATTAAGCAGTACTTCAGAGAAGATTTTGTATGCGACAGGTAGAAGTAATATGCTTCTATAGTTTTTCATGTCTATTTTCGCTTCTTCTTATATAATAGATGTATCTATGAGGGTCATCCAATAAGTAACGAGACAAATTATTACTGCTTAAAACTGGTTTATTCAATCAGTACAAAACTTTAACTTTGATTACTTTTCAACATAATCCCCAGCAACATTTATACGCTAGTCCCATCTTCCTACTAACTTGTAAATGCCCTTGGCAAAAAATTCTTTGGCTTGATCACAAAGCCACTTTTGCACATGATTTTTGATCTCTTCATTGGATTGAAAATGCTTCCCTCTTTAAGGGGTCTAACAAATGGAAGTCTGATGGAGTGAGATCGGGGCTGTAGGGGAAATGTGGAAGGATCTCCCACCCCAGTTTCTGAAGTTTTTCTTCTATCAGCTGTGCCGTATGTGGACTGGTGCCATAAAGCAAAATCATGCCTTCAGTCAAGAACCCTCGGCGTTTTATTTGAATTGCAAGTCTTATCTTGTTTTCCAGCATGCCATTTAAGAACTGGCTGTCAAGAAAATCACAATAAATTGGTCCCAGAAAATCCCTGAATACCGTAAGCATGACTTTACTGGCAGATGGCTGGGTCCTGAATTTTTTTTGAGTGGGAGAAGTCATACGCTTCCACTCAAGGCTCTGTCGTTTTGACTCTGGCTCATAGTGGTGGATCCATGTTTCAACACATGCAAAAATTCTTTTGAAAAAACCTTCTTCTTCAGCCTAATATCGATTTTTCAACTGTTGACTGATTTGAAGCCAGGTTTCTTTGTGAGCGTCTGTGGGATGTCTGGGCACCTATCTCGCGGAGGTTTTCTTGTACTGCGGCTTGTTGTGAATTATGTTATGCACAGTTCCAACACTCGCATTTACTTTTTCACTTATCAGTAAAACAGTGATACACCTATTGTCCCAAATTAACGCATCAATCTGAGATGAAGCTGGGAGGAAGTCCTATCTTCGACCAATCCTCCACTGAATTGCACGTCAGAAACTTTTGTACGGCCACTTTAAAACTATTCAACCCAATTGTAAACGCTCAAAAGATTTAAACTATTGTCTCTGTACACTTTTAGCATTCTTTCGTGGATTTTACTATCTTTCTCATCCTCCACGAATAAAAATCTGACCACGGCAAGTTGTTCTTCAACGGTGCAATTCTCAAGCAGACTCGCCATCGTTAAGTGAGTAAATTGGAGGTTATGTTTACAAAATATGATTGAACAGCATATCATATCAGATGTCATTGCAAGTTGCAAACTTTATGTCCTGAAAGATTCATTTGGATCAATTGAGCCGTTTTTGAGCAATAGTAATTTGTCTCAATACTTATTGTTGGTATGGCCATAGTATCTATGCCACTATCCAATCCTATGGTATCCTCAATTCTCCCAGCTTTTTTGGAATATTTTCATCAATTCAATAATGAAATCGTCATTTTAGCCCAGTCAATAAAGGTTTTATGTTGCAACTAATTAGGGGAAAGCTGAATTTTTGCAGGGTGTTAGTATATAAAGTAAACAGAAAGTCCCAACCCCCACCCCTTCAGCAACATTACAAGAAAAGAACTCTGGTTATATGCCGACAGCTCGAAAACTGATCATGATACTGGGGTGTTCTTTTTTTTTTATTTTACTCCTAACAACAACAAACAAATTATGTTATATACACTTTTTATGTAGATAGCTTAGTTTCGCCATAATACTTAATCATGTACAGAAAACTGTCACTACAAAAAACAAAAAGTAACTCCAACAAATCTTAAATTTTTATCATTATGTCTTGGGAACAATGTAATAACATAGATTTTCAGGTTATTACTTCCAAAGTACATTGTTTTGCTATAAAAGTTTATAGTTTACTATAAAAATCATAAAAAAATATTAAAAGATAGTCTTCCTCAAAATATCTTCGAGTTTAAGGGAGAGAGGGGTGAAAGTCGTACATTGTTAGCTGTTCGATCTCGGAACTCGAAAAATGTTACTTTTAGCACATATATACATAAAACAGCAAAGCTAATTTGCAACAAATTTCATTTTATTCCTTTCCTTCCCATATTATAATTTTAGAGCTGTGGAATAATAGATTTTTTACTTGAGGTAAATCGTAGTTCTCCGGAATAACTCGTTTGTCGGTACTCATTTGGCTATAACTCCAAAACTATTTGTCCGATCCAAATTTTTCTTTTACCGGACTTTATCAAAATTAGATAAAACGGTTCTTATAGTCAATTTCACCAGCTTTAAGATGAAAAAAGTAAATTTTGAATAGGACCAATAGTTTTGAAGTTATAGCGATAAATATGCCGAAAAAAATGAGAATTTCATAACAGTGCGGGTTTCTCAGCGTTCTAGCATGTCTTCATATATATATATATACATATATATATATTTATGTATATGAGCACTAATAGTAAATTCAACCAGCTTTCAGATGGAAAAAGAGAAATTTGAATCGTACAAATAGTTCCTGAGTTATAGCCAAATGAGTATCGACAAACTAGTTATTCCGGAGAACTACGATTTACCTCTAGTAAAAAATCTTCTTTTTTTCCCTCTCCTTTTTTTTTTTTTTTTTTTTTTATAGGAGTTTTCCACTAATGTGGTTTTCCTTCCCCTAAATATCCCTCAGGATCCTTCTCCAACCTTCCCTGTCCAAGGCCTGTTCCTCTGTTATGCCATGTCCCATCAGGCTTTCTTCAACTCCGTCTCTCCACCTCACTCTGGGTCTTCCCCTTCTCCGTCTTCCATCCACTTCCATGTCCATTATCATCTTCGGTAATCTTCCTGGAGGCATTCTTCTCACATGCCCGAACCAGCTGAGTCTTTTTTCCTCAATGGTCAATAGGATATTCCTATTTATCCCCATCATTTCTCCGATATCTTCGTTTCTAATTCTTTCTCGTCTGGATTTCCTCGCTCCTCTTCTCCAGAAGTCCATCTCAGCTGCTAGTAGTCTTTTCCGTTGCCTTACATTGATTACCCATGTCTCAGATGCATATGTCGTTATAGATTCGAATATTGATTTATATATTAGGATCTTAGTACTGGGTTGTATATTTGAGCTCCAGAGAACACCATTTAGCATTGCTGTGACTTTCCTTCCTTCTCCTATTCTTCGTTCAATATCGCTGGTGGAAGTGCCTTCATCAATAGGAATTCTCAAATTATTCCATCGTTCCCGTCATTTCCTTCCTCAATCCACGCGAAAACTCCTAGTTTCCTCATTCATTTTTCCTCAGTTTGATTATGGTTGTGTAGTGTATGGGGGCCTCTCGGTGGGTCTCCGGGACAGATTACAACGAATCATGAATAGTTTTATTAGATTTGTTACCGGTACCCCGAGACGTTCACATGTATCGCACCTCTATACTGCCTTGGACTGGCTCTATCCATCCTCCCGTAGACAATATTTCCTGGGCACTTTCCTGTACCAAGTCATTAATAACCACTGCCCACCCTACATCCATAACCTGTTGAAATTCAAGTCTTCCATCCACTTCCAACTCACAACAAGATCACGTTCCTCTGACCTATATACTCCCCTCCACCGAACGGCATTATACCAACACTCCTTCCAAGCTCGATCCACTACCCTCTGGAACTCTATACCTTCTGAAATAAGACATGCTCCTTCCTTAAACTCATTCAAAACTCTCCTATTCCAATATCTCCTTAAATCCCAAATAGACGCCGCCAATATGTGTAATAATTAAAAATCCAATCAGTCAATCTCAAGTAAATCCAATATCAATGAATTATTGGATAATTGGCAAATGATCAATTATTGGTAAATTTTATCAATTTTAGATCATTTGTCTGTCTAAAAATTGCTTTTATTTTGTCTCATATAGCTATATAATATAAGAGGACAGTAAGTAGATGTGTAAATATATATTTTCAGGTATTTGTAAATATTTTGTCTTATTAATATTCAAATAGTTAACTTTCTTTCTTTTTTTTCTCTCTCTCTATAGGTTTTCCTTTCTATTCACCATATTTGTTTTATTTCATGAATTTATTTATTTATTTATTATTATTTTTTTTTTTTATTTTTTCATTTTTCTGAATGCATTGTAATTATTATATTAGCATATTAGTATTATGATTTTTTTTTTTTTTTCTTTTCTCATGTATACATTCATAGTTTTTATGTTATTATGTTTATATTTTTTTTTTATTTAATTTTTTTTTCCCTATAAAAAAGCTATGCTGCAATTACTGATGCTTTTAATTTTTAAATTACATGCCAGACAATTGTACTTCTAACTGTACATTATTGTTATTCTTAGGGGACAGTAAGTCCCAGAATAAAGTTTATTTTTTTTCATTTCATTTCATTATTGAACGTTGATCCCAGATATTTAAACTTTTCTACTGTTTTGATACCTTTTTCAATTGGCAAGGTATCTGTCGAGGTGCCAAGATGCTCTATTTATTATAATTAATATTCATTGGGGATTTCATTTCCCTCTCCTACAGCTCTAAAATTATAATATGGGAAAGAAATGAATAAAATGAAATGAAAATGGCCCTGCTAGGACCTGCAGCGAGGTGTCCACTACTCTTTCAACGCTCTCTATGAATCCATTATTTAACGGTATGCGTTATGAGACACATGAAACCAAGAGGCTGTTGGAAGGATGAAGTGGTGAGAGATGCGACGAGGTTGGGAGTTAGGAACTGGAGACTCACTGCAGGTGACCAGGAGAAATGAAGGGAGATAATTTGGAAGACCAAGAGTCATACCAACCTGTAGCCATCGAGCAAGTATGATGGTTCCATACTGTTGTCTTTTTCCAAGGTTTAAGAGCAGTTAAATAATAGTCCATAGAACAAAGGGTTCAGAACGTTTCTGTTAAGCTCTATTCCAGAAGTATTGCTTTAATTTGGCCTCCATTTATTTATTTTTTTTTATACACTCCTTTCAAGAGAATGATTACTAAAACTGGAATGATACTATCTTTTTATTATCATAATATTTTTTTTAATTAATTTATTATTACTTTTTTTCTTTATTATATTATTTTTTTTTCCTTTGATATCTTTTAAAAATATATTTCCAAGAAATAGTATTAACTTCATATTGAAAGAAAGTTCCATTAATGCTTGTTAGTGAAATATTTGATATCTAATGACAAAATGATGATCTTCAAAAAGCTAAATAATATTACAGACTTTATCAATGATATTTATAATTCTATGTTTATTGCATTTTAAAATCTTCTTCTTCTTCAATCGGTACAACAACCCATTACTGGGTCCTGGCCTCCTCAAGCAGCTTCCACCAGTTTAATCAGTTAAGTGCAGCTGCTCTCCAATTCTGTACTCCGAGCAGGGTTCTAGTATCTTCTTCCATACCATCCACCGATCAAAGCTAAGGGCGACCTCTCAGCCGTGTTGCATGTTGGCGCTCATGCAGAAGTTTATTTATTTGCATTGTTAATCTTATCTCATTTGAAAATTCAGTTTTGTAATGAAAGTCATTTTAGGTTGAAGAAAAAAGTACATTGATGAGAATTATAAAAAAAATCTAAAATATTTATCATGTGCATTTCACTTCTCCTGTATTTTAAAACTATTGGTACCATAAGAATAGAAAATATAAAGAAAACTCAATTGTCTCCTAAGAGGTATACTTTCTTAATTGAAGCATTGCTATGTTGAAGTAACATGACATAACTGAACTTACCAATTACTATACTTATATTCTTAAGTTTTATCATATGAAGAATATAGAGCTCTTACTGAAACAACTCCTAACACTGCTCCTGAACCCATATTTGCAGCACTGAATGTTGATCCAATCATGAGAAAGAATGCCCATATTCCAGTATAAATTAACTCCTGTAACAAAACGGTGATGAAAAACATGCATCCATATATTGGTATAAAATTAGTACCAATAAATTTAAACTCTTTTACACACATAAAATAGTTAAAATTTTTTGTTACCATGAATATATTTTTTTTGTTTTTGTTTGAATTTGGCAAACTGAGATACATGATCTAATATCAATAAACACTAGTAAATATCTCAGCTGCATTAAGTATCATATATATTTTATGGAAATCACCAATCTATATTAAAAGGGCATTAAATCCACTGAGCGTGAAACAGTGAAATTAACTTAAATTCATGACAATAAAATTATTAATTAATTTTTGAAAAAATAAAGTATTTGAGAAAGAATAAACAATTATCGTTTGTCATATGTCAAAACTAAAAGAAACTTATTGATTAATAGTTTAATCATAATGATAGCAAAAAACAGGATAATTTATAAACCAGTTATTAGGTTGATGCAAAAATAATGCAGGTTTTTGGTATTCAGTAAAAACAAGCCACAATTTAACTTCAATAAAACATATTGAATCAAAATAACTTCCATTACAATTTATACATTTTTACCAACACACAATTAATGCATTAATCCCAGAAGAGTAAAAAGTAGAGTCTCTGGAATCAACAAACTCTCGAAATGAATTTTCAATGTCTTCCTGGGATTTGAACTGCTTCTCGCGCAGAAAGTTGTCCAGATGTTTAAAAAAGTGAAAATCTGTAGGTGAGAGATTGATTGGGTGAGTATGGAGGATGTGGTAAAGTCTCGTAACCCAACTCATGAAGACGTTTAATTGTCTGCCATGCGACATGTGGACGGGTGTAGTCGTGAAGAAGGATTGGCCCTATCCGATTAACTAATGCTGGGCACAAACGACGCTGTTTCTGGTTTATCTCATTAATTTCATTACAATACTTTTCAGCAGTGATGGTTTCACCTGGATTGAGGAACCTGTAATGAATGAGTCCTGCAGATGACCCATTCACTCCTCAAAATTTTTATTATTTATTCATCATAACGACATGTTTCGGATTACATTTCCCATCATCAAACTGCAATATACATGATTATTTTATATAATAAATTTTCATTTTACTTAACGAAACATTCCACTATATTAATATAATTTAGCTTTTTTTAATCACAGTGCTTTCACTAGGTCAATTCAACTAATTTATTTTAGCCTATCCTGCTTTTAGGGTTCAACGGTTTATTTCTATTTGTTTTTTAATTAATTGCATTATTTATTGTTTTGTTTTTGTTTTTTTTAAATAGACAAAAATAGAAATAGACCGTTGAACCATAAAAGCAGGGTAGGTTTAAATAATTTAGTTCTAAGAGAATTGACCTAGTTAAAACACTGTGATAAAAAAAGCTAAATTACATTAATATAGTAGAATGTATTATTACGAATACATGTATATATATTAGTTATACATTATCTATATACATAAAAATGAATGTGTGCCTGTCTGTCTTTACTCGATAGATTAAATTAATAGGTATATCCCCGGGAAGGTTTTTAAAATTTTTTTTTTTTAAATCAGAGTTAGGGTTCTAGGTGCTCCCGAACAAATATTCCAAAAATATCAAAATAACATTTATTTTTTATAAATACTACTTTATTGCAGGTGTTTGTAAACAATTACCGATAAAACATATGTTCTAAATTAATCTATATCTATTACTATTATACAGGGTGTCCCGAATTCAAAAGGCAAAACTTCAGGAACTTAAAGGGGACCGAGAAACTAAGACAAAAAGTCCTTTAGAGATTTGCTCGTTTTTGCTTAGTTTTAGAGAAAATCGCAAAAAAAGAAACAAAACAAAAATGTTACAGGTAGCGATTACCACCTGTCAAAGTTCGTCAGGCTAGGCAGTGAGATATGTAAACTCTTAATGTTATCCTTCACATGTTTTATTTGTTTACATTTTGGCTTCCTTCTAGGATTTTAATTCCTAAATCAGTCTTCAGTCAGTTACTCAGATATTTTTGTGTGAATAGCATCAGCCACAATGCCGTATACTTATTTTAATATTGAACATGCTGATATGATTTTTGAGTATGGTTTCTGTAACGGTAATGCTTTAGAAGCGGTGTGGGAGTATGCATGCCGATTTCCAAAAAGAAGAGTGCCTAATCGACGAGTCTTTTCGTTAACTTTTAATAGACTACGAGAGACTGGGTCATTCTTTATACGTAATGGAGGCGACCAATTCCAGGCAGCAATAAGAGCAGATTATCGGAGAAGAAATTGTGTCCAACGCCACTTCGATAACAATCCTCAGACTAGCATCCGAAGAGTATCTGCTACATTAGCAATATCGCGGCAAGCAATATGGCGAACTTTAAAAGGTAAAAATCGCTACCCATACCATCTTCAAAAAGTTCAGAATTTATTACCTCAAGATTATGTCAAGAGATTGAATTTTAGTAACTGGTTTCTTGACAAAATTCACGATGATAATTTATTTCCATTAAAAATTATATGGACCAATGAAGCTACCTTTACAAGAGGAGGAACTGTTATTGTTAATAAAAAAAAATTGTTAATCAAAGAAATTATTATGTATGAGCTCTTGAAAATCCCAGAGCTATTAGAGAGAATAGGTTTCAGCATGAATTTGCTATTAACGTTTGGCTTGGAATTTGGAACGAATTACTGGTGTGACCATATTTTTTACCTGGAAGATTGAATGGTTTTTACACATTTTTTGGAGAACAACTTTTTTAATTATTTAGATGACATTCCCTTACAGCAGCGGATTGAAATGTGGATCCAACTCGATGGATGTTCAGCTCATTATAGCAGAGTTGCTCGAGCATGGCTGGATATAAATTATCCACAACGATGGATTGGACGTGGAGGATTAGTACCTTGGCCACCCAGATCACCTGATATGACACCCATGGATTTCTTCGTTTGGGGGACCTTGAAGCAGAAAGTTTATTTGGTGTCAATCAACAACTTTTTTGAGAGCAATTAAGAGACCGAATCAAAGATGCAGTGCACCAAATATCATCAGAACAATGTTTAGCTGCAATTTATCAAGTGAGTGCTAGATGTAATGCTTGCATTGGTGCAAGAGGACAACATTTTGAGCAATATTTACATTTAAAAGAACATAACATAAATATAAATGTAAATAAATAAGTATAACAATGAAAACTTGTTTTGTTTCTTTTTTTTTTTTGCGATTTTCTCTAAAACTAAGCAAAAACGAGCAAATCTCTAAAGGTCTTTTTGTCTTAGTTTTTCGGTCCCCTATAAGTTCCTGAAGTTTTGCCATTTAATTTTGGGACGCCCTGTATAAAAGGACTTGTGATCACTAACTGCAAAAACTACTGAACCATTCTTTACCAAATCTTAACTACATCATCTTCATAGTTAAAGAAGGTTTAGCATTAAGAAAATTTACATATTTTATATTACATTGTTGCTAAAAAGCGATAAATATGTGGTACGCAGTGAATTTTGAAAATTGATCGATATGTGGCAAGTGCCATTTATAACAAAAAATACCACCAATATTTCTCCTTAGCGACGAACCATACAAACATATAGTAAGAGAAATAAAAGAAAATGTTATCAATGAATTTTTAGTTAAAAAGTGTGACCGAAAACTCAAAATAACCTTGACAACAACACATGACTTTAGATCATTGACAAAATATTATGACACACACCACAAAAAATACTACTCATATGTGAACCCAGAGGAAAGAAACCTATCCGTTATTAGGTGTGCCTTACTCGCTTACCAATGAAGAGATTCAGGAATTACTGACCCCCACTTACCCTTTTATTAAGGTCCTTACGCTTAATAACAGATACAGACAACCAACCTCTCTTTGTGCCATTGAACTGGTGAATAATGAGGCAGGTATGAATATCTTCTTCCTCAAGTCACTGTTCCATACCATACTAACGGTGGAACCCCGTAAAATTTCTACCCAAGTAGCTCAATGCGGAAGGTGCTTTAGGGTAGGCCATACTAACATTACTGTAGGATGGACCCGCGATGTGGGAAGTGTTCTGAGGGCCACCTCACATCCAACTGCACTAACAACATTCAGGTTATATATATTGTAGTGATATTTCGGAGTCGAGATAAATTGTAATTTAAAAACAATTCAAGTTTGAATTTGGCGCCAGCGAGAGTTCGCCGCCGATCTAATTGTTACGTGGTTTTTGTGTATAAATTTAAATTGAGATATGTTAAAGATTATTAGGATTTTTAAAATGTTTATTACAGTATAATTTGAATTTTGTATATTTTATTTTAAGTTAAGACATAATAAATATAAAGGCCATGATGGAGCAGTTTTGGCCGTTAACGGGTTTTTTGAAAGGACGCTTGGGGTTTGGCGTCTTTTTAGCTCACTCTGTTCCTGTATCCCGATGAAACAACACCCTCTCTTTTTAGCCGCTCTCTTCTATCGAACTTCGAGGCGACAACACCTCTTGCTCCCATCTCTCGGAATTTGAAACATCACATCTATCTGATATTTAAAAAGTCACATGTGTGAAGAAACAACAAATTATACTAGCAGTCTGGATGAGAGGAGTGTTTGAATAAGCTGGCGAAGGAAGAAAAAAAAGAAGGAAGTTTCCTGCAAGAAGGATAAATTGGGGAACATTTGGGTTGTGAGAACCTACAGTCACATTGAGAAGAAAGAAGGTATTTAATTATAACTACGTTAATTAAAAAACGTAATATAATTGTAAAATGTTTTTATTTCTTTATTTGAAAAATATATTCTTGAGTCAAAATCGTTATCTTTGAAAAGCTGAACCCTTGCTATTCCCTCAAAATTTTATTTACAAATTAAATTAACTTCAAAATAATAGAAATTTCAGTAAAATAACCTTTATCAACAAAGAAATAAACATAACAATATATATATATATATATATATATATATATATATATATATATATATATATATATATATATATATATAAAACCTGTGTGAACTGTAGTGAAAATCACAGCCCGAGGTACAGAGGCTGTATAGCCTTCACACAATATAGAGCCAGGAATATAAACAAACCACGGCTATGAAACCTTCACACACACAAACAGTGACAAACAACCCACTTCCAACACAAACGTACAATCCCATACCACTCAACCTCCACAAAATACACAACATAAATTCCCCAGTTCCTCTACTAGATCCATACCCAAAATACAAACTATTCTTAATAATAATATTTCTCGATCCGAAACTAGCTGATGAACCTATTACTGTTCCACATCCAAACATTCTGACTAACCTCTTAAAACCGGTAATACCACAAATTAAACAATTTTTCATGCAGTATATTTTACCAGTAAGTAGTTTGGTTACTAGCCTCATGCCAGGAAGAACGCCATAGTACTCCTTTTTTACAATAGGGGGAAGCCCAAGCACGGACCAGACAGTTATCGTCCAATAAGTCTCCTCCATGCACTGGGGAAACTACTGGAGAAGATTATCGAGAAGCGTCTCTGCTCACATTTAGAAGACAACGATGTAATGCCGCAACATCTGTTTGGCTTCAAGCCCCACCACTCAGCAACACACCAAGTCTAACGAATCATCGAAGCAATTTACCATGGCTTTGAGAAAAAAAAATTTAACACGGGAGTATTCCTAAATGTGGCAGCAGCATTCGACAGGGTGTGACACCGTGGTTTACTACACAAGCTGAAGAAGACTTGGCCTCCACTCTACCTTTTCAGTATCAAAAAATCATTTCTGACTAACAGGACATTCCAGGTAAGAATAAACAATTCTATCAGAGAGAGAAAAGTTATCCTGGCCGGAGTACCCCAAGGTGCCATACTCAGTCTTCTTTTATTCAATCTTTAGAGTGTTCAGTTAATCCCCAATATGATGAGGACACAATTATTGCTCAGTTCACCGATGACACAGCACTCCTGTCCCAAGATGACGACCATCACGAAGCCATCAGGAAACTTCAGAGTGACCTTAACAGTGTCTTGATATGGTTCCGGAAGTGGAAACTTCAGCTAAACCCATCGAAGATGGAAGCAAAAATCTTCACCTTACGTCGTTTCAACCTCACTGAACTGATTACACTTCGACTCGATAACCTCCCAGTTCCCTGGAATCCTAAAGACCAGGCAGTACGTTACCTAGGAGTACACCTTGACACCAGATTGAATTGGAGATTACACACAAACTACATCTTACAACAAGCTAATGCAAGACTTAAACTTTTGTATCATCTTTTAAATAGAAAATCATTACTTCGACACAGTAATGACTATCTTAGTATACAAAACCATGTTGCGGCCCCTACTGACCTATTCCTGTCCTGTCTGGCACAACACTTCAAAATTAACCAAAAAGAGACTACAGACATTCCAAAACAGAATACTGCGTATGGCGGTTAACACACCTGATTTATAAGGACTTCCCAGCTTCACCGGGAACTGGGAGTTGATCGACTCGAAGAGGTCTTTAACAGGCTCACAAGGCAACACTCTGGAGTATAACCTTGGAACCTCCATATCAAGAAGATTAAAGCCTAGGGCTTACCAAGATTAACTTGGATTATAACATTTTCTTTTCTTCAAACAGTTCATGGATAATACATGCGGGTCAATCCATTTCAAATCGCCCAGGCAGTGTTGCTCAACATTTTTAATTTTCCTGATTCTTTTATTATGGGTTCCCTATAGGTATACATTAACAAAACTTCAATTGAAAAAAATTTGCAAGCCATAGTTTTTATTTGGCAGCCATTTTAAAATGATGATTTAGTGAATTTTATGAAAAAAATAAGTTTGCGGAAAATTTAATTCCGAAGTCATTTTTAAAGATATCAGAATAATTTAAAAACTAGTGTGTTCAGCGTGAAGTAGCCTTCAAAAAGACATTAATTTAATTCCGCTATCATGCAAGAAAGTGGGTCAAAACCATTCTCTACCAGGTATGCAAGTTTAAAATGTCGTTTTAATTCCAATAGAATGCGCTCTTAGCCTATTGAAGGATTTGCTTATCTCTAAACGCTATTTTGTTTGTTAGTCATTTGTTTACAAAAGTCAGTTGTTTTTAAGTCGTTTACGTGGACGTATCATACCTTTCTTTGGTGTTAAAAATGTCTAATTTTAAGCCAAATAAAGAGCATTTGCGGCATGTCATGATTTTCTTATTTAATCAAAAGAAAAAGGCATCTGAATGTCATCGAATTCTTGTTGAGACTTATGGCGATGTTGCTCCAACCGTCAGGACATGTGAACGTTGGTTTCAAAGTTTCAAACGTGGTGATTTTGATATTACTGATCAAAAACGAGAAAATCGACCAAAAAAGTTTGAGGACTTCGAATTGCAATCTTTATTAGACGAAGACAATACCCAAACCCAACAAATGATGGCAGAACAGTTGAATGTCATTAGGCAAGCCATTTCCGATCGCCTGAGAGCTATGGGAAAGATTCAAAAGGTTGGAAAATGGGTTCCACATGAATTGGACGAACGACAGATGGAAAAAAAAAAACTGTGTGCGAAATGCTGCTTTTACGCCACGAAAGAAAGGGTTTTTTTTTTGGCATCGAGTTGTAACTGGCGATGAAAAATGGATTTATTATCAGAATCCTAAACGAAAAAAATCATGGGTAACGCCAGGACAACCATCCACATCGAGTGCAAGACCGGATTGTTTTGGGAAGAAGACTTGTGTGTGTGGTGGGATCAGAAGGGAGTAGTCTACTACGAGCTTCTCAAACCCGGCGAAACAGTCAATACCGAGCGCTACCGACAACAAATGATCAATTTGAGTCACGCATTGATCGAAAAAAAACGCCCAGAATGGGCTCACAGGCACGCCAAAGTCATTCTTCAGCATAACGCTCCTGCACATTCAGCCAGATTGACTAAGGAAACGATTTCTTCGCTTGGTTGGGAACTCCTACCCCACCCGCCGTATTCACCTGACCTGGCGCCTTCTGATTATCACCTCTTCTCATCGATGGGACACTCATTGGCGGAGCAACACTTCAACAATTTCGAAAACGTACGAAAATGGCTCGATGAATGGATTTCAAATAAAGATGAAGCATTCTTTTGGAATGGTATCCATATATTGCCCGAGAGATGGACAAAATGTGTAGAAAGCGAGGGTCAGTACTTTGAATAAAATATATTATACTTTTTTTTAAATTACTGTGTATATATTTTAAGAAATAAACGACATTTTAAACTTGCATACCTGGTAAAAGCCCTAAAAAAAATTAAAAATTGTTACTTTTTAAGACCAAAAATTTTTAGGAAGGAGAAGAGACTTACAAGTAATATTTTATTTCTGTGTTGAGTACTCATGATACTACCAGAAGCAAAAGTTTTAGTCTTGAGAATGAACTCCTTTTTCTTCTATGGCTATTCAAAAATGGCTAAAATCACGTTAATGCCAATTTTCGTTGGTCAATATCTGAAAAGGGACCGGATGAAAACAAGTGAAACTTTCATGAAATGTTCTTCATACTAATAAGAATACTCCACAAAAAAATTATGACTGAGACTCAACTACGTTTTGAGTTATAGATCTATGAATTTCAATAAAAGCGCTACCTTTTTAATACACTCGTGCCATGCTAAATTAGCAACTATTGGCTTAAAATTATCTTAAATTTATCAATTAATATTTAGAGTATTAAAATAATCAAGTTAGTCTGTATTAATATGCAATACTTTTGCATAACATTTTATTTTACCATTATTTTTATTCAATTTGAAACATTAAAATTATCTTAACTGACTAGTTAATGATGCTTAAATCATTAAATTAGCAATACACTTTATTGCTTCAATTGAAGCAAAATACACGGGAAAAACCGGACGATCAGTAAATCAAAGAGTAAATGAACATATAAGAGCATACACTAATAAGACCCAAAATTCCAATTTCGCTATCCATCTAAATGAAAATAACCACAAATTTAATAAAGACTCGGGAGTAAAAATATTACATCAAGTAGAAAATAGCCTAAAATTAAATACTTTTGAATCACTAGAAATAATAAAATCGTTTAAAACCGATCCAGATTTTTGTTTAAATGATCAGATTAACATATCCAATAGCCCCATTTTAAATTTATTTCCCATAGGAACGAAAAAAAACCCAATGAGTCATAAGGGAAACCCCGTTGTAAATCTAAAACTTAACCTACCTGCCCCCCCTTTTACTTCTCACAAATTCAGTGTTTTAGTTACCTCGAAGGTGAGTGCCTATGCTTGATTTCTTGTCTTATCTTTTTAAAAAACTTTAGTATATTTAATTTATGTAACATAGTACTGATGTGTTGAAAATTTTATTGTATGTTTTAGAACTGAAGATGAATGTTTAGCATTCGAAACTAGTTTTCAAATAAAATAATCTCAATAGAAGTGGCATTTAATTCATCAATCCTAATTGTATTGATCCTTCTATATCATCATGCGTACCTCAAGTGACAAGTATGTTTGTAACTTAAAACCCTTCGTTAAATGTCAACTGACCCAGCAGTTCACATGTTGCAACAAGTTAATGTGAGTTTTACAAGTTTAAACTTGAACTCTTCCATCTGCAACTGCTAGTACAGTCTACATATTTTCTGTCATGTCACCCACCACTTGCTGAGACATGAACATGAAATTGACAATCTACCTGATGAAGTAGTTTTCAAACAGTTTTTGCAAACCGATAGAGCTGAGCTCATAACACAAGTAATGCCCACTGAGGAGTTTCTGCATTCCCTTGTTGATAAGCTTATGCTTTTAAAATCCCAACATTTCATATCAAAAGCTCAACATTTTAAGGAAACTAAAGAAAACTTAGAAGATAACCAATGTTTAGTGATCTGTGATTTTGCTGAAAACTTTACATTTACAGTGCAGGATGAAATACAAAGTTTTCATTGGACTAATACACAAGCAACTCTGCATCCGTTTGTAATATACTACAAAAAAGAAGAAAAAGTTTGTTGCAAATCTATTTGTTATTAGTGACCACCTAAATCATAACACAACAACTGTATCCACATTTCAACAACACCTCATCAGGGAAATTAAGAATATTATACGAAATATTGAAATGGTTGTATACTTCAGCGATGGCGCAAGCAGCCAATACAAAAATAAGAAAAATTTTGTCAATGTCTGCGAACACAGAAACGATTATGGTGTGCAAGCCGAGTGGAATTTCTTTGCCTCATCGCATGGAAAGAATTCTTGCGATGGGATTGGCGGAACAACAAAGCGAGAAGTAACACGAGCATCCCTCCAAAGGCCTTATACAGATCAAATCTTGACCCCACAAGACATGTTTAAATACTGTCGGGACAACATCACTGGAATCAAATATATTTTTGTTCCTTCAGCTGAAATTGAGGAAATGGAAACAAAACTGACGGAGAGATTTAAATACTGTTTACCAGTGAAAGGTACAAGAGGCTATCACAGATACGTTCCCTTAAGTAACAATCAAATAAGGTGTTTTGTTACTTCCAAAGGCTCGAGCTTTGATGATCATCAGACTTCAATATTATGAGGAGTTAAGACTTGGAAAAGTTGAAAAAAAATGTGAAGATAACAATGAAATTTTGGTGCATTTCTTTCATCCTTCTAGACCGAAAACTGCCTTTCAACTGTCAAAGAATAATACTGCGTGGGTACCTGCAAAGAATATAGTACGTAAAGTGACTCCATTGGAACTCACTACAGTGTCTGGAAGAACACACAACATAACTGATAAACTGTGCAATGAAATATCATGTTTGTTCAACTCCTTAATCAATATTACAGCTGGCCAATAGGTACAAACAGAGTTTAACACAAAAATCTAGAGAAAAACATTAGTGTATGTGTATTACGCCAGGGTAGTACATGAGACATATGAGTTAGTTAAGTTCAAGTATTCTACCTGGGGTTTTATTATTACTGTCCTTTCTTATTAAAAATAAGAGGTGATTAAAAGTGTATTGCTAATTTAATGATTTAAGCATCATTAACTAGTCAGTTAAGATAATTTTAATGTTTCAAATTGAATAAAAATAATGGTAAAATAAAATGTTATGCAAAAGTATTGCATATTAATACAGACTAACTTGATTATTTTAATACTCTAAATATTAATTGATAAATTTAAGATAATTTTAAGCCAATAGTTGCTAATTTAGCATGGCACGAGTGTATTAAAAAGGTAGCGCTTTTATTGAAATTCATAGATCTATAACTCAAAACGTAGTTGAGTCTCAGTCATAATTTTTTTGTGGAGTATTCTTATTAGTATGAAGAACATTTCATGAAAGTTTCACTCAGATATTGACCAACGAAAATTGGCATTAACGTGATTTTAGCCATTTTTGAATAGCCGTAGAAGAAAAAGGAGTTCATTCTCAAGACTAAAACTTATGCTGCTGGTAGTATCATGAATACTCAACACAGAAATAAAATATTATTTGTGAGTCTCTTCTCCTTCCTAAAAATTTATGGTCTTAAAAAGTAACGATTTTTAATTTTTTTTAAGGGTTTTTAGAGAATGGGTTTGACCCACTTTCTTGCATGAAAGCGGAATTAAATTAATGTCTTTTTGAAGGCTACTCCACGCTGAACACACTAGTTTTTAAATTATTCTGATATCTTTAAAAATGACTTCGGAATTAAATTTTCCGCAAACTTATTTTTTTCATAAAATTCACTAAATCATCATTTTAAAATGGCTGTCAAATAAAAACTATGGCTTGCAAATTTTATTTATTTATAATAAAATAGCATCTTCAGCCATGGCTTCACCCACTCTCATAAGTAAAGAACTTTTAAGAAACTAGCGGATGATAGACTGCATTATCAGTGCTTACAACTAAAGGCCCATAGTTCACATTTTTGCACACAATATCAACAAGCAAAGCATCAATATTTTGATTTGATAATTATTTTTATGCAGCAGCATCGATTTCATCGCTGGATGGATTTAAATTTTTAACCATAAAAGTATATGACAATGTGGCGAACCACATTTCCTCCACTCAACATAGTACATTGAAATTTTTTTATGGTAAGTTTTATCATCGCTTCACCTTCTTATATCTATAAAGATGATGTAGTTAAAATATGTTACTGATGGGTTCAGTACCATGGTTTACCATTGTAAACCCTATTGCGAAATGGTGCTAACGACATAGCAGTAAAATTTCAAACCACTGGGATCCACATGTCACATCATATATTTAAATCTTTTTTAATAATTTAATTGAATATAAGTAAATTTTATTATTACTTTTTAGCTCCATATAACACTGTACATTAGTAACCTCTCAAGCAGAATGGTGCTCACCACCTATTAGTCATGTTCAAATTTCATCGCTATCCACATACTATCGCTTTTTAAATGAAAAAATAAATCAGTAGATTTTATTATTGCTAAACCTTCCTGGAACTATAAAGATGACGTGGTTAAAATTTAGTACGGATTGGTTCAGTAGTTTTTGTGGTTAGTGATCACAAATGAAAAATGGGTTGTCCTTTTATAAATAGTACAGATAAAACACCACTAATAATAATGGAAATCAGAACCATTACTATCTTTACTTGGCTGCTTATTATAATTTTAAGAACAAATAAAACCTACATGAAAAAATAAAAAATATATGTAATAAAAGAATAAAACCTGAAATAAACATTATTTATATAGTTAGGCATCTTGATAAAAACAATAACATAAATTTAAAAATAATTACACGTTTTAAATCTACTTACGAATTTCAGCCAAGGTATCCTGTAAAATTTCTCAACCACATGAAAACAATAACAACCAAGTAAAATTCCTGTCACCCAGAAACCAAAGCCACATATGAGACTAGTAAAACTCATATACGCAACATGTGAATATACTGAAAAAGAAGCTGAAAGGAACACCAGAAGGTTGAGAACCTGCAAAAAAATAATAACAATAAAATAAATAATAATAATAAATAATAAAAGTAATAATAATATAATTATTAATAAAAAAGGCATCAAAATAGAATAGATATCATAACCAGTAAAAAAATAGTAACTGTTTCTACCTTAACATTCTCTTTTACATTAAATTATAACTGATTTTTGTTGCATTCGATATGCTTAAATAAACCTTGATATCAAAGTGTAAGAAAATCAGTTTTTTTTTGTTTGTTTTTTTTGTTTTTAAAGAAAATCATTTTACTGCTTGATTTAAATACAGGCTTTGAATAAATAACTAATACATAGAAAACACTCCCTACAAAAAATACTGTTTAAGTCCAATGATGTTATTTTATTTATTCTTTTAATTTTTTTCATTGATTACACTTCTAGTTGTGAAAATAAACTTATGTTAATTTAGTAATTAATAATCTATTCATGGTAAATAATCATAAGTATTTTATGTACAAGCCTAAAATTATATATAATGGTTCTAGTAACACATTATTCAAGTTTAAAACATATAAACATATGAGAGTCATTAGCCAGAATAACTAAGTGCAGTCTGCACCAGACCTTCATAGTCGAAAGATCGTCTTCACATACTGGCAGGATTGATAACGTAGGAGTAATAGTTAAATTTACCTGTTTTTATTAATTATTGTTTGTTTTTTGTTTTTGTTTTTTTTAGAACAGGCTGTATTCACTATTGGAGATGTATTTTCTTATAACTGTTTTTTCTTTCTCTTTTATGACCATACGTAGTAAGGTCCATAAGTTTCCAGCCTGTTCTGCTTCCCCTCCTTCAAACATGCCGGGACCTGCACGCCTATGCAAGTCCATGCCTGCTCACTCCATACTCATCGCCTGCACTTCCTCAGTCCTGTCAGTCAGTGTCCAACCTTGAAGGAAACTCTCCATTTTTACAATGTTCAAACTCGATTAAATTCTTTTGTAAAGAGGGTCTAACTCCTGTGCAAATTTAAGAGCGCTTGGATTGTGTATATGGGCAGTTCTTCCCCTCGTATTCCATGGTCGAAGAATGGGCAAAATTATTTAAGTTAGGGAGAGAACGTCTAGAAGATGACCGGTCGCCCATTGGAAGCTGTCACTTCTGAAACAATCCGACTTGTGGAATCTGAATTCCTGTCTGACCGTCGACTGAAAACCAAGGAAATAGCAGAGTGGTCGGGGCTATCAAAAAAAGGGGTTTTCAGGATCATTTTTTGGACTCAGTTGTAACTGGAGATGAGACAATGGTTCTATATTATGATCCACTCAGCAAAAGAGAGTCCATGGAATGGAGAAGACCAAGAGAAGCGCCTCCTTTAAATGCAAAAATCACGCAGTCAACAAAAAAGGTAATGGCCAAAATTTTTTGGGACTGTAAAGGAATACTACTGATAGAATTTAAAGAAATACCACAATGAATAGTGAGTATTTGATAGATTTTAAAGAAATACCACAATGAATGGTGAGTATTTGATAGATTTTAAAGAAATAACACAATGAATGGTGAGTATTTGATAGATTTTAAAGAAATACCACAATGAATGGTGAGTATTATGCAGCCCTACTTTACCGGTTACAAGAAGCCATTAAAGAAAAGAGGCAGGGGAAGTTAAACAGAAGTATCTGCCTCCTTCACTGATTTCCAAGGCCACTGTGAAGGACTGTGAATTCCAAGAAATCTCTCATCCACCCTATAGCCCAGACTTGGCCTCTAGCAACTTCTACCTTTTATCAAAGTTAAAATGTGACCTTCATCGGAGGCAATTTAACACTGACGAAGAGCTCCAAGCAGCAGTGGAAGAACATTTTTTTTAACAAAGGAGAAAATTATTTTTTTCATGGTATAGAAATGTTGCCAAAGCGTTGTATTAAGTGTGTTGAACTTAGAGGAGAACATATAGAAAAACATTAAGACCAGTTTTTTCATTCACCTTTCCTCCTATCCCAGGCCGGAAACTTATGGACCTTACTACGTATGTTAAGTAATATTTCAAATTAAAATAATATGCCACCATTTACATTCAATTTCTATTACAGGTGTTCGTTCTTATTATTTATTTATTTTTTCAAATTTCCCCCAAATACTCCATTTATCCATTATTATTTTATTCTCTTTTGATTTACATCGTTTGGGAGAATTATAAACAAAAACCTCTGACAGTAATTTATCAGCATTCACCTGGTGTGTGGAATAGTTTTTAACAGTGAAAATCCCTCATCCAAAAAATACTATAACATAATGGTAATTTTTTAAAATTCAAATTTCATGTTTAAAAAATTAATGACCGTAAAAAAAAAAAAAAAAAAAAAAAAAAAAAAAAAAAAAAAAAAAAAAAAAAAAAAAAAAAAAAAAAAAAAAAAAAAAAAAAAAAAAGGCTCAGAAGGTGTATAGAGATGGTATTCATCTATATATTTAGATTCAACAATGAGTGTTAGTTTTCATTAAACAACCAAAATTCACCAAAACTAATTTTGGTTGAAGTCAATTTGGTCATCAGATTTATTATGAAAGATCACCACAAAATTAAAGTTGATACTCCTAAGCAAGATAGAAACTGGGGCACTACTTAAGACTTTGGAGGGCTAATGTGCTGCCAAACACATTTACTTCAGTACCCATGCCAGTGGTTTCTATCCTAAAATATAACAAAAATATTTTTGAGCATAAGAAAAAAAGTCTAAACCCAACAGATACTAGTAGTTTATGAGGTGTTTCTTCCTGCAAAATGGATAACTTACATAATTCACAGATAATAACTAATTTAAAAAGATATGCTTATCATCATCATCATCGGAGCAGCTGCCCACCAGTATCTAAGTTGTAACTGCCAACTTAGATGGTCGGGTCAGTCTGCCACATGTCATTGGTCATATATTTTGTTATATCTCCGTTGATCTCGAGTCCCAGTTTTTTCTCCGCTGAATTTAAGGAGGTAAATGCGTCTGTCATTGCCATCAATGATCATCCAATAACACATATATCATCAGCATAAGCTAATATCTTTACGAATATTGTATAGATCGTGCTCTCTGTTTGAAAACGGGCTTCTCTTATTGCAAGTTCTACAGCTAAATTGAAAAGATTGCATCCCCCTGTCTTAAGCCTCGTTCACACTCGAATTCTCTGGAGAGATCTCCTTGCACTCTTACACAGCAGCTAGTGTTGGTCATAGCCATCTTGACCAGTCGTATCAGTTTCGGTGGGATACCTAGTTTTTCCATTGATATATATAATCTTTATCGGTGTACACTGTCATATGCTGCCTTGAAATCTATGAATAGCATGTGAATGTGGGAGTTAAACTCATTCATCTTCTCTAGGATTTGCCTCAGAGAGAATAATTAGTCAGTAGTAGAATTGCCCTTCATGAAGCTACATTTGTATTAACCTAATGCTCTATCTGAGAAAGGACCAAGCTTTGCAGAGAGTGAGAGAAGATCCGGAACGCAAAGAGAAGAAAACAATAATTCTATTCTAGCTTTATAGAAAATAAATTTTGTCTTATGTATAATTGTGTGTGACCATGTCGCGGGATGGATTGACTACCCCGAAGGGCCGCACTGCCAATGTAGTTTGCCCATCACTGCTCTAGGGCATCATTTTTCGTAAGTATAGGGTATATTATTCATGCCCTCCATTCCTCAGATATTAGTTCCTCTCTACATATTTTCATCATAATATTGTGTAGCCTTTTTAAAGCTTCTGGTCCTCCATGTCTAAGAAGTTCAGCCTGCAGACCATCAATGCCAGGAGCTATATTATTCTTCAATTTCATGATGGCATCAAGGACATCTTCATCTAGTGGCTCTATGTCTTCATAATGACATTGTTCATATTTCAAACTCTCTTCATCATCCAGCTTAAAGTGGTTCTTGTAGTGTTCTATCTGTCTTTCTAAGATTCAGGCTTTATCCGAAACTAAAGTGCCACCATTGCTTCTGATCTGAATTATTCTTGCCATATACACTTTCCTACCGTCATTTATAGTTTTTTAGAAATTCCTAGTGTCATTTTGCTCTTTCAATATTTCCAGATCTTCAATCTTCTTGTTTTCCCAAAACCTCTTTTTCTTTTTGTGGGTCTTCTTCTCCCTTGGTATTCCTCTAACAGGTTCCTCATTCTTTTCCCACTAATCATTCTTATTTTCAATGGCTGCCTGGCACTTTTCATCAAACCACGGTCTTGAGGTTTTTGGTTCTTCTCCTAAAATCACTTCGGCTGTGTATATTATATCTTCTTTCTAGGCTTTTCACATTTGATCAATGCTGTTTTCCATAGAACATACAGGTCTTCGCATACTTACATCAAGATTTTGATCATACAATTCTTGACTTTGGGGTTCCTTAAGTGAAGTAATATTATACTTAGTTACTCTCTCCATTCTGACTTTTCTCGCGTTCGATATTCGAGCTCAGAGAGTGGCTACTACCAGATGATGATCCGAGTCTACATCCACCCCCCTGTAAGTTCAGCTTATAGTATTAAAATATTATATCAGTAATAAATTTTACTTAAAATAGCCCCTGTTTTTTAAATTTTTTAAATAAAAAATTGGGTGAAATAACTTTTCACTTTTCACTTGGGTGAAATAACTTTTCTTAAAACTTGGGATGTGATAATTCTTTTTATGGAAAAGAACGGCAGAGGTACAGAAAGTTTGGAAACCACTAGCTTAAGTGGTGAATTATTTCAATTAATTAAATATAAGTAAAATTATGATGCTAAAATTCAAGATTATGAACACCTGCCAGTAGCAGAAGATTCCATATACATACATATATATATATATATATATATATATATATATATATATATATAATATATATATATATATATATATATAAAGCAATATAAAAACATAAGCAGTTAAGCAGTAAATAAGATAACGAGTGAATAGATTAATGAAAATCAATATCTTAAATGTTTTAAACAAATAAAAACCAGGCTCATACTATTGAATCATTGACTATAATTTTGATTTATTTTGAGTAATATCATGACAAGTATAAAACATTAACTAATTATATAAGATCTACAATTCCTTCTGTCAATCAACAAGGAAAGGACTCCAGGAATTCAGTATCATGAGGATATGCCTTCAAAGATAAGCAAGATTTTTCAATCCTGTATGATGATTAGAAAAGATATTAAAACCATAAGCCAAGAAGGGTTAAGGTGCATGAACAACTGAAATATGATATATAACACATAAGGAATTTTTAAGCTTGTAAAGATGGTCTCAGCAAGTATCCAATGTTTCACAATACCGTGAATATATTTTCAATCAGACAGTACTTTTAAAATTAAATAGAGTTACTGAAATATTTATAATAATGAATGAAAGGTTTGAACCCTAGCTGAATAGGTTTTAATTTTTTAAAAATATTTAATTTAAATAAACTATTAAATTGTTTTAATTTATAATAAAATTAATATCATGACTATAAATTTGAACTTAGTTTAAATTTGAAGAACTTATTTGCAAAGACAGTTCCTTACATTAGAATGTACAAAAAAAAAAAAAAAACTAAAAAAAAAAAAAAAAATGTGCACATTAAAAATCATGACGATTAAATTAGAAGTTCCAAACTGACATTCAAACACAAGTGAATCAATCAATTCAATGAAAAACTGAATGCCATTTCCTGCCTACAGAAATGTTTATGGTTATCATTACTGATTCATCAAATGTCCAGGAAAAATTAAATAGTAATGAGTTTTTATAATTAACAACAGAGCCATTTATTTAATGGAATTTTGTTATTCATAGCTATATATAAGAATAATGAAGTAAAAACAAATCATGATGAAGAGTTGTACTTATAAGCAGTTGTGACCAGCACTAAAACATTTACTCTCTCCTAGAGATGATAACATTCTTTTTTTAATTAAGGAAGTAAAAAATACTTTAAATGCAGATTACATATTTCCCCCCTAGAGAGAGAACCATGATTTTTCATGAGTGATTGATATAAAGAATGATAATTCAATATTATTTCATTTAAATATTAATGTTATCACTATTTAATGAATATTGATCTGGAAAAAGAGAAAAGTAATCAAAAATTTACTATCAACAGAATAAATAGTGCTTCAAATCAACAGTTACTACCTCAGAAACAAATAACACTATAGCATAACTAAAAACTAAAATAAGAAGTCAAGATAAAATAACCAACAATAAACTTGTCTCGCAAACTTCAGCAAAATGACTCATCATTACTTTTCTTAGGAGTACAATACTTGTTGATTTTGTAATCATCAGACCAGTAAAATTAGAAGGACTGGAAATATTTTCAACACCCAAAAAATGTAACATCTTCACTTCAAAAATTAATTAAATACAAATAAATAAATAGTTATTACTAAAAAGTATCATTGATATGCAAAGAACTATCCTACACAAAAAATTTAATATATAAATGATAGATTCAATAAAATATCTATAAACAAAATATTTAAGGCTGACATAGATAAATATAAAGGAATGACGTGAATTATAATAATACTAGATTAAACATGAATAACGATATATTTCATTTCCTAATAATTTTGTAAGCATCATCCAAACAACATAAAAATGATTAATTACAGATGAATACCCTCTCATAAAACTCCTCAGGCATAAGTGAAGAATAGATTAACATGATTTTAGCGCTTTTAAATAATGAAAATATGAAACACATTTAGAACTTAGCAAATTAGTAATAAGTACTCACAATTTCCACACACTTCAAGATACCAGGTATTGAACGAATATAGAGTGGATCATATCTTATATCTGTTTGAACTGTAGTACTAGAAGTTGTTACAGTAGTAGTTGTAGTATGATTAACAGGGAAACCTTGTTCGGTCATCATTGGGATAAATTATATGTACCTAAACAAACAATAATTCAATTAAAACATATAACTGCATAAATTATGAATTAAATAACTAATAAAAAAAAATACATTGATAACTATGAAACTTAAGCTTAACATAAGTTTTAATTTTATGAACAAAATTACTGTGAATTGAATTCAAATATTAAAAATTTAATACAAAATTATCAGTGATATAATAAATAAATAACAGTACTAAAAGCACCATTTAAAAAAACAAAACAGCTTTTACAAGTATTTAAGGACATTAACACTCAATTATTATCTTATAATTTCTTACAAACCTGAATGAAACACAAAAAAATAAAAACTTAAGGTTCAAACTAAAAAGATTAAACAGTTTGACTCCACCCCCACTTTACTCTACATTGACTCTACCTCCATATGTGAGCGACAGAAGAGACATCTGTTGATATCACTAAGAAAGTATAGATTACTAATAAAGGGGCGGTTTTCCAGTTCAGAATGAAAGGCACTAAATTCACAAAAACAATTAAATTTAATTAGTTCTAGAAATGGTTTTAAAAATATTTAATTATTTTATTTTTTGAATGGGAATAGTATATTAGTGAAACATTAAAAAATAAAAGCATTTGATAATTTACGTAGTTTTCTATAATATTAAATACATCTGCCAATGCATGTAGAATACTTCCTAATCATATTGGTAACTCAATTTGACTAATGATAGGTATTCATAACAGAAAAATTTATTTATAACTTGGCGAATAGTTATTTCTATAAAAATAGTTATTTCCGAGCGGTCATTCTTGGTATGTTCTCATATAGGACATTTCTCTATTGGATGCTCTTGTACTGCCTTGATATAATATTTAAGCCTGTTCCAAGAAGTCTATTCTATTTTTAAATTAATTTATTATTGCTTACAACTTTATGAAATAAATACATTGAATAAACGTGTGGGGAATGGTTACAGGGATTCGAGTAGGCATGGAGCTTATCATGGAACGATTGGTATCTGGTTTGGGCCAAATCAACATTTGGGACTTTAAAATCATTATGGATAAGTTTATTTGTGACACCATAAGGATCATAGAGAATTTTGGGAAGAATGTCAGATAGTAACGAGATGATTTGGATGATTTAGTGAAGCCCCAAAGCTCAACTCCGCATTTCCTAACAGGTCTAATTGCAGTCATGTAAAGGAATCTTCAGTTTAAGAATGTAAATGCTGATAACGATATCAGTTAAAAACGGTGAGCAGTTTCTTGTCGTTTTAATCTTCTTTGTGGATTCCAAATAAGATATTTATCCGGATGTAGTCCTAAGTAAGATTCTGCTTAAATACGGTAAAGTTATCATCTCAGATTCCATCAAAAGTTCATTGAGTATAGGAGATGTGTAATACCAAAGCTACGAAGTGGAAACCGTAATAAAGAATCAGAATTATAATAAATGAGTTGGTTGGAGGATATTACGCTGTAAATTGGTGGAGGGTATAGGAATTGTTTACACAACGGAAGGGTTGACAGCAATGGTTTTAAGACACGCATTCTTAGCTACATGTTGACTGATTTAAATCTGATTGGAAACTATGTTACTCTATTATCTCAGAAACCATGAATGGTAAGGATTAAACATCCTTAATGACGTATAGTTTTCTTAGGATAATTAAGTTGAGCATTGCTGAAAGACCAACTTTCATGGCGCTTTTTCAAAATTTTTACTTCGATTTAAAGGAGAGACGAGGGTAGTCGTCACTCACTGCTTGGTACCCTGTGGTAGCTGTATAATATTTATATGGAAAAGGATAGGTAGGTAGTAAAAACCTGATTAGTCAAAATCTTCTAAATCTGCAAACTATTTATTATTTACATAACTGGCCCACCAATAATAGTTATTTAAATGCGAAATGATAAAATTTCTTATTGCAGCCTGTTAATATTGAAGGGGAGTTCTGAAGATACCTATTTACTTGTGGTAATGAGTAATCTATTCTTAAAGTATGGAACCACTGTATCTATTAGACTGGGATCAGCCACTTGTAAGTTTAATTGGAAAGACATAAATTTGTTGCCTAACCCATTGTATAGTATCATGGGCCTTGAAATGAGATATCGTGGTCTGGCAGCCTGCATCCATCGGAACGGGATGTGATGCGTGTTTATAATCACCCAAAAATTGCAAAAAATAATTGAACAGACATGTTCTTGAGTTTTGCCTCATTTTTTAGTGCACCCCTTTCTAAACACGAGTCGAGTGGTTGGTCAGCCGAATGCCGTCGGAAACATGACGCCAGACCAGATTTTTTTATCGCTGGAAATTGACACAAAAAGTGAAAACAAAATTTCTACCAATCATATTTTTAATAAGTTGTTAAGACCCTCAAAAGTAGTTAAAATGTAAGTTTTAAAACCTGGTGCGATTTGTGTAGTAATCGAAAAACCTCGAAATTTTAGCACTATTTTCATTTTTACGCTTATATTTCGTAAAATTTGTAAATTACATAGCATAATCATAATATTAAGGGGCAAAATATGTGTTAATTTAAGCCTAACCGCAGCTTTGTAGATTAATTAGTTGCGTAGATAAAGCATTCCGAGAAAGGTGATTTTTCACAAAATTTTAAATTTTTAATTCAAGCTCCTGGCCGCGTACTGATAAAAGTACTGGCTTTAAAGAAAAGCCTTAGGGAAATTATTTAAAGGAAATTTAGTTTTTATTTGAGACCTAAAAAATGCCCGTAGGTCTAATAGTCCTAATTCTAAGAAAAAGGAAAATATTGGAAAATCGATCGAGAGAGAGAGAGAGAGAGAGAGAGGGAGAAAATCATATAAGTAAGCTGGTTTGGACAAGTGTGTGAGTTGGTAGGAATCAACTTATTTCATTTTTAATTTATTTATATATATATATATATATATATATATATATATATATATATATATATATATATATATATATATATATAAGTATAAATTTATGTATTT
This sequence comes from Euschistus heros, assembly GCA_003667255.2. Classification (NCBI taxonomy): domain Eukaryota; kingdom Metazoa; phylum Arthropoda; class Insecta; order Hemiptera; family Pentatomidae; genus Euschistus; species Euschistus heros. The sequence goes on along the minus strand of RCWM02000066.1, from coordinate 1,615,823 downwards.
AAAAAGATGTACTACTACGAGGAATTTCGTTGTGAGGAAAGCTACGTTTTCCGGTCTCCGCGAAAACACGTCTGTCAGTACTCTTTTGGCTATAACTCAGAAACTATTTGTCCAATCCATAATTTCTTTTTTTCACCTGAAAGCTGATTAAGTTTACTATCAGAGCTGATAAATGTATTTTTGATCAGCTGCCGTAAAACACCCAGCCTGCACGTTGAGAATCCCGTAGAATTGTGAAAGTCTAGCTTTTTCGTCACATTTCTTGCTATAACTCCAAAAATATTTCTCTGATCCCAATTTTTTTTTTTTTCACCTCAAAGTTGATGAAATTTACTACTCGATCCTATGTATGAAATTTTGATTACATCTCGTGAAATGCCCACGCTAGCATACTGAATAAATCAAAACCGTCATATTTTGCCAAAATAAACACATTTTGCATGCTTCTGGCTTCTATACAACTCTATTCGAGTTTAGAAAGGATTTATTTTATAAACACTAATATATTTATATTCATTTTAGGATACACTAAAAAATTAGATCAAACTCAAGAACATGTCTGTACAATTATTTTTTTATTTTAAGCACGCACCACACCCAGTTCCGACGGATACAGGCTGCCAGACCACGATATCTCGTTTCAAGACAGATAATACTAAAAAATGAGCTAGGAAACAAATATATGTCTTTCCAATTAAATTTATATGTGGCTGGCTCTTGGTTGAAACCTGGGTTCAACCAATATCAATGTGATAATTTGGTAAAATTATAATGTGTACTCAACAGTATTTACTTAAGAGGCCTTGATTTCTAACAATCTATAATTTCGGAATTATTTTAGAAAAAACTTTTATCGGTCTTCACCACTTTCTTCTCTTTGATAAATGTCATTTTTTTTTTTTTTTTTTAATCTATAGAAGTGGTACATTCCATTAGCTGCTGAAAAGGATAAATCATAAAGTTTGCATCCAAATTGTTATACAGCGCGTTTTTTATGCCATTACATGTTATCATAAATCATTAAGGATATACTGATATTTGGCATATACCAAAAACTGCGCTGCATTAAGATGAACATGAAAAATAAACTGCACGAAAATGAATAGGTATATTGCTAATTTTTTATTTACTTTTCCAAGTACTTATTAAATATCCATTATAAAATGCATTGATATTTATTATAAATGTTTTTCTAATAAATATCAGTGCAGTTTATTTTATATATATATATATATATATATATATATATATATATATATATATATATATATATATATATTTATAAAAGTGCTTGGAAAAGTAAATATCACTAAACTAGCAATATCCGTCGAAGATACGGCAAGTAAACGGTCTGCATTCAATATTATGAAAATAAAACTATACACCCTCATAAAAACGTGTGTTTACTCAATTTAATCATGGCTTCTAATTGCTACACCAATAATTTTCTACATTCCTAATCGCTGTTTCGCCTAGATAGATATATGTATCTCTGGATCACCTGCTTGTTTTACCGGCATCTTTATCCTTATTAACAGACACTCTTGCACATATCGAAGATAAATTTGAATGTACATTATTTTATTTGTAGATTCATTTTCCATGTTTATTTTGTCGATTAAAATAGAATTTTTTATTTAATGTTAAAGAAGCGGTGAGTTTTTATATGACATCATATGGTCGCCATAACAGTATTAATATCCGACCTCCTACCGATCAGAGCCTCAGCCTTATTTATTTCCAAAGGCTCCACAGTGAACTATTAATAACCGCTCAATTCAATATAATACGCAGATATGAGAATGACTCTTCGTTAAACCTGCTGGTAAACAGAATATTACTTTTTCTTGAAAGTTTGTTTCTTTCACAATGAAATGGAATAATTAAGTATATCACAAAATCCTTTCTCACGTTCCAAGCCGATGCATATTTATTTTCTTTATTCGTCATTACATGAATGGTTAGTTCTGATGAAATCTGCTGAAGTAAATTCAAATAAAGAAGGTGATAATGACCATTCATATATTGTAGAAAGTATATGAAAATAAGTATTCTCATTAAATAGTGGGTAGTTTATATAGATCATTAACTAATAAAGTTTTAAGCGTGTTACATGTTTTTACGGGGACTATGTTTCAAGAGTTAAACCGTCCATTACCTCTCGTAACAATTATTATTGTGACTCATTAATAACAAAAATTAATATTATTATTAATGATAATAATTGTATTAATATTGTGTTTATTAATAATTGTATTCTATTGTGACTCATTAATAACTAAAATTCCTGTACAACACGTAGTGGTTCTTGTATAGACTTGGTGTTTGTACCTAGGGTCGCTGAGAGTGTAGCCCGTGTTAAGGTGACCCCTTAGAAATATTACCTTATAAAAACGATTCTATGGTGATTTATCGTATTAGGAAATTAATCAAATATTGTACTTCATTACTAAAAAAAAGAAATTGTACTTCTTTTTTTTTAATATTTGTTACATTTGGATAATGTTGGGCACTGTTTGAACCTAAAGCTGTGTCCACGTGAAATAAAATCTCGCAAGTCTCGAAACGTAAGTAAGGATATTGTCCATCTGAGACAGTTTCCTGAGACTTGATTGTCAATGCAGTCTCGAGACCCGGATTATTTTATGTCCACCTGAGACCCCACTCAAAGTTTTGACAGTTATTTATTCAATTAACGAGTAATTGATAATTAATTCATAAATGGATTCGCGCCAGGCTCTTGCTTTCATTGTTGCATGCGCAGAGCGAAAAAAAAAATGGACTGTGGGGTGAGAAAATGGGTGAATAGAAGAAATGAATAAGGAGCTTTTTCCACATTCCTTAAGTAGTTGAGGCTGGAAGACGCATGACAATATAAAAATTTCATTTGCATGTCTGCTGCGCAATTTGAATTCCTTCAAGGAGAAATTCCTTTCTATGAATTTTTTCTTTTAAGTCATATCTGAAAATAAGGAAATGTAAATAATTTTCAGTTAATTATATTAGTTTTTATTTAGATGTTTTTTATACTTTCATTTTTTTCTAATAAAATTTTATTTCTTTACCATCAGTTGAAATTTTATCCTGTTCTAAAGAATGGAAAACTAATAACTTCAAGAATTTGTGGATCAAATGGACTGCTTAGAGCTCAACTGAACAGTCAGTGTATAATTCTACCTCCTCATATTTTTAATTACGTAGTTTTTTTAATAAGATTTAATTTCATATATGATTTAAAAATAGTATTTCTATTGCTTAGTTATAATAATAATACATGTATATTAGAGGTGGGACAAAAATAACGTAATCTTTAAAATAACCTATTATTGACTCGGAACTGTTATCACCAATCACCTATTACCGAAAAAAACCCTATTACCAGTGATCATATTTTAAAATATCTATAAATAAACCTAAATTTGTATTTTAGAATAACTTATTTTTATTATTTTAGAATAACTATATTAAAATATAGTTATATTTTACAAAATTAGTCAAATTTATTAAATCTTCCTTCGAAAACGATGGAGAAATAACAATAAATTGGGGTTGTTGATGTAAGGTGTTAGGTTATAACAGATAGAAGAACCGATCGGTTAAGGTTATTCGACCAGTTACCGTTCTTAGATCGGTTCTCAATAACTGTTGTAGAGGTGGGACAAAAATAACGTATTCTTTAAAATAACCTATTATTGACTCGGAACTGTTATCACCAATCACCTATTACTGAAAAAAAACCTATTACCAGTGATCATATTTTAAAATATCTATAAATAAACCTAAATTTGTATTTTAGAATAACTATATTTTACAATATTAGTCAAATTTATTAAAATCTTCCATCGAAAACGATGGAGAAAATAACTTGGGGTTGTTGGTGTAAGGTGTTAGGTTATAACAGATAGAAGAACCGATCGGTTAAGGTTATTCGACCAGTTACCGTTCTTAGATCGGTTCTCAATAACTGTTGTGTAACTTCTGTTATCTGTTATCTAAACTCATATGGCTGTCCTATTATTGAAGAACCGATAGGTCACGTGATCTAATAACGCAAACAAGAACTGGTCGCAGATGGGTTATGACGCTCCTAGCGGCCGTGATTCGAACTAAAACAGAAATTCGTGATCGTAGTACAATCATATCAATAGATGGAGGTCGAAACTGTGAACAAAAATAAATGCATTGATTTTAATTTGTAAATAAATCTTCATGATTTCCTTTTTTTTTCATTGGGAATCGATATAAAATCTCTTGGTTAAGAGAGTTTCTACTTTAATACAAAGTGCTGAAACTTTTAGATGAGCTTTGTAACACCAGATTTTATTTAAATTTTGCTTGGACTGAAATAGTTCCCCCAATATTCAGGGTCTTAGTGTTTTCTAATCGAAATTTTAAAAAGTTGAATGAAGTTGAGCTAGTTAATATCAAATGCTTCTTCTTATGTTATATTACAAATAATAATGTAATGACAAATGAATGTCATTAAAATCTTATGATTATAATGAATAGTTAAAATCTTGCAATGATTATTAAATCATAAATATATTAGCTTGTTGTAAAATCTATTTAGACTTTTGTAATTTATAGTTATTCCATGGATATTTACACTTTTATTAGATTCCATCGAGACACTACCTTTTTACCTGTTTGTAAAATATAAAACTGCTTTTTGAAGTATTTAGTCCTTTGATATATAGTTTTTTTATTTTTGTGAATGGTTTCTTTCATACCTCTTTTTAGTTATAATTTTTATAGTTATATCCATTGGAATACTTGTAAATAGATTTGTTAATAAATAAACTGAATATTTTTGATTCATTTTTTTTTTTTTTTTTTTTTTCCTTTAAAAACTCTGATGTAAATTGATTGTATCTGTATGGTTATTAGAATTGTCCAATATTTTGGTCAAGTATTTATGAGAACAGTTAGTTCTTTTAAATAAAAACTCATTGTGATTGTACAATGATAATGTGGGGGGTTGATAAATTTGTACAAACTTTATTGTAATTTGTTTTGTTTTTTTATATAGTTTTAGTCCATACATTATCTCATTCTGTGATTTTTATAATTACCCTTTCTCTTCTTAAAATCTTAGAGTTTCCTCAGCATGTATTCCAGATCACATTCCTCAGTGGCAATGAGTTGATAAACTCCTGCAATTTGTATTATGAATTAGATATCTTTCAAAATCTCCAAACCCATGTGTTAATATTTCTCTCCTATTTCTAGAAAGGTTGTTTAATAACCATGTTAAAGAGAGTAGGTGATTAGCAGCAACTTTGATTTAATCCTTTGTTGATGTGTAATGCTGAGGGGACATGATATCAAAACTTTTTTTAAAAAATACTTTTGTATACAATTAGTAACACTGCTATTTCAAAATTTAATTCCCAATTCTGCACCTTTATAAAGGCCTTGTATGCCTTATCTCAGACTATCACTTATCTCTGACAAACAGTGCTTTCCACACCTTATTTAAAGGACCTAAGTCAAAGCTTTCTAAAGGTGGATAAAGGCTAAATGTACCTCCTGGACCAGAAGTCTTGGAAGTCCACCAAATGCTTTTAAAAAAAATTGGGATATAGTAAAAACTTGACCTAAGATGGCCCAGCCTGAATCCTGCTTCTACCTCTGTTAATTTCTTCTTTATTTTATCTTACAGCCAATATTTTAATACACAATACATGCTTAGGTAACAGATTGATACAAGCTACTTGTAATTGTTGAGTCTTTATAATTGTTCAAATATGTTTTACTAACACCTATATGTATTTTTAAAAAATAAAATCTTGGCAGTACAATTAAATAAGGACAATGTTTTTTAAAGATTTATTTAGCTGAATTCGTTTGTATCATAGTTGGCCGATTTATTTTTTATTTGTTATATATTTTGACAACTTCTAATTGGCTTCTAAAATTTTTTGTTAAAAAAAAATTGACACAATAATTTTGGTTGATTTTGTGTTATTTATCATTTGTAAGATTACTAAATAAACAAATTATTAACATTATTAGCAATGGCGAGGAGGATAAAGTAATGAATTACCAGTCAAAATGTCTAAAAGTAAGTTTTTAATAGGTTAGAACCACTAGCGCCAGGTCGGTGATCGAAAACAGAACGATGGCTGGCAATAGGTTATTCTAATAACAGTTGAGAACTGGAGTGATTGTAATAACTGCAGTGATTCTAATAACTGGCGTTATTGTAAGAACTGCAGTGATTCTAAGCGTTATTGGATCCCGAAGAGTTATTGGCAACAGCAGTGATTGACGGGCGCGCATTCTAGCGGTAGGGCAGGGGTTTACTTGAATCACCTGTTACTGGAATAACCTATTATTGGAACCTATTACTGGGATGGAGCCATAACGTAGTAACCTAATACCAAAAAATAACTGTTTAGCCCACCTCTAATGTATATATATTTTTTCTTTTCTTATTAAATGTTTATAAACTTTATTTATTCACACACGTCAAAATATGCAGGGTGAGTATCTCTTAGTGTAAAAAAAAAAAAAAATTGGTTGAAACTAGATCAAAAATGTAGCGAAATGCCGCAGACCTCACCTTTCTATTCCAATCTGTTGCAGATAAACGATAAATCAGACTTTTTTTGAGGAAACCACGTTTTTTTCTATAAAAGCTGTAATATCTCAATTTTTTAAAAATAATTTTCAAATTTTGACCACATTTTCGGATTTTGCAATAAATTTTCTATAATATCTGAGTACCTGTAACCTTGAATTTTACAAACTTGGTATCTAAAGAACAGCTTGATCTTCACATTATTTGGGGAAGTCACAATGTCTTATATTACTTCAACGCTCACCGTTTTTAAAAAAAAAACTATCCACAAAACGTTAAATCTCACATAAACTTTTAAATTTAATTAGCTTTCGAATGATATGTTAAACGTAATGATTTTGTTTAAATTTCATGCAGAAATTTACTTTTAAAACCGAAAAAACATGGTGTTCTCATTTGGCTAACAAATCAGTTACTTGTGTAAATAAAACATTATGACAATCCCTTAATGAAAATGTGCATTTTAAACGTAATAAACTCTTCATTGGAATAAAAAGCAAAAAAAACATTATTGTTTAATAGAAAATAAAGGAAAACTGTCAATACACCAAGCGACACCAGATCAGAGGATCTTATGTTGTAACATTTATCTATATATTATTATAATTATTTAGAATTTATTTTATTAGATTTTCAATGTAATGTTTAAAATCCAATGATAATGAACATAGACCTCAATTTTTGAACATAGCCGTTAGCTTTTGAATGCAGATTGTGTTGAAGAATACTACTTTTTGAGCTGAATTTAATGGGCAGATGAGTCTGTTTCTACATGGGAAGGGATATCTACCGTTCCATGTGGAGTATCGTTAGTTTATTCATCTTTGTATTGCTTTCGAATAATGTGGAGGAGCCCCATGCTGTTGGAAAATCATATTTTGCCGAACTTCAGGTGGAATATCGTGATGAAGTTGTAGTAGGATATTTTGTAACAAATCTTAGTAACCTCATCATTCAATCTGTTGGGCAAACTATTATTTTTCAACACTATTCGACAGCAATACAAAGATGAATAAACTAACGATACTCCACATGGAACGGTAGAAATGCCTTCCCTTGTAAAATTTATTGCTAAATCCGAAAATTTGGTCAAAATTTCAAAATTTATTTATGTTTGGCAAAAAGAAGAGACAGCAATGTAGTTCATTACTTTATTTGCATAAATTACTATACAAAGAACGAAGATAAAAGTATAACGAGAAATCACTTTTAATACAGCACAATGTTGTGTCTTTGAATAAGTGACAAAAAAAAGAATTGTGCGAAGTATTGGAGAAGAAGATAGATTAATAACAAATAAAATATACTTTTCATTCATTAAAATGCGCATTTGTTTTTAAAATTAATTTATTTATAACCAAAACAGATACATCATTTCAATCTAGTTTACAGTAAATGATTTGGAATAGAACAGCGTTCAAATAAATTGTAATTTTAATTTCTAAGGTAGGGCTTGATGATTAAAAAAATCATAGATAAAAAATTAAAACGATATATTTATACTGTAACAACAATACAACAATCCAAAAACATAAAAATAAGGACTTATAGAACTATTATCCTTCTTATAGTTCTTCAGATTAAGAAAAGTGGGCCCCTATGCTAAAGAATAAACAATTCATCAAAAATAAAGACCTATGTTGGATCATTAGCATAGAGATTAATGAGATAATGTACTTGTAATGATCCTTCTATACCATTTATCATGCATACCTCGAGTGTTTATTTTATTTTTTTTCTTTCTTCTATTTATATTAAAACAGGTATCTGAAGTAGATTAGAAAAATAATTTTGTCAAAAACTGAGCAAATCATTGCAATAGTAGTATCCAGAATCTTATTCAGGAAAATTTTAAGTTTTACTTAACTTTATTTCAAGTTTACTTAAATATATCATTCAAAAATGATAATATTGTAACAATATATTTAATCACAAGGTCATGGTAGCTAATCTTGTTAGAATGTCAAGTACTTTAGCTATCTTGTAACATCAGCAGGTCCAGTTGGAATCCAGGCAAGATGGGTGAAATTTATTTCATAGTGGACCTAAAGAATTGATCTTGAACACTGTACAGATGGTAACCTGTAGGATAAACTATCCCTGCCATATCTGGAGTACATAAGGAAGTAAAACCTCAACAAACATTAGGCTCACAGACCCTATAAATTATATAACATCTTTGTCATCATAATAAACTTTAAAATAACATAAATGTGGTGAAGAAAATTGTTTTTGGCCTTTTGTACGTGGACAGGCATATAACTATGAGTTTATAACAAAATTTACATACTTTTTCACATTTTAAAAGAATACAATTCAAAGTATCTTATGTACAGCGTTTAATTAAGGAACTTAAGCCTGTATAATGAGGAACATATGCTATCTTCTAACAATTACTTGGTTACTTAGTAAACAATAACGATTATTAGAATCATTAAAGCTTTCTGTATCAGATATTTCTTCATTGCAAGATTCATTTCTAACTACTTTAATTTCTTTTCTTTTCTTAATTTTTTTTACTTTGACCACCTGCTTAGGAGGATCAGGAACTAAGAGCATTAAATCATTATAAACAGCGGTATACAAATTTAGAATAGATGGTGCCTTACCAAGTAGTGATTGGAGGTATGCTAACACATTAGAGCGACCTTTAAAGTTAACGGTGAAATTATAAAGAAAAGTACCATTATAGAAACTACCAAGATGACATGATTTGAATGGATGTATGAGCAAAGAATTGAGAGTAACAGCCAACTCAAATGTTGATTGAAGTCGTGCATAAGTATGCACTATATTGCGAGAAAATCTTTTGGAATTTCGGTTCAAACTTTCATCTACATGAAAATAGGGAATTAAACAGTCTAGAGCTACTAAGCAGTCATCGAACCTAACCATTTCAATTGCTTCAATAGTAGTTTTACTCTGCATTGATTGGCAGTTTGGAGCATTATTCATCAGTAAACTTTTTAGTTTTGATCCATGCCTTTTAAGGAAAGTTTTTTTTTGCCAAAAAGGCCCAACACGTTTGCAGATAACATTTACAGTGATTATGGTAATAATTAAAGCATGCATATGCCAATACTTTATCGAGGATTCACTAGCTTTGTACCAGAACACAATTGACATCAATAGTAAGTGCCACTCAAAGGGGAAATTTTGAAGAACAGATGAATTTTCGACATTTAATGTTTTAAATATAATTGACTTTTTCTCTGAAGAAAGTAATGAATTTAAAACATCCAACTGTGGTAAATCCAGTCCAGAAATAGAACTGATAGGAAGTAATTGAGAATTTACATATTTAGATTTTCTTCTAAACCAATAATTTATAGAAGACAAACCCAACAATCCTAGTACCACTTGTAAAATAGGTAGAGAAATTGAACCAGCCCATTCGTACTCATAGTCTTCAACCTGTGGGCAATAAAAATAAACTTTCAATGACAAAAGTGTGTTAATTGAAGGACATAAATTACCTAAACGTGACTCATGAAGTAGCCATGAAGGAACTGGTAATTTTTTTAGAAGAGAAACATCAATATTTGTAGCACTTTCTTCATCAGAACAGATATCAGAATCACTTTCTTCAACCTCATCCTTCTTGTAATCTTCACTATCTGGATCATCACTGTTGGGGGTTAATGATTTTTCTGAACATTCGGACTCAACATCGCTTTCTTCAGAACTTTCATTACAGCATAGTGAATTAAAGGAATTAATAACATCCAATATTTCTTCACTGATCACATTGGTTTTACTAATGATGTATTCTGGAAGATAATCACTCAAAGTAGACTCTAAATTTGTATAACCTTTCATTATATTTTTAATCTTATTCTTAGCATGTCTTCTGGCTTTTACTTTCATAGATTGTAAAATCTGAAAGAAATTATATATGTAAATATATCTATATCTACATATGTATATGTATAAAAAATAGGAACTTAAATAAGAAACTAACATACCTTGGTTATAGCTGATTCAAAAGTTTCGTTTTTAAGCCAATCAACCAGTCCTTTGACCCTCCTTTGACCAGTAGTCATTTTCTTTGTCTTGTCCACTTTTAAATGATTGTAAAACTGTTTAAAGTCATTAGATCTAACATAATCGTTCCCCAGCACAGTGGCCAGAAGTGGTAACATTGTTCTTGGTATGTTACCAAAACTTTTCAACAAACTGTCAACACTAAACATTTGACAGGCAATATAACAATGTTTACCTTTGCCTTCGCATCTATCAAAAGGCATACTTGAAAGAGGAATATAACTAACATCAAAAATAAAAAAATCTGAATCATTACTTAGAACTGGGGCATTAAGTTTCCTTGAAAGAGCTGCTATTTCATTATCAGCCTCAAAATCAGTCTGGAAAATTAAGACTGACAATTCCTTCAATTTTTCTTTGAACACATGCCTCATCATGAGTGGAAAACATTGTAAATTGTTACTTGAAGGAGAAACTTTTTCCAGTGCTAAAACTCTTTGTAAATTTCTTCTTTTAACAGTTTTAAACTTCTTTTTTTCATAACCTCCATCACAGATGACTAAAGGAGTTACATGACATTTCCTTAAATTCTCAATAAAATTAGTTACAAGCTTGCAATATTTATCATAATCTCCTCCAAAAGGTGAGTTGATTTTAGAGGAACTATTGTACAATTGTGCAGCTAAGCCATAACCATCAATAATAAGAACACAATCACTGAGATGGTATGGTTCAAAAAATATATCAGATTTTTGGTTAATATAACTTGTAAGTCCATGAACACCCATCTTAATCAAATCTTGATCATTAGCATAATTTATTTTAACACATAAGTTTCATTTGTATAGCTAAATTCCTCCAAAAATAATATTATAAATTAGTAATTATTTAAGACAGTTTAATTGCAACTGAAAAAATGTTTTCCCCATAATGACAACATCACTCGTTCGCGAATGAATGACAATATCATAGATAACTGAACAAATAAGAATTTCTCCTTGTGTAATTTTCTATTACATTACAATAACTTTTTTTTTTTTTTTTTTTAACATAATAACTTTATTCACAACTGTACACAATGGACAACCAGTGAATGTGAAATTACATTGATACAACAGACATGATCAGGCATGAGGGAGTCAGCACCCAGTGGTACAATCTCCAGGCGTGAAACTAAATTATTAGCGATTAGACTAGGAGATCCCTCATCCACTTCCTTTTCCGCCTCAGTTGAGTTATGTCTGGTATCTGTACTGTTGCCATATTATGTATCTGTTTGTTAGTGCGTCCACGTAGTTTCTCATGAAATTGTCGATAAAGTTTATGAATATGGCTCTTAACTGTCGGAATACGTAAGTCTGTATGTAGTATATCGTTTGACACATAAGGAGGGGAGTCTGTTATCAGTCTTAGGAATTTAGATTGAAATGTCTGTAGTTTCTGAATATGTGTTCTTTTGGGCGGTCCATAAATTTGCGATGCATACGTCCAGATGGGTTTAATCAAGTAACTATAAATGTTAATGTTGTAACTTGACAAGGAACATAGATAGATTTAAGTATTCAAATACTTTATTTAATAGAACATTTAGGATAGTTAACAACTCGAAGGTAACCATAACCTGACTATCACTGAACTGAGTTCAGCGCTGTCCAGTGGCCTGATAAGAAACTACTACAATCTCCCACACTACAAAATAGACCATGTTATTTACATAGAAAAGTATACAAATAATTACATAATGGTTGTGAATTTTAATAGATATAGTCTTTCAAGTAGGCTGGGTCGGCGAACACGTTGAGGACGAACCAAGTCTTGCTGTGGCGGCTGATGGATGGCTGGTTCAATAACTGGATGGCAATCGGGAACAGATGATGTAGGGTCCCCTTCTGTAAGACGGCGTTGGACTTCTGGGATCGGTTGGCTGGATGGTACTGGGCTGAGAGCGCTCTGCGCTGGTAAACATCCTCTTGGTGGATCTTGATCTGGTGGACCAACAAATGTGACGTGAGTTGGCAGGCTTCTTCTTGGAGATTCTTGAACTGGCGGCTCAGCAAATGTTACACGACGTTCTATTTCTGAGGAACGAAGCTGGTCAATATGACGCTTGAGGGCATACCCATCATCTAGTTTTACCTTATAATGAAGTTTTCCGTATTTATCTGTGATAACACCGGGCTTCCATATTTCTTTCCCATTAGAATACATTTTTATAAGAACACGGTCTCCCACGCTAAATGACCTGAGGCTTGACCGCAACGGTGGAAAGACTTGGGCATCACGGGCTTTGATCTTGTATGGCCTAAGCAGGTCTAATTTTGTGCGGATCTGTCGTCCTAAATACAGTTCAGCGGGGGTTTTGTCACATCGAAGTGGAGTTGCTCGATATCGGAACAAGATATTTTGAATTTTTGACGATAATGTTCCTTTTTCCATCCGCATGGCATCAAGTTTTCTTTTTAGGAACTGAACATATCGTTCCGCTTGTCCATTAGTTTGAGGGTGTCCAGGGGCGATTAGTCTTTGACGAATTCCGTTTGACTCACAGAATGACATAAATTCCGAGCTAGTAAATATTGAGGCATTATCAGACACCAAAATCTCTGGAAGCCCGTGAATACTAAAAATATCCTGAAGAAATTCAATCGTTGAGGATGTGGTTGGTGCTGATCTTGATGTTCTTACTTCTGGCCATTTTGACTTCGCATCAATAAGGATAAATATGTAGTGGCCATCCTTTGGACCAGCATAGTCCATATGTACACGCTGAAAGTTTGAGGTAGGCTCCTACCATGGATGTAACGGAGCACAAGGAGGGGCAATGGTAGTACCGGCACAGGCTTGACAGCTTTTTACGAATGCTTCAATGTCACGGTCAATATTTTTCCAAAAACAATACCTCCTGGCCAAATTTTTCATTTTTGAAGACTTGATGTGAGTTTCGTGAAGCTCCGCAAGAACTGCAGACTGCAGGGATTGAGGAATAAGGACTCTATGACCTTTGAAGATCACGCCATCCTGCAAGGAAAATTGTTCATCTTGGATTTCACCATCTTTCAACTGCTTATACAGGGTAGATAAATAAGAGTCTTCACTGGTGGCTGCAGCAACCGACTTAGCGGATATTAAAGTCGTCGATATTTGATTTATACTTTGATGATTAATGATATCATCATCATTAAAAGCTGGTAACTTGGAGGATACAGGCGCACGCGACAGGTAATCAACATGTATGTTTTCATCAGCCTTCTTATGTTTAATGACATAATCAAATCCACTTAGCAGTGTAGCATAACGAAGAAGACGAGATGCTGATAAGGTTGGTAGCTTCGCATGTTGGTGAAAAATGCGGCTCAACGGCCCGTTGTCTGTGACTAAAGTAAATTGTCTTCCAAACAGATACAAGTGAAATTTGTTTACAGCATATACAATCGCTAACGCTTCCCGATCAAGTTGACTGTAATTTCTCTCCGAATCTGTCAGTGACCGGGAAGCAAATGCTATTGGCCTCTCTTGATTGTCAACGACGTGGGACAAAATAGCTCCAATCCCTACAGGGCTGGCGTCACAGGCGAGTAGTACAGGTAGGTCGGGAACTTGATCACTTAAAATTTCTTCCTTCAAGTTTTGGAAAGCTTTCTCGCATAAAAATGACCACAGGAACTTTCGATTTTTCTTGAGTAAACAGCGCAATGGGTAGGTAAGAGACGAAAGATTCGGAATGAATTTAGCATAATAAGTTATTAATCCTAAGAATCGTCTTACACCATCAGCATCAGATGGACGTGGAGCATTAACAATGGCATTTACTTTTTGCGGACACTTTTTCACTTTATTGTGTTCTATTATATATCCAAGGTAGGAAATTGAAGAATTAAAAAATTGACATTTGTCCCGATTGAGATGAAGGTCATACTGGCGAAGACGATGCAAACATTTAATAAGATTTGCAGAGCATTCATCAAAGCTTGAACCAAAGACTACAATGTCGTCGAAATATGCTGTTACTCCTTTTAGTCCGAATAATATTTGATCTAAGATACGATGAAATTCAGAAGGAGCTGATTTAATACCAAAACTTAGACGCTTCATAGCAAAAATTCCACGGTGTGTTGACATTGTCTGAATCTTTTGGCTGTCGTTATCCACTTGTACATGAAGATAAGCCTTGTACAAGTCAAGAGTGCAGAAGACACTTGCGTTCCGGAGAGTATTTATAACCTCATCTATTCGTGGGATGGGATAATGTACATCCCGAATCTGTTTGTTAACTGCAACTTTATAATCGACAGCTAGACGGACCTTATTGTTTGGCTTTGGGATAGGAACTAGGGGAGAACCCCAATCTGAATGGTTTACTTGATAAATTATGTCATTTGAGATTAATTCATCCAACTCTTTTTCGACAGCCTCTCGCAAAACAAATGGAACCTCCCTAGCTTTAAGGAAAACGGGCTTAGCGTCCTTCTTGAGGTGCAAAGAGCAGGTTATACCTGGAATGCATCCTACCTTTGCTTCAAAAATATCTGCAAATTCTTCCATTATTGACTGAGGAGTAGGTTTAATACAATGGACTTGAGTAAGGACAGCTGCATCTGTTTTTGTCAAGTCAAGGCGCTTCAAATCAATATTAAGCCGTCTTATCCACACTCTGCCCAGAATTGGGCTAAGCTGGTCCGGTACCGTACATCTGTCTTCTTAAGTTCCCCCTTAAAATTTATTTTCTTGAAGTCCCGCTGGGGTAATAAGGTAAATGCTGATCCTGAATCCACTTCAAAAGTTTGATTATAATGCTGATTTAACCGAACCGTTGTGTGAAACTTGGCAGCATCCTTAGAGAAAATACTGGAGCTCGACACAAAAATATCAAAAATTTTGTTGACCCCTACCAGGTCGTCTAAGTAGTAGGCATCGGGTATATTTTCTGGGTCCATTTCGATTGACTTCACTTGAGAATTAGACTTCTTAAGTAAATAAGATAAACAGACTTTTTGTACGTGACCAGTCTTCAAACAAAACCCACACTTTAATTTTTCATACGGGATTCGCCAGTTGTTTGACCTATGGTTAGTTTTAGAACATCGAAGGCAATTTTGTTCAATGCCAAGGGACTTAAAGTCAATTTTGGAATTTTGACGAATCCGTGACATAGAATGACTGTTTGGACTGAAGTTTCGTCGATGGACGTAAGATTGTTTATCTTGAGAGCGTGATCGGAGATGTGATATCCGATTGACAGACGTACCAGAAAGAGCTGTTGACAGACTCGACATTTCTCGACTATCAATCTTTGCAGCTTCATATCCAAGAGCTGATTCAAGCACTTTATCAAAAGTAGCATTAGAGAGTTGCAATAATTTTTCTCGAATGTTATTATCGCCTATTCCACGAATAAGTTGGGCTCTCAAAAAGAGATTTGACACACTTTTTTTTACATTCACATTCAAATTTACAAGTGGAAGCTAATTTTCGTAATTCCGTTGCAAATTGACTGACAGATTCATGATCATTTTGAATTCTAGACAAAAATCGATGTTGTTGGACGATTACATTCGGTTTAGGGCATAAATGATCTTCTAAAATAGTAACTAACCTTTCATAGCTCAGGTCTGCAGGGTTTTCAGGGGCAGTAAGGGAGCACAAGATACTGTGTAACTGAGAACCAATATGAAGTAAAAGTTCTTTGGCCCACAGGTCTTTGTTTTCATAAATACCTCGCAAGTGAAACCAATTTTCGAGTCGCCCGCGGTATTGGTGAAATGTTTCTTTTGACTCGTCAAAATATTCGAAGTTGGAAACAAAATTACTTTGCAGAGGTCTTTGGCTTACCTGCATAGCATGAAGTATTTCACTGTTCTGCTTTAGAACTGCTGACATAGCAGATAAGACTGCCTGCATGTCCGATTCCATGATAAATAATTTTTCACTACACTTGATAACTATTTGACAGTGTTCTCCACAGTTGGGTTTTATCCTCGTCGCCACTCTGTTGTAACTTGACAAGGAACATAAATAGATTTAAGTATTCAAATACTTTATTTAATAGAACATTTAGGATAGTTAACAACTCGAAGGTAACCATAACCTGACTATCACTGAACTGAGTTCAGCGCTGTCCAGTGGCCTGATAAGAAACTACTACAGTTAAGCTTTTGTTTTAAAGGTAGTTTTGAGCGTCTGTGAAGTACTGAGTATAGAAGTCGCAGTCTTAACTGTAACGTCTGTTTTTTTGTTTTGACGTGTGGGCCCCATGCCAGTCTTCTATCAAGCGTAAGTCCTAAGTATGTCACTTTTTCAGTTTGATGTAAAGGTTGGTAGTCAATGTAAACAGGCGGGCAGGTCTTGCGTCGTAGTGTAAATGTAATATGAAGGGATTTGTCATAATTAAGTTTTATTTTCCATTTCTTACACCAAGTTTGAATCTCGTTGAGGTTGTGTTGAAGTGTTAAGGTGGCTTGTGTAGGGTCCGCGTCTCTAGTCATGATTGCAGTGTCATCTGCGTAAGTAGCAGTTAACACGTTATTGTTCGTCGGTATGTCATAGGTATATACTAAGTATAGAAAAGGTGCTAAAATTGAGCCTTGAGGGACTCCTGCTAAAATAGGTTTGATGGAGGAGATATCTGAGCCCTGGCGAACAGAGAAAAAGCGGTCTGAAAGAAAAGATTGTAAGATAAGGTAGTAAGTGTGTGGTAGTAACGGTTTCAATTTTACCAGTAACCCCTGGTGCCATACTCTATCAAAAGCTTGGGAAACGTCCAAAAACGCCCCAGAAACGTAAAGTTTTAATTCTAAAGCAGCGGATATGTAATCTGTGACTCTATGTAACTGTTGTGTTGTTGAATGATATGAGCGGAATCTAAATTGGTGATCAGGTATTGTATTTAATTCAGTCAGTAATTTAGTAATACGGTCCAGTAGTAATTTTTCAAGTATTTTAGAACAGAGCGGTAAAAGACTAATAGGTCTGTAGGAAGGAGGTGTGTATTTGTCTTTGTTCGGCTTATTAATCATTAATATCAAGGAATGTTTCCATTGTAAGGGAAATTTCGTTGTTCTGAGAATGGCGTTATAAAGGGTTGTAAGAAAAACTAATGATTTTCTGGGTAGTTTTTGGAGTACCTCAGCTGTGATGAGATCATAACCAGGAGCTTTATTTTTTGGTAATTGCTTGATATGGTTCTGCACCTCAGTAGGAGTGAAAGGTTTGGGAGGAAGTGACATTGGTAGGGGTGAGTCTAAGATTGTCTCTAAATGTTCCTCTTGGAGTGCGTCAGTTAAGTCATCATGTGGTCTAAATACAGTTGAAAGATAATCGGCAAAAATTTCTGACTTTTCTCTGTCCGAGACAGCCCAGGAACCATCATATTTTCTCAGTGGGACCGATGGTTCACGGTGCTTCAAGAGGCGTTTGGTATGATTCCATAGACTGTTATCATATAGACTGTTGTCAAGTTTGAAAAATAATTGTCATAGTTATTTTGTTTAAATTTTCGTATTTGGTGTTTAAGGTCATTATTGAGTTTATTATACGTCTGTCTGTCAGAAGGGAATCGGTCTTTTTGCCATTTTTTGCGGGCTTGTCTTTTGGCTCTAATAAGGTCCCTAATATGTTGAGGGTAGGTAGGTAAATGGATAGTTTCTTTATACCTTGGTGTTTGCGAAGACCATGCAGCTTCTTGTACTGATGTTGTAAAGAGTTCAACTGCCTCTTCCAATTCTTTTTCTGTTTTGAGAGCAGTTGGGATGGACAGTTTAGAATTTTGTTGCTCTCTAAATTGGTCCCAATCCATAATACCACCTGTTAATGAAGGCCTCTTTTCCTTAAGAAATGTTTCGACGCCCATTATCAGGTTTACAGGGGAATGATCAGAGCCAAGATCCGCTTCGGTTTTCACTGAACAGGGTACGGTCCTTAATCCTTTCGTCACAAATATGTCTAATATGTCAGGCTTCTTGTGTCTAGAATTTGGTAAGTAAGTTGTTTGGTTGGGAGCAAGTACGTCTAATGACAGTCGATGAATAACAGATCTTAGGTTCCTACCTCTTGGAGTGCACAGTCACGAACCCCAGTACTGATGTTTTGCATTATAGTCCCCTCCAGCTAAAAAAAACGAACTACCAAGAGCTTCAAAGATTTTTGTAAACATTTGCTCTGTAATTATGTACTTTGGGGGGCAATAAATGGCAGCTATCGTCACGTTCTTGTGTTTGGTCTGTAAGTGTATTCCTGTGATTTGTATCTGAGGAGTAGAGTCAAGATGAATGGAAAAATGTTTTAGTGTCGATTTGATTGCAATGGCACTACCTCCGTGTGCAGTGTTGTCAGGATGGTCTGTTCTGTATAAAATATATCCAGAGATGCTAAGTTTATTTCGAGGTGTCAGATGTGTTTCCGTCAGTAAGGCTATGTCTGTGCGTTTGTGATGGAGGTGTATTTCTAATTCAGTCTTTCGTTGTATAAGTCCGTTTACATTCCATAGTAGGATTGATAAGGAGCCCACAGTCAGAGAATTAGGGGCCATATTGGGGGTATACTGTCTGTGTTATTTGGTTTAATTTACAATAACTTAAGTTTAAGACATTATTCACCAGTTATGTCATAAGAGCTTTTGAAGAAAATTTACCAAGTTTGCAAATACCACAATATATTGAGAAAAATTACAACTTGCAATTATTCTGTTGAAAACTTTTATTTTTAAAATTTTATATATTAAAGTAGAAATAGCGTTGAACTAAATTTTAGAAAGAGCTGTGAAACAATTTCAAAAGGCCAAAACCACGAATTGTTCCTATATTTTTCCGTTTTGAACACATTTATAAATAGCTTATGTTGTTGTTTTTTTTTTTCTATCATTTTAAGAGAAAAAATAAATAAATGTTTAAATAGGCAAATATATGCTATCGACCATTGGCTGATAGTGTTTGGGAAAAATGAATTATACTTCTAATTTATTAGTCTCCTTCCTTTAAAAAAATTTTAAGATTGTATTTGTATACCCCACCCTCGACGTAGAGTATACAAATCATACGTTCATCATCATAATCATTCATAATCATACGTTCATGGATAGAGGACTGCTTCTAGGAGAAACTTAAAGGGTCATTTTCAAATAAAATAGCAATTTGCTGTCCCAGCACTTCGAATGGCTGTAAAATAAAAATTACATCCAATATTTCACTGTTGTGGATTTTATCTTGTCGAGTTCATTTGTTTAATTTGATTTAAGCCTTGGAATTTCATTTTCAAATATTTGATAAAACAATTAAGTATTAAACATTTTGACAAACGTTACTGTCCATAGCCCAAGTTGCCATCTTCTAACCTTCACAAAAAGTATAGATTTTTTTTATTTTATTTTATTCTCTCTGTTATTTCTTGTTCAATTATGTGTATATTAAATCAAAATAATACTTTTTTTTTTTTTTTAAATATAATATTTTGAGGGCTTGAGAAAACAATTTCTTTGTGACCGAGAAATTCCGTATTTATTCATTTGATACACGTAATCGGGTGTAGAAGAGTCGGTTCTGGAGCTTGGGGAGTCGGGATAGCGTCTTAACACCCTCCAGACTATGTATTGTAACCATTCGCAACCAAGGGCCCAGGTCGCTATATTAACGGAAGTAAGACGACCTTGATTCTCAAAACATAGTGGGTGCCTTAATTCATTTTGACACACGTTACCATTGTTTTCTCCCATTAAATTCACCACTTCCATTCTAAGTTTTTACAGTTCGTAGTTTTCAACATTACGAATGTTTCAAACCCATTATATTTGAAAAAAATGTAGTTAAATAATCATCTTCTATTTGAGTGGTTTAGATGCAAAGGGGTACAAGTAACAAAACATCATTGTAGAGTAAAAGCCAATCAAAGTATCCTTTCGCCACAAACACTTTCAGGATTTTCGGTAAGTAGTTAGATTTCTTCTCTATAGATGGCATCACATAACGGGATATTCACTTGTATCTCTTTGCCACAGAATTATTTGTAACTTTAAGCTTCACAATATGCACTTATTCCATTTTTTCAAAATTTGTCACTTGTACCCCTTTGTATCTAAACCACTCAATTAAGATTACTAAAATTTGACATACGTTACCATTACGGTAACATATGTTAAAAGTTTGGTAACGCATGCTAAATTTGTGGTCCCATTAGTTAAATTTTTGGTTAAAGTAACAAAGTTTACAAAGTAAAGTTGTAAACAAAGTTTACAAAGTAACAAAGTTTTTCTACGTGTTTCTCTTAGTCACTATTAAGTGTGAACACATTTTTGACATACGTTACCAACAATTAAAAATAAATAAATAAATTAATTAATAATTTTTTTTGTAATGAAGGGTAATTTAAAGGGTCTAAACATTCTTAACAGAATTTAATACCTTTTGGGGAGGGAGAAAAAACAAAATCCATTTACTTTTTAATTAAAAAAAAATTTTGGTAATGTCCGTTAAATTTTTTGGTATAAAATACTTTAATTTATCACATCAAATTTATTACTATGGTTCTTCCTGGAAAATCACTTCAAATTAGCAGCCTAAAGAATTCTTAATCAAAATCAGAATAATAATCACAATTCTGACAAGGTACAAACCCGATAACTGACTTTAAGTTTAAATTATTAAACTTTTTTTTTCTTAAAATTCATTAAAAATCAAGGAATTGGAATTTTGACGAACCGACTTGGGTATATATTTTCAAGTAGTGAAGCAACTATGGATAGAGGCCTAGTTCTTGCTTCTTGGAGAAACTTAAAATGAACTAGCTCTATATAGGAACAAATAAGTTTGGTGAACAGTGAGTTGAGCTGTGTACCGTTTGGTGCTATCATCCACTATTAACTTGGTGCTATAATCCACTATTAAAAATTAGATTTGATCAAGTTGTTGGTTAAGAAAAACATTCCAAACATCTATTGCGTTATCCTAAAATATGATTTTTGCAATTAACACCCTATTTACAGATTCCACAAAATCAATATTTGCCAACAATATAATAATTAATTACCTAAAATAAATGAGCATTGAATTTAACGCATATGTTTCATTGCAGAATTTGTGCTCAAGTAAATTGCTGATCAAAGGACTCTAACCTGATATAAGAATGTTTTCCAATAAACAGCAGAGGGTACTGCAGCAACAGCATAAAGTAAACGTGCAGCTCCCTTAATATTTTTAGAGATAACTGTTGCAATGGAAACTCGATTGTGGATGATAGCACCATACGGAACACAGCTCAACTCACTGTTCAACCAAACTTATTTGTTCCTGTATAGAGCTAGTTCATTTTAAGTTTCTGCAAGAAGCAAGAACTAGGCCTCTATTCATAATTATTTCTTTTGATTATTTTTTTAACGATCTTTTAAAAAATTACATCTTGTTTAACTTTTCTGAAGGTGTTTCCTTCTTTGATTCTTTGAAAAATTAGAAGATTTGGTCCATCACCGAATTCCTTTTTGATTTGTTGGGGTCTGTAGTTTACCACCAAAACAGGGAAGCTCTTTGTACATTTCTATGAAATATGTTACAAATTCTCGCTCTGTAGCCTTTGTTGATAGATAAGAACACTATAATTGCTGTGAGTGGTGGTTCAGAAATACTGGACCTCTTACTTTGCATTCTTTTATTACTTTGATTCTCTTACTAATTCTCAAAAAATGCAAAAAATTTACTTAAATTTAACTTTTTGTTTACAAAGAACTGTATAACTAATTAGATCATTTCAGTTGTATCTTTGAATCAATTTCTATTTATTTAGTTGGTCATAAATATATCACCTTTAGTTTTAAATTGTTCTTTGTGAGGTATATATCGCATTTTTGATCACTTTTTGTTTCAAAATTCCAGCATGTCAACAAAAAGAAAACAACAAGATTTTGCATAAATATAAAAATGGAAATGAATCGTGTCAGTCATTGGCTATCGAGTTCGTGGTTAGTAAATCAACAATGACCGGAAATAAAAATAATTCTGATTCAATCATCAGCTACGGACAATGTTTCGACTTGTAAAACTTTAAATAATAAGATAACTGTTGAAAGATGCAGTTTAATACATATATTTTTTAACCTAATTTCGATTATCTGAATTTTTGATTATCAGAACTACCTTTGACAACATTACTTCGGATAATCGATGCTCTGCTGAAATTTCATTATATTCTTCATGACATGATAGAAAATATAAGTAGTAACTGGACAACTACTGGGGAGCTAATTTCTCTAGTTGAAGCTCATTCTTGCTAAATGAAATATAAATAAATTGAAGAATAAGATTAAATTAAATTTTATATGAATTCAGATAATAAATTATAATATTGTTGACAAACATTAATTTTTTTTTTTTCACAATTAAGTGAAGCGGTATTTATGAAATAAGGAGTAATTTATTTTCCATGATTACTAATCACCTATTACGTCTATATTAACCTTAAACCACTTATTAAACCTATGGAATTAGGGGAACTAAATGGAGTAGAGTGATCATCACTGGGGACTCGTGGAAAATCGTCGTTACTCCAACCGCGCTACTCCATCGTTTCATAACTTCATTTGGAACGTTCATCAGTGGCCGGCTTATAAGGGAGAAGTAAATGGCTTCTTGGCATAATAGATTCGAACTAAAAAAAAATATTTTCTGCTAATCTTTCATTACAAAATAGATATAAAATCTTTTTGTCAGAAAATTTTGTGCAGTAGGTCTTCTATATCGCCGAGAAAATTGAAAATATTACAAGTGAAAATAAAAAACGGAGAGACAGCAATGAAAGATATGAGAGGATTGCATTAGAACCGTTCACTCTAAGTTAATGCAAACATCAGAGAATATATCGATCCCTACAAAAGCATTTCATTATAGCAGAAACGTTTCATCGAGACTCTGAGCCCTTCCTTTTTGGACATAATGTACCGTCTGCTTTAAGGTAAATGTCCTTACAGTCTTGCAAATTATACACTGTATATGCAAATTTCAAAAAAATTGAATTAAATAACGTTCGATTTATTAGAGATACGAAGAATTGCTAATCAGTGAAAAAAGAAAACTAAGTGATTGGTTCGAAGCACTTGGTATGAACATTAAATGAAATGAGAATAACTTGTAGTGATGCTTAATTTCTTTAATATACTTTAATGAAATACATTAGACGTTTTTAAAGAGGGTTATAGTTTCTCGCCCTATAATGGAGACTTCCCTCTAAATGAATGGGCTGAAAATAATGGCCAAACCTCTCGATCCTTCTGACTGGAAGACAGTTAGTGCAAATGTAAAGATAAACTGGCATAAAAAAATCCAAAGGCTTGAGATTATTTTAATGTTCTCAACCATTCAAATATTCGAAATTTAAATAACATATTCTATTTTATCCTTAGCATTCTTAAACGTTTTTATTATTTTAACATTAATAGATGAACTAATTACATATTAAAGTATCTTTCTTTACGTTTATCTCTTTGGACTTGAGAACGTTAGAAAGGTGTTTTTAAATCGATTTCTGTACGTCTAGTTTTGTGCGGGAGGTTTTATTTTCGAAGGTGGAAGTGGGTTTTTGATTAACTCTAGATTAAAGCTCAGAATTTGATTTTACATAATAATTGTTTGTATATATGGAGGCTGTTCCGGCCAACCGCTCCACTCGTTTTATAATGGAAGGTGTCGGAACTCGAGTTATTAGAGGACCTGATTGGAAATGGGGGAAGCAGGTTAAGATTTTGTTTTGAATCTTTAATTATTAATTTATTTATTTTTCAGTGATGAAGTATAACATAGGGTATTATTTATGAACCTGGAATAAACTGTGAACTTTCTTAATTTTTATTTTGCTGATTAACTTAATGGCAATTCTTCAAAAAATTATCTAATCCTTCATAATTACAAAATTCAGAATTTAGTTAGTAGTAGAGTTTTTTTTTTATGAAAGTATATTTAGTATATTGATTCTCATTTATAGGATGGTGGAGAAGGACATGTTGGAACTGTTCGAAACTTTGAATCTCCTGAAGAAGTTGTTGTAGTTTGGGATAATGGTACTGCTGCCAATTATAGATGTGCTACTGATTATGATCTTCGAATCTTAGACAGTTCTCCTACAGGTATGTCTTATAAGTCTATTTTTTTTATTTTATCATTTAAATTTTACCCTATATTATGAATTATCTTTTATCGTTGTTGATTCATTTTAAGGAGTCAAACATGAAGGATCTTTATGTGACACATGTCGACAACAACCAATTTTCGGGATTCGTTGGAAATGTGCTGATTGTTTAAACTATGATCTTTGCTCGACCTGCTATCATTCTGATAAACATTCATTACGGCATCGATTTCACAGGATTACAGTCCCTGGTGGTGAAAGGTATCTATATTTTTCTGAAAGTTTAAGTTAATAGATATTTATGTATTATATCAAATCTATAATGACACATTTGTTTGTAACCTTATACTGATGTGGTTTTCTTGCTTTATCAAACATTACAATATGATTTTGGTTTATTTTATTGTTTCTATTATTATTTTTTTTTTTAAATTCTGATAGGTGACCCTGCTTTACAATGCTAGAAAAATATGTTCACTGCTATTTGGATCCAGTATTTCCTTTGTCCTACTTTCTCTGTTTATTGCAGCTTTTTTATATCTATATTAAAAAAATAGATATAACATGTCTTTTAATCTTAATTCAAATCAATGCAATCCTTTCTTGTTATATATTGATGCTCTTCAATTTGCAACTTTTTCATATAAATGCCAACAATCAACTATATAGATTTTAAAGTTATTTTATTTTTGTTTCTCAGTTATTATTATTCATTATTTACTAACTGTTATGATTATCTTTTAAATTAGAGTAATGGTGGAAACGAGAAGAAAAAGCAAAAAGTTAGTTGTCAGAGGAATATTTCCTGGAGCTCGCGTAGTCCGTGGTGTAGATTGGCAGTGGGAAGATCAAGATGGAGGAAATGGCAGGCGAGGAAAAGTACATGACCTGCAAGATTGGTCTGCTGCTTCACCCCGATCTGCTGCTTACGTTGTGTGGGATAATGGTTCTAAAAATCTATATAGAGTTGGTTTCGAAGGCATGGTAAGGTTCATTTAATTATTTAATTAACATGTCTTTATAATTGTTTAATTGTTTAATTGTTTAATATTTCCATTGGAATCCTTTTATATGTTTTAAAATAGTATCTTTGAAACAAAATAGTTTTCTATTTTGAATTAAAATTTTAATGTAAACTATCTAATTTACTTGTTTATTCTTGATCTGTATATCGATCATGCTAAATTTAATACATATGCTGATGCCGTAATACTTCTAAGTTTTATGTAGCTGATACAAATTTAAATTAATAATTATAAGGGTCTAATAATTTTTCTCCTACGGTGGTTTCATTCCTCTATGGTTATGGAATTTTAAGCTCAAAAGAAGTGTATAGCATATAGGCTGTTAATAAAAAAACGTTAATGCTGTATTAGTTCATCTTTTCTTATTGTTTAATAATCTTTGACATCTATATTATGTGGTTTCTGTTATCTATATCTATAAAGGGAAAACTTGGGCAGTTTAATATATAAGAAGTTTGTATCCGATTCTAAGAAGATAAGATTTAAATTCTGAAAGATTGATTTTTTTTCCCTAAAAAGTCTACTTCATCGTTTGCCATGAATAAACAATCTCATGATGAATGGAATATATACCTATAATAGATTCATTATTTAAAGTATTATACCTTACTGCTTGCATCTTGCTGTTGGAAGTGTTTCGTTTGTGAAGTTGCACTGTAAACAGTATCTCAAATGTACAATTTAAAAAGGTTCAGTAAGGAAATATTTGTTTTAAAAGGCAATGAAGGTGAAGAATGTTTTTCAGTTTTAGTGTAAAAGTTTGAAATTTGACTAACAAAAACCTCTTTCATTAAGTTTAATGTACTGTTGGAATCATTATTACAGTTGAAAGAGACAGTGTGTTATATGTTATCCAAAAGAATCCCACAATTACAGTTAATTTTATGATTTTTTTTTTTTTTTTTTTTGGCTATGGGTGGAAAATTGTGATTGTTAACAACTCTCTGTTACAGGCTGATTTGAAGGTTGTTAATGATGCTAAGGGCCCTTCTGTGTATAAAGAACATCTCCCTCTTCTTGGTCAACAGGGGTCTGGAAAAAATGGACCTCATGGTCTTCAAATTGGTGATCAGGTAAATATTTTTATACCATTTTTGTATTTAAAGTGGACAAATGATTATTAATTTCTTTATAAAAACATTCATGTTTCTTTTAATCTAGATAATATAAATGTTAGTTTTATATTTACACTTTGTATCGTCCTGATTGCACTTAATGATTTTGAATATAAGATAAATGAGACCCGTAGCTCTAAAATTTGATAGAACTTGAAGCTACCTTTTAATTTTTATTTAATTTATTAATACTGTATTATTAAATACAGTATTTAATGAATATTACAAATCATAAATAAATTGTATTAATTACAAATAACAAATTAATATGTCATTAATAAAAAGAAGGGTAATGATAGACCAGTGTCTGTCATTCAGAATTCGCTGTTGATTCATGTTACGACGATAATCTCAAAAGTAAGGTGTCTTATTTTTTATTAATTAGAGAAATATTTATTTTCAATAATCTTTACCTTTTTTAAAAAGTTTTCAGCTATTTTTCTACATAATCTTGATTTCAGTCGATGCATTTTTATAGAGATTGTGTCAGCTTTTGTGTATGCCCATATCTTACCAGCTCCTCACTCACTTGAGTAATCTTAGAACCTCTTCTCTTTCACCTTGGTGTCAGAACTGAATCACTTCCCTGCCAAATGTTTTTTCAACTCTGGTAGTAGGTGATAGTCACTGGACGTTTGGGTTTTTTCCAGAATTTCACAATTCCTTTCAACTTTAACTGTGGTACCAGAGACGAGGCATGGTAGAAACAACAACTGAGGGAGTGGTGGCATTTCTGTTCTACAAAGCTCATAAATTTAAACTAAAGTGACACAATCAGCGGGTGGAGTCATGGCAAATGTGTTTTGGGAATGAGAGAGAAGATTGTTGGACGACGTTATTCCTGCTGGGACCACTATTAAAGTTGAGCGGTATTGTGAAACTGAGACAAAACACAGACGGCTAATTCAGCAGCAGAAAGAGGAATGTTGAGCAAGCGTATAACCGTTTTCAACTGATCTGCTAAAGTTTGAATGGGATATGATCACTCAACCGCTTTATTTTCCTTACTTAGCTCCTAGTGTCTATCACATTTTCCTTATGTTGAGAGAACATTTAGCAGGAAGGCAATTTAGATAGAAGAGATATGAAAGATAAGGATCAACAATACCTCAAGGACATAGCAGCAAAGTGGTATGACATGGGCATCCAAAAGCTACTGCAGTATTTTCAAACATAAACTGCCTAAAATGGGGTAATGTAGTTAAAATAGCTGAATATTTGAATTTGAAAAAATATAATGATTATTGAAAATAATTTTTTTTTAATTAAGAAAAAATAAGAGACCTTACTTTTGGGTTTATCCTCTTACTAGATACATCAATTGGCAATGATTTTTTTTGTTTTTGAATTTGGTGTAAATATTAACAACTAATGCTGTTTAAAAGCCTTTGAGGTCCTACATTATTTCCTGATACACATACAAACTCCTAAAAAGAACTATTAGCACTGTATACCAGGTATGCAAGTTTAAAATGTCGTTTATTTCTTAAAATATATACACAGTAATTTAAAAAAAAGTATAATATATTTTATTCAAAGTACTGACCCTCGCTTCCTACACATTTTGTCTATCTCTCGGGCAATATATGGATACCATTCCAAAAGAATGCTTCATCTTTATTTGAAATCCATTCATCGAGCCATTTTCGTACGTTTTCGAAATTGTTGAAGTGTTGCTCCGCCAATGAGTGTCCCATCGATGAGAAGAGGTGATAATCAGAAGGCGCCAGGTCAGGTGAATACGGCGGGTGGGGTAGGAGTTCCCAACCAAGCGAAGAAATCGTTTCCTTAGTCAATCTGGCTGAATGTGCAGGAGCGTTATCATGCTGAAGAATGACTTTGGCGTGCCTGTGAGCCCATTCTGGGCGTTTTTTTTCGATCAATGCGTGACTCAAATTGATCATTTGTTGTCGGTAACGCTCGGTATTGACTGTTTCGCCGGGTTTGAGAAGCTCGTAGTAGACTACTCCCTTCTGATCCCACCACACACACAGCATTGTCTTCTTCCCAAAACGATCCGGTCTTGCACTCGATGTGGATGGTTGTCCTGGCGTTACCCATGATTTTTTTCGTTTGGGATTCTGAAAATAAATCCATTTTTCATCGCCAGTTACAACTCGATGCAAAAAACCCTTTTTTTCGTGGCGTAAAAGCAGCATTTCGCACACAGTTTTTCGTTTTTTCCATCTGTCGTTCATCCAATTCATGTGGAACCCATTTTCCAACCTTTTGAATCTTTCCCATAGCTCTCAGGCGATCGGAAATGGCTTGCCTAGTGACATTCAACTGTTCTGCCATCATTTGTTGGGTTTGGGTATTGTCTTCGTCTAATAAAGATTGAAATTCGAAGTCCTCAAACTTTTTTGGTCGATTTTCTCGTTTTTGATCAGTAACATCAAAATCACCACGTTTGAAACTTTGAAACCAACGTTCACATGTCCTGACGGTTGGAGCAACATCGCCATAAGTCTCAACAAGAATTCGATGACATTCAGATGCCTTTTTCTTTTGATTAAATAAGAAAATCATGACATGCCGCAAATGCTCTTTATTTGGCTTAAAATTAGACATTTTTAACACCAAAGAAAGGTATGATACGTCCACGTAAACGACTTAAAAACAACTGACTTTTGTAAACAAATGACTAACAAACAAAATAGCGTTTAGAGATAAGCAAATCCTTCAATAGGCTAAGAGCGCATTCTATTGGAATTAAAACGACATTTTAAACTTGCATACCTAGTAGTATTTAATAATATGAAGTGTCAACTACTTTTGTTCTATGTGATATGACAAAAAAAGTGATATGACAGCTAAAATGTTGACTTTTTTTTTCTCCCTCATCAAAAGGTCACTCACTGACTAGCTAAACCTATTGTATTTTGTATTTTATTTATATTTAAATTTTAGGTTAAGGTAGATTTGGAACTAGAAATCGTTAAATCATTGCAA
Source organism: Euschistus heros (assembly GCA_003667255.2). Classification (NCBI taxonomy): domain Eukaryota; kingdom Metazoa; phylum Arthropoda; class Insecta; order Hemiptera; family Pentatomidae; genus Euschistus; species Euschistus heros. The sequence goes on along the minus strand of RCWM02000066.1, from coordinate 1,586,067 downwards.
CATGGGCATGGTGGTTGGACTGATGGAATGTTTGAATGTCTTGGAGTTACTGGTGTCATTGTCGGCATTGATGAAGATCGTGATATAGTTGTTTCTTACCCTTCAGGAAATAGGTATTGAACTGGATTTTTTTATTAAAAACAAACTTCAATACTTTTAATTTGTTTTATACAGGACTACTATGTTATTAATATGTTTCAATAATAATTTTTCTTTGTGTCAACTTTGAATTTGTGATATTGTATAGCTTGATTTATTAACTTCTCTTTTGAGATTTAGAAAAATGCATAATAGAAGTGAATTTTTTTGTAACTGATAAATATACTCATCCTTTTCTTTATACAGATGGACTTTCAATCCTGCCGTTTTAACCAAAGTACACACAACAAGTGCACAACAGAACTCACAGTTTTCAGTTGGCGATATCGTACAAATATGTAGTGATTTAGAAAGAATAAAAATATTACAGAAAGGTCATGGAGAGTGGGCTGCTGCTATGACTCCGGTAAGTAATTTTTGGTTTATAGTAATAATTTGAGTAAAAATGGATGGTTGCTGTTATTGGTATTTTCTTTCTCTATTGTACAGACTTTAGGCAGTATTGGGAGAATACAACAAATATATCATGACAACGATCTTAAAATAGAAGTTTGTGGCACCTCATGGACTTATAACCCTCTTGCTGTTACCAAAATTTCTTGTCCATCTGGAGGTAAATAAAAAGATGTTTTTAAATGATTGTTATTTCAGATGAATGTAACATGTTTAAAAATATATGTTAAATATAATTTTTTTGTTGTTTTAGATCGTTTAAGCGCTATATTGAAGAAAATTTTTGAAACTCATTCTACTGGAGATGTTAATCTAGAATTGGTGAAATCTGCAGCTAACGGTGATGTTCAAAAGTGTGATGAAGTTCTCAAACGAAAAGATGCAAATGTAAATGGAATGTTTGGTGGGCACACTGCCCTACAAGCCGCTAGTCAAAATGGGCATCTTGATGTTGTAAAACTTCTGCTTAAGCATAATGCAGATGTTGAAATAGAGGTAATTAACTAACTTACTTAAGTAGTATAACTTTTTTAATTTAATTTATGTGCAGTTGACTTTCCATAAAACAATATATGAATGTAGTGCTCTTGTTGTATTACTTACAAACTTATTCATATATTTTGTCTGGGGTTTTTTTCTTATTTAGTTGAGTACCACATTTGAAGAAAAACTTCTCTCAAAACATTTTAATAAATTCCAAAGTTCGTTTATTTTTATTTTTTTATTTTTATAGCAAATCGTTTAATATCTGTGTCCTTTAAGAGATTTTTAATTTTCCTGATAATTTTCAGAATTGTCAAAACATCAACCTTGGTTACGAATAAGATCACTCACAATTTTTTTATTTTAGAAGTCAGAAACTGATTTTTGTCAGCCTATGTCTATGTCCAAATTTCAAAAACATTGAGAACTGGATCTATTAGAATTTTCTATCTGCTTTTTCAATGTCTTATTAGCTAAAAGTAGAATGTGTGACTATTATTATCTAAACTATTATTTATTACATGTGAATTATTAAAAAAAACAGATCTTGGGTTTGTATGCACTGTTACTGGGCCAGAGGTTGTGAAAGGAGGAGATTTGCTGAAATCACACTCAGCTGTTAAGTTTCCCCCAATTAAGGGTTCTCACTTTTTGAGGCTAGTTGTGCCCAAGGAGGGTGTTCTGATCTTGTAATCGATCCATAGCTGAAAACGGAAATAAAATTGAATTATAGGAAAAATAAAATTGATTTATTTTCCTGTTATAAAACAATTGCAAATATATTTTTTTTAAATATCAAGTGGAGCTGCAGAATTTTTGTTTAAAATTAGTTGACCTGTGAAATTCGAGATTCAGACTTTAGTATAAAGATGCAATTTTAATTTAATATCTAAATAACATCTATGATATTTATGACAGATATAAATTTTCTGCCTTCGGTTGGATTCGGGCCCAGTAGAATGGCAATCAAGTGCCTTACCCACTGGGCTACCGCACCTCCTCTAAAATAAAAACTATTTTTATTTTCCAAATAATTTTTTTTTTTTCCAATGAAAGAAGACAGTCTTTCTCTATAACATTTTTTATACAAGCCTGGGTGAGAGTGTGTAGTTATAAAGGTGTTAGGAACGGCATAATCTAATTAAAACATTATTAATATGAACCTGCTGTTGTAACCAAGGAGAGTGTTATGGGCTTAAGCATTCATGTTACCAGTTCGAATATTGTCTCATAGGGTTTAAATTTATTTTGTGACTGACCCACAGAATAAATGTTGACCTTCTCCCTCTAATTAGAATTTTTTTTCTGGCCTCAAGACTTGTCAACATAAGTCCTATATTGTTAAAACTAGAAATTATTTATAGCCTTATGATAACCGTTCCTTCCTGCCCTAGTTGGAATACTTAAGCTCATTAAGCCCTCACAAACAACAATAAAATTAGGGATATTCTTTTTATGTATGTGTTTAGTGGGTTTAGTGTAACTTCTCCCCTTTTTTCATAGATGAAGACAGTGATGCATGTATCATTAAGTTTACCAACACCTAAGAAAATATTCCTGGTATAAAGTTTTCCTAGTATTTTTCTTTGTTAATATCTGCTCTAATTGATCATTGGACTCATTGTAATCGTAGCTATTTGTGAAATGAGTAACAAAAAGAAAATAAGATAAGATGTTAGTCAGGCATTGTTTTTAAAATCGAGTGGTGTTCGGTTGCATGCTGCTTAGGTTATCTTCTTATCAAGGAGAGCTGAGATACGATGCCTTAAGTATTTTCTTGATCCTACTACAATAATGGCAGGTTAGCAGGTAACTGCTGAAAAGGGAGCACCTGTTACTCAACAATTTTTAAGAACTGCAATTTCAGAATTTAAAATTTCATACACAGAAATAGAATAAGATAATATGAATCAAGTCTGAGCGATGGTAAAGGAGGAAAGCTCAACATTACACTGAATAATACTTAATGTACTGAATGAAGTTCTACCTCAAAATAGTGGAAGCTATTAAGGATATTAAATGAACTCAATAATTTGAATTATGTTTATACGGTTCTTCATTATTATATATGTCAAGTATCAAATGTATTTATCTTAAAAAATAATTATAATTAGGATATAATTCTGAAAATAATCTTCACAAAGTTGTGGAATATTAGATAGATAGATAGAGAAAGTGGGAATAAAAAATGCTGTATTATAAAAACTTAGTTGAACAAGTGATCACTAATAGATGATTAGCTATTTAACCCTTTAACAGGCAATGTATCCTGAAGGATACACATATTTAATGCCTTTTGCTCAATAAATGACGTACTGCCTGACGCATTATCCTACTCATTATTGTCTAATATCCTTTATTTAACCTTAAATTTCATGATACATGAGTGGGGGTTAGCGTGGCTAAAGCCATTCAAAGAGAAAAAAAGAAAGAAATGTATTCAAAAATTTCAGACCTGCCCATTAAAGGGTTAATGGTGGTATAAAAAAAAGGAATCAAAGTGGGATACAATGTTCCTCTTTTAAGAATCTAAACAAGATCTAGATTTTAGAAATAATAAATTATAAACAAATAAAGCCATAAATAATAAATAATGAAATAATGTCTGAGATACTCTGAAGAAAGAAATATCCCTAACATTGGGCAATGAAAGTTTCTCTGAGGAATCAAAAGAGAAAATAAATCAAGTATTAGCTCCCCCCCCATCTTTTTTGGCCTAGAAATCATGCTGGAATGTGAAATTATGCATTTTTTTAGTGTTAGAGTGTTTTTATATTGTTTTGTCTTACATTTTACTTTATCATAACTATGCTAACAGTGAAATGTGGGTTTTCAATTGGCTGTGAAGGTAATATTGATATTACTCAGTTTTATTTTTTAATATTTCATTTGGGTAACACTTGTTGATGTTTCATTACAAGACACAGAATAGCTGTGTTTGAATATTAACCCTTCTCCAGGATCTTAAATTTGTAATATATCTTTCAATGATAAATTTAATTTAAAAAAAAAAAAAAAAAATCGTGCAAGTGACTTAGTCAAAACAATAAATTTTAAATAATTTGTTACTTTTCAATTCGAGATTTACTAGAGTGAAATAACCTATTCATAAATAAAACGGATCGTTTGAACCCAGTTATAATGGTATGGGTTTTCACCCAATCCCTTAATATTTTTTTATACCAATTCCATGGTAATTCGATCGTTGATTTGTTTATATTATAACGATATTATTATTTCTTTTTCTTGCTTTCTCTCTTTTAAAATAATCTTTGAGGCACATCTTTTGAAATAATGTAACTCAGCGGAATATTATAAGGGCCGTGGCATTCATGTTTTACGGAAGTTTCTCATCGTTGTTAATTTCAATTATTACTATTGTAATAGATTGAAGATTATTTTAAGATCTTAATGAAAGAATTATTCGTGGATTCTGTTTAAGGCTGTGTTGTTTAGCGGTGTTATGTACGTATTTGGTCGGTTCAGTAATTCAATTTATTAGGCCAGTACTAGCGGAACATCTTATAGTGTATAACGAAATGCTTTGTTTGTGATTCTGTATCGGTTTAGAATTCTGCCATTTTCTTGTCTGTAATATTACTTTTCTTTTTCTTCGTTATAAGGTATTTATGAAATTTTAATATAACAAAATCCTTAGATATATACCGCTCAGAAAAAAATAGATTTACGAGTACATTACTTTATTAGAGTTTTAGTTTATACTTGAATTTAAGATATTTTACAATATGGTTATTTCATCTGTTATGTAAAATGTTCTCCAATGGTTATATAATTATATTCCCGTTTTCAAAAATTTACCTAAAGTAGCAAAAAATTATTTTAAACCATGTAAATTTACTATTAGGACTTGAATACCAATATTTGGTATACAACTTTTATTAATTTATTTTGTATTTGTTTCATATATCCATTTTACTAAGCAAGAACTATAGTTTATCTGATCTGCCATTAATTTTACTCTTTCTCGTTATTATTATTATTTTTTTTTTTTTGCAATTTTTATTATTCCAAAATACAACCATCCTGGAAAACTTTAAACAAACAGACTGATTCTCCACTTTCCTTCAACATGCAAAAATTTTAATTTATTTTTATAAATAATTCTGTTAATATTTTTATCTTTTACAGAACAAATATGGTGATAGAGCAATCCACCATGCTGCATTTGGTAATGAGCCTGCTGTTATAGAGTTACTAGCTAAAGCTGGTGCAGATCTTAATATCCGTAATAACAGAAGGCAAACCCCATTGCATATTGGAGTGAACAAAGGCTATTATGGTGTTGTGAAAACTCTTCTTAAACTGGGCTGCCATCCAAGTCTTCAGGTAAGTCTTAGGATCATAATTTTATTTGATCATATTTTTATTGTGTTAAAAGAAAAAAAAAAGTTCTTTTCTAGTGTATGTAGCAGTCATTAGCAAAAGTGATAAGTTATAAAGGTGTATTATAATATATTATTGGCTATTTCTTAGTCCCTGAACATATCTCTTCAGACTCAATTTTTCCTAACAGAAAAGAAAGTAAACTTTTGGTTACTTGTTTCTGAATAAATACTCTTATTGGTTTTTGAAAAAGAAAATCATTATGGAGTAATGAATAGAATAGAAAATGATGAAAGTAATAACATTATGTCAAAAGATTATTCTCTTTACTGGCTTTGGATTTATTTATTTTTTAAGTTAAAAAGTATTGCTGCTTATACTTTGCCTGAAGAATTTTACAAAAACATAATTGCTGTTTTTCGATTATGAGAGATGTTGAGTTTTTTTTTTTTTTTTTTTTTTTTTTTTTTAAATAAATGACTACTATTGGAAACAGATATAAGAATAAGAAGATTAAGGTTCCATGGGCATATGGTGAGGATGCACCCAAAGAGAGTATATAGAGAAATCTTCTATACAATGAGAGGATTCAAGAGTACTGGGTCGTATATCAAACAGATGAAGGAAGAAACAGAAAGACTGAAAATAACAGACCAAGACTGTTTCGATAGGGATGCCTATAGGAAAAGACTAAAGGAAATTAAGGTCCTTGTGGGAAAAAGGAGATGTGAGAAAAGGAATAGTATGGACCAAGGATAGAAGGAAGGAGCAATCGGAAAGAATGAGGAAAAGTTGGGAAGAGAGAAGGAAGGATTGAATGATTATGAAAAATAAGTAAAAATAATGATATTCGCGTGGTCTCGAAGCCATTTTTGATCCGCCATTAATGGTTACATGTGAAATGTAGTCACTTTTCAGAGAAAACCAATTATATCAGAGCAAAAGGAGATCAGGTAAATGGGCAATTCCTTAGGTTCCCGTTTGAAACGAATTTAAAATTTGAAATACTTTTCAAGTCATTTGAACATAAAAATGGATTTGTTTTCAACAATTTTATTGTTTCTAATGATTCATAAATGTTTAATTTAAGACTATTTTCTACATGATGTATTAGTTTCACTTCCGAGGGTTAGTTGATTTTGTGATGATTTTCACTTAGAAGGATAGCGAAGATGGGATTCTGCGTCTTGTCATTGTAAACCCTTATATGCTCATTTAATCTTTAATTTATTTTTTTCTTCAAAGATTTAATACGTGTAAAGAATGCTCAAATTTAGATTGTAATGCAAATAAAGCATTCCACTTTTCTTTTTTTTTCTTTATTTTTTCGAAGGCACCCTTCAGAACAGACAGTTTATTTGATTTGACTGATCGATTCCCAGGGCTGGAAACTGAGGAAGGCTAAGGAAACTAAGCTCCATGAGAAAAAAAAAAAAAATATATATATATATATATATATATATATATATATATAAAAAAAAAATATATGTATATATATATATTTTTTTTTTTTAATTTGAGTAGTCATATATATATATATATATATATATTTTTTTTTTTTTTTCCTCATGGAGCTTAGTTTCCTTTATACATATATATGTTATGTTATATATATATATAAACTGTGAATATGCCTATTATGTGAAAATGAACCTTATAAATACTTTGTACACATTGATGAATGACTGTTCAAAAATTAGTAGATTTGTTTTAGTGATTTGCAAAGGTTGTTGTTTGAAAAAAAAAGGTTTGGGTATTGCTTGAATTGTTTTTCTTAATTCATATTTAAAGTCATGACATTGTATTCTTGTTAAACTGTAGATAAACTTCTTAACTTAAATTCAGAAAAAATAATCAGGCCGAACTCATAGTAGAGTGGCTGCAGGAACAAACAAAGAACAGATTGTATTACTTTCTCCCTTACTATATTCATGTTTTTATTCCTCACTAGTCCCATCACCAAGTTGTTCACTCTACTAATTTCAGTCTTATATGAAATAATTTAGAATTCCATCAATTATTACATAAATAAATCAGATTGAAAAGCAATTATAATAAAACTTGTGTTCACTGCGCTGCGGCTTCACCTGCTCTCATAAGTAAAGAAATTAAATAATTTTAACTTATAATTGAAGTTTTATTTGTTTATCAATAAATATCTTGTTTTGTAGCATGCAATTAATAAACAACATTTCCTCAATGATATTTTAACGGATAGCAGGAAATCTTAAACCTGTTTAAAGTTGCACTGATTAGGTGTTTGAAGATTACTTAAAAGCATAATTGTACTTCCAATTTATAATTTTAATGTATGGGTTGGTAATCCAGAGTAAGAAACTCTTACTGATAATGAACTGCATTATCAGAGCTAGGAACTAAAGGTCTTTGAATCATATGTTTACATAGTCACTGTGACTCAACATTTTATATTATTAATTTGATTGTATCCAAACATTCTATTGCTATGAATTTAACGTAGTTAAAATTTGGTACAGATGGGTTTTGTTGTTTTACAATCATGAACTCTACTGCGGAATGGTTCCAACTACATACTGGTCAATTTTCAAACTTAACTGAAATCCACATGTCGCACCACATATTTAAATCTTTATTAATTATTTAATTTTATTTTATTATAGATTTCAAGCCCTATATAACACTGTACCTTTATAACCTTTCATGTAGAATGGTACTTGCCACCTGCCTGCCAATTTTCAAACTTATTACTGAACATATTATTTCTTTTTGAATAACAAATTAATTAAATTTCAGTAAATTTTATTATTGCTGAACCTTCCTGGAACTATAAAGATGATGTGGTTAAAATTTGGTACAGGTCGGTTCAGTAGTTTTCGTGGTTAGTGATTACAAACGAAAAATGGCTTGTTCTTTTATATATTAGTATTTCTCTAATAATCACTCATTAGTCTATAAAAAATAAAAATTATCTCTCTGATAACTTCAAAGGAATGGCTACTTCCAACATGTAGGTTTCTTTTCTATTAAAGGTACTTATTTAATAAAGGTAAATAAGTAATAAGTAAGGTAAATAACCTATTATTTAAATAAGGTACCCAACATAAGTCACTAACTGATTTGTGATGAAAGAAATAGTGGTTTTTATTTGCAATTACTTTTTAAGGTTTACTTACACTAAATGACTATTCTTTTGATATTAGATTAAAAATAGTCCAAAGATTTTTTTATAAAACATTCGTTAACAAATTATTTATCTGATTTCTTTCTAAGGTTTAACTTTATTTGCTATCAGTGTTATATATTATTTGATTATTATGGTTTGAGTTTTAGCACTTTTGAGCAGTCTGTCAAGATTACCATTTTTTAGAAATTTATTTGTTGATTTAGAGTTTAGATTAGAAGTTTTGCTGAGTATTGATATAAATATAAAGTTCAAAAAAAAAAATATTACTCAACCTCTTTGCTTCCAAGTTAGTTAGGTTAAGGTTTGCCCTCAGGCTTTCCCATTGATGAACTAGAGGCATGAATGAACATAACATATTCATGACTATTCATTTAATGCAAAATATACAAAATAAGTTGTTTGGTGAAAAAAAGTGAATATTTCTTGGAATTACATTTAGTTATTTCATTCACTGGATCCATAGGGGAGACTGCAGTTGTAGATTCATTTAAATAAATTAATTTTTAAAAAAATTTGTATATCAATATTATGCATGCAGATGTTCAATTATGAAATGATAAATCTGAGTCAGCAAACTAAAAAAAAATTAAATTGTGTAATATGGAAATTATTTTCTAATCTTAATCCTACGTGAAATAATTGGAGTGCATAGTTGTTTGGGCACCATGTGATCCCTTTGATTCCTTTTAATTAAATTTATTTGATGAATCGCATTTATAATACATTTTTTCAAAATAAACACTCTTATTTTAATATGTATTAAAATAATCATAAAAGATTCTGATTACTAAATGTAAAATACTATTCTTTGTATATTTCCTCTCCTTTTTTTTTTTTTTTTTTTTTTTTTCTTTTTTTAAAAATTTTATTATTTTATTTATTTATTTTTTGTATTGGAATGAAAGAAGAAATATGGTAGCCCATGTTCAATAAATGATTATTAATGTATTTTTGTTTTTCGTTGCACCTTATTCACCCATTTTTTGTAAAAAGTATTGACTTTTTAAGAAATTTATTTTTTTGCATCATGTCACATTTTAAGTCTGTCCTATCGGTATGATGCAGTAGATAATGCGATTTTGCGAATGCTGGAGTTTTGTTGAAAAAGTTATCTGGTATGCTCATTTCTTACATTGGAAGATTTAATCGTAATTTTAGGAAATAGCATGTAAACGTTTGGTAGTGAATTGTGTTGTAGAGTAGGAAGGGACGGAGGGTAGGGGCTGCTATATTCAGCAACTGAACGGGATAAGCCGTGTTTCTCGAGAACTTCTAAAGGCCTCTCATCAATCATGACGTCACTCTGCCCCACCCACCTTCAGGAGGACCTCTTTTCACTTTTGTCAAGAAGGTTTTTGTACCAGAGAAGTGGCATAAAGCTCCTGGACAGGCTACATGACTGTTGATTGAATAATAATCGCCACCTCTCACCTCCATAAATGCCCTCTTTCCGGGTTAGGAGGGCGGATTGGTTCACCCTAAATTATTCCTTATTTCAAATCGATAAGAAAACAATTATCTGACTCTCTAAGATTCCCATTTACAAAAGAAAATTTTGTTACATTATCTAACTTAAGCCATGGAAATCCTCTATAATAATTTTAAACGGAGTGGGAATCATCACACGTTGCTGAAGAACCGCAGCACGTGGCAAAACCAATTATTCATGCACAGAAGTGATGATGCCATTTTGATTATGAATGGTCTCTCATCAAAAATTCCTTAAAACTGAGAGCAGGAACAATTACGACTCATGGATCCAGATTTAGTCTCTAGAAAAGGTCTTAGTCTCATTCATTACAAGACCTCAGATATAGATGGTGAGTGCTGCCCCTCCAGCTATATTCTTCAGATTCGTCTTCAATTTTCAACGACCGAGTAAATATATAGGATGGGGTATAGCGTGTATTTTTTTTTGTATTAACGTCGATTTTTATTGTTTTCAGTTGTAGTAGGATAACCATAACCTAAAAGTAATGGTTATATTTTATATTACACTAGCACACCCTGTCGCGGCATCGCCCGCTTTCATAATTAAAGAACATAGATTATTTTAACTAATAATTAAATTTCATTTGTTTATCAATAAAAATCTTGTATTGAAGTATGGAATTTAGCATTATTTCTTCAATGATATTTTCACACATGGCAGTAATTTTAACCTGGTTAAATGGCATTGATTAGGTGTTTAAAGAGTACGTAAAAGCATAATTAAACATCTACTTTGGCAGAAATAATTTTATCGATCTACTTGGTTGGATTTTAATTTCTAAATATAAAAGTATGTGACAGTTTGGCAAATCTCGTTTCTGGCACTTAAGATTATACATTTTAATTATTATTGTAGCAAAATTCGCCACCTATAGGTTGATTACCAAACTTCACTGCGCACCACGTATTTATCGCGTTTTGATGGCAATTCATTAAAAATCTTTAAATTTTATTATTGCTGTACCTTCCTTTAACTATGGAAATGATGTGGTTAAAATTTGGTTCAGATTGGTACAGTAGTTTTCGCGGTTAGGGATCACAAACGAAAAATGGTTTGTTCTTTTATGTAATAGTATAGATTAGAAAAAAATAGTGCGCTAAAAAAAAAAAAAAAAAAAAAAAAAAAAAAAAAAAAAAAAAATGTGAGAAATAAACTTTTGCTTATAATACAAGTTCAGCAACTTATTCCCTCATCTTCGTCTTAAAGATGTATACGGCTGCTTTTCTGATTTTGAATAAGAGTCAGTAAAATCTAGTAAACATTGTTGAAGTTATAAAATTGAACTATTCTAAAATTGTTATTCATAGCAAGATAGAGATAGAATAACGAGTAGGATTCTGTATTATGGAAAACTGAAGGTGCATCTTTCCTAAAGAAGGTTGTTGACGAAGGACACTCAGCCGGGATGTGACTTGTATAACGAGGTGAGGGCTTGTTAAAGGTTGGAGTGTGTGTTTGACAAACCAACTCACGGATCCGCCGCAATTGGCAGTTTTACCCCCCAAGGTATGCTGACTAGCTGAGAGCTGGCACGTCCCTCCAGCCGGCTCCTATTAGGGAATACCGTCCCTAGGGAATACCATCGTTAGTCGCCCTTCCTGTTTATGTCAGCTGGCCCTTCATGAATAGTTCCTCCTCCCACGCAGCTCTGCATAAGCGGATTTATGTTGATTGCTGATCCTCTTAATTTCACCAAGTTATGCAGACACATATTTTACATAATAAATAAATATGAAGAAGTAATTGTCTTACCAGGAATCGATGATATCAGATTTTGTAATGCTGTTGTTAAAACAGCTATGTATACTTCTGTAATACGTCAAGATGTTGGTTTCTCATATCATACATAAAACCATACCGAAAGTTTCTTCATTAACTGATATCTATTCTTACTTGGACATATTTCATGTATTTAATATATGAAATTAAATATTTTACCCCGACTCCACATAAATCGCCTGACTAGCACTATATCACGCTATCTATCTGCTGCCTTTACTTGGAGTTTCAGATACATCGATACGTTTTTCCGATTACCTTCCCGTCGGGAATCGTTGGTTGTTGTCTTGCTTAAAATTTTTTATTATATTTTCAAAATAACACAACTCTTTGAACCATTAACCTCTTGCACAACCTGATATATCAATTGCTAATATTCTTTCGGAAATGAACTTGACAAGTTTGAACTATTAACCCTCTCACGTCTTCTTCTCCGTGGGGCTACAACCTTTGGTAGGTCTTGGCCTCCTCAATAAGCCGCCTCCATTCGGCTCGATCTTGTGCTGCCGATCTCCAGCACTTGACTCCTAACAGGCTTCGTGCATCCGCTGCCACGTCATCAATCCATCTTAACCTAGGCCTACCAGCTGTGCTAGACGGTGTCCATGGCTCTCTTGGGGATCTTATCGTCTCTCATCCTTATTAGGTGGCCAGCCCAACTGGGTCTCCCCAGCTTTATGAATCTGATCACATCTATATCCTTATACAGATCATTTAGCTCCCTCACGTCTGCTCAATACTTAAATATTTATGATGAACTTACCCATACCTAACACTTTATGGAATCAAAATACTAGTACCAAACTATTAAATAAAAGAATATTTAATAATATATTAATACCTGTACCATTACTACCAATGAGCGGTCTTGGGTTTAGTTCTTCGGTAAGGATTATCTGTTACTAGGTCAACGGCTGTGAAAGGAGTAGATTTGGCTGAAATCACATCAATCAAACCCCCCAATTTATTTTGCTCACTTTAAAGAGAGTGTATGATCGTCAGGTGAGTGTCCTAACCCTGAAGTCGATCCATTTTAGAAATAGCAAAATAAGTTTATTGTATACAGCCGGACTAGAACTCCGATCCGTGAACTGGAAGTCTTGCCTTACCCACTGAGAAACCTCATCTCCCATTGTTATAATATTTGTGTCTTATGAATATTTATTAATGGATTTAATGTTTAGAAATGATGAGGATGTTGGTTGACTGGATGAAATAATGAGTAGAATGTTTTTTGGGGTCAGTAAAAAAAAAATAAAATAAAATAAAGCAATGTTTGATATAAACAAGCATACTTATTTGCTAACGTTTCGGCCAACTTTGATGGCCATCATCAGGGCAGAAAAAAATGAAAGAAAACAATTAACTAAAAGTAAAAAAAAATACATCATTAGCGAGTCACAGCAAACAACAAAACTATATTTAGCGCCTTATGAATTTTAATTCCTTTGTGTCAAGAAGCAAGTCGTACCTTTTGAAATAGGGTAGCAGTTAGCTCAGGATTATCACTGCTGTCAGTTTCTTGCCAGGTTCCCGGTTTGAAGGAGATTCTCCTCTTTTTGCACAAAAGGTCCCTTTTTATTTTTTTCCTAATCTGTTAGAGTAACTTCATTACGTTTGCGTTTTAAAGTACTATATTTGAGTATATGCGTGTAAACTGACTTGAAGATGTGGTTTTACGTCTCTAGATTCTTTTCGCTTTCCAATCATATCGCAAATCTGATGTTAAAATGAGTTTACCTTGTTTAGGAGTTTGCGTAGGATTTCTGAATTCCACTATCCTAGACCGATTCATTTTAGTTTCTTTGTTCTAATATTAATTAGCCTTTGTCTAAATGATGTAGCTTCATATTTTATGCCATAATTATTTCTCTTTTTTTTATAATATTTCAGTCTTATTAAACTTCATAGAGTTTACTAATCTCCTTTAGTATGTAGGTGGGTTTCAATATAGCGAACATGAAGTTCAATGATTGAGATGAGATTTTACAATGGAAATGGAAGGTTGCTGTTTGAAAATGGATGACTACCGCTATAAATCCCATAGTAATGTTCTAAGTGGTCTTCGTCAGCATTGCTATGCGAGTTGGGCATTCTACAGCTTTATTGTTTCATAAATATTAATGCTACGGAATTTCAATGCTGTCGGACAATGCAGTTCGTTATATAATGCGGGCAGAGCTAACTGTTATTAAAATAACTGTTAGTTGTGGAATATTTATAATTTATATCAGATGCATCCGGAAGTATGTAAAATTAAATGTATGTATTAGTTTAGAGGAGAAGATTACATTATCTTCTATCTAAAATATCATTCCGGTTAGGATTTAGTCTTATGGTATATATTAAGTTTTTGAAATTTTTTTTTTGTTTTTATAAGTTTCAAATAAAAAAAAAAAAAAAATTATGGAATTGAAGGCCGAAAACGTGGTTTAAACATAAGCGCAATTTTCTAATTAACCCTTAACCGGTGTTGCGGAGTCCCTGGGACTCTAGCAGATATTCATAACTACAGTTTCATAACTTATGTCATTTTCGTTCAAACAGGATGTGTTTCCCGTTACCTTCTTAGGGTAAGGGGACGCACCATTTGTTATGTTTACTACAGTCTTGTGCGAATTTAAGTCGGCGTTACAATGCTTCAGAGTCCATGGGACTCGGCGACGCAGTTAGTGCTATATTTTCAATTTTGCAACTATGTCCAGGAATCCAGAATACATTAGAACTATAGATGCTAACTATAAGGACCCTACTAAAATGGCTTGAGGTATCTGACAAAGAGTTTTCAGATCAAGAGGGTGATCCTGAGAGCAAATTTCCTGCCGAGAATGCTGTCACAAGTAATCACGACGTTCTCTGTTATTCAAGAAGTATTACCTAGAAATCATAGAAAGTATTGTTTTATTTGTGATGCAAAAAACCAATATGCATGCAATGTGCTAATAAACTGTATGTTCTATGCATTGAAAATCTAGATGAGCTCTAAAATAATGTTTTTTCAAGGACATTTCTACCAATGTCAATTTTTTCCCTATGAAGTTTAGAAGTTAACATATGCTAATTTATTATAGTTCAGACCTTAGGCAATATGTTTTTCGCTAAAAGTTTTTATATTTTTGGTTCGTTTTTAAAAAATAATAATCTGAGTGTATTTTCGTCAGAAAAATTATTATTTTTGAGTTTTATATCTTGATAACTTTACTTTGTCATTCAGTTGGTTGCAAATAAAGTATTTTGTGTCTATAAATGCTATTGATTATTTTAACATCGAAAAAATATCATTTTTCAGGAAATTAAAAAAAAAAACACCTATTTTAATTTTGAAGTCCTAGGGACTCCGCGACGCACGAAGTGTTATGCCGGCAGTACACACTCGCCGAGGCGCTCGTCAACGAGGCCACCCGAGCCGAGCGGAAGTGAGCAGTGTACACGAATGGTGCAAGTACACACTCGCCGAGTGCCTCGTGGACGAGGGAAGGCGAGCTTTGTAGAAGTGGGTAGTTCAGTTATATAAGCTAAAGCTAGTGTTTTATTGGTAATTAATGAAGATGGATGTGAGGATTCCGGTTACAGCAGTTGCAGCTATTGCAGCCGACGCAGATTATAATTATGTGTACATAACCACGAAAAAAGTACAAAAAAAAACAAAACAGAGATGGTAGTTAAAAACATTCATCGGAACAGGCCTGGATAAGTCCAAATTTATTTGATATTTTCTGATTGGTTATTTACTTTAAGCGAGTTTTCGAAGAAAATTTCGCAACTTTAATTAACTACTTAGAATTTCTTTAATTAGAAGTTGTAAAAACCCACTTAAATAACATTTTTAGGATTTCATTAAGTAATAGTTAATTAATATTATCAGTTAATTTGTTCATTTTATTTATTGCTTATATATATATATATATATATATATATATATATATATATATATATATATATATATATATATATATATATATATATATTTTTTTTTTTTTTTTTTTTAAATATAAAATATATTGGCTAAATGAACAAAATAAATTGTCAAAATAAAGCCATTCAGGAATATTTTTTCCTCTATTTCTTAGTTAATCTTTTTTTTCTTTAGTTCCTTAATTAGTAAGGAACTGGAAATAGAATAAGGAAGCGTTGGAATGTGATTAAACGAAACTTAGATGTGAATAACAGAAATGCCTTGCCATTCGCAGAAATCTGAATCCCGAGCTTAGGCCAGTGTGTACTGGGTCGGTTCGCATCGTCGCTCGTTTTCTCTCGGTCCTTTGACTCGTGCCCAGAGACCGACTTTTTTCGGAGCGCTGCCGAGCCGAGCAAAGCTAAGGCGAACTAACACGAGGTGACCCAATACACGCTCGTGTTCGCCTGCATTCGTCTTGCCTCGGCGAGTGTGAACTGCCGGCATTAAAGTTTTTGGCCACGCCGGTTAAGGGTTAATAAGTTTACAATTATCAAGTGGTGTTCCAATCTGTACTTCATCCCAAAATTTGACTACCACTCATTGATTAAGGTTGCAAATTACTATTGATATTTTTCTTTCTTTCACGCTTCGTTGACGGGTTCCTTAATTATTCCATCTCCCTCAAGTGCATATCTATTACATGCAGTTCTCTACTATCGGCCTAGAGATAAAGAACCCCAAAGGGTCTTTTTCAATAGAGATGGTTTCCTTGTCAGCGAAATTTATTACTTTTAAGTTTGTATTTGAAAATTTAAGACAGAAATGATTAGAAAAGTAGATGGATGTATTCAACTGCTAGTTCAACTGCTGGCAATATGTACGATCATTATTTCATAGTGTGTGTAATCAAATCATACGTACAGCATGTTTAGGCATGTAGAAGGATGTTATAACCCTAAAACGGGCGCGCCTACTGGAATCACGTACCCGAGCGCGCGTTTGACTTTGTCAACCACTGCAGCTTTCTTTACCTTCTAACAATATATTTGGTCCTGATCTAAATTTTTATTAACATAGATTCTCATTGTTTTAAGTTGTGATGGGAGTAATATAACCTAAAAGTAATGATTATTTTTTTATTTTACACAAGGAAAAATACCTAGTACTCTAAAAAAAAATATATAAAAAATAAATGAGAAATAAACTTATACTTACAATACATGGTATAGACAGTTTTTTATTTATTTTATAATTATTAATTACCAGACAGAGTAAGAGCGGATTAGCCACTTGGGTACTGAGTAGAGAAGCTGGCCATGGCCAGGCTTACATTAATTTATACAATTAATTATCTTTATGATGTAATTCGTATTTGATTTACATGCTGGTTCGGAACCGAGCTATCTACTTCAATTTTTCTTATTAATTTCGGTTTCTCCTATGCGATAGAATAATATTCATCGTTGGTACAGTGTTTAGATTAAGATATGTTATTGGAGGTATCCTTCATTGCTCTGTTATTTTCTATGTGTGCATCGGGGTATGGTGTATTGATTTTAAATAGTTAATCTTAAAATACATTATATTCCTATTTTTCGGAAAATAGATAATTTTTTATGCATAAGCGGGTTTTCAGAGAACCTGGAAAAGCGGACTATATCCAGTTCCTACATCCCAATGCAATTTCCGGATCCTGAGTCGGGGTATGACAATTTCCTCTGTAATTTATTTCTACGCTCGGTCTCAGCCAAACGTGTGCTGAATAACATTTTCTCATAAATTCTTGGAGCGGATGTTGCCTTTTTGGATCTCCAGGTCATGGGCTGTTAAAAATGTACTATTCTTTCTGGCTGCCTATGCAAATTTCATTGCTTCCAATCGGTCTTCATGAAGTATGCTCATGAAATATCCCTTAGATTGTAATAATTTATTACATGGAAATGTCCGACTTCTCCATCGTAATAATTTTAGACCTTGTGTTTTTTAGGGTTCATCATTTTCTCGGTATAACTACTTATATAAAAATTGTGCCACTTTATTTAAGATATTAACTTTATAGAAATATTATATTATTTATTTATTAGACTATTGTATTATTTATTATATAACAAAAATAATTAAAATTTAATTGGGAATTGTAAGTTACATACGCACCTTTGTTCCTTTGATTACTGTAATTTTGTCGTTATATTTAAGTTTTCTTTGCATATTTTTTGATAAGGACCAATGTTCCTTGCAAACTAAATCCAGATTATGTTAATAGGTAATTTAAGAGCTATATTTTTATAAAAGCTATCAACATTACTTATAATATTTGTGTTTTATTCACAAATTTGATGATGAAGTGAACCCAATTGGCGAATTTCTGAAAGCATTTTGCTGGAAATTTATCTTCAGCTCAAAACAAAAAAAAAGAGAAAAACTCTAAAAACATTTTTACAAAACAAATTTGACAATTAAAGAGTTGAATTGAAGAAGACTCCGAGGCAAGCGTTTTTGAGGTGAAAATCAGCCTTGTTTAAAGTATCCTCTGCTTGAGGGGTTACTTTGAACAAGAGAAAAATGACTTCCACCTCCCTCGTATTGGAGATAGTGGAATCTGAATGAAAATTCAGGAATTTGAAGTTGAGTTGTGTAGCTATCATTTGGTCCAAGAAAATTTAAAATATTTACAGAAGCGAACGCTTCGGGGTCTGATGACTCTCCTCGGGCACACCCTGCCTCTATCTAGTGAGTGAGGGGAAAAGCTGGTGGTTGAGTGTGATTGCTGACCATATAACCATTGATAGTCCAGTCAATAGGGAAAATTCTCTCCTAAAAATAAGGGCTGGTAGCAACCCGCACAGAGTTGTTGAGGGCGATTAAAGAAGTATTTCTGTCAAAAATGCCCCGAAGATTTGGTGAGTTTTTTAGAGTTAGGGGCACGAGGACATGGCCAAAAGCAGTTTTTTTTTCAATTTATAAGCAAATATAACGCGGCTTTTCATAAAATGTTGTATATAAAAGTTGTAGATAATAAAAATATCTACAATTTAAGCCATTGATCGTTCGATTCTGATGATTGGTTGTCGTAAAAAGTGCAAAAAACCCTCTAAAATGTCCCTTTTTTGCAAAAGAATTATTATAAACAAAAAGGGCCTTTTCAATAATTTTTATTGATGAAAAAGGAAGCTCTTTAAACCCAAAGAAAAATAGGATTTACCCCGTCCTCCTATCTTTATTATTTACTGAGATACACCTTTTGTTTATCTCGATATCGATATTTTCAATGCAAAACGGGCCGTTCGTGATTCACATTTTGAACTTCGGATGACCGGGATATTATTCTTAAGGGCTTATATTTTCATTATGAATTGCTAAAAAATCGATTTCTTTGAAAAAACATGCAATAAAATCGACTTGAAAAAGCGCCCGTTTTACAGCTATAAACAATTGAAGCTAGAGCGTCCGGTATTGAACCGATTTTGTTATAAATATAATAAATTAAAAGCTTACCTCTCAACGATTGATTTGAGCTATTCAAAGTGTAGCTACCATAAATAACAGCCGAGTTACGATTTTTTTTTTTTTTTTTAAAAATCACTACGTCATTTATTTTTGCAATCTCCAGATCTCTCCGCGTGATAGAAATTTAAGACAATGAAAATGCAATGTAGATACTGGAGAAACAACTGAGCAGTAGGTCCATTTGAATGTTGTAAACTGACTTTGAAATTTAGAAGAAATTTGTAAGAAATTAACATCGTTACTGATATCTTCTTCATTGAATTCATCGGAGTTCATCAAATTATCCAGATAACTTTGTTCATCGTCGGTAAAAGAACATTTTTCTAATATTCGTTTGCATATAGCAACAAATTCTTATGCAAAAAAGGGACATTTTAGAGGGTTTTTTGCACTTTTTACGACAACCAATCATCAGAATCGAACGATCAATGGCTTAAATTGTAGATATTTTTATTATCTACAACTTTTATATACAACATTTTATGAAAAGCCGCGTTATATTTGCTTATAAATTGAAAAAAAAACTGCTTTTGGCCATGTTCTCGTGCCCCTAACTCTAAAAAACTCACCAAATCTTCGGGGCACTTTTGACAGAAATACTTCTTTAATCGCCCTCAACAACTCTGTGCGGGTTGCTACCAGCCCTTATTTTTAGTAAATTTAACATGGAAGTGATTCCCTATTGACTGGACTATGATCACGAAATATTTCCTTATACCAAGTACTTGAACTCAAGACCTTCATGGGTTGTAGCGGTAATTTTTTTTTTCTGTTAAACTACTTAGTATAAATAACATTATTATTCTATAGAGTTAATGGTAAGGAGTAATTATACATGTGATCAATAGGTTTTCTCTGAGTAGTCACAACACACTCTTAGGCCTATCATAAACTTCGCTTGGATGGCTAGGTATAGATTAAGTTTGCATATGTACCATAGAAATGTTTTCTGCTCTTGTTCTGCCGTCTATTCATATTCCATACAATTTAAGAGTATTACTGTAACCGTTAATAAGAATGAAATAGCAAAATGGTTTCCTCAACACCTGGAGCGATCGTAGCTTAGAGCCAACATAGCCTGGCTGATCCGATTAGGTAGAACTGTGGTGGTATAATGGTGGAAAGTTTGTGGAGGACGGGAGCATGGTATCTCGTTAGCGGGCCGGTCATAAATATGTCTGAGGGGCTGGCCTAACTTTATTTCATTAGTGGGCCCTCCTCCGGATTTACTGGCTGCTCTCCTAGCTCCGGTTAAAAACAACAAGGTTTCCGCTCTATTTACATTTAGCCGGGGCAGTTATTTAGTAGCACTACTGGGGCTAAAGTGGGCTTTGGGCCATAGCATGCTTAGTTGCTTCCTGGGCTTAAGTCGATTCCACTCTGCTTCTTTGTCCTGGCTCAGCCTTTAACTGCTTCCTAGTAGATTGCATTAGGTTCCAGTCTGCTAGAAGTATCTCTGTAGGTATTGATCTGCCTTCAGTAATTTTTTTTGTTT
This sequence comes from Euschistus heros, assembly GCA_003667255.2. Classification (NCBI taxonomy): domain Eukaryota; kingdom Metazoa; phylum Arthropoda; class Insecta; order Hemiptera; family Pentatomidae; genus Euschistus; species Euschistus heros. The sequence continues at coordinate 1,565,354 of RCWM02000066.1, read as the reverse complement.
GCCTTGAATATTTTAAATTTCATTCTGCAGGTTTCTTTATTGTAATTATTTTAATCAGAACTCAGTTTTGAATGACTTATTAAAGTCTGTGAATATCCTTGATCCTAGGTTTAATAAACTCTTTTTACATTATTTTTCCTTCTTACACACGAGGTAATCCATTGATCGACTTTACTTGTCTTCAAATATAATTAAGGTTTTTAGAAATATATGGTTTTATTGACTTAATAGTATTCTCTTTCCTTTTACATTTCTTTCTAATTAGGATTAGGTTTTGGTCCTATGTAAAATTTCCGCAGGCTTACCAACGACGAACGGACTGTAAGTAGATAAATGCTGACAATTGAAACTTCTTAAACTTCTTATGTCATGCAGGACTATGTTAAGGCTGACCCGACGAAAAGTACTCAGAGAGTCGCAAGAGAGCTTAAAGTTTCCCAATTCAACATAATTCGTGGGTTGCATTTTTTTAGATATGAATCGTGCAATAACATTGGCTTCCCACGAGTGGTTGCACGGAGTAGGCTCGATCAAGTTGCCTGCAACTTTTGGAAAACCTGAGCAAACGATAGTTTTAAAAAATTGTTACTTGCGATAAAAAGTTGACATATTGCAGAAACTTTAAGACCAGGAAGCAATTGCTAGATAGATAGATAAAAAATAATGGTGAAAGTCATCTTGGAGCAGTGATGGCACTGGGTTTAGATTAGAATAAATTTTCCATTTTCCTGGAGTTTGAAAGATTTAACATTTTAAAAATTATTGGGAGTAAAGATTAGAAGATCCCAAAGCTTGAAAAAATTGAACGGTCGTGTGCCTTGAATTAGTATTTTTTTCAATGATTAGTTCTGGAACTAATAAATATCCTTTCTCAATTCAGTGCACCACCACTAAATTAGTTTACTTGCCATTTTTGTACTTCAAGTTGGTGAGAGCTCGAGGGAATGAGAAATTTACTGTCCACGAATTATTACAACATAATAGATCTTTGGTTTTTGTTTTTAAAATAGTTGACAATAGTAATCTTATAATGATTATTATTTAATATTCTTTAATGTTATTGTTTGATAATCACTTATAAATTATCTTCAAATATTTGTCAACATGATAAAGAGTGAGGTAATTTCGGAATGTTATTCTCAGTCACGGATATAATTAAAATGGCTCCCGTAAGCTGGGGTAAACATAAACCAGGAGAGGAGAGAAGGTTGAAGAAGGGTGAAAAAGGGTCCCGATTAATCGGCAGTATGGGGGAAGGGCACTAAAGCGGAGCCCTTCAGCCGAAAGCCCAATTTATATGTTCTATGTTGGACCGCTCTTACAATCACTTACTCCATTCCATAAGTATAGTCGATCCTACTACGGCTTTTCCTCGCTAAAATGGAACCCTCTTCCATTTTATTTCCCCGTTGGTCTTTATCATTTCTGTTTTATTCCGGGGACTATGTCGGCTGATTGAATGGGAGAAATATTCTGATATAAGCTGTTTGCTGTAGCTATATCAACTGTTGCCTGATTTTATGAATTTTTATGTGCTAAAAAAACATATAACAGACTTTATTGTTAGGACACAACTTTCTAAGGCTAATCAATAGTTCCGGGTTCTAATCTTAAAATGAGCAGTATTAAATCTTCCGTTATAGTTTTATATATATATATATATATATATATATATATATATATATATATATATATATATATATATATATATATATATATATATATATATATATATATGTAAATTTCAAAATAGTCCGGTTATTATTTTCTTGTGCACTTAAGACGACACAAGAATTCAAGACTTTATACTCAGTTGTTTTTTCCTTGTTTCAAATGCCTTAAAGATTCCTCTCTGTCTTCTGAATTGGACGGTACAAATAACTAGTTTTTGAAAAAAAAGTAGGCGTGGCTGTTTTTTCCCTCTAATCTTCATATTAGAATGGTCTACAATGAAATGAATGTTTTGGAATCATGGCTAACAGTTCGATTTGCTGCCTTTATTAGTTATAAAATAATCTGCATAAAACAAACAAAATTAGATTATAATAATTTTATTATTTTTCATTAATCGATGTCTACCTTTCAGTGTACTTTGTTCTGTAAGATCGCTCTTGGAGAGTAATATTCTGTTTTAAGGTTAATTCGTTCTCGGTACATCTTCCTTCTTCCAATTGCTCAATAGACCATTACTGTTCCCTGGCATCCTCTAACAACTTCCGCCAGTCTGCTCTCCGTTGGGCAGCTCTCCTCCAATCCCCAACCCCAAGATCCTCCTAGCATCATCTACTACGCCGTCCATCCATCTAAGGCGGGGTCTTCCTCTGCTGTTGGTCCAGTGTATTTCTTCCATCACTAATCTTTTAGGGATCTCATTCTCCGACCAAAGAGCAACATGGCCGGCCCACCAGGGTCCATAAATACACCATAGAATTCTTCTTTCGAAGGCCAGTAGGCTTCGTTCGTCCGATCAAAAGACTACTCATGACTCCGAACCGTAGGTTAGAACTGTCGCATCTTGGTGATAGAAATTTACTTCGGAAGAATCTACCCATACCATAGTAACACCGGTTGGAAATGAGTTTTCGCCTCTGGATATCTTTTGAAGTTTGATTACCTGCGGTTAAAAGTGACTCCTAGTAGATGAACTCTTTCACTTGCTTGAAAGAATATCTTCCAAATTGAACAGAATCTGCCGGGGGACTTAGCATACAATATTCTAGCATACTTAGCATAGGGGGGAACATATACTGTGTATATTTTGTTTTCATTTCATTTACACAAAGTCCCAGTCGTCCGGCTGATTCCGCAATAGCCAACCCGGAAGGTACTACAAACTGCATTCTTGGATCGCCTCACAATGTCTAAATCATCAGCATATCCGATGATCTGAACCATTCTGTTGGAAACCGTGCTTGTTATCTGGATTTTTGAATCTCTTATCGCGTTTTCAAAGCAGTGTTAAATAACAAGCACGCCAATGCATCCCCCAGTTTCACACCATTCGTTGTGGTAATCACCTGGGATATTTCGCCTTGAATACGCACCACATACATGGATTCCATCATTGTGTGCATCAATGAACCTATTTTGTTTTTATTCAATCTATATCTGTATGAAAATTCTCCAAAACAAAACCTTTCTACAAATCGCCTACAGCGATGAATCTGAAACATCTATACTTTTTCCAGCGCATAGCCAGACGTCATATGTCTATACTGATAGCATAAGTTCTGCCGAATGAAATTCTCTTCCAATCTGAATTTGTAGTTAAAGTTTTAAAGAAATATGTGTAGGTACAGATCAAGGTTCGGATTCTTATACAAAACTAGTGCAGTTTGATGACATTTCTCAAATAGATTAGGTGGTTTATTACGTGGAACTTACTCCTTTGGTGGTACACCATCTTTGATAACGCTATATGACTAAGAAGTTTCTTACGTTTCGACTGGACGGATTGAGCCATTTGCGTGTTGGGTCCTGCGTAGCTAACCACCAATTTAAAAAATGATTTTTAAGTTAGTGAAGTCTATGACGTTTTGGGAGGTGGATGAGCCAATCTGAATCTCCCCTCCGTGTCTTCCTTCTCTTCCATTGACCATATTTGTTATTATGGAGTTCACTTACAGTGACATGGAATATGAAGATTTTTTTGATGGAAGAAATGCCCCTCTTATGGAACTAAGTGATTCTCTTGCGCTGTTGAGATCATGAAATTGTGGTTAAATTATTTCTAGTGAAATCAAGGGCTTAGACCCAAAGTGAATCCAATTTTCCGTATTCTAAATGATGGTAATTAAATTTGAAGTTTTTAGTTACCCTCTTGTTAACTTAATGGTTTATTATTTTTTTAAATTACAGAAATTATGTTAGTAGGTAGTAATTTTGTAATAGTACCATTGGGTGAGAAGAATCTTTGAGTGCAGTGAAAGGGGCTGTTGAAAAGCTTCTAAGCCTGTCAATACCGGACTGATTGCTTCCTTCTTGTTCAGAAGCTAGTTGGTTTTGATGAGGAAGGAAATAAGTACTTGGGATCAATAAAAAGTCAGAAATTATGAAACATTTATAACTTTAATGGCATTTTTATGAAGCAGGGTCAATGTGATAGTATTTAATCTTATAAATGAATTTTGTGTTTTGTTTTAAATACTATTCTTTATTTTAATAAATATAAATATTTTAAATTTTCTTTAAAAACAACTGCTTTTAAATATTGATTTTAAATATATAATGTTTTTATAATGTATATAAAGTGAATATGAGGTTTCATTTTAAATCAATTTAAGAAGAAGCCTAAGATTACCCACCTTAAATTTTCTGAATTTTTTTAACTCTTTTAGTTAATATCGCTTATAGAAACTTCAACTCAACATATATTAATATTCACAGATGGGTCCAAATCAGACACATCAACAGCATCTGCCTTTGTCACTCCACAAACAACACATAAGTGCAAGTTATACAAACTTTGCAATATTTATACGGCTGAAATTAATGCAATCACCATGGCTCTACGATACTCCTTACACTCACCCATTGAATATGTTGTCCTGGTGTCGGATTCACTCAGCGCTTTGAGGTCTGAGAACATGTATTCAGGTCACATAGGAATACATTGCATTCTGGATCTCGTCAAGAAACTATATGAAGGAGGAAAATTGGTTTACTTCATCTGGTCACCAAGTCATATCGGTATAATGGGTAATGATGTGGCTGATAAAGCAATAAAAGAAGCTCTAGCCCTCCCAGGACCTGGCAAAACCTTTTTAACGGCACCAGAACTTGCACGCCCACTTAAAGAGAAGGTATCCCAAGAGTGGCAGGCATTGTGGGATCACAGCCCACCAAGTAAACTCAAGGCTATCAAGAAGGGTATAAAACCATGGAGCAGTTCCTACCGCACTAATCGCAGAGCAGAAGTGATCCTAACGTGATTAAGAATTGGCCATTCCAAAACAACACACCTTCACCCTGTGACAAAAGAGGCTCCCCCCAATCGTGAAATGTGTGGCAATGTTTTTTCAATAAACCATATGTTTACTGAATGCCCATACTACACCACAAAGATAACCGAATCTTGAATACCTCGAAACATCTCAAAGGCGCTGGGCAACGATGAAAAAGTGATAGCCCTCCTTTATAGAGAAAAGCTATATTACAAAATATAGATATATTTCTATCAAGAACAGACGAGCGTTGATGACCTATAAGTTTTACGCTCACAAAACTCTCAAATAAATAATGAAACAGAAACTTCATTTAACAAAACTGATTTTTTTGTCGCTATTATAACAGTTTTGCCATCTGAAGGACACTAATTTCCTATGATGAACAGAATATAATAATTTATTTTATGTATCTTCGTACTTATTTCACCTGTTTAAAGTTGTTAGGCACTCGAATTGATTAATTTTTTTGCAATAAGTCTCCCTAGAGTTCCTTCCTATTATTACACCTGTTAGTTGTTTGTTTAAATTTCTCTAAAAATTTATGTTATAGTTAAGCTTCCATTCTTTTGACTATAAAAAACTTGATTTTACATTTATTTTTTCTAAACCATGTGTTTTTAAAGATTTAACTTTATTTTTAATTTATGTTGAAGGCGGTTGAAATTATTAATTTAATTTCAGTGGCATAACTCCTCCATTTATTCATTTACACGTTTCTGGAGTCTATTCCCATCTTTAGGATTCTAAAACTTGTTTATGTGATTTTTTAACATTGTCATTAATTATTTTATTTTCATTAATTATAAAAGGCATTATACCATTTAAGTCAACGGTACAATCCTGAAGATAGGAATAGAATCCCGAAACATGTAAATGAATAAATGGAGGGGGTTATGCCTCTGAAATTAAATCCACTTTATTTTTTATTGTAGCTGTTATACTGAAGGGGAGTGAGTAGTAAATATCGATGTAATATTCATATTTATCTCTTATTTACAAACGTATAAAATAAAGATAGATGTATTCAAATAAAAGTTAATGCTAATACTACTAGGATAAATTTCATTTATTTACTACGCATTACGGTGAGGTACTCGACTCCCGAGCCTGAGGCCAAGAAACTTAATTTTCTTTTATTTCAGTCTTTGATTGACTTTGGCTTCTTAACCCTCCTGGTGTAATCCCAGCCTCTATAAAATGGGTACCAATAATTTGTAAGAAAACAAGTGGTTGTGAGTGATTTTGGTCAAATCTCCAAATTTCGCTCACAACCCCTGTCCTGGAAAAAGTATCTCCATACCTTACTTAATATTGAACCCAATACTATGGGTTGTATTAGTAGTTCAATGTAAACGTACATGCTTAGGACTCCCATACTAATTCCCTCCCAATGGTTTGAAACATATTCGTGTGGTATTGGTTGTACAGAATAGACTGTTTGTTGTTTATTTCATTTAACGTCACTTTATGCTGCTATGGCTAATCGGACGATGCTACGGTGGGAGTCCTAAATTTTGCCTATCCAGGTATAATTAGGATAGGGATCTTTAACGAGTACCTGACATCGCACAGGCTCGGGACCCCCATTTTACGTCCCTTCCGAAGGACGGCATAGCTAAGGATTTTTTACTCCCTTTAAAAAATCCTAAGGTCACCTGCCGGGCTGCGAACCCGCGATCTTGGGTTTAGTAGGTTGCTATGCTAACCACTACACCACAGGTGACCCCAGAATAGACTGTTGATTGTCAGTTATTATGTTGAAGTGTTTTTTTCTTTGTTGGAAGCATTTATTCATTGCACTGTTAATGTGGATAATTTAAGCATTGGTTTATGTTCTGCATAAAGAACTTGAATAGAGATGGTGATCATTGTAGGTATGTAAGTTCTAGGTACCAATGTTGGTTTGATGATGGTGAATGAATGATTGTTTGTATTGGAATGATTGCATATATACAACAACTAGCTACTTGTTAAAATTTGATTCTATTTAGCGAACACGAGTTATTCAAACTATCTATTTATTTATTTACTTTCTGGTGACATGTACCACCACATTTGGTTAGAGGCACCATACTAAGGTTGAGAACTATAATTCCTTATACAGGTTTGTTTATTTTAAAAATTGAATAATGTTGTTGTGGAGATACGACAATCTAATAATTCAAACTATCTAAGTTTACATTAGCTCTTCAAACAAGATTTTGGTGAATATCTTAATAACTGAAGGCTCTGATGTTGAATTTAACATATTTTTGCAAAGATTTGCATTAAACACATCTGTGAGCTAAGCATCGATTTGTACACTTCTAATAAAATTTACTAAGCGAATTTTTTTTAAGCTGTGGCTGATCTTATAATAAAAAAAAACATGTTTAACTAAACCGATACATACTTCACATTGAATTGAATTTTGTATTTATGTTAAAAACAACAAAAAAAAAACCTTAATTGAAACGCCTAACTGGAGAACTGGCTATATAGTCCAGCCAATGAGTGCTGAAATGAGGGGTGTACAGTGCATGGAATGTGCGATGATTTTTGACTTCATAGCTTCGTTAGGAATAGTTGGAACATAAACATACTAAAAGTCCCGTCCCTGGGGGGTGAGCTAACGGTGGGGGGAGGGGAGAAGTTCCATGTTTTTGGTTTTTCGATATCTCGAAAACTGTTGGCTCTAGAAATATATGTTTTAAATACATTAAATACATACATTAAATACATTAAATTATACATTTGTCGTAATTCTAACCGTTTACGAGATATACGTTATTGAAAATAGGTGATTTTCGGGAAAAAACAAATGTCACCTCACTTTTTGTCAAACTTTTGCTTCTATTACGTTGCACAATCGTTTCTCAGAAAAAACGTCAGAATCAAAATTGTAGAGCATTAAATGTTCTTTAGTTTCATACATACGTTTTTGGTATTTGCTTCAAATGTTTAATAAAAAGTGGGGTAAAAATTTTTTTAATTTCTAAAATTGTCGATTTTTAATAACGTATATCTCGAAAACCATTGGAATTTCTACGAATACGTATATAATTAATTTTATAGGAAATTTAATGAGCTTTAATTTTGATCTGCTACATATTTTTCTATGCATATTTTTATTTTAACTTGGACTACCTTATTTACCTTCCAACTATTCCTAACGAAGCTATGAAGTCAAAAATTATCGCATATTCCATGCACTCGACAATGTGTTTATTGACTGGACTAATATTATAGTAAGCTTTGTTCGACTTCTGATTTAGATTTCAGAGTACAAAAAAAAAAAAAAAAGAATCAAGAAAAGTATTGAATAATTCTCCTTGAATAAATGAATAGCGGCTATTTTTTTTAAATTATGAAACTGTTAATTTCAAATTAATTGGCTATAGTTGTTGAAACTTTTGCATTAAATGGGATACATAGTTCTGTGCTTCGGAGGTATAGAACACTATGCCCATTTTTTTTTTTTACCATAAATACAGTATTACGTATTCTTATTAATCTTTTTTCACTTTATCAAGAGTTATATAATTCTAAACCAATTAATTGTAAGGTGAGTTACACAGAAATGTTTTTTTAATGGGATATATTGTCCTTTTGTTCTCCAACTAGGGCTGGAAGGACGGGTTATCTCACAGGTTACCAACCTAGCCAGGTTGGGAAGGTCTAGATTTCGTACACATAAATATATTAAACGGTTGAGGAAATGAACTCTTTTAGAAATAAAACCAATTTAAACTGCTCTCCTGTAAAGTTACGGAAATGTGACATAGTATTGTACCTCCGAGGTAGAAGGTTATACACATTTCTTCAAACGTTGAAATTTAACAGAACTGGGTACAGTTTGTCCATTTTTTAAAAGAATAATAGAAAGTTTAATTGTACCGGTCCGGTTCTTTAAGTTTTAAGAGTAATATGGTAATGTAAATAATTACATGCTGTACATTCCATTTACCAACGTGACAGTGATTCGTCCTGTTGGCTCTGTCTCTGCTTTGCCTTTCGTGACAATGACTCTCTTTTTTTTTTCTCATTTAAATGCTGAGCTTTAACATTAAATGGACACTGGAAGGGATACAACAAACCGGGGGATGTTGGAAGGCAAATTTACACGGGCGTAACAGCTATCCTCATGGTACAAGGTACATATTTGTTTAATTGAACCAGCCTAGGGGCGGCAGATAAAGTTACTGCGCTCGCTTCATCCTTTTTTCCTCAATCAGCCCTTTTCTGTCCTTTAATTAAATTTGACATCCTCCCTCCGTTTTTTTTCTTTTGTGTTAGCTATTTATACAAATAAGTACCTAAACGATAATTATTACTGATATTATCAGTAATTAGCTATCATTTTTTTAAATTAATTAATAACTGAAACAGTAGATCTAGAATTAAAAGGAAAAAGATCTTAATAAAATTAATGATTGCTGTTTTAAAAAGAAAAGTTTTTAAGTTATATGGTTCTTTGTAAAGTTTTTAGGCTGGTAGAAAATTTTGTAGGAAGTTTCTGAAGCATTTGTAACAATGGACTAAAGGTTTTGCGATTAAGGTTTTAAAACTTCTTTTAATATTGAAAATAAAAGTCTTTCTCACAATTATAATAATCTTATCTAAAATCCGCCAAAAAACATTTTCAGTAATTTAAAAAAAAAGCATTATTTACAAAGTATGTTCTTAACAATAGTTGATTGATTAAATTTAATTTTATAGGCTTAATGTCTTTTCCGATGTTAACCTTTCCGTTCTATGTTGATTTTCAGTTTTCAATTTATTTCAATTTATTCAATTTAAATTGATTCAATTTATATTTAATCTCCCACCGAAATATCATTCTGTATTATACTGATTTCTACGTTTTTGAATAATTAATAAAAACAGAAGACAACTGTTGGTCTTTTATGTTAGTGCATAAAAATTGCAACTCCTTTTATAAAGATCATCAAAATATAAGCATGTAAATTTAAAAACTCTTTATTACTCCTGCATAAGCTCTAGAAAGGAAAATAATTACTAATTGATTGAAACGACTTACGATTTTAATTTATCTTCTGTTATCTTGACGTAAATAACTGCCCTTTCCTAGATAACTCCATAGCCACCCAGTAGTCTTTCAACTTTCTTCCCTTTCTATTCGCGATAGCCCTCTGAGGCGTCTTGAAAGAAGATGTCCCCAGTACCTTCTAATATACTTTCCACCAATGGGCAGTTGGGCTTACAAGTTATTGTCCTATTATTGTAATCATTTTCCACATTTACTTGATGTGTACATTATTTACCGTTCTAATTATAAATAATGATTTCTAAAGATGTAGAAATTGAGTTTTTACTTACGTCATGTGGTTACGTATGCAGAATGAAATAAGAAAGCGTGGAAGGTTTGACAAAATATTATAAAAGAAAATTTGATCCTCTTGAAGAAATAACCTTGAATGAAACTGTTACATTTAAATAATTCTTTGCCAAGGAAGAAGTTGAAAAACTGCAAGAACTCAGGAAATTAATTTCTTATTTATTCATTCATCCTACATATTGTTGATAATATAGTTTTAATAAAATATAATATTTCTTGGTGACCCTCTGGCAAGATTCTTATTGTTCGCTAACTAAAAACTTGTTTTCATTTTCAATGTTAAAAGAAGTTCCACTTCCTTTATCGTGAAAAACTTGAGTCGATTGTTGCAAATGCTTCAGAAACTTACTAGAAAACTGTCTCGAGGCCACAAAAAGTTGACGAGAAAGCAGGAAAACTTAGGGAACTTTTCTCTTCAAAACAGCATTGACAAATTTGTGCCTGTTTTTCTTTGTGGTTTACCAGTTTTGCTATTTAATTTTCTATTAAAGATTTATAATATATAAAATTAGTTATGAAGTAATAAATAACGTTGTATAACAGTTTACAACTGTTAATAATAACTAATTAATTATACTGTGCTTAAATATATTTTTTACTTTAGCTCCTAAGTATGTTATGCGGATAAAATAATCAAGATCATAGTACCGTAATGCTTTAGGTCTCAAAAGAGGGCTTACAACATTTCAAAATATTGGTTTAAACCTCTGCATTATGTTCTTACTTTATATTTCCAATTAAGAAATATTATGAGTAAATAATTATGTCCGTAATTATGTTCATAATAGTTCATCGTCTCCTGTATGTGAAGCCCATTTGTTAATGCTGGAACGTGTGCCTCGCTCACCTGTCAGAGGCCTATTTCTTTTAACGAATAACATCTTCTAACTAAAGTGAAAATAAACGTTTTGATATAAATCTAAATTAAGGAGGAGAAGTTTTAAGAAATCTAATTTTGTCAAGTAATTCCAGTATTAATATATATTTTAACCACTGGTTTGTTGATTCATCTTCTTCCACCATTAAGCCTGAAAATGCCTGGACGTTTTCTTCTTTATCCTGGGCCATTCTTATTTCTGCTCCTGAGGAATCTCGATTGCTTCCCATTTATTTAATATAACAATCATACGTTAGTATGGGTCTACAGACGGGGAGCTGTCCATAGTGGTTTGCTTCCATCAGCCACCTGGGTTTTTGATTTGATTGTATTCTACTCTCCGAGTTTCTCGGATGCTCCCGTTTCGTCCACAATGTCGCCTGGTTTTCTGAGCCACCCTTCTTATGAATCTCACTTTGGCTGCTGTCCGAAAGGTTTAACTTTCGGATCCATAGAACTGGAAGGAACACCGTCTTAAACAACCTCAATTTTGCATCATTCCTTATTCCTCTCTTCAAGAACCGCAATCAGGGTTGTGGAATTATGAAAGAAAACATTGTTGACCTTGTTTAATCAATTGAGAACTTTATGGTCCATTCTTCCATCCTTGATTATTGCTTAATGATATCAAGTCAACAGCTCATTCCTGTCAACAGCTTCCAGTTCCTTTCCATTGCTGTCCTCCCCTTCCAATATGCATTTCTTTGCCTTTGGTTGCGTTTATTTTCAGTATTCTTCTCTTCAACATTTCATACCATTCGTGTAAAACTGATTGTAGTCTTTCCGGACTAACAGCAACTACTACTATGTCTTCTGCATACAGTACTCTTTGAGCATGGACAGGAGGAGGTTCTAGAAACATAGTGTTGTCTTGGTTGTTCTTTTTTTACGGATCTTCTAGTTCTCGTCCCTAACAACATTAAATAGAAGATTCACTCCTTTCCATAGTCTGAATAGAACAAATTTGGATCCATTTAAATGTCAGCATACCAAGATACCAAAGGGATAATACGTTTTAATGGTTTCTTATTCTACAGATTACCTATTATTATTTTAAGCCTATCTTGCAGGAATGATGTCACTCTCCATATTTAGAATATTAATTTACTCTTTCCACAGGGACCAATCCTACTGCTAGCCACAAATTTTAGGTATTCGTGGTTAACTAGGGTCCCTTTTCAACGAGCCCATTGCTGAAAAGCATTATCCAACTCCAGGGTAGTCGAACCGCCTTCTCTTTGGATCCCCTGTTTCTGAGCCCGATACTCAAATCACTGGATCATAATGAAGCCCAGGTTATGTATTATATAAAGTTTTATAAAAACCTAGTCTTCCATTTTTCGTCTCTACCAATATTAAATAGAAGAATCACTCCTTACTTTAAACCTTTTTTTTGACGATCTCACCTCAACCGCCCATGATTTGAATGTCGCTTTGTATATTGCCTTTTTTAATTTTGTTAGTATATTAGCGCTTAACGTTATTTGGTTTTTAAAATGATATTATAAGCATTTCTTATTACTTGATGCAATTTTCAGGTTTCCATCGGTTAATTAGAAGTTCTAATCTATCTACTAGATACTTCTTCTTTGTCTTCCTCATAGTGCCATTTCTAGCGTCGAGGAGCCTCTATCCAGCGTAGCCACTCCTCCCGGTCTCCGCTTAACCGCTTCATTTGGTTGAAGGATTTGCCTCTTCTAACTCCAATCCTCTGTATAAATTCTTGATACGAAACTCTGGGACGCCCTCGTGGTCTCTTCTCAGTGGGTCGAGCCTCTAATACCTTTATAGGGTCCATGTCCTCGTTCATGCGGCAGACATGTCCAAACCACTTCAGTTGCCTGTTTTCCAAAGTGGTTTTGAGTTCGGATACTTCCAGCTGCTCTCTTATAGTTTCGTTTCTAATGCGATCCCTCCTAGTTTTCCCCACCGATCTACGTAGGAACCTCATTTCCGCTGCTGTTATGCGACTGTAATGTTTGTCCAACATGGTCCAGCTTTCTCCGCCGTAGGTGAGAATAGGCAGGTATACTGACTTATAGATATGCATCTTTGTCTTTTTATCCACTTCACGGCAGCTGAGGATAGTGCTAGTGATCTGGTAGTATGCTTGATTCGCCTTCGATATTCTGTTTGAAATCTCCGCATCAATCTTACCAGAGTCAGTAATTACGGTACCTAAGTAGACGTAATCCTTCACCACTTGAAGAACCTCTCCGCTGCAAACCAATTGGACGTCTTCCTGTTCCTCTCTCGCCATAACCAGCACTTTACTCTTGGAGGCATTTATTCGCATACCTTTCCTCAGCAGCTCTTCTTCCCATTCTACCAGTGCTTGCTGTAGTTTCTCCTTAGAATCGGAGATGAGGACAATGTCATCAGCATATAAAAAGCTTTGTACGAGGACTGTTCTCATATTCCAGTATCCAATTTTAGTCCAGGCAGTCCGACGCTTACAGATTTTATGGATCTCGTCCATAAAGTTTATAAACAGGAGGGGGCTTAAACTATCTCCCTGTCTAACTCCTCTTGCAATTGGGAAAGGTTCTGATTCTGTGCCATTTATCCTTATCACTCCAGTGGCTCCCTCATAGGTTGACTTCACTGCCGCAATCATATCTCCTGGCACACCCTTTGCAACCAAAGCATTCCAAATTTCTTTTCTTGGAACCGAGTCAAATGCTGCCCTAAGATCGAGAAATGCAATGTACAGGTTTTTGTCTCTGTCCCGGGCCTTTTCAGCGATGATCCTGAGAACAAAGACATGATCCTGGGTCTGCCGGCCAGGACGGAAACCAGCTTGCTCACCTTCTAGCTGCCCTTCCACAATCCGCCGGAGCCTCTTTTCTAAGATGGAGGTGTATAATTTATAGACCACAGAAAGCAGACTGATGGGTCTATAATTATTACAATCCGTGGTATTGCCTTTTTTATAGATTGGAAGGATTATGCTATATTCCCAGTCCTTGGGAATTTTTTTTCGATCATATACTTCCTGAAATAGCTTTTCAAGGGCTTTAAGGAGTTCTTGTCCACCGTATTTCAAACATTCTGGGGGGATACCATCCCTTCCCGGTGCCTTTCCTGTTTTTAGAGTTTGGATAGCGTCTTCTATCTCTTTCTTCTTCTATTATCTCTAGGCTTTCCAGAGTAGAGGGCTCACGTTCTTGGCAGTGACGAATTTCTGGATTCTCGGAGAATAGTTCCTGAAAATGTTGTTTCCATCTGGTCAAGATCTTTTTCTTGTCGGTAAGCAGGGATCCATCGATATCTTTTACGTTTCTGACAGGCTTGTTTTTGTTTTTGTTTCCTCTTAAACATTTAATTTTTCGCCAAAACGTTCTTATGGATTCACGATGGTCTTTACTCAGTTTTTTACCGAATTCCTCCCAGGAGCGCTTCTTGGCCTGGCTGACGGCTACCTTGCATTCATTCCTACTAGATACTGTTTCTGAATTAGGCAATCATAGTTTTACGTATTCTTCACAAGGTTTTTAGAAGTTGAAAATATGTTTCCTAAACCGATTGACTTTAGTATGAAAATTTTACACTCTTTCTATATGGCAAAAAAAGTACAATCAAATTCTCGACAAGAACTTCGAGGAAAAGTAGGAAACTGTTTGATGTTGGAAGGCAAATTCAAATTACCACCTTTAACAGTTTTTGTGATGTAATGAAGAAACATATTTGTTTAATTTATCCAGTCCAGTGGCGCCAGATAAAGTTACTGCACTTAGCTAAATCCTTTTTTCCTCAATCAGCCTTTTTCTGATCTTTAATTAAAATTTCCCTCCCCCTTCACTGGCGTTTTCTTTCGCTTCCTATGTAGAAAATGTCGGAATAACTTTATATTTTCCGGTTTAATTAAACGAGAATTTAATTTTTTTTTTTTTTAGCGTTTCTTATTTATCGGAAGAGTAATTAAAGGTATGGTTATTTTAAGTATCGCATCGAAAACAACAAAAGAATACTAATTTAATGTACCATCAGTGTTTTCCGATATTAATTTAGTTGCTCCAGTTAGTCAATTAATTAGTAATTATTTTTCTTTGTTAATTAAAATAAAAATTTCTCGACACCGGTACTGATACCAAGAAGTAGATTCTCTATTCTCAGTTCCGATACATCAATTAAAAATAAAGTGCTATTTCAAAACATAATCCAAAAGTAAGTTAAAAAAGCAAAACAAATTGATAATAGTTCAAGAAACAAATTAGTAAACCGCTAGTAGCAGTTATTATCTAAAACATATATGTTATTAATTATAATTCAGACAATGTACAATAATATAATTTAAATTACGAATCCTTATTTACGAATATACAAAGTTTCAAGGTTTCATATATTATTAAGGAATTGAAAATGTTTCTTGACACTTTCACTAAACATTGTAGATGAAGTGGACTTTTTAAAATTATTTTTTATGGTTCGAAATAACACGTAATAAATTGGAAAATAATCTTTATTCTTGGACATATCTTATTGGACATAATCTTAAGAATAATAAATGTATAATAAAATGGCATTATTGTCTGAGAGGCATTATTTATTTGAACAGAAGTTGAAATCTTAATTTTTCATTTACTCATAATAGACTAAGAGCCCGTGGACCCCAGACCTTCGTTATTTTATAAAAGATGAAACTTTGTCAGTGCATGCTCCCAATAGAGGTAAGAACGATGGGCCATGAATGAAGTTCGGGTAATCGTGGCCTTGGCAGGTAAACGGTGCTAAAGGTGTGTAAAATACCAGTCTACTATCGTCAATTATATAGCGTGATTTTTTGATATTTCCTTCAGAAATGTACTTACGTTATAGTTTAAAAGCTGATTTTTATATATGTTACTCAGGGAATGATTATATGATGTTTCCTCATCAGCCAGACACCTACCATCGTGGCAACCCCCTACCAGACACTTATCATCGTGGCAACCCCTTGCCAGACACCCTTAATGCTCATTTATTTGTAATTGTACTTATGTTATAGTATAAAAGCTGATTTTTATATATGTTACTCAGGGAATGATTATATGATGTTTCCTCATCAGCCAGACACCTACCATCGTGGCAACCCCCACCAGACACTTATCATCGTGGCAACCCCTTGCCAGACACCCTTAATGCTCATTTATTTGTAATTGTACTTACCTTATAGGATAAAAGCTGATTTTTATATATGTTACTCGGGCAATGATTAGACGATGTTTCCTCATCAGCCAGACACTTACCATCGTGGCAACCCCCTGCCAGACACTTGCCATCGTGGCAACCCCATGCCAGACACCCTTAATGTTCATATATTTGTAATTGTATTTACGTTATAGTATAAAAGCTGATCTTTATATATATTAATTTATTATTATTATTTATTTTATTAGATTTTCAATGTAATGTTTAAAATCCAGTGATAATGAACATAGACCTTAATTTTGCCGTTAGCTTCTGAATGCAGATTGTGTCTAAGAATACTACTTTTTGAAGTGAATTTTATGGGCAGAAGAGTCTGTTTTTACAGGGGATGGCATTTCTACCAATCCATGTATATCGTTATTATGAATGGTCGAAATGCCTTCCCCTGTAAAAATGAGACTCATCTAGTCATAAATCACATAATAAATAAATAAATGTATTAACATAAGATCCTCTGATCTGGTGTCGCTTTATTGACAGTTTTTCCTTTATTTTCTATTAAACAATCATTTTTTCCTTTGCTTTTTATTCCAATGAAGAGTTTATTATGTTTAAAATGCACATTTTCATTAAGGGATTGTCATAATGTTTCATTTACCCAAGTAACTGATTTGTATACAAAATGAGAACACCATGTTTTTTCGGTTTCAAAAGTAAATATACTCAGGCAATGATTATATGATGTTTCCTCATCAGCCAGACACTTACCATCGTGGCAACCCCCTGCCAGACACTTACCATCGTGGCAACCCCTTGCCAGACACCCTTAATGTTCATTTATTTGTAATTGTATTTACGTTATAGTATAAAAGCTGATCTTTATATATATTACTTGGGTAATAATTAGATGATGTTTCCTCATCAGCCAGACCGTTCTGACAGTTCCAACCCCTTGCCAGACAAGCATGTAGGGTAGCTGTATTAGCGAGCGCGAGGCAAGATACATATGGCTGGGTGGGAGTGAGATAGTGAGTGATGTCTGTCGCGATCCTTCACCACGCTCTTTTATTTTACTGCACATGTATTGTTTATTACTCAGTGCGTGTTTACACCAGCTAAAATAATCTTATATGTTTGTGTCAAGTATTAATAATTTAATAGTAGTTATTATTTAACGATACCAAATATAATAATAATAACTTTAGTTGTTAATTAACATGTTCTTGTACAAATATAAACAATTTATGTACATAATTCTTGTGAGTCGCTGACCGCACATGTTATTAAAGTTGCATTTTAATAGATTGTTGAGTATTATCTCATTTGATTGTTTTATAACTATTACCTTTACCTTTGCAAATGCTGCTATATAATTATGTATACTTAACAAAATAATATAAGATTATTTTAGCTGGTGTACACACTCTGAGTAATAAACAATACATGTGCAGTAAAATACAAGAGCGTGGTGAAGGATCGCGACAGACATCACTCACTATCTCACTCCCACCCAGCCATATGTATCTTGCCTCGCGCTCGCTAATACAGCTACCCTACATGCTTGTCTGGCAAGGGGTTGGAACTGTCAGAACGGTCTGGCTGATGAGGAAACATCATCTAATCGTTGCCCAAGTAATATATATAAAGATCAGCTTTTATACTATAACGTAAATACAATTACAAATAAATGAACATTAAGGGTGTCTGGGAAGGGGTTGACACGATGGTAAGTGTCTGGCAGGGGGTTGCAACGATGGTAAGTGTCTGGCAAGGGGTTGCCACGATGGTAAGTGTCTGGGTGATGAGGAAACATCATCTAATCGTTGCCCGAGTAATATATATAAAGATCAGCTTTTATACTATAACGTAAGTACATTTCTGAAGGAAATATCAAAAAATCACGCTTTATAATTGACGATAGTAGACTGGTATTTTACACACCTTTAGCACCGTTTACCTGCCAAGACCACGATTACCCGAACTTCATTCATGGCCCATCGTTCTTACCTCTATTGGGAGCATGCACTGACAAAGTTTCATCTTTTATAAAATAACGAAGGTCTGGGGTTCACGGGCTCTCGCTCTATAACGAATAAATATCTTCAACAAACTGAACTTTAGCTTGCAGTGTTTGCATTTCATTTATTTTTAATTCGGTACAAAGGAGTAGTGGTCATTAGGAGAAGAATTGATGAATAATAATATAACATGATTAGATATCACAAAACTATTGCCAACGTCAGCGGTTTCCATAGGTTCCTAGGAATCGACTTTGGATCATCGATTCTCAATACCGATGCTTTTCATAAGAATCGATATATCCGAGAATCGACTTAGAATCGATATTTCAAACTGTTTTAAAATCATCATAATGAAATATTTGCAATTATTGGATTGCCAGTTGGTTACTGTTATAAGAACTATCGTAAATTGTGTTTTTATGTTCTTACTTTTACTGTTTTTTACCAAACCAATAAAAAAAACAAAAAAAACAACAATAAACTGAAAAATAAATAATTTAAGAATATCCTGCTTCTTTATTGCTGCTAAAATCCTGAACTATTGATATTAGCAGTTAGTTGTTTTTTTACAGCCGCGTATAATCAACTCTGTCAAATCGCTCTTTCTGTAGAATCAACTGTTGAAGATTTTAATTTGTGTTAAAATACGTTAATATCCCTCTGCAATATGCATGCTGTAGATCATTACTAATTTAATAGCTCATCGAACGATTACGACCAATCCATCCAAACTATATTTAACACTATAAATATAAATCCAAACTATCCCAACTATAAATATTACTATTCCTTGTCTCTTCTTACCGTTCTTCTGTGAACCCCTTGAATACCGGATTACTACCTTGGAACCTCTCCTTTGTAGATCTTTTAGTAGAATAGCTTCCTTTGACTTATCCTTTCTTACCCGTTCTACCTCTACTAGAAGTTAATTTCTTACTCAGTCCTATTTGTGAAGTTCAAGTTCAACTTTGTTCAAAGAACCCTTATTCCTTCAACTCTTTCACCCTTAATCTTTAACCTAGTTAAAATGTAGGAATGTAATACTTTCGTACATGTTATTGGGCGTCTATTGTCTTCCTACCTATAAATAACACTATTCCATTGCTAAAGCCCTGCATCCCTTTAACATTCGCGAATACTTCCCTGGTGGTAGGTAGTGTTTCTCAATGTAGTTCTGATCCAAAAAAAAAAATATTTTCCGTTCGTTTGCTGTTGATCGACTCATCCCGGAGTCGAGGAACCCTCCTGGCGCGCTCTGAGTAATTTATAATAATTTGGTATCTGATACTTCAGAAGGTTGGGGTGGAGATGAGAGGGTAGAAGGAAACTGACTGTTGAGCGTGGGTGCAGATCATATCACATTTCTGTAGAACCGTTGTTCATGTAAATTCATGTTTAATATTTAATTGAAGAGCATTCCTGGATTGTGTCGATTTGATTTTTTTTTTATTATTTATATACGAGTATTTGTGGTTACCTTGGGGTGGCGTAAGATAATATTGTTGACATTATCCTTTACCATATTATTGTGAGAGATTGCTTACGCCCGATTCATTAATTAAATCTCAGCTATTAATTAGCTCGAAATTCAATTCTTTTGTTTTGAATTTCATTCATACAAGCATGTAAAATTTAATTTTACAAAAAATATAAATTATTAAATTGCATTCATTGGTAATTTTATTCAACCATGGTATTGGTTTAACGCATCTAGGTTTGACATTAATGTCTTGAACATTTCCTATTAAAGAAAGCTATTGTGAACAAACAATAGTAATGAGAACCAATGATGATAGGATATTGCAAACGTCCTATTTAATTTTATTGGTAAGTTCTAAACACAAAGTTCTGTCCATATTTTGAATTTAGTGAAGCTTTATTTAAGGTAAACGGAAAAGCCTTTTTTATTTTCTAATATTTTTATGCTGTGGTTGTTTTAGTCATTTTTTTTTTAATAAAAACTGCACTCTAAAATTTTACGTTTTTTTTTGTGGTATTTTTTTTACATTCGTTGTTGATTTTTGCTATAAAACCTTTCAAATTATTTTTAATCGTTTTTAATATAAGTGGAAACATTTTATTTGAATCTTGTTAAAAAAATTGTGTTAAAGAGTTTTTGTTTTATATTGTTTATCCAATTTTTATTTTATGAATTTCAGTACGATTGAGGCAATTATCATTATTTGAAACATATTTACATTTTTTTTTCTTAAATTTGCTATAATTTTAACTTCAATTAAATCAAATTTATAATTTGAATACTTAGCGTCCTGTGTATATTATTTTAGTTTTAGTAGGTGATGTATGTTATATTTTTCCAGTTTAACTTTTTTTAAAAAGTGTATAATGTGTATATGGTTGGCATTATATTTGAAAATTTTAGTTTGTCCTTCACTTAAGCTAATCGTGAGAATTAATTTGAAATTTTAATTCACTGAAATGCTTTATGATAAGACTGAAGGAAAATAAAGCATAATAAATATAAAGTATATCTTATGATAAAGGTATAGTTATCTTAAATAAGATTAAATAAAACCAACAAAATTGAATTATACACGAACGTATTCAATTAGTATGACCAGGTTAAACAACGAGGCACACTATGTATTTTATTAATAAAAATAATCATGTGGTAATAATAATTACAAAGAGGTAGTAACAAGAAACTAAAGGAAAAGATATCACCACACACTCTCCCCCCCAGTGTCAACGATATCGTTCAGGTACACTTGTGGTACGTCCGCTTCTGGTGCAAACCGGAGGAAGGTAAAAGGTGACGCGCTTCTTTTGACGAATGGGATTTTTTGAATTATTGCTGTCCGTTGTCGGTGTTCTTATAATGCTTGAAGGTAGTGAAGGGGTGTTAGGCTTTTCCGAGAGTATATGGGCAGGTTTCACTCGATCTCTTGAAACGACTATGTTGCGGCCGTTTTTGCTGATGATAAATGTTTTGGCGTCCCTGGAGATAACTAGATGAGGGCCTGTATATGGAGGAGTTAATGGGGGTCTAATCTGATCATCTCGTAAGAAAACGTGGCTGCAACCGTTGAGGTCTGGATGGGCGAACACTGTTGGTTGGGTGTGCCAGGTCGGGGCAGAAGGCCGTAGTGATCTCATTCTCCGTCCTAACTGTTGAGCGTAGGTGTCAGGAGGTTCCATCTTGTTCGGTGCCAGTTGGCTATGGATGTCGCCTGGTAGTCGTAGCCAAGATCCGTAAACGAGCTCGGCTGGAGAGGCATTATGATCACTTTTGATGGCTGTCCGAAGGCCGAGGAGTACGACGGGAAGAAGTTCCGTCCAACTGTCTTGCGTCTCCAAAAGCTTACAGGTGAGTGCTGTCTTGAGTGTTCTATGCCACCTCTCTATAAGTCCGTTGGACTGCGGGTGATATGCCGTTGTATGAACCAGTTTGATTCCTGAGATAGCTGCTAAGGAACGGAAAAGTTCGGATTCGAAATTCCGACCTTGGTCAGTTACAACTTGAACAGGCGTCCCAAAACGGCTAATCCAGTGGGTCCAGAACGCTTTTGCGACTGTCAGTGCAGATTGATCCGCAATTGGAATGGCTTCTGGCCACTTAGTGAAACGGTCGATGCATGTCAAGAGGTATTTCATGCCGTTCGACAACGGTAGGGGGCCAACGATGTCGATGTGAATAAAGGCAAAGCGTTCATCTGGCGGTGTGAAGTGCTGAAGAGGGGATTTCTCGTGTCGCTGTATCTTTGTTTGTTGACATGTAGCACAGTTCTTTACAAAGTCCGTGACAAATTTAGACATATGTGGCCAGACGAATCTTTTTCGGAGTTGATCAAGAGTAGCTCTACGGCCAGGGTGTGAAAGATTGTGAAATTTAGCGCAAACTGCCGATCTTAAGGATTTGGGAATATAAGGTCGTAAGTATCCAAGGGACGTATCGCAGTAGAGTGAAAAGTTGCCTGGCAGTGTGGTTGGTGCTAGGACTAAGTTGGTCGATGAGTCGTGGAGCCTTGGTAGTTCCTGGTCTTCCGTTTGAGCCTTGGCGATGTCAGTTTCGTTCAGTAAACTATTGCTCGCTAGTGCTTCAATCCGTGACAAGCAGTCGGCTACTATATTCTCTACGCCTTTGATATATTTGACCGACGTGGTGAACTGAGAAATATACGAGAGTTGTCTGGATTGTCTTGGAGCAGCCTTCTCAGTCTTTTGTTGAAACGCGTAAGTTAGCGGGCGGTGGTCGGTATAACAGGTAAAGGGGCGGCCTTCAATAGATATCTGAAATGTTTTATGGTTTCATACAAGGCCAGTAACTCTCTGTCATAAGTAGAGTACCTCTGCTGCGTGGGTGTAAGCTTCTTTGAGAAGAAACCCAATGGTTCCAACGTCGAATGGTGGATCTGGTGGACTACTCCGCCAATAGCTGTATCCGAAGCGTCTGTTGTGACCGTGAGCGGTGTACCTTGTCTAGGGTGTGCGAGAAGAGTTGCTCTACAAAGGTCGCTTTTCGTGCGTTCAAAGGCGTCTGTCATCGATTGAGTCCATTCTATAGACTGATTGTCGGTTATGTCATGAGGTAGGTGTAGAGGAGCCTGTGTTTGCGCTGCCTGAGGCAAAAACCGACGATAAAAGTTCACCATTCCTAGGAAGGTACGGAGTTGTTTTGCTGTCCTCGGCTTAGGAAAATCGGATATAGCCTTAATTTTGTCTAAACGAGGCCCGCAACCGTCTTTTGTTATTCTATGACCTAAAAAGTGTACTTCCTCCTGAGCGAAAACACACTTGGAAATGTTCACCTTTAAACTGTGTTCGGTAAGTCGCTGGAATATGCTACGGAGATCGTTTATATGTTCTTCCATAGATGACGAGGCGACTAGGACGTCGTCCAAATATGTAAATTGGCAGTTTAGCCCGCGGAGGACTTCGTTAATAAATCTTTGAAAGGTTTGTGCAGCGTTACGTAATCCGTATGGCATGTAGGGAAATTCAAATGAGCCGAATGGTGTTGTAATGGCAGTTTTGCAAACGTCTTCTGGTGCAACTGGAATTTGTTGGTAAGCGTGGGCCAGGTCCAGGGTTGAAAAGATGGTTTTGTTTTCTAAAAAATTAGTACAATCTTGAATATAGGTAGGGGATACCTATCAGGTATAGTTATGTCATTTAATTGTCTGTAGTCCCCACAAGGTCTCCAAGTGCCATCTTTCTTCCTTACTAAATGTAGTGGGCTGGCCCATGGACTATCTGAAGGTCGACATAGCCCCAGTCGAGCATATTGTCAAATACTGTCTTAGCTGCTGTTATTTTATCTGGTCCTATCCGTCTGGGTTTGGAATATATTGGAGGTCCTATAGTTTTTATGTGGTGTTGCGTGGAAAATGGACGGGATAGCTGAGGCGGGAAATGACCGGATATTTGACCAAATTCGTGAAGAAGGCAGCTTATAGGTGACGTCGGGTTGAATTTGCTGATAGGAGTACTTGGGTTATGTGGTGAGCTGTGCTGGATGGTGGAAACACATGTCATGTTGAGTCCGTCTATAAGTCGTCGGCCGGGCAAGTCAACTACAAGATTAAAATGAATTAAAAAGTCCGACCCGATAATCGGCTGCTGGACATCGGCTAAAAGGAAAGTGTAGGTGAAATGCTTTTCGGGGCCGAATGTGAGCGTCAACTTTCGTTTGCCGTAGACATTGATACGGGAGTCGTTAGCTGCATAAAGGTGTTGTTGAACAGGGTTCAAGCGATCCGAAGATCTCGGAGGCAAGAGAGAGACGTCCGCTCCTGTATCAATGAGAAAACGAAGTTTTGTCGTCGTATCAGTTAAGAAAAGGCGACAATTGGGGCCGTGGCAGGAACAGGTCGCCGCTGAACCCTGGCTATTTAGTTTTTTGAAATGTACTTGCAGGGAGCTACACATTTCCGTGCCCTGTCTCCGAAAGAGGAATGGTACCAACAAAAGCCGTCTTCCAACGGTCTCTGACGTAAGATGGGAGAACGCCGGCGTGATCTAGAAGAGGAGCGAGAGCGGTGGTATCTAGTGAGATTTCGAATTTCTTGTGTTAATGCCGCGATTTCTGTGTAAATAGGGTGGTTTTGACTTTGTAGTTCTACATTGGATACGGATGGCTGAGGTTGAGATACATCTAAAATTTTATCTGCGGCTGTAGCTAATTCATCAAGAGTAGCGGTATGCATAACTTGTAGTATGGATTGTGTAGTTACGGGTAGCCTCTGGATCCATAGCTGCTTTATAATATCCTCGCCGGTATTGGGAAGGCTAAGGATTTTATTCCTTAGTAGTATAGAAGGTTTTAAATCTCCTAACTCGAGGCCGGATAATAGTAAGCGTTGTTCTTCAGAATCGCTGCAACGGGAGACTATAGCTTTTTTTAAGTTCGTTATAAGACGGGGGGGGGTCTCGCTTAATCGGCAATAACGGTCAGCAAAGTGCTGATAATAGATGGTTATATTTAGTTTTGTCTGCTGTCACATGGGCGAGTTCGAAAAGCTGGGTAAAGTTTCCGGGGCCCAAAAAGGGGGTAATTTTACGCTGACGTGATTAATATTGGGTGCTGGGGCCGCGTTTAGCTTTAACTCGAGTGCCGCCAATTGCCTCTGAAGGGACAGAAATTCTTCAGCTGTCGGTGTGCTCATATTAAAATAATAGAAAAAAAAGTTCTTACCAACAGAAGGCTTTAACTGTTCTTCTCGGGGTCACCAGTATAGTTATCTTAAATAAGATTAAATAAAACCAACAAAATTGAATTATACACGAACGTATTCAATTAGTATGACCAGGTTAAACAACGAGGCACACTATGTATTTTATTAATAAAAATAATCATGTGGTAATAATAATTACAAAGAGGTAGTAACAAGAAACTAAAGGAAAAGATATCACCACAAAGGTGACTTCAAAATTTATTTATTGGAATACGAATAATCAATTATTCTACTTTCTCTAGTAATCACTGCTAAATCAAATGCGTTAATTATGGTGATTGAATTCACTGCTTAAAGGTTAGTGAATAAAAAAAAAATTATAATAGGAGATGTAGCGGTCTGCGGTTGATGCTAAAGAAGCAATCCCATTGACCTTTCTTATCAACACCTTGGTATCCTAAACCCCTTTTTTATGTTACCAAATGAAGCCATTATATTAATGAATTGCTGTTATGCTTTTCTAATTACATTGATGGGTTGTTTTGCATACGCTAAGTTAATTACATTTTTAATTGATTCCTTGATTGTGAAATTATTTTCATTCTTGTTACTAGGCGGTAGCAAAATCTTGAAAAGAACCTTCAGTTGATATCAGAACGGTATCAATTCTTATTTGGTGTCTAATTAACAATTTAATCCACTTGCGAATCGTTTGTTATGTTATATATTCGTCATATAGTTTCATCAACCCTTAAATATTTTCCACGGTACGTGCCGGAGGCTAAAAAGGAGCTGGACGAGAGACCTCCTTAGTAAGAAACAACCTGAAATAATATCAGGAAGAGATATTGATGGGCACCTCCTCTCCTTCATGTTTTACACGTTTTATTAAATATTTTTTGTCAGCACACTCGCTGATTGGTTACAGTTTGAAGACAGTTGTGGGATTAATAGATTAACAAAAAAAAAGTTTCATCTACCCGGAATTTTCGTTGTTCTCTATCTCTTGAAATGATCTTAAGCTCTTACATGGCGTTTCTTCTAGTTTTACCTTACACCATTTCATAGCTCAACCGAAGTCAACCTATAGGTTTTGTATCTAGTAGTAAAACTTCCATAAACATTCCTGTATCTCGTCAAGGATTATTATATTTACATTATTTAATTTCTTTTATATCTTTTCTAGGTTACTTTTCGTTACTGAGGTTACTTCCTGTATTGTTCTGATATTTTTTAGAATGATCCTACAGTCATTCTATTCCATATTTTTATTTAGACCTATCTTTACTTTCCATGTACCTAAATGTATTATAGGCATACAAACCTCTTTGAAAATAACGAGCTTGGTATATTTTCCCCTCCCTTTATATGAAAATGCTGACTGATCAGTAAACACTGTCTCCTTTTTCTATTCCGTTGTTCTTGTCTCACTTTTGTCTCAGACTTGTCAGTCTTAATAATCTTAATTTATTCTGCTGTAGGTGAAATTTCTTTTCCTGTTTGATTTTTAAGTTGATGGCATTCCAATTCGAATTGTTTCATTATGTTCATTTTTAATTAAAAAACTATTAATCCTAGGAATGAAAGAACTACTTGTTGTAATTTGTTATTGATTATTACGCCATTGGATAAAACTTATTGTACTATCATTAATAATAGTGTTTTAATATATTGAACCCACTATAAGGGTTCTGTACCATATAGTACCCAAGTTGAATGGATCCCAAAGAACTTTGATGCCTCTGATGCAGCGTTTTATATCGTTGGGATACGCATTAGCTATGTCATTAGGCCCAGTAATATTGATTCCAGTGTGGTTGAGTTTGCTGATTTTGTGCGCTTCGGATGGCCTGGAATTGGCTTTGCGGTTTTATTCTTGTTCTAGCCTAAACGACTGATTTGATCCTTTTGTTATTAATTTGTCAGTAATGTTTTATTTTTTCTTAAATATATTTTGTTATATAATTAATAACCGTATAACTGGATGAACAGCGGTTTTGTATCCACTAAGTCAACTTAATCTCATTGAAAGATTATGAAATATATCTTACATGCGGGAAACTTAATTAAACACCATTTTTATACCAAAAAAACAATGATGATACACTAATCTATAATTTTAGACTAGATTTTATACAATAGTTAAAAAGTAGATTCAAAATAAACTGCATGTCCCTTCAATAAATTCGTGAAAATACTTACCTCTTCCCTGGAATTTACTGGGAATTTCGGGAATATGTTGGAGATTTCGCATGGTCGGGAAAAAGTAGGGAATAAGTCAGGAATTTACAGTCGGTAAAAAGTCGTTGTTTATTATAAAATTTACTATCGTGCTTAAATTTTCCTAATGAATGTCCTCCCTTCATAGTCTTTATTCATTAAGCATTAATTTCTAATTAAAAGTTTTTATATGTGCAAGATTACAATTTTATAGCAGGCATTGAAATTATATACTCAGCCCTCAAAGCCTATTGAAATCTTTCAACTGAGTATTGTATCTGATTAAAATAAAAATCCTGAGTAACTTGTATTATAGATTGAGTTATAGCGATACATTTTCTTTGGAAAAATTAAATTTGAATTATTTTTCTGGTAAACTAACACTAATCTATGTTTAAATTTTTCAATAGATTTATTGTTTCGATTATTTTAAATATTTTTGTTGGTAGAATTAATGTTTTTCTAATTAAACGGAATGATTGATTAGCTGTTAAAAGACATTAATCAATTTTCAAAATGGATTTGTTTCAAATTTGTAAAACAAACGAATTTTGAATAAAAACCAAACTATTGTACGTCAGTAGTATTTCTTTGAAGTACGTTTACTAGGTATTGTTGTTTTAATGTATAATTTAAACAAATGACTGTCTCTTTTGTTGTGATATTTACTCATTTTAAAAATATTTTGCAATATATGTCTCTCTCTCTCTCTCTCTTTTTTTTTTATTTATTGGCCCAACACTATGAATAAACATTTTGCTAAAGCTCTTTTAAAATGGCGAACTTTTATTAATGAAATTCAGTCAGTAAAGCAATGTCTTGCTTTCGCTTAAAATAACAAATAACATGTAATTAAAGATATTATTAATTGTTCAACTGTAATATGCAAAGTAGAAAGTATACATTGATACTTAGCGGGAATTTCCAGAAACAATCTTTAAAAAAGTCGGGAATTGCGTTAAGGGACTGTATCCTGTGTATTTAAAATTGATTTTACTTATTTACCTCATTCACATTTCTTTAATTTAAACTTGCAGTATTAATAAATATTAAAAAATTCTTATCTCTTTATAAATTTCGGATGGAACGAAAGAAAATATTTCGCAGTCATTGTAGGAGGTACCGGTGGGCAGCTCTAAATCGTAGAATAAAAAGATACTACATTTTTTGCCGCCTCCACCGCAGGCAGAGGTGGAATATAAAGTAGACGCCGGCCCATATTCAAATTCCACCCGGGCTTTTCAGGTTTACGAGGGCTGGAGTTTTAACTGAGGACAGAGGCTCCGAGAGTTGAAAACAGATGTAGGCCAATATGGCGATGGCATAAAAAGGCCCTGGTCCCGTATTTATAACTGGTCTCGAAAGGAGCTATAAGGACCATTGTGGGAAGAGGGAGGGGAGAGGGGGAGGGGGCGCTCTAGGCGTGAATACGTGAAACAATTTAAAGCAGCATAACAGGATCTGCATAAAGTAGCGAGGGTAGGGCTCCTATCTCCGGAGAAATATGGCAGTCGCCTATAACTTGCCTTCTGCCATGCTCAACTGGTGAACAATGAAACCTCTTTTCTACCCTTAAAGCCTAAAATATATTTCCCACCTACCGCGCTGCGCCAATATACAATCGTTGCCATAGAAATTCACGAAAAGTTTTCCTTTCGCGTATATATCACATGCAGGAGTTCTTGAAAAAAAAATATTTCCATTCGTCTGCTTCAATGGAAATATAAACTAGTCATTGTTTCATTGACCCAAAGATAAAGGACTGAAGAATTTTACAATGATTACCTTCTCGGCTACAGTGAGTAGTTAGCTAAACTATCTGGTAAATAGATTCCTTGGGTTTTCCTCTTGACTTTCCGATTTTTCTACAAAACAGAAAGTTCAAATTTAAAAAATAGATTGTTTCCAACAGGAAACAACTACCCTATCCCTCCTTTCTAATACTCCTCAATTCACTCTATGAATAAATAGTTTCAAGAAGCCCTTCTGTTTTACTTCCTTAGGTGAGCATCAACATTTTCTTGTCTGATATACTTGGGTTGTTACATTGCTGACGTTTAGCATTTTTGCCCGTTTTTAGAACTAATTATGAATGTTTAACGTTCAAAATTACTCTTCGAATAAAAATATTGCTTTTAAACTATCGCTTTTTGTAATTTCTGAGACTGTTATAAATTTATGCAAAATATCGTGGCTGTTTTTTATTCATACATGTTAAAGGATATTCGACAAAAAATGGATAAAATATTAGGAATAAATGTTTATAATATAAGCACGGGTGATTGTTTAAGCCTTGAGTTGTGAGGAGTGCAGCCAGTATCAACATTAAGTCCAATTCATGTAATGTACTTGGTTGTAAGACATGGAATATTTATTTTCGGGACCGAAACCTCACACAAAGATAGAACAGTATAGCATTGATCCAAGACTTGTGTGATTATCTGTGGTTCTCATATTCTCATAGGGCTGAGTCGAGTTCTAGTGGTTGTGTTATCTCCCGATCCTGTCTGCAAGGAAAAATGGTAGAAATGTAGGTTGCTTGGAGGGCATTGCTTAGAAAACCGTCAAGTAGTATGTAGTCTTGAACAATATCTGATTGAAAGAGTTTTATCACTTAATCGGAACAGAAAAATCATGAACCCTTGGTTTTTACTATTCCTTGGTTGGCTAATGAAGATAAATACTTGGTGCTCAATGATTAATATTTTTTTTTAACTCATAAGTTCCATTAATAACTAATTTGAAAGTTTATTTTTTTATAGTGTATATATGGACACTACAGATGCCTTTGGATTAAGTTTCTATACAGTTCGTTGTGTCTTTGATGTTTTTATTTTATCTCTTATACCACTAATCCTTTTCTTATCTCTCTCGATACACCAAGTGTGTTCCCAAGGTGATTCCTTGACCGGTAGGAAGCTGGAGGAGGTCGGAATTAAACTTTTATGCTTTTAAGTTCAAAACAAAGTTTAGGCTGTGCTCAGGGCTGAGAGGAGGGGCGATGGAAGTGCGCTGGGAAAGTTCACAGATTACTTTTTTACAGCACGCGATATTTTCTTACTTGCCACGTCCAGGCCTTCCCGAACAAGTTTGCCAAGAGTAAGCTTTTTATTGGGATAATTGTGATTCCCCCTCCCACTGCTTTCGCACCCTTTCTCTTCGGTCGTCTATTTAACTCTATCGCTTCTGTAATTACACCATCATTATTCAACATTTTTAATTAGAGTTAATTTCCATATTAACTGATATCTTATCTCTATCTTAGCTTTTCTTTTGAACTTCTTTCGTTTCCCAGTCTTATAAAAAGTACTATTTTTGCGTCGTAATGAAAATTAGGAAATTTAATATAAAAATTCTAGGCATGCTGTTAGTCACAATATAAATTATAGTAAACCAACTTAAATTTCTTTTATCACCTCACATTCCCTCAATCTTTTTTTTCGTTTCTTATTATTCCAAACTCAATTTTCCCTCTTAGCTTTCTATCCTACCCTTCACCTTATCTTGCATTTTTAAAATATTTGTTAAAAACTTTTTAGCACGTTTATCATTAAAAACAAAACAATCAATTTTGTTATAACTATAATATCTGTTATTTATAGAAACATTTTTCAAAAATTTACACTTTTTAATATTTTTTGCATACACTTTTTTTTTTTAATACCTCTATATGCAAGTGTTTCAATTTTTTAAAATAATTAATATTAAATTTTACAATTCAATTTCGTAATTATTTTTGCTTATACTATTGTCGTCGCTTGATTTTCGTCTTATATTCTTGACTTACTTTTCTTATTTTGTTTTCCATTACTTTCATATTATTTGTAATATTTTTTTAAAATTTGTTTATTACTCTTTTTCATCACATTTTACTTTTTGTTAGGCATAGCTCTTATTAAGGTCAGATTTAAATCACCTTAATGGCGAAACGTTAGCACTCCAACTAACGTTTTTATCTTGGGTGCATTTTTTCTTTCTCTTTTTTGCATTTCGAAGTATTTCTTCATAAAATATGCTTAAGTCACACATACCTTTATTAATTTTTTTATTATTTGAATCGAATAGCTGTTATCATTGCCCTTCCTTAAAATCATTCTTCACTTAACTCGTTATGGTATGTCAATTATATATATGTATATATATACATATATATATATATATATATATATAACAATAAATATTAATTATCTATATACATATTTTATTTCTTCCTTCTCCTCTTTCCTTTCCTTTTGACGTTTCGACCCCTTATTTAACCCTTTAACGGGCAGGCCGGAAATCTTTGAATACATTTCTTCCTTCTTTTTCTTTTGAATGGCTATAGCCACGCTAACCCCCACACATGTATCATGAAATTCAAGGTTGAATAAAGGATATTAGACGATAATGAGTAGGATAATCCGTCGGACATTACGTCATTTATTGAGCAAAAGGCATTAAATATGTGTCTCCTCCAGGATACATTGCCTGTTAAAGGGTTAATGGGGTCCTCATCAGAACTGGAAAAACAATACCATTCTTAAACATCTTTCCCGACATTGGCACACCTCTATTCATTAATAATACAAAATTTGACAAATACACACCAAAAACTGGGTACCCCGAAACTCCAGGCCAGTAAGCCCACCGACTCCTGCAGCAAGTGCTTGCCAGCTCAGACACCAGGGTACTGAGCTGCTCGGCGGACTACCCGGCCAAAGAGTCCGAGGTCCAATTACATAATTTTTTCTTTTTTGTAACTAAAATTTAAAATCTATAACTAAAGAAAAACAACATATAAACATTCACACACACACCCATATGACAATACACACAAATCTATAGGGGATATTTCCCTTCGTTAAAATACAATAAAACCATTATGCTAAAACAATACCCAATTAAATATTTAAAACAATTTAAAACTTTTTAAAACAATAATAAATATTTAAAATAAATTAAATAAATCAAATATTTAAAACAATTTTAAACTTATAATATAACAATTAATATAACCTATAAAAACATTTTTACAATTTTATATCCATCATTTTACAAACAATAAAACAGACCCTCCAATAACCTAAAAACAACTACAGTATTTTGACACTTTTTATATTTTAAAACATTATTTTCAACTAAAAATTTTGATAATTCAAATAACAAATAAATAAATAAAATTTTTAAATTTTGACACTTAAAAGTTTACAATTTAGGCAATTAGATAAAAGTAGACCAAACATGAATATTTTAGAACAGCCCATCTAATTTTTAGCTTATAGCCTTTAGAATATTGTGGTAGGCCTGATTTAATTTGGAACAATCATTTCTCGTGTTGATGCTGTTAATATCTTTTTTTTATGTGCATCATTTCGAGGATGAGCCTTTTTTGTTGATTCTTTTCCACATCTAGTATCCTCACCCTCTCAAAATCAAACACGTGATTATTTTTGATATCGTGTATCGCTAGAGCTGTGTCCTCTTTACCACTTTCAATGCTATATTTGTGGCTATACATCCGTCTGTGGAGGTATTGGGAGGTCTGACCCACGTATTTTCCCTCACAATTCTTACAATTTATTTTATAGATTACGTTTGACAGTTTCTCTTTGATGGTTTTGTCTTTTAATTTAGAAAATATTAGTTTGTTTAAATTATCATTGTATTTATGTGATAAAGTAATGTTGTAATCCTGAAAAATCTTTTTTGTAGTCAGTGCCAAAGGTTTGATATATTCTATTGTAAAAAAATGATTTGTTTGTTTACAACTATTGCGTTTATGGGACAAACTGTCAAAAGCATCCTGTAGACAATGTTCTATAATTCGTTTGGGGTAGTTATTATTTATTAATATATTTTTAACTTTTTTTATATTGTCATTTTCGTAAGAATAACTGCTGAGGGATATAGCCCGGTAAAAAAGGTTTTTTGCTGTATTTATTTTGATCTTTAAACTATGGTTAGACTTAAAATTCAAAATTCTGGTACCATTTTTATTTTTTTCCACCCAGGATACCTCTATACCTTCCCTCACTCGGACTAGTTTGGTATCTAAAAATACTATGGTACCCCCCACCTCCTCCTCCACAGTAAACTTTATATGTGGTCCTTATTAAAATAATGTAAAATATCTTTTACATTTTCTGACGGTATGCTTAGTAAAGTGTCATCCACATATTTCTTCAAAAATTGAATCTTGAATGGAATCTGTCTCATGACCTCATCAATGAGGTCATCCATGACAAATTCCACTAATATAGGTGAAAGTGACAGGGCTTCCCATTGAAAGATCCATTATCTGTTCATAAAAATCATTTTTATAAGTAAAGTATGAGGCCTCCAAGCATAGCTCTATTGCGCTCATGAATAAAGTTTTCGGGATAGAAGTAAATTTTGTAATACATTTCCATCTCTTTAAGATCGCCGTTACAGCAATTTCTTTTTTGACGTTAGTGAATAATGAAATGACATCTAAGGATATTAATTTATTATCCGTCGGAATTTTTTGCTTTTCTACGAATTCTTTAAATTGAAATGAATTTTTGACATTCCAGTCATTATCTGTTTTTGCTTTGTTTAAAATTCCCGCTATGAATTTAGATAATCTAAAAGTTGCTGAATTTATAAATGACACTATGGGTCTGAGTGGGATGTTAGTTTTTTATGTATTTTTGGAAGACCATAAATTTTGGGTGCTAAGGCGTTGTTGGTATATATTTTATTATACTGGTCTTGATTTATGGTTTGTAAATTTAACAACGTTTTTGCCATTTCATTATTCTTTTTTATTATTTTCTGTGTAGGATCGGATATTTTTTTATAATGAAGACTGTCATTCACTATTTGATCCATCTTTTCATAATATTTCTGTCGATGTATTACTACAGTCATCCCTCCTTTATCCGATGGCGTGACTAATACGTCCGGATTGTTTAATAAAAATATTTTCGTTGCTGCTATTTGTCTATCAATGGGATTTTTTCTATTACCACTATTCTTCACTTTATTGCATAAATTTGTTATACTATTGACCACTTTTAATCTGAGTTCATTTTGTTTACTATCATCCTTTTCTACCGTTTGAATCATGTACTCAACATCAGAAAGAAAATGCGGAATTTATTTAATAACATTTTTGTTATTAATTTCTACGTTGAACTTCGGTCCTAAAGCCAAAATATTCTGTACATTTTCAGGTATTTTTACATTGGTAAGGTTTATTAAAGCTGTGGTTGGTAAGCCTGACGATGATTCTTCATCTACTCTTCCACTAATTTTTTTAAACTTTTTTATCAAACTGTTCTTTTTGTAAGTTTTATTTTTACTGTAGATCTTCATCTGGTCGGCAGTTAGATTGTAATACAGCTCACTATCAATTCTATCAGAAAGCTCTATAAGAAGGATATCAATTTTATATCTAGTTTTTGCAATAACCGAACATATTTCTTTTATCTCTAAATTTAAAATAGCCATTTCGGTTTTGCAAATAATATTTTCCATCATCTTTATAAATCTCGAATTATTTGGAATAACATCATATGATCTTTTTGTACGGTCACTAATATGTGGGGGAACAAGATTATGTTTTCTACATTTCAGAAGAAACACTCTTTGTGGTTCTAAGTAAGAAAGTTTTTTTGCCAATTTAGAGTAATTTTTTGCTTTAATGGACATATCTTCCCCATAACAATGTCTAATGTCATAAAAGATACCCATAGTTGTTTAATAATATATATATATATATATATATATATATATATATATATATATATATATATATATATAATTTTATAAATTTAGAAAATTAACTTAAGGAAGGAAAATAATCGTTGCTCTGTAATTTATATATATTAAACTTTTGGCTGCATCAATTATAACGTCAGAAAATCTGATTAGTCAATGATAAAATCTCTTATGAGCTGTTATTTTTTAAAATTACCTATTATCCAATTATAAAAGTGATAGTTTATCTAATACATTTTAACGTTTATTTACTTTTGCAACGTCATTTTAGATGCTACAAAAATAGGTTTCACTCAGGGCCAAAGCTGAATTACCTAGTAGCTTGAGAATGTGAATTCTCAAAAAATGAATGAAAAAAAATATATACAGCTCCTTCATGGTAAATGGTGCGAACTCCTTTTTGTATCAACCTCGTCAGGGGAGCCGCACTTGTGCCTTTGTCGCATCGTTTATCTCTCTCAGTCCGTTCATACTATTCAATTTATTTAATCTTTCTGCATCTCTAAAACCTTGGTATTATTAAATTTTTAGTTTATTGTGCTTACAGCTCTGTACGTGATATCCCAGTTTCTCTCATCATATTCACAATGGTTACTTAGGAATAATTTTTATTTAACAAACGTTTCAGTGTAACTGCAGCTGCTGAATAAACTATTACATTATATTATAATCTTTAAGTTCTCTTGAGTTTCTGCATATTATATTCTATAGTTTGTTTTCGATAAAATATATAATGACTTAATTATACTGATTTATTCTATCAAACAGATTGAAGAAACAAAGAAGATACAAGAATCACCATTCTGATCTTATTTCTCGATTGTACTCCATTATGTTGACAGCTCGTCTGAATTTGTTCATTAACATCTACGATGTAGTAAAGAACTGGAGTCTGGAGTAAATACCTTCCCTTAGTAACCATTTTTACGATGACAATACTACATCGTCGTGATTTGGAATTTATAGTTTGTTTGGTTAGAATAATTATATGCCGTAATCCCTGTAGAAGGAAATAATTTAACTACTTCTTTGATTCGTTGAATTTTCGTGTGTACTGATTGACTGATTTGTAATTTGCCCTGATTTGCATCTCTGTTCACTTAATGGTCGTTGTGAGAGCGATCTTCGTTTTCCATTGTTGTTTAAAGGAGTGTAGTGACTGGACGGATATAGAAAAGAAAATTTACACAAAGATACTTAAGCTAACCTATACTTCTTGGAAATAGTTCTACTATTGGATGAGATTGGTGCCCTTAAGCTATTAATTCTACTTTGCAAACCAGCCGTCATTGTTTGGAATCGATTCCTAGTTGCTAGGATTTTGCTGATTATAAACCACAAACAATTATGTTATTGTGGTATTTACCTGACATAATCTTGCCTCAGATCTAAGTCGTAATAGCTACATAATTTGTAACTTGATATTGACTCAAGAATCGGATTGTTTTCTTGGTTTAGGATATTCTTTGCTTACACAAACCATTTGTGGAGGGAATGGACTTTGACCTTAAGTCGTAATAGGTTAACTTGAGAGAGAGTTATCTATAAGGGGGCTACACACTATACACCTTGTCGACAACTTGCAATGTTGAAGACGGTGTTAAGCGTCTGTGGGCTGGTTGACGGTTGAAATTCTAGTGTGTGGGCAACAACCTCAACACTGTTGACAACTAGGTTGACAACCAGGTTGATAGTGTGTAGCCCCCTGTAGTCCTTTGTGCACTGAGGTTAATACGTATGGTGTAGGACTAAAGGATGGTAGATGTTGTATTCAGGAAGTATGCGAGTAAACCTAGAACATTCAGGGCAACATATTTACAATTACAAATCGTTTAGTATACATGTGCCGGTCCTAAGTCCTCAACATGATTAACATTGTTTTATAGTTTAGTTAATACTTTTACACTATAAGATTATCTGTCAACAGTGGGAAAAATAAGGAAAAAACCAACATAAAAAAAGAAAAAAAAAGAAATGTAAAGAAAGAAAAATAATTACATAGTATAAAATAAAATATAGCATAAGAGTTAAATACAATTAATAATTAAATACAAAACAATAATAATAAATATAAATAATCTATATATAATAACCAGCACACATAAATGAATGACTATATGTATACATAGCAGTTCAGTAATCAAAGGGAGGTTTATGTTAAGAGCACATGTTTGGTTCTTTGGTGAGTGTATCTTCTGAGGGAATTTTTATCATAGTTACCGATTTCTTTTAATAGGGGATTTTCTGAATTTGTTTTTTTTTCAAAGTATGCTTTGGTTTGTTCGAAGACATACTGTTTTAGAGGGTGTAAGTTTTGGTCGTGGAGCATGGTTGATATTTTAGTATAACGAGGATAATCATTGATGATCCTCATGCAAATGTTTTGAACCCTTTCCAATTTATTATAGTTAGTGGAGCAAGTTGAGCTCCACACCGGTGAAGCATATGTGATTTGTGCACGGTTAACTGTTATATATAGTATAAGTTTATTTTTCGGGCTTAATTTCGATTTTTTATTGAAGTAGGGAAACATTTTGTATAAATGTTTTTTAGCTTTATTAGTTTTATATATAGCTTTATTAGATTTATATGTTCGGTGTATGTTAATTATTTGTCCAGTGTTAAACCTAAGTGTTTTATTGATTTAGACCAAGGTATGTCTTCTGTGTTTAAAATGATATGCTGGTCTATGACAGGTCTACGTTTTGTGAAGATGATTGCCTCCGATTAGCTTGTATTTACTTTCAGTTTCCATCTCCGGCAATATTTATTAATTTTTTTGTAACGTTGTTGCAACCTATTTACAATTGTGTCAATGCGGTATGAAGTTGTTTATAGTGCAGTGTCATCTGCGTACAGGGATATTGTTACGTTAGGGTGTTTTGGAAAGTCTGATAGGAACAGGTTGAAGAGAGTTGGAGATAGGCAGGAATCTTGTGGGAGACCTGCAGGAAGGGTAAGTGCTTTGGAGGAGAAAGAGTCTATTTTTGTATAAAATTGTCTATTGGAGAGAAATGGGGGCAACAGACATTTAGTCGCCCAATGAAGGTCTAGACGAAGGAAATAACTTTTTGTAGATTTGAAAGGATAGATTTTAATTGTGGTCGAAATGGGGAAAGAGCATGTTGTCATTGTTCATTGGGATTTGTGTTGCTATTCAGGTAAAGGGGCAGACTCCAATGTTAATATAACGGAATCGTTGTGAAATTTGATTGTTTATTGTTACCTCTTATCTTGCGGCTTAAAAGATTCTCTAAAACCAAATTAGGTTGTCCATATTTTTTCGAAATATTCCCATATATTTGCCATGATATTTTTATGAAGTGATTAAAGTTTTGAAATGTTGTCATGTCCACCATATCTGATTTGATAAAGAAGAAAAATAATGTTAATTCTTATAAAAAATATAATATTACTTACTTAATTCTGATATCAGAATTTTTAGGGGATTCACTATTTTTAATATGTCGTAAAAATATGTCGTAGCTTACTACAGAATACAATCTAATCATAATAGCATAATAGTTATTTGCGTTTGGGAAGAAGTTAAGATATGTAGATTTATGAATGTATGGGTATATTTACATACATATTTAACTCTTCGTTCTTCCCTCCAGATGAGCAAGTTGGTTTCAATGTGAGTTGGGAGGTCCTCCTGGCACACTTAAAGCAGTTTTTGCATCTCTGTCGGAGGAGGCCAGATCACTGATTTTTGCTTGCGGAGCAGTCTGTTTTTCCCGTTTGTATGCGGAAGATAAAATTCTTCTACTATAAAAAATAATGGTGTGGTAACAAAAGGAAAGTCTAGTTGTCAACTGTCTCGAAGAGAATCCTTTTAGTTTATTAGAAAATCAGTTGTTTCATTTTACTATCTTCCTATTTAACTTCTGTTCTTTATTTTCACCTGTCGTAGTAACCACAACTAGATAATTAGATGGGTATGAAATTGAAAATACGTCACGTTAGAGGAATGAAGGGTAGGAGTAGTCTCCTTTGTTAATTTTGACATTTATAATTTATTCAAGGAAGTTTCCCATCCAAGTTTTTTTATTTAATTTTATTTTTATCTATCAGTGTTTTAATGCCCATATAATTCCAGTTTAAATATACAATAAAATATGATGGTTAACATGGAGTGATAATTGAAAATTATTAAATTAATTGGGGACTCAATGGCTAAGCGAGTGAGGGCGAGGGTCCCAGCGCTTTCGGTAGAGAAAAAAAAATGTAAAATACAGTTCTTTTCTAATAGCTGATTTTGGAATAGAAAGCAGTTAAGTAGCCCAAGTAAGATAAACTAGCAGTTTATGGGTGGTACATAGATAATTTTATCACCCATTAAAAATGTATTCTATTCACCAATTAAAAGGGGCAGGGCCCGGAGGGAGGGAACTAATTAGCGTAGGCTAAAGTAAATTGGTGTTGACTTTGTAAAGGATGGAGGGTGGTGCAATATCTTGGAGATGATACATGTAAGGAGATAAACTAAAATACAGGCCGCCCTGCGACGGGTTGAAAAATGGCCCCTCCCTCGAGGCGGCTTGATTGCTCTGTCTCTAACCTGATATTCTGTCTAATTATGAATTAGTTGCTTCTTTCCTTCTAACCTTTCTTAACTTATTAACTTGCTACCTTCCACTTTTGTGTCTTTATATTATCATGGTCTCCTCTTGTCACTTATTCATTTTTATTTCCACTATCTTTATCATTATTTAAATTTTTTTTTTTACTGTTGCAGGTAGAAAACTTTATATTTTTTAATCATTGTTTGAGAGTGTGCTCCTGTTTTCGAATTTAATTTTTTGAACATCTAGTTTTTTAAAAATACGATTCTATATGCGTTTAATTTCACAGAAAAAGAATAATATTTTAGGTTATTTCCATATTTTAATAAAGAGTTTTAAGTGGTCGGAAATATTTTGCTATAACTTTATGTTATAAAAATTTTATTAAAAAAGGATTGAAAGAAGAAAAAGAAAGGAGTTCTGTGCCTTTAAGTGGCTTAGTAGCGATGTCGGAGAAAATAGAGAAAAAGGCAGCTCATCCGCTACACATGTTCTTAACTACTAAAATCTCGGATGAAAAGCTATTTATGGGATGTATTCATTAGCGATTTTAAGTTTTCCTTCTTGTTAGATTAAAAAAAATTAAAATGGTTTTGAAGAAAGTTCCTGAAATCTTTATGAAAAAAGTCAAGTGTAAGTGTTATATTGAAATATATTGTAAGAACACATGAATAATTTTAGAATGTTCTTTATTTAATGTTTATCTTTGCCGGAAAGTAATGGCTATCAATATCAACAGAAGTAAGATCTTACAAGCCGGTAGGCGGCATATACTATATTGAATAGGAAGTGGAAGTGTTGACTGCCTTTTTTTCGTACATTAATAGACAGGTCTAGGAAGTAGGGCGCGGAAATATCTAATAGGATTAACAAGGCAAACGCAGTTTACAACCATTTATGTCGGAAAGTGAGAAGTGGGTAAAAATGTTGAACCCAGCATCTTCAAGTCGATCTACATGCCAATTCTATTGTATGGAGCTGAAAGCTGAGTATTGACAGAGAGGCAGGAAAGCGGAGTTACCGCGTTGAAAATAGAGTTCTTGGTCAGAGTGGCTGGAAGACGAGAAGAGACTCCGTTCTTAATGAGAAGATTCACTAGGAACTGAAGATTGCCCCGATTAAACAGCTCTTAATCCTATCGTTCTTTTCTGAATCGTGGGCCCTTACCTGAAAGCAGTGAAGTCAGGTCCAAGCTATGGAAATTAAATACCCACGAATAGTAGGTTGGACGGGAAGACGAACTATAATATAGAACACCTTTAAAAGAAGATTTTGACTTCAAACCGCGCTAGACCATCCTAGAGCACATGCTAAAATGTTTCGAACACCTTAAGACAGCTCTAGATGGAAGCACTAGGATGACTTACGAGGTCTTGGTAGCAAAGAAAATCCTAGAGGAAGGTGCCTCATCTCTTCATCAGCAGAAGAAGAGTTGAAGCAGAAACCAGGTGATTACTCTTGGCTTAATAGATGGAATACTGTCGTAGAACAGCTGATGAAGATGGTTTCTTTTCTATATATATTTTTTAATTAAACTAACCAATTTTATTGTTTTTTTTTTCATATTATTTTTTTTTTTTTTGTCTTTAGTTTATTAGTTATTTTTTGCATTGAATTATTGTCGACAGTAAGAATATAATTTATGAAATTTCTTTTTTTAATTTAAGAAAATGGGAGTAGTGTTCTAATTAAGCGGAGAAACCAGAGGAGTTGGTAGCTAAAGAAAGTTGGTTGTACATAAGTAAAGGCTCCCGTTGGCAATCACCACTGCTGCTAGCTTCAAAGGGTTGCTGGCAAGAGTGGTGCGACTTCAAACGAAAACTCTTCCCTCTCGAGAAGGGTTTAAATTTAATCATCTTTCCCACTTGGATCCTGTACAATAAACGACCCGCATACTTACTGCTTTCTTCCTCACTTACCCTTGCTCTTTTTTCTTATATTTTCACTACAAAATGACAAGTTTCTTTAGCTATAATTTCGCTAATCAATATTTTGTCAAATATTTATTTTATTTTTACTATTATAATAATTGGTAAGGATTTTTAATCTTTGCTGTAATACTTAATAACAACTATACCCAAGATAATTCTAACTCTTTGCACCGATTCTGGACATCTTCCATTGATATTCCTTTGTAGCAATTAATTACGCAACAAAATTATTTTTACGAATTGTCAACTCATTTTACAGGTGCATATTTGTTTTTCATAAAATTTATCTGAAGACAAATTCCTCTCTACCCTTAGCGGAAGGAGGGTTTAAATTTTTAAAACACATCAATTTAAATTTTCCAGTGTTGATATAAAACCATTCTCCTCTCTGGACTTGAGCGACTATATTTTCAAATATGAAAATTTGCTATTGAAAACGCAATGTCTTTGGATTACAGAGAACGATTTAAAAATACAATTTATGCATTACCTGATCAATAGTTAATTTTGAAATACGGTTCCTACTCGGAATCTTCCGACCTAGGGTCTACATGCAAATTTAAATTTAA
Source organism: Euschistus heros (assembly GCA_003667255.2). Classification (NCBI taxonomy): domain Eukaryota; kingdom Metazoa; phylum Arthropoda; class Insecta; order Hemiptera; family Pentatomidae; genus Euschistus; species Euschistus heros. The sequence continues at coordinate 1,523,400 of RCWM02000066.1, read as the reverse complement.
TCGCTATGGTACTCTCATGCTGCAGTTTTCGACAGTACAAAAAAATAAATAAAAAAATCAAAAGAATTAATAAACAAGGATTCTTGTCATCTATTTATTTAATGAATTCCGGAAATATGACATGATGATGGAAAATCTGTTTATTACTAATAGGTTCCTGGACATATTTGCATCAAATAGCCGATGAAGCTGTTAAGAAGCACTCGCACTTCCAGGTCGTGTTAATGCTGATTGGTTATGTGTCGGTTAGGGTTTGGATTTGGTCCATTTTTTAACACATCAATATTATATCCTTCTCGTTACCAGAAGCAACCATGGCTGTCCTTCCTCTGATTAAGGATTTCCTTCTAACTTTACCACTGATGCCTTGACGTAGAACCATTCCTCCAAGAGGTCCAAAGAACTTTGTTCGATATGTTTTGCTGTTTCTGACTCCTTTCATCTGGCTCAACTAATTAGATACTCTCAGGTTGTGCAATGTCTGATCCATAAATGTGTTGAGAAAAGTTTAATTATAATTTATTTTAATTTTATCAGAACCTTTCTAACTATCCTCACCCTCTGTCTCATTCATTATCCATTTTTAAGCATCCTCAAAACCCACCTCGCATATTAAAAAGGTAATGGCCCTGAGACATGATGTAAATATTGATTTTATTGGAGTTCAGGCAAGGATAGCTACTCCTCTCAAGTCCTGAGCGACTATGAATCCAGCAAATCCTTTCAGCCTTCTCTGGATTTTGCCACTAGTGACGAGGCTGAGAGAGCAGCGTTAGGATTGCTTTGGGCTAGGTTTGCTATTCCATAAGTAGGTGGGGGACTAACTTGGTTCGGGGTTTCTCTGGGATGCTTTTATATACTTTTTTTAGTGTGATTTTATTTTGTATCATTGTTTACTCAATTTTGTTTCTTATATAGACAGGGTTTTTAAACGTTATTTTTTTATTCTTTTTATTTATTTATATTTTTTCAAGTTTCATTCTACATATTATAATATTGGTTTCATCGTCATTCGTATTTTTCATTACTCTTCAGAGATGCAACTTGTAATATATTTTTGTGCAATAAAATAATTTAAATGGAAAAACTCCTATTGAATTATATAGAATTAAAAATAAATTTATTTATATTTGTGTTCGATTTCCGATAATATTGGTATGATATACCATATTGATATATTGCATGTCACTTCTGCGAGGGTACTGAGCGCATTGATTCTTTTCAGGTTAAGATTAGCTTCTTCTGTAACATCTTACTATTCCAATAATTTCATAAAATTCAGGGAAACATTTAGAAATAATTGTTGAAGATCCCTTATCTGAGACAAGACGTACTACACGAGACGCTTAAAAGAAGGATTCAGTTAGCAGTGTAAGGAGGGCCTTTAAAACTCCTGAGAAGGAAAAGAGCCTGGAGGTGCTATCTGCCTAAGCCTCGCGGTCCGGTAAGCCCATAAGCCGGAGCAGGTATCGGCGATAGCTCGAACGGTAGAAGTAGTGTGGGCCGGGGGTTAAATGAAAGATGATTTGATTTAGATAAGGAGGCCCCCCACCTCTAATTCACAGGATTCCCTGCCCCTGATCCTTCCTAAACCCCAACCCTATTAGGCTTTAGGAAAATCTATATTACTTTCTACCAAGGGAAGCTCCTCTCTCCTCTAACCTTCTCCTCAACTTACCTGTTTCTTCCATCCTATTTCCTTCCTCACTGACATATTTTTCTCTCAACTACTTAATGGGTCCTGTTAGTGTTGAAGTAAACATTTTGAAACAAAATGAAATACTGACTTTTATATCAATTCGGTGGCATGGCTTAAATTTTATTTATACTTTTGATAGTCATTTTATTTCAATTTTTGTAAAATATAGCAGAGCACATTACTCGTCCAAGTTTCTATATAGTCCAATCAAAATAAGAAAATCAGAGGAACTAAAAATACTAGTTCTGATTTTGTTAAGGAATATGTTGGTGAGGGTCCCCTGAACAAGAAAAAAATAAGTCCCTCCAAATCCTGGTGCCGCTGGGGAGGTTGGGTGTGGAAGGGCTTTAAATGTTCTATTTTTAAGTACTTCACTTATAACTCAAAAACGGTGCGTTGCAGTAAAACAGTTCTTCACTACAAAATGAAAGCTTATTAAATTTAAATAGTTGTTTTTCGTATATTTTTGTCTTCTAGATCCTCGCACGTTTATTTTAGGGTATTTTACGAAATGAAAATAAAATTTCATATACGAGGTCTGATAATAAATTTAACTAGCTTTGAGATGGGGGAAAAAAAATCTATGGATCGAACTAATAGTTCCGGAGCGGAGCTGTACCTGTTTTCGCGCGTCAGGTTTGAGAACGGACCCGATTACTTGTTGCATAGATATTTTTTTAACCAGCTATTTATATGTAGAAACATTGGCCGTAGTAACACTACATTGTGCTTGGTTTATAGGGAACTAACTCAAATTTTTAATTTGTTCATAAACAAGGTTGCTTTAAATTTTGTTGTATAGGGAGTGCACAACCACAATTTCTGCCACTTATAGTGAAAATTCTGAAATTTTAAAAAAATTTTCTCAGTTCCCGTTTAAGCTACAAAGTTTCTTTTCTGCTCAAAATATATAAAACACTGACAACATACAAGGGAGACAAAATTACCCGATACTTTTCATGCAAAATGTACAATTAGTTTAGTTTTAGGTAATTTAAACTGTAATGTTAAATATGAAATACAAGTCTGAAGTATTTTTATATATGACATTGTAGCTTACTTAAACTAAACATCTGGCTTACTCTGATTTTTTTTTTATTTGTTGACTTTACGAATCCACGCCATTCTTTCCTTCTGTTACAGTTGATAAAATGGTATTATTAATTGGCATGCTATACCTAGTACATGAAGTGTTCAGGATCTGAAATGCTTTATTATAAATTTTTCAGGTACCTATTACCTGACTATTAGTCATCTTCCCTTCAGAATATAAACATTTGCTGTACCCTTTCTCTCATGGAATAACAATGCGAAATGGACATTTACTAACAAGGTTCTTAATCTTCTTTTTTTTTCGGATTACCGTTTCTTGATAAGTAAGTTACGTTTCAAACTTGGAAATAATGTCATCATGAAAGTATGGGTACATAGTAATTATTCCATATTCTGCCTACTATCTGTTATAGTGCATCTAGTGGAACCTACTTAAAAGCTTTTTGTGAAGAACATTACACTTTTTTAAGATCATGATCACACTACCGAGCTTTAATAAGAAATATTTATTTTTATTTTATCTGATGAAGTAGCTATGTTGGATTTTTAAATTATAGGATGTGTTTATAGGCGGTTTGTGTGGTTTTGTTGGGGAGACCCAACCTGGGATTATATTCTTGCCTTCTTTTGTTATAACCTCTTGCTGAACCACCCCTCTCACCGTTGGCCATTGTAACCGGGAAGATATCTCTTGCTTTATTCCCTCTCGACTTCCTCTTTCCATTTACTAGGGCGAGCTGTTTTATTATCTTCCTTCTCTCTTCCTCTCGCTGGGGTCATTCCAGCACCTATAGTTCTCCTTTCCTTTTATTGTACACTTTTCAAATATATTAGCCTCTATTTAAGGGGCTCTATTGTCTCTTGGGTAAAGTATTAAAATTTTAGTAAGTCACTTATTTTTATTAGGCTCCTGTTATTTTTATTTATCTTTATTCCGTTGTCCTCTGGGGAAGGTAGCCTTCTGAGGAATGTTTCATTTAATTTAGGAGGTAGTCCTTTATACTTCTCTAACAACCGTGTAATATTTGCATTATTGTTATTTTAGGTAGCACTGCATAATCTAAGAAATTACAATTTTTCATATTTAGGTAAAATACGTTTATTTTCGACATTGTAAATGTCCTATGTGGAGGAAGTATTGGTTTTAAATGCTTAGTGTATGGTGATTCTAAAATTAGAGGTCGTTTCGGACTCCTTCACTTAAAACAAATCAGTTTTTTTTTAAAGACCTAATCTCCTTATGTTCATAGATGATTCCGATACTTGATAACATATTTTATACAACTCAGACTTCTTTTTTCCTTTATATTTTCATGGACGACCAGGAGGTCCAGTTAAATCGCCAGATCCATGTCAGTTAAAATTAATACGACTGAAAATAAACCAAACTGAATCTTTACTTAAGCAATTGATGAATGAATTGTTATTTATAATATTTGGTATAATGGTTACAATAACATGTCAATAACTTTTATAGAACTACCTATTAGCAGCACTTGTTTCTCATTATAAAGTTCCAAGACCGTCTTCTTTTCAGAGGCTTCCGAGGGTTATCGGGAATCGAGTGAGAAGCAAGTTGTAAGACTTGTGGATTCGAGTAGTTATGTAGCTTTTATTAGAAGGATAGGTTTCTTGTTAGGGATAAATCTGTGTTTTGTTTAATATGGGCGAATGCTTTATGTTTATAACTAACATATCCTGACGCGGCTTCGCTCATTCTAGTAAGTAAAGAACTTAATTGCTACTCTATTGGAATTATTTTATTTGAAAACTAGTTTCGAATGTTCATTCTTCATCAGTTCTAAACCTTACAAAATTTTCAAAACATTAGCACTTTGTTACATAGATTTTATTTATGTATATATTTTCAAGTATAGCTGTAATGTTTTACCCGGTACTGTTGCACTGATAAGGTGGTTGAAGATTACATAAAAGCATAATTGAACATCCAATTTTTAATTTTAATTTATGATTTGGTGATCCAGATGATCTATTAAGAAACTCTTGTTGCTCGAAATAGACCATTAACTCGCCCAAATGAGATGCTGCTTCTCCATGGCTGATAAGGTGATATTTTCATTGTTTTCTTCGTCAGTATCCTCCCCGTTATCGGCATCAAGTCGCAATAATTTGGTCATCGGAAGAGTACCATAGCCTCCGTCATTGTCAGCTTCCAACCAACTTTCAATATCATTAATGTCAATGTCTGAGTATCCATCGAGTTCTACGAACAGTCTACTGATAAACAAATATCCGTCCTACGATTTTATTTCGGTTAATGCTTGTTGTCACACAATAAGTGACAGGTGTGGATTAAATAAAATTAAAGAGAAATTTTTTTTTCCTGAACTGTTCCGGGTTACCCGGAGACCCGACAGACGGGGGCGACTAAACATGGTTGTACTTGTTTACAATTTATCTGTAGTTTTTATTTTGTTCTTCCATAATAAATCAATTGTATATTTTATTGCAAAGCTAAAGGTTTACAACTTAAAGGACAAAATTTAATTGTATAGAAAATGGTAATGTGAGTTTTTCCTCTTCATATAGTACTGTGTAGATCAGGAACATTACTGGGATCTGGAGAGGATTCTTCCAGAGTCGCTTAAACTAAAATAGTCGCTTGGACAAATCGAGGTCTTAACAGCTTTTTTCCCTCTTTCTCTTGTAGCTGGAAGCATCATTAACCCGAGGGATATTTTCCAAAATAAGAAAAAGTTAGACGGTATGATGGTCTCGAAAAATCAGGAGTGGAGCGTTAGTAGCGGTCGTAAAGGAAGCTTTAGTGGTCCTTAGATTTTTAACAGTGATGTCCCGGGCTAGAAGATGTCAGGTGGCTGGGAGCACCTCCGCCTAATAAGATTTTACGGACAGTTTCCCTCCAGAGGGGCTTTGCTATGGCCGCTGGAAAGGACGGGGAGGGGGAGGAAAGGGAGAGGTCTCGACATAAAATTTAGGTGTGGAAGGAGGCCATCTCCGAAGAGGAGTCGGTTTTACTTATCCTTTTCCTTCCTCCATAGCCCCCTAGTTTTTTCCCTACTCATTTAATTAAAAGATACCATTTATTCCAGGAGAATCTTTATTAGCTGATATAGACTAGTCATTGAAGTTTAGGGTATAATTCTTAAAGAACCTTAGATAATTTTAACTAATAATTTAGTTAATTACGTTTTGTTTGTTTATCGATATACATCATGTATTGATGTATGCTATTGACATTTCTTCAATAGCATTTTCACTCATAGTAGTACTTTTTAACCTGATTGAAATTACACTGATTAAGTATTTGAAGATAGTGTAAAAGCGTAATTGGACATCCAATTTTTAATTTTAATTTACGAGTTGTTAATCCAGATTGTCAGAAATAGTTGAAAAAACTCTTGCGGGTTAATGGACTGTAATACACCTAAAGTAACAGTGCTTACACCTAAAGGTTCATGAATCATATTTTTACACACAATATAAAAAAGCAAAGGTTCTGCATTTTATTATTGCCAAACCTTCCTAGAACTATGAAGATGATGTAGTTCAAACTTAGTACAGATGGGTTCAATCGTAGCCACATTTCGGTAATTTTCAAACTTCACTGGGAACCACATGTTTCACCACATTTTTAGATCTTTTTTAATAATTTAATTGAATATTAGTGAATTTTATTATGAATTGCAAGCTCTATATAACATAGTACCTTTGTAATCTTTCATGTAGAATGGTGCACGCCACCTATTGGTCAATTTTTAAATTTCACTGTTATCCGCATTCTACCGCTTTTTAATAGCAATTTAATTGAAAATTTTTATTTTTACTAAACCTTTCTGGAAATACAAAGATTATGTGGTTAAAATTTGGTACAGATTCGTTTTGTAAATTCGTGGCTAGTGTTCAGAAACGAAAAATAGTTTGTCCTTTTATATAATCGTATAGAGGTAAAGTAAACCCAGTGAATATACCCACTGTCATTAAGCTGTTTCATTCATCTTCTTTTTTTTTTTTTTTCCAAAACAAATGGAATGAGTGCTAATATTCTCTTTTCAGAACATGGGCATGGTAAATTGGAATCGGCTGATTGACTTGTTCACTTCGTGAGATTGGTATTTGTTCGGGAACGAAAATAAACTTCAGCTCGTTATCTATGGTTTTTGTGCCTTCATCGGCTCGAGTCTATGAAGAAATTAGTAAAGGATCTTGTTCCATTTTTATCATAGAAATATTGTTTAAATAATATTTTCTGTAGGAATCTCTTTTATCTGATGGTTTCTAGATGTAGCAAGTATATTTTAAAAAATATTTAACTTTTATTTATTTATGTATTTTTTATTGAATAAATATTACAAGCTGTCTCACTCAAGGGCAATGAGTAGTATGGATGACAATGAATCAATTCGTACAATATTTACAAAAAATATGAAAGTAAATAATATAAAAATAAACAGCCTTTAACTACATAATAAATGAAATAAAATACAAATACGTTATAACATAACATAAATTAGGATAATAATTGTACAAATAAATAAACTTAATCAGATAAAGAAAGAAAAGAAAATTAATTACAATCATTCTATATCTACCATATTTACAAGCTTTCCGGGGGAACACTAAGACAACCTTAACCTCTCTCTGAGGGAGTCCAAGCCAGACCCAAAGAGATCCCAGCGCTGCTCTCTCAACTGCGTCACTCGCAAAATCCAGTGGAAGTTCGGTATTTAACTTACATGAATAATATTAACACTTATATTTATTGATATCCCTCGCAATATGTTTTTTAGAAATTTACAATATTTCGTTTTACCTTTAAAACTCAGGATAGTAACTTTAATATTGCGAATAAAGTAATACCCTTCGATTGGTCAGCTAATAGTCCAAAGATTTACCTTTTCGCATCTTCCAGGATTTAATATTTTCAAATCCACCATTCATCTCATCTGTTTATTGTGGATTTACTATTTATATGACATTTCTGCTTGAGACGCTTAGGGTTTTTGGAATTTCATCCGACTAATGCTGAAGCCTCTGAGGACTGTAGTGATCATGAAGGCTATTGTTAGATCCTTGGATACTATCACAACTGACTATCGGCTCAGCAATGTGTTTTATGGAGCTGAGAAAACGTTGATAATTATTTTTAATTGCTTATCCAAGTAATATTAATTCTGACTCTAATTAAAGATTTCCATACTTATTTTTACTGCAGATGTGCTCTGTTTACAGAAGAGTTGTCAAAATGATCGAATCCCCAAAGTTTCATCTAAAGCCAGCTGGTAACCATTCATAATCCAATACCGTTCACGCATCTTTCCGTGTAGTCCAATCAACCATCATTCTTGTACTCCTTGTTTCCTACCAATTTCCTACATTCTTTTATAAGAAAAATATCCAGTAGTTATTAGTAACATAAAATTCTTTCACCCGGTTACATATACAAAGTCTATCGCCTAGACTAGGTTAACCTAGCGTCATATAAGTACTTTCTACACTTAATAATTATTTTAAGAACATATGAGGAGTTTTTTTTTCAAAACTGAACATGTCCACATTCTTTGCGAGCTGCACACACACTACAATATCTGTTTTGTTTTTTAAACGCTGTATTTTCTATTGAAATCAATATCTAAAGTTCCATGTTTTCGTCAAAATTTAATATATCTATTCTATTCGTTTTTTATGCTACATACAGTTTTTGTGAAAATTCAACGTGTCACTGTCCTTTGATTTAGGATGTGACGATGTTTTTTTTCAAAAGTAAACATATCCAACCAGTTAATTTCGATCTGTTTTTTTAAATTTGATTTTCTCTTTCTCTGTGGTTCCTTATGGTGGCGTCACGTTTTTTTGATACCTTGGAAGGTATTCCGCTGGTGTGCGTTTTTTTCCGATTGCAGCACTTAGTTCTAAAAATCGCATGGCAAAACTGTAACCTCTATCTATTTCACTATTTCCATCTTACTAGCTAATTGGATGTCTGATTAATATCTGTTATGATATCATGAGGTATGATATAATCTTTTTGAATAAAACTTTATCTATCGGTTTGTTCGGGATGTAATTTCACTTTTTCTCAACAGAGGACCTAATTGTATTTCATTACATAGCCATTATACATTAAGACAGCTGATATATTACGGCTTGTTTGTTAAACAGTTTGTTTCTTTGCAATAATTTTGCTTTGCTGCCAAATAAAGATGGAAAATCTAAAGCGACAGTTTCGGCACTTTTTACTTTAATCATCGAAAAGGTGAAAATGCAGTTCAAGCAAGGTAAAAATCATGGAATGTGTGTAGAGATGTATTGACTGATGAATGACAATGGTCGAAACTGGTTTGCGAAATTTCGCTCCGATACATTTGATGTTGAAGATGTACCACGTTCTGGAAGGTCCATTGAAGCCAATGAAGACACATTTTGAAGATTAGTATATTTTTTGGTCTACAATTTTTAATTAGGTATACATTTTCTCTTTGGGAAATCCTGTTTGGGGAATCCGTCATCATGGCGATGATAAAAAGAGGACGTATTAAGTGGTTAGGTCATGTGGAAAGAAGGCCCGACCTAAGGGTGCCAAAGAAGATGCTATACGGGAAACCGGGTGGCAGGAGAAGGAGATGTGGAGGAAGATCTGAGGTGGTTGGGGGTTCAGGAATGGAGGAAAAGAGCACAAGATCGAAGAGATTGGTGGGCTGTGGAGGAGGCCCGGGTCCTTGTAGGACCGTAGTGCCCATATAATAATAATACAATTACATTTTCTCTTAATAATTAGCCAAATACTGAAAATTATATCATGTCTACAAATCGAAGGTATACTTTATCTCTGTCATCCCAGTGATTAAGTGGTTAAGTCGAATTTAGACAAAAATGAATTGTGTGACTAAAAAGAACCGTGGATGTTTCTTATCTTGATAAATGTGTTTTAAAGCGAACGTATTACTTAAACAGTTATTTACCAAGTAGAAAAACGTTTACGATTTGTTTTAGTCACTATAATCATTTTTGTAAAAATTTGACTGGACCACTTGTTCATCGGGATGGCAGATATAATGTAATAAAAATATGACTAGAAGGAATTATAATAACATTTTATTTGCGATGGTCCTTTCGATTATTTGTATTTCTATCAAAACTTGCATCTGTTTCCGTCAAAACTGTACATGTCCAAACAACTTCTGCTTATAATACTATTGGTCATGGATGCAGAACCTTGAAATTAGGGGTCGTTAGTAGACATCTATCAAGGATCTAAATAATATAATTGGATTTGGTATTTAACAGCTGAGGGAGCACTGGTGTGAGTTTTTTTGCCCTTCCTGAAAAATTTACTGAAGTGGACATGTTCAGATTTGAAAGATAACTCCTCATGTGGTGTTTTAGGCTTACCATACAGGTATACTCATTGTCAGATTATCAAAATCATCTTTTACCTTATACCATAGCATCAAAATGAGATTTATTTGAGAGGTAGATGTAAATAAACTGACTTGGCTAGGTTAATTATAAAGCAAGCAGAGAGATGTAGTGGGTTCTAAGGATTATCAAAGCAGAATATTAACTAGTGCCGCCTCTGAGGAATCCTTCATATCCTGTTTCTCTTAATCCTGATACTCAGTGTGTCGGCTGTTGGCAATCTCAATTCGGCGGGTGTTACCAAGCTGTGACCTAGTCATGATCTCGAATTCATTTTGTCTTATTAGCTTCATAGATTACAGTGTATTTTTATTTCGTTATTATAATTTATGTTTTATTAATCTTTCATTAGAATTGAAGAAAACTTTGTTCATTTACTATAGATTAATAATGTCCATTTATCTTATTTCAATTAGGATTCATGAATTCTTTGCCACTTCTATTGGATTTATTTTTTTTAGTCAAAGACTAGTGTCGAATGTTACACATTCATCATTACTTCTAAAACTTACCAAAAATTCAATATATCAGCACATATCTTTACAATTTATGAATATTAAATTTTAAAAATGTTATACAAGGAATCAAACATGTTCACACCCCCTAAGAAGGCTAGATGGAAGGGGTTCTAAAAGCAATGAGAACCTAGTGCAGACTGAGCTTAAAGAGACGAAAGGGGGGAGGGGGGATTGGTTAGTTAGGTAAATACATTTTAATTCCTAAATTTATCAGTCAGGTTAATGGTTAGTCCTTCCGTTTTTTCTATGGCTAATAGGTTTTTATATTCTTACTGGAGACAAATTTAAAATTAAATTATTGGTTACATCTGTATGGTCATTTAAATTAAATTATGGATTCTTGCTTATAATGATTTGTAAGTATTTAATTTTAGACTTTTTCCAATCTGATATATTAGTTTCACTTCCGAGTTTTTGTTTAATTTAAGGTTATTTCAATTTAAATAGATAGCGAAGTTGGAATTGTATGTCTTAAAATTGTTAAACTATTCGTCCAAGTATACTGGTGTATATAGTAGCTCCACTGTCATTATATTTTAGTTTATATGAGTCGCTTTTTTTGTAAGGGTCTATTTTCTCTGTGAGTGAACGGAAATATGGTGACAGTGGTTTAAATATTTTATATGTGGGTTTTTAATCTAATTTTAATAATCCCTGAACCCATCTCATTATTCTTTGGAATAGAATCCTATATCAAGTTTATTGAAATTTTACAATAACTAAATCCACGAGAACGCAGTTTAATCACAGGGCGATACAAAATGATCTTGTGTTTTCTCCTTTTTATTAACAATGAAATAATAAATAATTAATGTAAAGTATGCTTATCCATTTTTGTTTCTGTACATTTCATACTAAAAGGGTTAACATATAAGGTAATGTAAATAAAGAACTTATTATCTAAGAGTAAGCAATTGTGCTAATACTTTTATGACCTTTGTTCATACTTTTACGTTTACATTATTTCTCAAAGCTAATTCGCCGTATCTAATGTAACCAAATTTAATTGTTGAATTCTAGTTTTCAAAATAAATTTATTATAAAATAATTAATCCTTCTATTTTCGAGATTTAAGAAAAATTGGAGGCGTGCTCGTACTTTTTTGACCCACTGTATATCTTTCTTATTGCTGACGTTTGTGCGTCTTTAGGACTGAAAATGAATGGGTACGGCTTATAACCCATTTTTTAGTTGACTAAATTATCATATTTTTCATTCCTTAATACAATTGATTACTCCATTGAATAACCGAGAAAATTTATTAAATTAATTTCTTTATTATTTCTGTTTGGTAATGAATCTGTTGGATATATGGTGTATGGCGGTTATAGATACGGGATGAAGAGATATAGTGTTGCCATTGGCCTGTCAGAGGCGGCAAGTAGCGGTGTTGATATATATCCAAGGCTGGTAGCCGGTGTTGACTGGTGCGAGCTAGCAGTAAACATGTTTACCTCGCGTGTCACCTCCAGGCGGCACCCTGTTTATCATGACCAGTCCCCATTCTAGCTATCTCCTTCACACACAGATTATGATAGAGACGTTCCTCCGTTCTGCGAAAGTACTGTCTCTAGATGAGAGAGTGCCAGCACTTTGTTCTTTGTTTGGGATGGATAAAATAGACTTTACGTATCTTTTAATATTTATTAAAGATACAATTTTATGAGTCTATTATAGTAAATTTTCCAAAAATAACAAATAAAAGTTTGTTTTGTTGTGCTGATTCGAACAGGTTTCCCCCATAAGCTTTTTTATGTAGTATTATTTTGTTTTACTTCAAAAAATGTTTTATTCCTATAACACAATATAAGCTAATGCAATATAGTATAAACGAAAATTATGACATGTGAGATAAAAGCAACCCAGTGGTGCATACTCCTCACCTTCAGCTGATTTTAAATGTTACTCTGTCATATTAATAGTATCTGTTGTCGCCATATTTTGTACAGGTCTTTTATTTAAAAATTTATTTATCATAATATGGTACTTCTGAATGTAGTTGAATGACAGTCGGTATACGTAAGTTTATATGTAAGGTTTCGTTAGAAACAAAGATAGATACGTTTTAAGAGATCATTAACATAAAATTCACACTGGAGAAACTACATGAACAATGTACATTAAAAAAGGGCCAGTCACTCCTCTATCCCTAAATTAAACTTGTACATTTATAGTCCTCTGAATCGTTATTAGAATTTAATTATTTTATTAATGTAGAGTGTCTAATGATATAAATGAGAATCCATATTCATAAAAACTTTTTAGCTCTACTCTTCAGAAAATATAAAAGCACTTTGATAAACGATTTATAAACAAAATTTGTCGGTCGCGTCTTATTTCTTGAACGGTAAATGTTTCTTTTCTTTGACGAAATGGTGTTAGCTGTTGTTATTTAGTATCAGCTGTTGTCAACGAAATTTTGAGTTACGCGATGACCAATGAAATATGTACATTACTGATGAATTAATGATGTTTCTTGGATTTTATTTTTCCTGGGTTTAAGTAAACCCTTGATCCACATTCCCTTTACCAATTAAGAGACAACGGATCAGTCAGATATAACGTTTTGAAACGATGCCGAAGTCTAACTATTAATGAATAATGACTCCTACACGTTAGGAGATAATTGGAAGAAGAGCTCTACCGACCATTGTGTTCTGAAATACACCATGATTGACTTACCATGAATTTTAGTTCAACAGCGATCTTAGGAGAATTACTAACCAGTCATTTAAGATTTACTTCATTACTTTACTACATTGCGCAACAAAAAAAGGTCCATCCATATTATTATAATATAATATCCCCAAAATATTTAAATACTACAACTATTAAATATTGCTTTTCCTTTTGAATGGATGATATTAATCCAACGGCCGAAGTCTTACCGTTCAAAACATCAGAATTTTGGATAGGAAGCTCTGTCTGATTCCTCTCTGCAGATCTGTGCATTTGCCCCACAATAACTTCGGAACTATATTAATTCTTGCCTAAATGGTTTCATATATCTTAATTGTTTTATAAGCTCTCTGTCCACAGAGCATAACAGAGTTCATAAAAATGTACAAAGATTGTCCTTCTACTAATGATCACCCTACAATTAGGTATTTCTAAATTCAATGATTATCATCTACCCTTACTAATAGCCAGTTATAACTTAAATAAAAAACGAACCACTACTTTCGGAGAAAGGGAAGGAAGTCCTTGGAAACAGGAGACTACGAAGGTTGAGTGACATTGTTTAAAAGTAACATTTATATACAACGGACCAAAAAAAAACTTGTTACCATCATAATAGGCAATCCTCTTTGAACCCATTACGCAGTGTGAGCAGGAAGTAAATACAACCTTCTGCAACTCCGCTGGTACTTTACCAGCTGTCTTGTATTATTCCAGTGAAGTCCTTTTTTTTCGAAGTCCTTCATTACTTCATCTTCTCATTAAGTCTAAAGCCTCTTTCTGTTTCTCTGTCTACTTTTACTGGTTATGTATGACTAACAATTCCGTCATAATTCGTAAAACAAGTTCTTGCCTAACTTCATCATATTTTATTTACTATTTAACACTAACGACATTTCATGTGTACAGGTTTCTACCATGATTTCTCGGTAAAAAATAATTACAAGAGAGTAGTGGGCATTGAAAAAGTACTTTTATATATTTTTTAATAAAATTAGTCAAGTAATAATACAATGTAACGAAAGTTGTTTCCAAGATCTGCTAAATAGGCCGAAAAGTGTCATTCTTCCATCATGGTAGGTTTAGTATTAAGTTTTCTGATTAAGTTTTTTTGTTTTGTAAACTCTTTTATATTAATGTGGAGAATCATTCTAATCCATTGACCTCTGTACACTATTACTAGAATTAATAAAATTCTTTCTTAATATCTGTCATTATTAAAAATTTATAAATTGCTTCAATGTTCCCCAGACGTACCCACATCTCCTGATGGTTTACCGAAATGGGTGGGGGGGGGGGGGGGGGGGAAGGCTCTATCCTGATTCCCAACGGCAATACTTCCTTGGAGCTTTTATATTCCAAACTCTAAGAACCAAAAACCTCAACTACATTCAAGATCTAAGTATATGCTTTCCCTGCGTTTAGGGTTGCCATCTTTCCGGCTTTTTACCTCCGTGTCCGGCCAAATATTTGTGTGTCCGGCCTGTCCGGCATTTGTTAGGCTTTTTCGTCTTCTCGTTGAAAGTAACAATTTTATGGCGTGGCAGAAATGCGACTGTGTTCAGATCTTGGAAACTCCCTCTCCTCTTACCTTTTGAACTACGCACTCGCGCACAGTTTTTTTCAGCATTCAAGTACCACAATCAGTTCTTCTGTTTTCTGCATTATTCAGTCAGTGGAGACCGAATTTTCGGTGAGTTAATTTTATAATTTCTTTTACGTTGCACTATTATGCTATTTACAAACCTCAAATACAAGTAAAACATAGATCATTTTCTTTCTGAACTCACTATGTCGAAAAGAAAATGTATATTTTCTGATACCCTACAAAGTCAGTACAAGATGTTTAAATCTGGAAAAAACTATGGTATGCAACATGTTTTATTTGTGACCAAGAAATTTCAATAGGTAATAAGGGCAAAGCTGACTTAAAAAATCATTTAAAAACCGGAAAACATAAAATGAAGATTCGTAGCACAGCATCTACGTCAAGAATAGATTCTTTCATGGATTCAAATTCATTTTTCAACGAAGCGTTAGGGCCTGCAGAATTAACATGTGCAGAATTTTATGATATGATTTCTAAGGAAAATGACGTTTTGGATAAAGTAGGTGAAAAACCAACATACAGCTAAGAATTTATGGATTTTTATTATTTTTAGAAACATTTGAGATTACTTTATAATTGGCTTTTTAATTTTAATCTTTTTGTTTTCTCTTTAGAAGAGTGCATATATTTTTATATTTGTATGATGAAAACTTTTAGTATACTGCCAAAGTTGAGTTGTAATTTTTTTATTTTTGTTTTGTATAAATGAAGTCTATAGAAGGCTGAAAATGTTTCTGGTAGTTATTAATTTTAATAGCATATATAAAGATCAAAAGATTAAGGATGGGACTATAAATAAGTGGTTAATGTTATAACTAAAAACTTAAAACTATATTATAAATTATGTAATATAGCTTTGATTAGTTAAAAATTATATGTAACTTATATTGACAGAGTTTTTTATTATTGAAGTTATTTCTAACTTTAAAGACGTACATCCGGCTTTATAAAAGGTATTTTTGGCTTTTAAAGATGAAGTCCGGCTTTTGTGGCAAATGTCCGGCTTTTTTATTTTAGGAGATGGCAACCCTACCTGCGTTCCTTTATCAACTTCTTAAATACAAGGATTAATCCTACCGAATGGTATACCGTTTTTTACAGAACCATCATCCCTGCATCCTCATTTGGGAATTCATTACCCATTTCCATTCTCTGGATGGAAGCTGTATGTGTAAAATGTAGAAATGATAATTATTTTATTCAGATTTATATATTATTATATGTAATTGTGAGTGTTAGTGTGCATATTTGTATATGTGGAAACTATTCAATATTATTTAAAATTCTTTAAGATATTTGTGAGTTGTTCTTTAATGACATGTCGTTGTAATCATTTTCCTCAAATATACTTGTTCTTTATAACGTATAAATTTGTAAATATTAACGAATAATTAAAAAAATTAAATTTAAAGTCTGACAATAATGTCATCATTTATAACTTGTTATTTTTCATGGGGGACAAATGTTCTAGAAGTAAGATTTTTTTTTTTCATTTAATTTTATAGTTAAACTTTTAATGTTAATAAAAGAACTTTAATGCGCAATCACCTCCAGATATCTTATGAAATGTATTTTTAAGTTTTACTATTTTTGTAAATTTATTTTAGTATCGAACTAGCTATTTTTTTTTGTTGCCATGAGTGATCTTATATATATATAGTATGTATGGTCGCTATAAAAAGGGTCCTGAGCGTAATTCTTGCTCAATCTCCAACATCCGATGGTTGATAAGGGTGTGAGTGCCTTGGGGGAGGGAGAGGGGGCGATCTGTTCACAATTTCCTGGCTAGTTATGACACTGTTGCGATAAGGTTTTATATAGCGGGGATTCATGTTGGATTGCTGGCTGACTGATGATGGCCGCTTACTATAGCATTGGCTTCCCCCGGATTTTAGATTATAAATCAGTGTTCGGTATTTAGGCTGAAGGGGATCCATTCCAGATAAGCCCTTCGCTGGAGTTGGGTAGCCATGCCCTGTGTAACCCACGTTCCATTCATCTTGTGTATATTGTTCGCATTCCGCCCCTTCTTTTATGCTAACTACATCTTTTATATCGCTTTAAGCACTCTTCCATGCCCTGGAAACCATTTTTATTCTATTTTGTTGGTACCTTTTATCAAAAACTGTTTTTATTAAGTTCAAAATAGTATTTGTGACAGTCACTGCAAGGAATTCATGCATTTTTATAAATTGAGATTTTTTCTTTTGTATTTTATTTATTTGTAATTAATCTTGAATTACAAAATGAAACTACGAACTCTTGGACATTAATTCTTCTAATTGGTCTCAAAAATATACCTAATGAACATTAAGTTGTTAGTTCCATGTTAGTCAAATCGAACTGACTATAATTAGTTCGCAAAATCGCATAATCTACTATTTTTTAATATGTTGTTGTACCCTCAAGAGTAGTTGATCCAAATTTACCTCCTTCAAAGCCTGTTGTGATAATTGAAGATTTCAAAAAACGAAAGGAATGCGAGAATAACAGATATAGTTACTTAAAATATGTACTCAGTCAGAAAAAAAAAACCCAGGTAAAAGTCGACAAAAATTAATATGA
The DNA here is from genome assembly GCA_003667255.2 of Euschistus heros. Taxonomy (NCBI): domain Eukaryota; kingdom Metazoa; phylum Arthropoda; class Insecta; order Hemiptera; family Pentatomidae; genus Euschistus; species Euschistus heros. Next base: position 1,505,879 of record RCWM02000066.1, on the reverse strand, counting down.
AGATATGTTTTGGTAGGTACTGACCTATATCTAAAAGAAAAGGAAGGTGGACTCCTTTTATAATTTAAATGTGCCGTAACAACCTAAACCACATTGTTTACAAAAATTAAGCGGGAAACTGAAAATAGTGCTGAAGTTTTGCGATTTTTCAAGAACTACAGAAATCGCCCCAGGTATTGAGGGTTGCAACCTTGAATATCAACTACTCTAATAGGTCCTGACAATATTTAGCTTTTTTTTTTGTAATTAATTTCTTTTTTATTTATTTTTTTTTGTTTGACTAGGTTAATATATACTCGTATATATATAGTGTGTTGGATCTGATACAGGGCTATGATTGGCATTCATCAGCAGATCATAATGTTTACTCCGAATATTATCTATTCAATATAATCAGGGACACATTACCAATAAGTGTTCTATTACCAATAGCCAAACATTTTATCAGTGATTATATATATTATTGATCATATTTAAGTGATTCTTGAGTTATTCATTGTTATATTCTCTTACTCTATGGCAAATTTAATAAATTTGTTATAAATAAAAAATGTTTATTTAATATGAATTATTAAACTTAATTGCAACAAGCATAATTAATATGAAAATAATTATTTTAATCCTTGACGATATATAATTGCACTAAATCTGCAATGGTTGTAACAAAAAATATAATTTTAAATTTAAAAAGAGAGTTATTTACTTGTTCTCTTAAGATGCCTAGTAACAGGTTTATTTTGGTTATAGGTGATTGTAATAACAGCTCTTAGTTAAAAATATTTATAATTAAAAAAATTATAAATTATGAGTTTTATCCGATGTGATATAGTAGATCAGAATAATTCTTAGTAATGTAATTCTTTTTTTTTCATGCCCGGCATTTAGGTTAGTAGGTGATCTCTCTCCTTGGTCGGGACGGGCCGGTGGGTGGGGTTTAGGAAAAAAAAGGAAGAAGAGATGGATTCGATGCGGGTTCGTGCCAATAAGGGTTCGCATTAATTCTTCCATTTTCCCTCCTCATCATTGTAAATATTTACTTTCTTCTTTTCCGTTTTGTACTCCCACTGTATTTTTCCTTTCTACTTTTTTATAACCGTCTGCATTTCACGCCTTTTTTTTATCAATGTTTACGTCAATGTTCTTTATTTCTGGACCATATTTATTTTATTTACCGAGTTGTCATTCGTCCGCAATGAACAATGGATTAGAATTTAAGCAAATTATTTTTTTAAATAACTCAAAGAGAAAATTAATTAAATGTCTCATCTATTTAGTGGTTAAATTAGTTATTCCAAATACAGTTAGGCAACTTAGTCGGTTTGTAAAAGAAACTGAAATTAATACAGCGGGCTTAAGGAATGCTTCACGACTTAGTGGAAATTATTCGGGACCTAAATATAGCGACTTGGTCTTTATTACCGAGTGGAATTAATGGTGATAAACTGCCCTCCAGTAGGAAACTTTACAACTTTGAATAACAAAGGTTTTCCTGAGTTGAGGTTTGCTCAGGACTTGTGAGTTAGTACAATAGAAGATCCCTATAATAATGCTGTTTTGATTACCCTTATTTGAGACTCGTTTAAGTTCAATAATTGTTTTAACATTGTTATCTTAGTTCATTATTTTTATAGTTAGTTAATTGAAACCTCAATAGTTTTTATTTTGGCTACGCTTCATAAGAATATTACTTTTCAGGACACGGATGGGGATACACCGCTGCATGATGCTATCTCGAAGAAATACGACGATATGGTTACCCTCCTGCTGGATCACAACGCAGACATCAAGGTGACCAACAACAACGGGTTCAACGCACTTCACCACGCAGCACTCCGAGGCAATCCAAGGTATGTCCAATTCTAATTTTTATAGTCCTGGAGATTATTGTTGAAGTATTCCTAATTTGTATACAGATTTTGGAATTTTGTTTTTAAACATGTTTTGCCTGTGATAAGAATGTTTTCTAGAATTGAAAAAGTATGTTAGGTGATGATTTTCGTTATGGTGGGATGTTATAACGATAACTCTGTATAATATATACAACTTTATTTGCTTATTTCTATTTGGTTATGTGTTATAATTATAAAATTTAAAACGGATGTATACATTAACTAAGCCATTCTTTTACCTATTGTCTTGTTAATAACGTTTTAGCATAACAATTTTATTTATTGCTCAAATTTATTAATTTGTTTGCCTTGATTAACTTTATAATTTACAGATATATATTGTGTAGAGTATGGTTAACGTCACTGACTGATGTTTGCCTTTAGATTTTAATGATTCCCGTCAAAAAATGATTAACTTTAGATCAATAACTGAAGGATTGAATATAATAATATGGTATGTCCAAGACATATTCATTAATTTATATCAGCATAAATAAGGAATTTTAATTTATGGATATATTTTACATACACCAATGTATAAACGTATAGTTTTACAGTCGGCTCTTAATGATTTGAGATTATTTTATTTGAAAACTAGTTTCGAATGCTAAACATTCATCTTCAGTTCTAAAACATACAAAATTTTTTCAACACATCAGTACTATGTTACATAGATTATATATACTAAAGTTTTTTAAAAAGATAAGATAAGAAATCAAGCATAGGCACTCACTTTCAAGGTAACTAAAACACTGAATTTGTGAGAAGTAAAAGGGGGCAGGTAGGTTAAGTTTTAGATTTACAACGGGGTTTCCCTTATGACTCATTGGGTTTTTCCGCTCCTATGGGAAACAAATTTAAAATGGGGCTATTGGATATGTTAATCTGATCATTTAAACCAAAATCTGGATCGGTTTTAAACGATTTTATTATTTCTAGTGATTCAAAAGTATTTAATTTTATGCTATTTTCTACTTGGTGTAATATTTTTACTCCCGAGTCTTTATTAAATTTGTGGTTATTTTCATTTAGATGGATAGCGAAATTGGAATTTTGGGTCTTATTAGTGTATGCTCTTATATGTTCATTTACTCTTTGATTTACCGATCGTCCGGTTTTTCCCGTGTATTTTACTTCACAGTCTTTACATTTTAATTGGTATACGCCGCTTTTTTGGAAAGGGTCTATTTTGTCTTTCGGTGAAGGAAAGTGTGATGACTTTGGTTTCTCTATTTTAGCCGTAGTATGGTATCAAAATATATTTTTTTAGGGGTAGCTTTATCCTCTGGGGGTGTTTTGTCTATATTATTCATAGTTTTTTTATGTATTTGTTTTCTTAAAATATTATCGATTGTGGTTTTACTGTATCCGTTGTTGTTAGCTATAGTGTGAATTGTTTGTATATCTTTGTTTATTTAGCGGTATATCATGCTATGAAATGCTGCGAGTTTGTGTGTTAGTGGTCTCCTGGCATTGTTGTCTATAACTACATCTGTGTGTGTGGGTTTCCTGTATATATTAAATTCGTGTTGTTTATTGTTTATGGAGATTTCTATGTCTAAAACATTTAAAGTTTTATTGTTCTCTAACTCCTGTGTGAATTTAATTGAAGGGTGGATTTCGTTTAAGAAACTATTGATTTGTCTGGTCGTCCCAGACCATAGGCAAATTAAGTCATCAACATACCGATACCAGTATATGATGTGTTGAGCTAATTTTGAATGAAGGATTTTCCGTTCTAATTTATCCATAAAAAGATCTGCCAGAAGGGGTGAAAGAGGGGACCCCATTGGTAATCCTTCTTCCTGTTTATAGAATGTATTGTTAAATTGAAAATAATTATGTTAAACCCTGCATTTAAAATAGATAAACCATTGTCATCATACTTCCCTTCACCGAAAGACAAAATAGACCCTTTCCAAAAAAGCGGCGTATACCAATTAAAATGTAATGACTGTGAAGTAAAATACACAGGAAAAACCGGACGATCGGTAAATCAAAGAGTAAATGAACATATAATAGCATACACTAATAAGACCCAAAATTCCAATTTCGCTAACCATCTAAGTGAAAATAACCACAAATTTAATAAAGACTCGGGAGTAAAAATATTACACCAAGTAGAAAATAGCATAAAATTAAATACTTTTGAATCACTAGAAATAATAAAATCGTTTAAAACCGATCCAGATTTTTGTTTAAATGATCAGATTACCATACCCAATAGGCCCATTTTAAATTTGTTTCCCATAGGAACGGAAAAACCCAATGAGTCATAAGGGAAACCCCATTGTAAATCTAAAACTTAACCAACCTGCCCCCCCCCCTTTTACTTCTCACAAATTCAGTGTTTTAGTTACCTCGAAGGTGGGTGCCTATGCTTGATTTCTTGTCTTATCTTTTTAAAAAACTTTAGTATATATAATCTATGTAACATAGTACTGATGTGTTGAAAAAATTTTGTATGTTTTAGACTGAAGATGAATGTTCAGCATTCGAAACTATTTTTCAAATTAAATTATTTCAATAGAAGTGGCACTTAATTCATCAATCCTAATTGACTAGAAGAATAGTTTGTATTACTATGAGAGAGCATATACAGCCGTAAATAATGTTTACTTTATTTTAAAACGTACGAAATAATATATACACGTGTGTATAATGTGTATATTACATATATATGTATAAAATCTTTAAAATTAAATTTTCGTTTTGAATAAAAGACTTTCTTTTTAATGAAAGTTTAGTGTCTACGAATATCTATTGAATATCTAAAGTGATGAGAGCTGGAAGAAAATCATGTTTTTTCACTCCTGAAGACTCGATCAGATTGACTGGGGTTGTTTGTTTTTTTCATTATCTTCATCTGTTTAAAAATATGCAATCAGTATTGTAACGGGACTACAGTTAAGTATTGGTTGGTGAACCGTGGACCCGTTGCTTTCTTTCAATATAGATGTGGTCAATAAAAGTGAACTTATCACAGTTAGGTTGAAGTCTATTCTTGTTTGGCACTACGGCTTGCTCTATTCGGCTTTCTAGCATATCCTCTCCAGCAGTGTTCAAATATAGCCTTTTGATCTGCCTCAACATCCCCTAGCCATTGCAGCTTAGACATTCCGCGTCTTCGTACTCCACCTGGCTTCCCTTAAAGAAGTTTCTTGGGGGATTCAATTGGGATTCATTCTCTTCAAATGTCCCAACTATTATCTCCATCGTCCCTATTGGAAATAGGAGACTATTTCGCTCTCTCTCTCTTTCTCTCTAAATGGCTCTTGGAATTCCTTTTTATTTCTTATTCGCTAGCAATCTCCAACTCGGTTTCTCAACTGAACTCGGGACGTACTGTTATATTTGGTCTAATTGTTTTTCAAGAATTGCATCTTAATTTATCGCGTTATTAATAGTTATTATGTTATTAATAGTTAGCTAAAGAACCTTTACAAAGATGCAGATATTGTGCAGGTCATTAAACTAGCCAGATTACGATGGGCCGGTCACTTAGTAAGGATGAACCCTGAAGAAATTCCAAAGAAGGTGTTAAGTGAGTGAGTGTATGGAACTAGAAGAGTTGGTCGTCCAAAACATAGATGGGAAGATTCTGTAGCTACTGATGCTAGGATTTTGCTTTGTACCCGAAATTGGAAGGCAGCATCACTTGATCGGGAAAACTGGCGGTCGATGATGGAGCAGGCCAAGTCTCAACTTGGGACGTAGCGCTAATAAATATTAATAATAATAATGTTAGGATTCCTCAATTAAAAATACTTCATATAATGGATTTAATATTTTCTATTTTTGCTGTGGCTAACGTTTCAACAAACACAAGATAATTTTCTGCTCAAATAAAATTTCCTCTAATGTTTAATTAATGAGAGTGATATATTAAGGTAATTTTGTGTAGTGTTGATATAGGGAACGGGAGTGTGAAGGTAAAACGTGGAAGTTGGGAGGAGAAAGCGTGAATTTATGATGGTTGCGGCTCGGGGGCGGAGCTGTTTATTGACCTATTAATTAATTATACCCTTGGTTGCTGCTAGCTCTAATGTCTACTTTTTGTACTTTGTCTTAGTTTTTATATCCAGCCACTGCGCCAAATTAATGTTCTTTTGGTCCATGTTTTGTCTGTGATGATTGAAAATGTTACAATTTTTACTCCATAATCGCTGCATGTAAGGTTTCCTCCTGTCCTCGTCCATATCTCTTGTTTTGCTATAATTATTTTAGATATTTCAAATTTCGTCGTAAAATTGTCTTTCACTGAAGGGCCTACCTAGACTACCATTCTCGGAATTTATTGGTTTCTCTTGCTCTATCTCACCTCAATTTGTGATTAACATCATTGATGAAATAGAGAAGCGCTCGAATATCCAGGAGTCCTCCATTGACCTCTAGTCTAGTGGGTTGGAGTATCTGAGGTATCTGAGAAGACGTAGTGTTTGGTTTCTAAAGTGTTATACGTTAAACTATTTGCATATTGGATATGTGAGAACATTATCATTTCCCTTTGCTGAGGTATATTGTTAATCACCTATAATTAGCTTCCGAATAACTAACTTAAAAAATAGAATCAGAAAAATGGGTGTTAATAATATTTGCGAATCATAAGCATTAATCTCTTAGAGTTCGCTATTCATCAAAATTTTAAAGCATTAATATTAGCTTAAATCTGTATTGACATAGGAAGTTGAAGAGATTTCTGTTATTAATTAATTTGAAACTTAAACCCTTCGGCTTAAAATTTCTTAGAATCTGTAATATATCTTCCGTAATCTAAATATTGTCTTCAAAATATCTCCAGTATTTCAATTAGTTTCTAAACTAACTTCTGCCAACCTACAGAATCATTCGCCTTAGGACGTATAGTGGTTTTTAAACAATTTTAATTGGCTAATATGAGAGTCATTAATTTTAAATACAATTTCAAATTATTAATTTGTAATAACAACTGCAGTATTAGTGAACCACGATCAGATATTAACTCATTCCATGCAATTACTGCTGTCTATACTATCCAGCTGAGGCTATAAGTCACACTCGTTAATTGAAAATCATTACCTAGTTGCCTCAGAAAATCATTAGGCAACTTCCACAGACACTTGGAAAACGCATAGGTATGTTTGAAGATGACAGCTATTAGAGAAATGAACTTTTATAGCTGTGTATTTTAAAGTCATTTTACTCGTTGATGTATGAAAATGATAACACTTTATTACTAGTGTTTATGTGTTTATGTTGAATGTTCGTATGAATTGCATAGATTGTTTGGACACAAAAAGACCATTTCAAGAAAATGATTTTGGAAAACTGTCCGATTTATGGTCATAGTATTGTCAAATCGTAGGGATATCAAATAAGGGATAAAAATACAAAGGGATTTTTTAATCTTTTCCGAGTTTGTGTTAAGAAGAAATTTAGATCGAAATATGTTTGAATTATAATTGTATCTATCATCAACCGGTTTTTGTTGGAAATAATGGATAGTAGGTAATGTGTTTGTGTGATAATTTTATCTCCATCCTCTCTCTACTATGCTGATATCTATCAGTCTCTTCCCATCAACGGTACGATGTGTCATCTTTTTGCCACAGTTTTTCAATATATTATTAGTATGTAAACCTTGATCACCTGTGAGTATATCTACCTTCCGTTCATGTCTCCAAGAACCATACTTGCTTATACTATTTTAGGCCCATGTCTCTTGGATTTCACACCCCGATCTGTCTCCCATAACCTATCATTTTAACGCAGTCCTTCTGGTTTTACCTACTATTCTTCTAAGAAATCCCATTTCAGCGTCTGATCTTGCTTACATACTCATCGAGGGTTGTCCAGATTTCCTACCTTTAAGATATTATTGGAAATAACAGTGATTTAAATATCTAAAGTTTGGTCTATTTGCTTAATTACTGCTTGCCCATGATTGCTTATTGCTCCCTCCCTTCCATCATTCGCCATTCCTCCACTTATAATAGCTTCAAATCACGTCTTTTCGTTTACTTATTAGAAACTCAATCTAATAGTCACATCAATGAAGAAAATATGTTTTAAAATGAAGTATGAATATTCAAAGCATAATATTGATTTGTACAGAATTACTTTAGTACCATTGCACTAAATTTGTATAATTGGTTTCAGCATAATTATATTATTTATCAGACAAGATACATTATTTTTCCGTATAATTTATATTTCTTAGCTTCGTCTACCGCATTCTTTTGTTGAATATTTTTTTGTTTTTTCCTAATTTGTTTTAGTAGCTTATTTTCAATTTCGAACCTTAAGATTTAATTTGTTTTTCGTGTGATATTTTAAAACATGTATTATTAATCTTATTACTTTATGTTGTAATTTAAGTTTTTTTTCAATTCCTTAATTTAATTTAAATTGTATTTCCTTGTCTTTATTATATTTCTAAATTATACATACGGCAGCTAGGCCGCCAATAATTGTTCATTATAATTATTCTTTAGGGGCAATGGCCCCAGAATAAAATTTATTTTCATTTTTTTTTTTTCATTGCTTTTGATTTCTAATAGTTTAGTCCAGGGGTCTCCAAACTTTTCAGCCTTCGGGCCACACTAACTACTTCCAAGGGCTCCGCGGGCCAACACCATTTTAATTTTCCTGCCGGTACCTATAATTTATAGAATAGTCTCCGAGTACGCACCCTCAGCGAGAAGAAGCTAGTTAAAGTCCCTAGTTCAATCATTATTGTGTTGTACTGTAATGTTACGAAGTTCTGGTGTATTCTACTCATTTCTTGATGACAGTAATTGACGTATAAAAACGCTAATAGAGGTGCTATAGTAATAGTTCGTAACGCCTTAGCGGGTTTGTGTGTGTTTCAAAAACATCCTTGTAACAGTATTTTGACTTGACTTAATTACTAGTGTGGAAAAGAAGCGGAAAATAAAAACTGTCAGCTAATCGACGGTCGCTGATTACATGCCTATTGAAAAGATGAAAAATCCTGAAACCTGTGTTTCTTTTGTATGCAATGATCACCAAAAGAATCATTGGCGTGAATATTTGTTCCTTATTATATTGATGGAGCATACAGAAAAAAGAAAGAAGAAAATAAACTTTATTCTGGGACAGTTTGTCCCTTATGAATAAAATATGAGTGCAATACATAGGACAATCGTTTGGCTATGACAAGTGATTAATAATTGCATTATAAGTTACAAAATAAAAAAGATATCGACAAAAAAATAGAACATACGTATATTATAATAATATATATTACTAAAATATTCATATTTTATATACGTTCGGAAGAATGGTAATTGAGAAGGTAAAGAAATAGATGATGTTTAAAGGAAGTTATAGTCTGAGCGCTGGCTGATGGCACTTGGGCAAAAGTGAAGGGAGAGAGGTGTGGCTGATCAGGGCCAGTGAGAGTGGTGCAGGGTTCCTGGATCTCTCCCCACCTACCTTGAGAGGTTACTCGACCACCGTAACCTGGGTCTCCCAACTCTGCGCCGGCCGGATATCTGTTCTATTAGAATTTATTTTTGTACCGACCCATCCGACATCCGCACGAGGTGTCCTGCCCATCTTAACTCCCCTACCTTAATGATAGCTACAACATCAGGCTCGTTATAGAGACTATAGGTTTCTCTATTACTACGCCTTCTCCATTGTCCATTTTCAAAGGTGTGCCCATATATTCTACGGAGGATTTTCCTTTCAAAAATAAGGTCATTTTCATCAGCCTTTGTAGTGGTCCAGGTCTCAGAGCCATAAGGTAAAACAGGGCGAATGAGGGTCTTGTATCGGATAACCTTAGTGCGGTGAGAGACGAGGATGCTAGAAAGATGCGAGCGGAGTCCATAATAACAGTGATTCGCTAAGATAATTTTTCTCCGGACATCAGTCAAGATTCTGTTGTCGCACGTCACTTATGAGTCATGGTATACAAATTCAGAATCTTGTTCAAACATATAAGTACCAAAAGCAACTTCAGTACCAAATTTAAAGTTGGTGTTATCAAATGCGTTAACTGAGACAGCAGAAGAAGTTCTGGGTCTCAAGGGCAAACAGAAACAAACAAGACCATGGGTTGATGAGGAATGCCTTGCTTGAGCAGATAGAGAGAACAAGGTCTATAAAAACATGATTCAACGGAGACACACAAGAAGTTCGATGGATGAATATAAAGCCACAAGGAGTCGCGAGAAGTACGTTCATCGAAGAAAGAAGAGAAGAAGGCGGAATAAGCAGATGGAAGATATGGAAAAATCTTTCAAAAACAAAAATTCCTTTCAAATGGTGAAGGAAGGTAGACAATTATTTAAATCCAGGACTCCCGCATGCGAAGCAGAAGATGGCTCGCTAATCACGAAAAAGCAAATAATATTAGATAGATGGGCTGACTACTGATGATACCATCATCGCAGGGGGACTGGCTGGAGGAATAGAGATTGAACCACCAGACGGGGAAGAAATAGCAGCGACCATCGAAAAACTAAAGAATAATAAAGCTCCAAGTACTGATAACATACCAGCGGAAATATATAAACATTATGACCCTCAACTGGTTACTTTCCTGCAGGATCTATTTATGGATATTTGGAGAGATGAATGCCTTCTTATGGAGTGGAAGAAAGCGATTATACACCCAATCCAATAATAAAGGGGATTCCTAGAATTGTAACAAGGAGAGGTACATCAGTACTTCCATGAGTATACAAAATTCTCTCCAGCATATTATACAAGAGATTGATTCCATACGCAGGGAAAGAAATTAGAAAATATCAGTGTGGCTTCGTTAAGATAATCAACTATTAAACAAATTTTAACCTCTGGATGATCCTGAAAAATACAAGAAGTTTCGTATTAATACCCATCATGTTTTCATAGACTTTAAGCAGGCTTATGACTCGATTGATAGAGGGGAAGCCATGACAGAAATGAATATACCCCAGAAGTTAGTCAGACTGGTGAGAATGACAATGGAAGGCAATAAATGCTTTGTAAGTATGCATGGGGCTTTCTCAAGAGGTTTTGACACGACAGCAGGTGTGAGACAAGGAGATAGTCTGGCTTGCCTTATACTTAATCTTTGTTTGGAAAAAGCCATAAGAGATTCCGGAATCCAAACAGGAGGCACAGTTCTAAACAAAAGTGTACGAGTTCTTGGATATGCCGATGACATAGATCTAGTCGGAAGATCATTAGAAGCAGTACAAAACGCTTTTGCTGCAATCGACAATTCGGCGAAGAGACTAGGACTATCCATCAACGGAGACAAAACCAAGTACAAGTTTATCGAGCCCCTAGTCAGTAAAGTGTGGATAAGTAAAGTTAGGACTACATGACATCGAAGTGGTCCAGGAATTCATATACCTGGGCACGCAGATTTATGTCCGAAATGACATCAATGACGAGATTGAACGGCGTATTATGGCAGCCAATCGATGCTTTTTTGCTCTACAGCAGCACTTGAGGAGCAGCATTTGTCTCGGAATGCTAAGTTAGGAGTATATAAAGCACTAGTCAGACCTGTTCTCACATATGGATCTGAATGCTGAACGATTTCAAAGAACAATGAGTTTTCGCTCGTGAGGTTTGAAAGAAAAGTCTTTCGCAGAATCTTTGGCGGTGTATACTCGAAAGGAACCTGGAGAAGAAGATCCAATGCAGACATACAAAGTCTGTACAAAGATATGGATATCTCCAAGTTTATTAAGCTCTCCCGGCTACGATGTTGCCAGAATGAGTCCGGAGGAGATGCCCGCGAAAGCTCTTACTGAACAAATCAATGGTACGAGGTGTATTGGAAGACCTAAACTACGATGGAAAGATGGTATTGTTACTAAAACATTAACTCTACTTGGTGCCAGAAACTGGATGGCGGCAGCACTAACCCGTGATGACAGGTGATCTATGCTCGAGCAAGCCAAGTCTCTACTATCAGGAATGTAGTGCTATGTTAATAAATAATAATCTAATAATAATAATAAGTTATAGAATGTTAGGAGAAAGCAGCACATTAAATCGTAAGGTGCTCACATCGCAAGCTCGCGCAAATAAATTTCGACAGTGTTTCCATAATTAATTTTAAAAAACATAAACACATTTTTATACGTTGTTACGTGGGGGACTAGTAGCCCAGTCAAATGAGTTTTATACAGCAAATCTCGGAAATAAACCAATGAAGCTGAATTTTTGCTTATGCCTTTGTTTTGGTCTTCTAAATAAGTGGTAGAAAAGTCACCGATCTCAGCACGTTAGCATAATTAGATATACAAGGTCAAAGGTCACAAAAATCAGTTGTTTTTTTTTTCAAATATCTCGATTTCTATCCATCGGCCGTCAATCAAAATAGTTACAAAACTTTTAGAGAATAATATTCTCTGTATTTTTTGTTCTATTCATTTTTATTTTTGGATTAACCGTTTTCGAGACATAGCGCGGGAAAGGAGAAGCGGGTACCAGTTCAGACAAAAACTTGCTACTAGTGCCTTCCAGGATCGTTTCTCAGAAATATTGTCAGAATCAAAATTGTAGATCATTAAATTTACTTTAATTTCATATGTACGTTTCTGGCTCTTCAATCAAATTGCTTATATCTCGAACACCGTTGAGAGTTAGACAAACATGTATAGAAACAATTTTATAGAAAATTTAATTAGCTTTAATTTCGATCCATAGATTATTTTTTAGAGTCCACGGTTTCCGAGATAAAATTGAAAAACCTAAACACGGGATCTTCTCCCCTTCCCTCACAATTTCCCGTATCCCAGGGACCGGAACTTTTAGTATATTTACTTTCTAATTACGCCTAACGAAGCTATGAAATCAAAAATAGACGCATAATTCATGCATCTACACCCCTAATTTCAGCACTCTCACTGGGGTCGCTCTTTTCCGTGAAAACACTTTTTCCCAGTGTCCCAAGTCCCATAAAATATCGATGTCAGCACCTTCAAAGCCGCTTACTGTTTTGAAATCCAAGTTTTTTTTTTTTGGCACATTTTTCACTTTAACTCCATAACTGTTTCTCCGATCTGAACTTTCATTTTTTCAACTATAACCTGGTTAAATTTACTATTAGACCCTTTATATGAAATTTTGATTAAACTCCGTAGTATATCCAATCAAGGCCACTAAAAAAGACAAAATCGTCAGATGTTGCCAAAACATACATATGTAGTGTGCTGGCTAGGATGTATTACGTGGATTTCAAAACAGTAAGCGGTTTTGAGGGTGCTGACATCGATATTTTAGGGGACTTGATCAAAATTTAATATACAAGTTCTTCTATTAAATGTAACTAACCAGCTTTCAGATAGAAAAAATATATTTTGGATCGGACTATTACTTTCGGAGTTATAGCCGAAAAACGTGTTTTCGCGGAAAAGCGCGACCCCAGTGAGAGTGCTGAAATGAGGGGTGTACAATGCATGAATTATGCGACTATTTTTGACTTCACAGCTTCGTTAGGAGTAATTAGAAGGTAAATATACTAAAAATTCCGGTCCCTGGGGTTACGGGATATTGTGAGGGAAGGGGAGAAGATCCCGTGTTTAGGTTTTTCGATTATATTTCGGAAACCGTGGACTCTAGAAAAATAATCTATGGATCGAAATTAAAGCTAATTAAATTTCCTATAAAATTGTTTTTCTATACATATTTGTCCAACTCTCAACGGTGTTCGAGATATAAGTTATTAAAAATCGATAATTATCGAGAAAACAAATGTTTATTTCACTTTTTTTCAAACATTTGAATCAAGTGCCAGAAACTACAATCTATTATCAGTGAGAAATCACAACTACATAAATCTTATTAGTATTTTATATGTTATAATGTTTACATATATTTATAATGTTTGTTGGATTCATTTCATTTATTTGCTAAAGTAAATTTTAATTGTATGCTTATTATAGGCACTTGTTATTAACATTTACCTAGCTTAAGTAAATAAAACGGAGTTATTATTAATCGATGATTTTTTATTTTTATTTTTTTGACCCGCCACCGCCGCGGGCCGGATTGATGGCAATGGCGGGCCGGATTTGGCCCGCGGGCCGTAGTTTGGAGACCCCTGGTTTAGTCCATTGGCTTTTGTCAGCCGCATTTAATCTCCCAGTCTGTTTTTATTTTATTTATGTTTTTAACTGTCCATTTAATCACTTGAGGTACGCATGATGATATAGAAGGATCAATCCTAATTGTCCATTTAATATTTATATATTAGCTAGGGGATCAGTCGTTGGTATTAAATAAATAATAATAAGCTTATAGACTCTAGTTTACTTCCAAAAGAAATTTTATTCCATAGTTAAATGTTTAAGAGTATATAGTAGTTGCTAAGAGTATAATGCTACTACCATGCGCTTGTAAAATACCTTTCAACGTTTTCAACCATCATCTGAAGGCGAAGTTAAAAGAATACGAAGTGGATCTTACCGGCTGATAACCTTTTTCTTGGCTTGTTATTCCTTGTAATACCATTCAAGAAACTTTGTAAGTGTTTTTCAGAAATTTCAGTCATATTCTGACTTATTTGTAGGTTCCTTACCAATATTTCATCATTACCTCTCAAATCACGAGGAAATCTATTTTTATTCTTAAGCAACTTTCACATTACCGTGATTCATTACCATTAAGTACTCGAAAACTGTTAGTATCATCACTCTTTTTTCCTAACTTTGACTATGGATGCGTAGCATATGGAGGACTGTCTGATGAGCTCGAGATGAGATGTAAAAGATTAATGAACTGTTTTATTAGATTTATTTTCGGGATCTCCAGACGTTCTCACATATCTCACAGGTATTCTGAAATCGGGTGGCTGTACCCCGGTTTTCGACGTCAATACTTCCTGGGTGCTCTCATATTTCAAACCTTGAAAACCAAAAAACCCACCTATATCCATGACCTCCTTACTCTGCGCTCCTCCATTCACCTCTTAAATACTAGAACCCAACCCATCAACCTATACACTCCGGCGCATCGAACTGCATCCTTCGAGAAATCCTTTATTATCTGTGTTTCCTCGTTATGGAATTCATTGCCCATCACAATTCGAAAAAGATCCACTCTTACTTCCTTTAAACATCATTTATTCATTTACCTCCTTCATTTTCAATCTTCCGAGCTAATGTAAAACATGAATATTTATGTAATATACATTATAATAGTATACATAAGATGTATCATTTTACAAGATGTCTCAGTTATTTTGTAACATATAATTTAATTATTTATCAATTTTTATTATTATCTATTGTTATTATTTATTATAATTAATTATCAAAGCCAGACGATTGTCCTATGTACTGTAATCATATGTTATTCTTAGGGGACAAGTAGTCCCAGAATAAAGTTCATTTTCTTCTTCTTCTTCTTCTTACTGAGATACTCTGAGTGTATGAGAAGATTATTATTTGCTTTACTAGCCTAGAAAGTTTATTTTATTAATTTAAAAAATATAAATTTTTGTCAAATGTTTTTATATAAATATCTTTGAAAGGGGTTTTACTGGGAATTTTGTTTTCCTTGTGAAAATCATCTTTCCGAGAAAAGGGTTAAGGCTTAAGAAGTGCTGGAGTATTTAAAATACTCGTTGACGTCCATGAATTTTTATAATATATATAATTAAAATTCTAAGAAACCTTCGATGCGATTGGTAAATTTATAAATACCTTATGTTTATAATTTCCTTCAGAGACCCTTTCTTCTGAGAACTTCGTTTTACGGGTTTAACCTTGAAGTTAATGAGAGAAAATATTTTAATTTTCAATTAATTATCCTTACACATGCTTTACATTATTCATTTGTTTTACATTTGCAAAGCAAATATTCCTGGTTTTCGCTTTGTATTTTTTCTTGTCTCAAAGAACAAGTAAATTAAAAAAATGTCTTAGTAATTTTACGATATATATATATTACTGATATATTATGTTTATTTCTTTGATTATATATAAATTCAAACGTCTCTGAATACGACCAAATAAAGTGCTGATTACATGAACATAAAACTTTTGAAATGAAGTATACCATATGGGGCTTGATTATATGATTTGATAAAACCTTTAACATAAAAATAGTTTTATGATAGTTTATAAAATCCCTCGTTCTTATTGAAGCCGTAAAAAAATATATGCATAGATATTAATATTTTCTCGCCGTCTTTGATAATTCATTATTTTGCTTTGTTGCTGAAGATATTTTAAGGGTGAGAGTATCAATAAGAGAGAGATATACTTATTAATATAAAAACATATTGCTAAAAACATTAACTTTATTGGGTTGCTATGTACTGAGCATACTTCTAATTAGCATCAGTCTAATTAAAAATAACTATTTCCTGATTAATAATATCCATACAGTAATACAAAGGATACAGGATTTATAATAATGAATAGATCGGGTGAAGAAAATAATTCTTTATTTATTTTGTTTCTCCTTTGGTCCGATTTTAAATAAAAAAATATAAGTATTTTTTAAACATTGTTAAATTACTCTTGAAAAGGGCAGGAGTATATTTTTGATTATTAGAAGCGGTAATCTTTTTGTTAGTGGGCTAAGGTAAATTCCGGTAAAATTGGTTTGTTGAGAGAAGGCCCGGCGAACTGTAATATAGTGTGTTTACAGAGGACGACCTCTAATGACACTCGGGGGTGTTGGTTTTCTCCTATCTCCTCCTCATTAGCGCATCTCTTCCTTCTAATCTTCTCAATCCTCGGCTATCCCCTTCTCTCACTGTCCCATCGGTTTGCTCGTATTTATTATTGCTACATATAAGTCAGCTTATATTAATAATTAATATTTTCTGTAGATGATTGCTTTCATTATGTTTTAGGATTAAGTTGACAGTTATTTTTTCTGAATGAATATATAATAAAATCATTTTATTATGAATTTATTACCTCCATTCTAAAAGAATTACATGTACTATTTTTATTTTGTTACACATATACCTTGGAATTTTATTTTATATCAGCATAGGAAAAAGAGAATGATGAAAATATTATCGCATAAAAACATCACATACTATCCACTGTTCCCAACAAAAACTAGTTGATGTATATAGTTATAATTCAAACATATTTCGCTCCAAATTTATTTTTAACTCAAAAAAGATAATGAAAATTCGTTTATATTTTTATCCCTTATTTGATATCCCTACTAGCGAACAAGACTATGACCATTTACTATTCTTAACATTGACTATTTACAACATATGGTTACTTATTTTAAATGTTTAAGCCTGCTAGCTGTTCCGGATCTGTCTCAACCGCTTGGTCAGATCCAAGTTCCGCGACAGCTCTTCGACCCTCCAGCATTTACATCCATCATCACCTTGCCAAACAAAATACATTTTCCTATTTCCCGGACCTATCTTAAATAGGGGTATACCCCGTCCATCTGACTTATAATTTTTTCACTTGAATTTTGAATCCTTTTTTTTTTTTAACTTTTAAGTACTTGCCTGACAAGCTTGCTGAAGAAAAAAAAATGTTCATTGGGTCGGCCATATCTTTATATACCTGTGCTAAGGGCGCCTATAACCCTTAAAATATTTATTTTGACAAATATAACAATCTGCCACACTAAGGGCAATAGCAGTTCATCCTTAACAATAGAAATATTATTAAAAACATGTCTTTTTCCGTTTTAATTCTTCAATTTTTCCTCGTACTACTTTTGTTGGAACTATCAAAAGCTGTAAATATCGTTCTGTTTTAGCCTTTAAAAAAGAGGAAAGGTTTCAAGTGAATGCTAGATGAATATTAAAACATCTCAACTGAACTTTATCCAGCTATTTCTAAATTATCAGTTAGATATGAAAATAGTTATTATTAGAAACGAAGTAATCTCGAATAAGTTTGGTGGGCTATTTCGTAAAATAAACGTTGATGAACTTATGAAGCAACTGTATAGGATTCATCTACTTGAATTATAGATAATTTTCCAATAAAAAGAAATTTGTTGTTGTTGGTTTCCACAAGGAAAATTATTGGTTTTCCATGAGATAATTAGCAATTCTCCCAGGTCGGATTACAAAAGATATTTACTATAAATCAATATATTTTTTCCCATCGTGAAAATCCCGACACTAATGGCTAAAAGAAATTCTGAATTTATATTTGAAACTTTGTTAACCAGAAAAATTCTAAAGGGAGTGAGAGGAAAAAGAATATAAATCTAAATATCTAATAGATGTAAAAATGGTTATCTATTTCAGTAGATATTTATTGAATGTAAAATGGATATAGAGGCTATAATATAAAATAACGAATTGCTTATAATAATAATTATTACTTTTTATGTAATATTATAACTACCCACAACTTTTTATGTAATAATATACTTATAGTTCACATTTTCTAGTCTAAACTAAAATGTCTTAATTTATTTTTTTTTTTTTTAATGAAATAAATATTTTATGAAACAAAGTATCAAAATGATCCTATGTCGGATTTAATGACCTATGAAATTGCCTTAAATTCAAACAATAAACAAAAGAAAAAAAATTACTAATTATTAATAGTCGTTTATGTTGATTGTTTAAAAACATGTAATAACTATTCAACCAATAAGCAAAAAGAATGCTTTAATACTGTTATACAGTTTAGTAGTTTAATTTAAATTTTACTTCACTCTGTTATTGATGTTGTGTGATGTTTCCCCTTCCTGACTTGGTGGGCTTTGAATTTTCCACATGGAATTCCCACATGGTAGGCCGCCTGTCCTAAGATTTAACCGCCGTGACAGATTTAGTCCTACTGCCAGTGACATCCGTTTTCGGTGTGTTTTCCCAACTTTGCCGCTCGGAAAATTAGTTTGATGAGCTGAGTGTTTCTGTCCCCAGTTGTTATTAAGTATCACATTAGTTAATTATTTATGTAAATTTTCAACATTGTGTTTTTATGAAATTATGTTTATTTATATAAAAAAAAGAAAAGAAAAGAAAAACATTATTTTAAATCATATCTTATATACTATGAATCTAAAAACGTATTGGTTGGACAAGCTTATAAATATAAGTGAAGCTTATTCAAATCTTATGTAAAGAAGGTTTACAAATATGATAAATTCAGTAAATTTACTGAAATCATACTTCAACAGTATATTGGTTGTTGTGAAGAAGGCGGTGAGTCCGATTATCTTGAAAACAAGTTGAATATTAAACTTTAAAGAAGGATTTGTAATATCTGCGTTCTTAATAAGGTCTTCGAGTATCTATTTTTGTGCACATTTAGAATAGTTACCGCAATTTGTCAATTGCGAAATTGAAATTATCAAAAAGGGCCTTCTGAATGATGCACAATTTAGACTTTTACTCTTCTTCACTACAGCCAGGGATATTCTGTACGATTTGGTATTTAAATAATTACGAACATTGAATGATATAAAATAACAGATATTCATGAGATGGGGTGGCATGGAGCAGACATCGCCTTCTAAAATGCATATTGAGCTCCTAAAATTTAGCTACCTTGTTTTAGTTATTTATCATACACATTCTCTCTGAGTAGTAAATTGGAACGTCTATCTTTAGAATGTCGAAACTAATTTTTTGTTAAAAAGTGATGAAACTATTGTCATATCGTTATTGGGCGACGGTCTGAATTTTGTCAGCTGGGTTTATTTATTTTTTATAGTTATCAATAGAAACTGGAATCTTATGTTGTTTTTTTTTGGTTATTGTTTAATATGTTTATGCTAAATACCAAGTAAATTTGTCATTATTTATCTGTGTATTGGCATGCTTATAATATACAATAATATTCAGGATATAAGTGTTAGGTTCTAGAAATATCAGTTTTCGCTTTATTTTTACTAAGGTCATATAGTATTTCGTTTAACTATTTTTTTGTTTTTTTGTGGATGTGTGTAAAGCTGAATTTTCTAGAACATCAAATAGTTTGCTAATGTCAGTAGTTCATTATTTTTGTTAACCTCATGTAAGAATTTCTATATTGAAATTCTTATCTTTAGGTAAATTTCTTCTTCTAGTGCATTAAATTCTATCTTTCTTAAACTTCATACCTCTTTATTAGAAGTGACCTCTGAAGCTAATCGGTATTATTGGACTCCTGTTCGAAGGGATCACAGGGTCGGTGTTGAGAAGAGCTTAGGAGCTTCTTGAGTTTATGAAGTCCGTTGGAACGATGTCTGTATTTATATTCAACGATGTCCAATTATCAGTACATGATGATTTACTGATCAAGTTAACAGAGCTACTTCGAACTTCTTTAAACCATTTCGGTAATACTACTATACCACTCAGTAAAACGTGATGGCCAAGGTAATTGAGAGGCTCGTCAGTTCTAAATTCAGTGATTCATTTAACTTTTCGGTAACGGTCGGGTTAAGAGGAGGCAGCTCCTTCGCCCGCCGAGAATACCTTTTATCGATTCTTACCTTCTTCCGATTTATTTCGGTGTTTTAGCCGGTACTTTTCGAGGGGAAAGGTTATTCTCATTTATTTACGGAGAAACTTTAAATCCCTGTTCAAAGTAATATTTTCTGTTTACCTTATGATATTAATATGAGAAATAAGAAAATGTCAAAGTATAAGAAACTAAATCAATTTTGAATTAATTAATATAATACTAAACCACCAGTTATGTTAATTCTTGATAAACTTTGTGATGTGAGGGAAGTGTAAATAACAGTGTAAATATTAAATATTTAAAAGACAGAATGCTTAAGTATTTATCTGTCATAACACCTATTTATTTAACATTTGTAGCTACATGTTTCCGAGACAATGCTCCATCATCAGGCTTCTAAATTTTTTTTAAAACACATTAATCTATAACATTATACCAACAGTTTTACAATTATATAGTAACGTGTCATTTACCTCTTAATTTGTGATTATTTTAACATTGTCTATTCTCCATGTTATAATCCATTATACATTAAAAGACAGAATCCTAGTTGAAAGTGATGATGTTAATTTCTGCTGTATTTTCTCAAGGGAAGTGGAAATAAGAAAGTAAGAGACCTATGATATACTTTCTCAGATTTATTTTTAGATCGATATGTTTTATTGAAATAATTATACAATCTGTCTCACTTTAGGGCAATAAGTATTATGGATGACAAAGAATGCATTCACAAAATAAGCATACTGAAATTTTATCACTTAAGTTGATACAACAAATAAAAATATATAAAACACCAAATCCATGTACAAATTAATGTTCTTAAGTTTTGTAACACTTTTACACATTAGATAAGAGGAAATAAGAAAACATGAATTGATAAAAACACTTAATCCTTTATGAAACTCATGTTGTTAACTTATGTTTCAGTTATTTACATTTAAGAAGACTAAATATTAATATAACACACTAAACAACACAATCCAAGTTGAAACTGTAGAACTGATTGTTTACATGTGAGGTTATAGGAAAGAGCTATCGATAAATGTAAACTCGAAGTGAAGCGTAAGGATCGAACTGGTCGGTGTAGCGCTGGTCAAGGCAGTTTGCTGCCTCCTCTTAACCCGACCGTTACCAACTTTTCTATTTCTCTCAGTTTTCCAAATTACACAATCACACATTAAGTAAATGGAAGAGCTCTTTGCATCAATCCTTTTAGATTATTGATTCATAATAACATAAATTTATACCTATATTTATTATTTTTTTATTGTCTTCTTCAATTATGATTAATATTTACTGTGATGCAAGAATTATTTCCCCATACCTCGGGATGCTTATAATCATTTTCTGGTGTTTTAAATGGCTTCTTTTTTTAATTTTTTTAAAAATATTCATTGAATTGAAAGGTCGTTGGCTGTTATAGGAGATAAATGAACTCGTTTTCGAATTACTTTTACACTAGTGATATCATGAGCGTCGGCTGTAAAAGAGTAGAGGTGACAAGGGAGGAGAGGTTGTGGCGGAAATGACATAGACGGAAGTGAGACTGGAGGGGGTAAGACAATGGCTACGAGAGGAACAATTTCCTTCTCCTGGAGTCGTCTTTGTCTGGAGCCATTTAGGCGGTGCGTATATCTCCTCCACTTCTTACGTCCCTGCCCAGTGATACTTCATAAAGCACTTTTGTGATTGAGACTTTGCTGCGTCCTTTTAGTAGGTACAGGAGTACTCTGCGCTTACTTTTGTAGTTTGTTCCTTTTACTTCTGCTGTTAAAAAGCCATCAAATTTCTGTCCAAACAACAGAAAAAAAAAAAAGAAAAAAAGAAATAGAGTTTCAGAGTTTTAATATCTATAGGTGACAAGTAGAGATTTCGTTTGTGTTGCTAAGGAGTTTCTCAAAGGAAGTTTAGATATCTGGTATGATATTTCTTTTTATTTATAAAATGACTTACTTGGTTAATGTTCACTCAGCAAACACTGAAGATTAAATATTTTAATGTCAATTTTTATTTCA
The DNA here is from genome assembly GCA_003667255.2 of Euschistus heros. Taxonomy (NCBI): domain Eukaryota; kingdom Metazoa; phylum Arthropoda; class Insecta; order Hemiptera; family Pentatomidae; genus Euschistus; species Euschistus heros. Next base: position 1,483,616 of record RCWM02000066.1, on the reverse strand, counting down.
GTTGGCTTTCCTTCTGTTTTTTACTTGTTTATTTTCTCCCTCTGGATGGCAAATTAATGTTTCACTTGAGGTACGCATGATGGTTTGGAAGGATCAATACAATTAAGGTGGATGAGTTATCTGCCACTTCTATTGGAATTTATTTTGGGTTTGGTGGATGAAGGGGTTATGTCGCACTTAAAAAAAAATACAATCTAGTTCTTTGGATCAAGAATTTATGTGCAGAAGTATATTTTTCTCATTAGGCAACAAAATCAGAATATTTCAAACAACTGTATAGTACTTATACATCTAGTAAATGTGTTGGGAAATGAATACAGTAACATGACAATGTAAAGCAACTACCCATTGGTGGCACTTTAATAAAAGTTCTATAGTAGGTCTCCAGGCCATCTTCTTTTCAGATGACTCGGGGGGTTATCGGGAATAGAATGTGAAGCAAGTCGAGTGAACGGTGAATTTCTGAATTTCTCTAAATTGGATGAAATATGTATCTGGATTGGGCTATATTAGCCAATGAGTATTAAGACCGTTATGGATAAGTTTTTTTGTGATAAAGTATGGGGCATTGAGGATTTTTCGAAGGTTTTTGGATTGTAAGGATTGGATACAGAATTAATCGGAAGGTTTGAACGTTTGTCTAGTAATTATTAATGAAGTCGAAAACTATGGACAGTTTCTTGTCCTTTAATATGTATTAGTTAATGATATATAATTAATAATTTATAAGTAAAACCGTACGTTTTAAGGGTATGCTTTTAAATATACTGGATTTTTCTGTGATTGTTTGATACGTCAATACAAATGCAATGTGAAGTATAGAATGTAAAAAAAAACTATAGTTTGTTCTTGGTCTCAAGCGATTGATTTTGGGCTGATCTATATTGTAGCGGACTCTCGAATTTAAATTTACATAGTAATTTACCTCATTACTTCTCATTGACAGGAGGATTAACCCTGCCAAAGTCCTTTTCAGTGAGCCCTGAAACATTTTTTCCACTTTCCTGGAAATCGTCGATTTTCACATTCGATATTTAGCATTTGTATCGACGATATTAGCTACCTTACTACCTTATTGACAGTTCTAAAGCTGCCAAGCCTTTAATTTTTATTTCCATATCTGCTGTAATAAGAGGTTCGTTGATTTTCTATTCTATTGATTTTAATATGAAATGTACTTCTTAAACCAAAGAGAGTGATTCAATTTAAAAAACAGCTCTACTTTATTTAAAATAAACAGTGTTATTTTATTGCTTGTATATTTATTGGTAAAATCTGTGATATTTTTGTTATATTGAAATTTTAATTTACATAATATTTATAAATTGTTCAGCTATTATTATTTTTTTAATGTTACTACAGTTTTATGATAATAATTGGTTAACCTATTATTAGAACTTATCGTCTAAAAAAATATGTTCTATTTTATTTTAATAAATGTGTTTGATATACCACAAATAACTTAACTGTATAATCCTTTGACTTAGACCACACTTCGATTTCTTTTAAAGTAACCCCCAGTTCCTTCAAAACCATCATATCAACTTACTTCCCATTCAATTCCAGATAGCCTACTATGGTAGATAAGGAAAAAAAGATGCAGTTGTAATTATCAGTCAATTGATTTAATAAAAAAGTTTTATTTGAATGATTAATGGGTCTGTTAGTGTTAATGTTACGAATTCTTTTAAATTCTTAAATTAAGAAGGTTGAATTTTTGAGAAGACTGTTTAGATCACTCCTTGCAAATATAACATATGCACTCATCGGGATGACCTTTATCGGTTACTTAAAATTAAAAATCATACCTATCATTGGGTTTGATTTGCGTGAAATTGGTCTTATTTCCTGGCCTCCCCGTGGCCCGCGTTGTTTGGGATCTAATCTGCGACGATTCCGGTCCATTTCCCTCTGACTGGGGGGAGGGGGAGACGGCGTCCCCTTGTCTGAAGACTCCCTGCTTCCATTGTCTCTGACCGCCAACAATTAGTCAGACCTAGTCTTTTTTGTTTTTCCTCTATTCTTCTAGTTACCTTGACAAGAAGAATATATGAATAAGTTAATAATATTTTAGAATCAAATGTTTAGAATATTATATTTCACTGATCCCTGTTAAATAGATTCGGTGCCTAGGACACCACATTGATAAACGTATCTGTTTCTAACGACTTGTAAATTTCACAAATACCTTATAGCACCTACATTGATCCGTTTAAAAAGGTCAAAAATTGTTAGAGTTCACTTTTCTCTTTCCTCTCTTCTGCAGTCCATTTTCTCCCTTGTCTTTTTGAAGCTGCTTTGTCTTGGAAGCCTTCCCACTCTTTAATTTTGTTTCTATAGTTTGTTCTATTTATAATTTGTTCTTTATTAAAGTCAATTTCCTTTGAATCTCCATGTATCTTCTGAAGCCCATCGGCTTTGCCTTTTAATCGGCTTGGACTGATTCTTTGTATGTGCCTAGAGAACATTAGTCCCCTTTTCCTAATTTCATCTGTTATTTTTTCTACATGTTTGTATACTTCTTAATTTGGAAGTTTCTTCCATTTCTCTGTTTCCCAATAACTTCCTCACAATCTTTCTTTCCTTTTTCCTAATTTCTTCATTTTAATCATCATATTAATAACTATTTTTATGTTATAATTTAAAATAATAATTAACATATATATTAGCCTTATCATATACGAGTTATATTAACATATTAAACTTTTTCTATTGCCATTTTAATTACTTTGAATCCACATACGAAACTTAAATAACAGGAAACTGTTCTTGGTATTTGACTGTTCCAGCATTTACTATAGAAGTGTAAAACTACTTATTTACATGATAGTAATTATACCTAGACCCATTTGGACTTATCAAGTTGAGCTTTGGGGCTCCACTAAACTTTCCAATTATTCTTCTTTCAAATCCTTGCAATCCAAAATCCTTCGTTAAATCTTTAATGCTCTTTATAGTATCACAGATAAACTATTCATAATGATCTGTTTGTCCTATATGTTACAGATTAGGCTCGAACAAGTTACTTATATTTCGATGATAGTTTACACCCCCACTCAAATTCACTCGTTGAAAAAAAAAAGATAAGGACTTTCTAATGTAGAACATTTATTGAAGTGAATGTAAAGGTAATAAAAAGATGGCTTTGAGTACTTATCGCTCTTCTTGGCATAATATAATTTTTCACATATTTACGGATTTTCAATTAATTCAGCTATAGTTTCTGGTTCTGGAATGGTAATTGTAACCAAAATAACTCTTAAATAAAAAGATTTAAAAAAAGTTGTATATTTGAAAATAGTTCGTTATTAACAAGATGACCCATTACTAATTAAGTGAAAGTAAATCATGATGACAAGAGAAATATGAAGAAAATTTTTTAGCCTGGAATCCTTTCTTGTTCCTCGTTAATTAGCTGAGTACATGATGTCGGGTATAATTCCCGGGAGTAGTGACACGTTTCTTCTTAATTAAAGCGTTCTCTGAGACCTCGTTCCCTCATGACAATGTCTCCTTCAGGCAATCAGTTCTTTGATCATATTTAATTATTGAAATATGAAATATTGTTTTATTTATCCCATAGTTAAAATTTATTATGATTTAATAGCAGTCATAAAATAAAAGGTTAAAAAAAAATGCTATGAGTTGTTAAAACATGTTGAAAATTTAATCAACACGTCTCAAAAAAAGTAGTTGGGAATCATGTTTCAGCGAATTTCACCTATTACGCCTACTAAGCCAAATTTAGGGGTTTCGTAGACAGTTTGTTTCAAAAGATTCGTCGATTTTCATTATTTATTTATTGTTCAAATTAATTATTTAACAACTAGCGACTCCTGCTGATAATAAATTTATAGTAGTCTATAGTAATCGAGAAATTAGGTCTTGAAGATGATAATTGTTCTCAATAACGACTATCGATTAACGAATTGTTATTTCAAATATTAATGATATTGTTAACATTGTATAATAATTATATTATGAAAACTTTAAGTTACTCCCTGTCAATCACTTTCATTTTTGGCCACCGTCCTACTTTACATCCATGCATTCATGGGGATACAAGTCAGAATGGAACTGGTTATTTTCTCGACACTGGATTGGTACCATCAGTCAACTGATTTAATTGAAAGATGGCTTAGACATTCATAAGGAAAAGATTGTGTTTTGAAGAGTGACACTAAAGTTTAATAAAATTATATTTGATATGTATTATATTTATGTGAAAAAGCTTTTAACAAAAAAAAGTTGCACTCAAATTAATACATTTGTGAATAAAATTATTATTTGATCAGTAAAATGAAAGTTTATTGACTTACTGGGTTAAGGATTTTTACTTTCCGTTCAGTAATATCAAATTTATGCACTACTTAGTTGTAAATCCGGGAAAAGACCATCGTAGTTTTCGTAAAGGAAAACCAAGTCAAGAAATAATGTAAATATAATAAGAAATGTAATGATACATTATGATTGAAAAGTCGATAAGATATTTTTGAAGTATTTTTGGACCTATCTATATTGCGAGCAACTTCACTAAATCGAAGCTCTATTCGTTACTTCTTACTCGATGTATCTTAAACCATAAGTTTAACCATTAGTACAGTTCCTTAATATTAGCGCAAACAAAGGGATTTGTGGTAGGTGTCTTGTCACCTTGTTGGTCTTGCGGAGCTGTCTTCAAGGCGTTGGCCATTTCTTAGAGGGTTGGACCGGCTTAAAACGAGTTATTTATTCAGGTGCCGCTTCCTCTATAATGAGAAAAGTTTTCCTCGATATAATTTATGCAGTACTTATAACATCCATAGCTCTGCCTCTTCCTTCACTCCGTAACCTTTCTTAATTTAAATTTACTTTTCGAAATTTGATTATGCCTTCAAGTGATTTAAATCGCGGTGTTAAAACTTCAGGACGGGCCTCTAACTGTTCCTTCACCGGGTGAGATATTATAATTATTACCCCCCCCCCCCCCTCGTCCATCCTTCTTTTCCTTACTTTTCAATTTGATTTTTGAGTTAAAGGCTAATTTTATTATTTTTTTCTCATACTAATATGTAGCAGTCGATACATTAATCAGTGGACATATATATCGGCTTAAAGGGTGATATGTTTGTTTGTTTGTTCGAGTTTTAGAGCTTAAAACCTCTTGGTCATCAACCCACGATTATTCTGGAAAAAAAAAATATATACAAAAATAAATAAATAAGTAATTATTAGACCCCGTCTCCAGGGGACGGCCAGAAGAGGCATACTTCTATGAGGCATACATAGAAGAGTATAATGATGATAATTTTCCCTAATAGGACACGAGAATCGATCGAAGGATTCGGATATAACCTTTACCGTGAATACATTAGTGCAATCCACTTTGTAATTTGTTTAATGAGCTACAAGGCAATATAAAAAATAGGAATTAATAATAGAAAAAAAGGGTCTCAGATTCAGTTTTTGCTAAAATTATTGTTTGGTGACCAACTGTTGTATGAGGAGGTGATCTGGTAAATAATTACGCTCCATAGCCAGGTTTTCTCCCATAGGGTACCCACTTTATAGATACTGGGTGTGCCTCAGGAGGGTCTCGAGACCCCGAATTCGATCCACGGTTGATGAAATAGAAATTAAATTTTCTGTCTTTAGCATGGCTCGAAGTCAGGTTTCGGAGATTGGTGTTCAGTGCCTTACCCACTGAGTTACTCTACTCCTAATTTTAATAGACATCAATAATTTTTTATTTTATATTCTGTTGTATAAATTATTATTTAATAAATAAGTAATACTTGAGATGATTTTTATTAATGTATTATTGTTATTGTGCCTATTATTAGTTTATGATTGTGGTATTTCCACTAGTACATCATCCCTATCCATGTATATTCTACAACTAAGTCAAGAGGATGCTTTTAACCAGAATTGAAATATTGATGCTTTTTCTTACATGGCTTTTAAAACTAATATTTATGGAAGTTTTCATATCTAGTTCGTTTTATGGTTAAGCGCTAACAAAAGAGAATTTTTCTCAAAAAGTTTTAGTTACATTTTCTACCTCTCAGCCAAGCTGAGAAATGAAAATGAAGTACTAAGTGTTATTTACTTAGTTTAAAACGCCCGTGTAGAAGCCTTTAAGAAGTTAGCCGAGCTATAAAAAGTTTCTTTCCCAAAAGCACCTGATATACGCTTTATTTCACCTCGCTATATCAACCTTCTGAATTCTATCCTAATCCCTTTCAAATTCACTCAGATTCCACTTCGCTGAACAAGATTGATACACGTGTTGTTTCCGAGTTTTGACCGTTCCTTGGTGTTTTTCTCAGTTGTGCCTGAGATAGATCTTATATGAATTTAATCTTTAGCTGTAACTTCCTCTTTTCGATTGTAAAGTGGAAGTTTTTTAAAGCCTCGCTCTAATCATGAAATAAAAAGTAAATTATTCTGGAACATATTGTTTCCTAAGTACAATTATAATGATGTACGGATATATACAAAAGCGTGATCGTAATCAACACATCTGTAATTACAAAATAAATTATAAGAAAAACTTGAAAACATTAAAATAAACACAACAGATGTAAATTTGGGGCAGATAAATGATGAAAGTTGATAAATTAGAGACGGTGGTCATACTCTCATTAAAATTCAGGCATGACCACCAATGTACAATACGAAATTTAAATCAAGTATTATTTAAAATTATGTAGGAGTTTAGATAATATCCTAGTATCATTAGTGTTTTTCTGAGTTTTAAAAATTGTTTTTTCAGGATAAAGGAGTGTAATCCTCAGTATAATAAAACTTATTTTATCTGCACAAGCACTATTTGTTGAATACTTTCTTCGAAATTCGGATAGAACCGCCGACGTGCAATACGAAAGATTATATCAAAATTTCAGGGATATTTAATGAAGAGAATTACAGGGTAAGATGAGAAATAAATACGGTTTAGTGACGAAGTTGAAATGGATTGAGTGAACCTCGGAAAGAGGGCAAAATAAGTTCCGAAGAAAAGCGAAAACTTTGACGACTTGTAATATGCCTGGTTCCCGATAAACCCTTTTTTTTTTTTTTTTTTTTTAGGAGTGGTTTCTTTTTATCAAAGTTAATAAATTCGACTATTTGTGTCGTCTAGTTGCAAAACCGGCCATCTCCAAAAAACAAAATTTTTCAGGAAAGCTGATTTTCTGTAACGTCACGCCAAAACGAAGTAGGAACAAAATGTCTTCGGGTTTTAGTGGCACAAGGGTAGTATGTTTGAAAGCACTTTTTGAAATGGAAGGGGCAAGTGGAGGGGGTTAGTTACTCAATTTTTTATTTTGGATTTGGCCACTTTTGCAACTCATTTTGGAGTTGGCCGGTTTTGCAACGAATTAGAACTGAAAAATCACTAAATTTAATGTAAATTTTGGGGTTTTTGGGATGTGAATGAACAAAACTTTGTTAAGTGATTATTATTTGAAAAAATTAAACTCTGAAGTGTTGTGCTGTAACTTAAAAATCTAGACGGAAAAACTGGTGAGAATTGTTTTTAAAGTAATTAAGGTCCGAACAACTTAATTTAGAAAAATATAAACATGCAGAAACTTATACTCTTGCGGTATTATCGTCAAAAGGCTTACACATTTCTTCCTGATATTCTTCTTCATCCCTCTCATCTACTTCTCAGTTTCCTCCATCTTGAGCAGCTGATGCAACGACGTTCTTTTAAATAATCAAACAATCTGTAGAAAACCTCTCCTTGAACTCGCACTTTATTATTTTTGGTAGTTATGAAAAATCTCTTTGTTGGGGTGACTTTGAAGTGCCATAGTACAGGAGGTTTGAGGTGGGCATTACTGGGACTCTTCCGATCAAGATTTGTGTAGTCTTTTCCTGGCTTTAACACCGTTCCACTTTCCGAGAGAATGCCATCCAACTCTGATGGCTGAACAAGAGTCTCGATTTTCCTTAACTTAAATTGGGCAAAAACCCGATCTGAAGGGATTTGTTTCTTTTCCATGTTGCAGGGTCTCTTTCTTGCTAAATTAGCTGCAACTTCTTCTACAAACTTCTGCATAAATATCGAAAACAAAGTGCACTGAACAATGAAGGCATAAACTTTAACTACAGGAAAGCAGGAGCAGACTGATAGTTGCCTAATAAAAGGCCTTCTTGATCTGGAACAACAGCGCGATCTAGCGGATATGGAGATGGCCGGTTTTGAAACTCACTGACGGAAGGATTTGGCTGATTTTGCAGCACACTGTGATTTTCAAACGCAGGTTTAACAAGGATTTGACGGGTTTTTGCGAGATTTTTTGCTTCCAATAGGTGGAAAATGTATCTCAGGACTCAGAAAACAGAAAAAACGTATTTCTCAAAATTGAGGAGTTGGCCGGTTTTGCAACTAGATGACACATTTATTCTTTGCTAAGTATTTCATTCAATATGGAGTACAGTTCATTGGTTGCTCTGGCTCTCAGTGAGTGCTGTAGGATTTTGTCCTTCCTTTTACCTTCAATACTGTTTATTATATAGCAAATTTACTGAGAGTCATTATTTAAGGTTATTAATAAAAAATACTATTAAAAAAAAGTTAAAATGATCTTTTTTAAATTCTTTAATTCACATTTATGTTTGGAATATTTTCTTCAAACGTATTACGAGATACTGTAATTTTAAATTTATCCTAAATGATAATTAATATATATTATTTTATTGCGGAAAATAAAATAAAATACAATGATATTCTTATTGGTGACTACTGACTGCCAATATTTCTACTAATGTTGACTCTAGTATTTACCACCTTTTGTGTCGTTCCAAGTGTTTATTTATCAATTTTACAATTATCTTAGAGTGAGAAACATTCGTTTATAGAAAGACTGAAGTTTAAGTAATATCAAGTAGTGTTGGGATACCTGAATAAGTTACTTTTGTGTTTCGTTTCCTTGTTCACTTCGAATGTTTATGATAGTGGCTCTCCTGAACATGCAGTGTAATAGAGAGGAGATCCCTTGCGGTATGTATTGCCAGGGCTGAGGGTAATACGGCATATAATTTGTGGGCAAGTCCATCCCTGATTTAATGCCCACTACCAACGATAGCATTGTCCGTTTGTCCTATTGTCGTCGAGCTCTTTGTCGCTGGCCATTGTGTGGGCGTCGCTTGGATTCCTGACTGAGCCTTCTTATTGCCGCTTCCAACAGTCTCCAATTTTTTTCCCCTTCCCATCACAGCACATCACTTCTCTTCCGGATTATTCTTTTCGGAATATCCTGGGATGCCGAAAAATACTTTTGGTTAAGTTGCTCTCTAAATCTTGCACTCATTGTAACAAAAAGAAAGATTAATTTTTATAAATTCCTATTGGAGTGTTAAACGAAATTAAAAATCTCTTTCTAGAATTTATTATTATGAATATTATGAACTTCTAATATCACTATCTTACTAATAACACTACTTTTATTTATAAACTGGGCTGTTAAATTTTACCAAAAAGATGTTTAACTTGTTTAATCTTCCAACCAAGTTCGATATTTTAGCCCAGGTATAAAGTAATGCTTTCATAAAAATAGGATGAAATCCATTTTTAACTACAGATGCTTAGGTCACCATTTTTTAAAACAATTTTTCTTCTTTTTTTTTTTAATGTTACATGGTTTCTGAAAGATCAAAGAAGACACAGTAAACTCATTTCGTTTCCAATTCTGTTTTATGAGGCGAATTCCAAACTTTTTCGTAATTCCACCAAATATAAGCATTGTTTAGTAAATAAAAATCAAGAGTTATTGGCTCCAAATACATTTCATCTGTTCAATGCTTATGTCGTCTGTTATTAGCTGGAGGAAAACTCTTTTAAATTGTTCCCGCATTACATACTAATAATAAATACTACTTAAAACTTCATCTGTTGGTAAATTGAAATTATTTAATTTTCAGTTGATAATTTGTGCCAAATGGTAATTAGAACTGAGCCTTTTAGAAATAAATAATAAAGTTGCTTAATTTCATCTTTAACAATGTTCTGAAATTATTTAATGATTAGAAATAGTTTATTAGATTTTAGAAGGACTAAAACTTTTAAGATTTAAAACAAAATCATATATGTCAAAGTTTATTGATTTTTAAAATTCAAATAAAGGTTTGAACAGATACTATATATCAAGAAAAGTAATAAAAAGCTAATTTTTGACTGAGACCAATTTTTCTTGCCGATTTTGAAATAGGTCTTGTTCTGTATTTTTAAATATTTTTTTACAGTAACTAAGATATTATATAATATATATCATATAACGAAGAAGGATTACCCAAATATCATTTAAAACTTCAAATTGGTCCATTAACTGCCTGTGTTAGTTCAATGCCCAAGAACGTGAATTTTCCCCGTCCCGTTGGCCATATTAAAATAAATTTATAAATGAATTACAGCTCAAATAATATTAGTTGTACTTTATTCCTACCCTAGGGCTCCGCCCTCATTTGCATTCCTCATTATATTCATTCTTCGCTACGGCATTGAATTATGTATTCAATTATTGAATTATTCATTCGCCCTTTTTTTATTTTTTAAAGGGAGTAAGGGAGTAGAGTTAGGACGAGCTAATTTAGAGCCCTTCTCTCTTTTCTGTATGAATTTATATTTCTCAGTGGAAGGATGGTCCGTGAAATATCCGAGCTGTTTCACCTTATTATATTAAATTGTATTAATAGTTTTAATGTCGCATTAGAACTCCAGCAGTGTTCTCATCTTGTTAAAGAACCTTGTCTGAGTGTATTATTAATAATTCACTGACTGGCGGAATAATAATTTTAACGATGAAAGGATATTATTAATTGTAAAATTATATACTTTTATTATTTAGTCGAATATAATAATTTAAATACTGACCTATTTATTATATTATTTTATTTTTTTCACTCGAGGCACGCCTGACGATGTCGAAGAATCAATACATTTTTTTTTTTAATATACAATAATTTATTTTTATATATTTTTCCATTTATTATACTTTGGTAATTTAACTTCAATATTATTTAGATCTCACTGCTTTTCAGTGCGAATATTTTTAAATGCTATAATTTATGTTAATTTACTCTCAGATTGAAATCATGATGACACAGCGTATAGATAGGAGGAAAAAAATGGCTGCTCATTTGCGCCAAAGGGCCTAGCCAATGGTGAGACACCTACCGCCCAATCCTCCAGTCTCTACTGTTTAGCTTACAAATGTCTGCTGAGTCGGTGGGTTCCAATGGACCCTTGAGTTACCGTTTTTCTGTAGTCAGCCATTGTCTGTTCAAGATCTATTCCAATGTGATGTTATTCTCATGGTAAATTCTATCTCTATTAGGCAACTGATAATGTTACAGCGCTTAGTGGTATCTATTTATTTCCACAGTATTATGTTTGTATATCTAAAAAAAACACAACTAATTTATCATTTTCGTTTGTAGAGCAGATCGGGCCATGATTTTCAAAGTCCATTTTTTAATGTAATCGCAAAATCGAAAATAGCTAAAAGACAAATGTTTGCATGAGTGGTATAAGGAAATTTTAAGTTATAGCACTTATAATATTTGAAAGCTTAACCTCCACCTAAGTTTCGAAAGAATTATTGTAATGAACAGAATTAATGGTGCTAAATAATCAATGTAGTTAAATAGAAAAAAAAATACCTGCCAATATCTGTAAATTTTCAGTTCTTTAGACGTAAAAATGGCAACTAAAGCTAATTTTAGGTTTTTGGAAGTTAACTCTACCCAGTTTATAGATTAAAGGGCTGTATTTATTTTTCAAAAGATAAATATTCTGGCTCATCAAATCTGTCGACCCACCTAACCCCAACCTATCCTACAGGTTATTTAATTTATTTTCCTTGTTTTTATGTTGTCGATGTTCTTTGCTCAACTGATTGTTTTTTGTTTTTTTTACAAAACGAATTATATAACCAGCACCAATACAACCTATGTCTTGGGCTCAGTAAGCATATAATTGGAAATAGGCCAACACTTGTGTGGGGAGATTTTGCTAAACCCTCGCACAAACGCTAGGCTTTTTCCCAATTAAGAGCACCCACTTTATAGAGACTAGATGTGCCAGGAGGGTCGGAGTTGATCCATTGCTGAAATGATAATATAAATTTTCTACCTTCAGCCGGCCTTGAACTAAGTCCCGGAAACTAGCCTTTCCCACCCCTCTCGGTCGGTAGTTTTGAAAAACTATTCAATAAATAAAACAATACGACATCTTGTTCTTAAAAAGCTAGTTTGAAATGTTAGGCGTTAATACTAAGTTCCAAAAACACACTAAACACTATAAAGCTTAATCGCCAGGAATTTTCTTCAATTGAGGGTATCCAAGGGTTTGCTCGTACGCGAACATGAAATCGACCCCCGGCTGAAAAAATAACTAATTATTTCCCACATATATGTAAGACTAGAAATCACATCAAAGGGCACCCTCCAAGGAAGGGTGTTTTTTATCCCTGCTGAGTGACTTATGGCTTTTAATGTTCTTGGCTTAAATTTATGTATAGTAATAATTACTTATATTTTTAATTGCTGAGAAAGTATTAGCTCCAGGTTTTTCCCCTTTTAAGGATGCCCACTTTATATAGGCCAAGTTTGCCACAGGAGGGTTTCCTGACCTCGAAGTCCAACCATGGATGAAATAAAGGAGTATAAATGTTCGTTCTGCTCTCGTTATTGTTTCTCGTAATAGGCTTACTAGTCTATTTCCTTATATACTGAGCTATCGCACCTAATAAACATATTTGTTTATTGTTGTACAGTGAATGTCTATAATTAAAGCACATATTAATAATAATTTTAACCAGCCCTAGACTTTTAAAAAACTTTTTTTTTGTGTGTTTTTAACAACTCTCTATCCACGCATTACTTTTTCTCAATCTTTTGTAAAAACAGTGCTATTCAGCAGCTATCTCATTCTATAATTACACATCGTATCTGAAAACGCCCTTATCGCGGGCGGTCCTTTTTGGAGAAGGGTCCCACTAATATTCTTTGTAGTTTAATATAATAGGAGACAAAAGAGAAAACAAAAGGACCGAGATAAGGAATGGCAAAAAAAAAAAGAAAAAGAATCTTGATGGGAAAAAAGTTTTCATACCTCCCTAGTGGGTTTCTAGTAATTAGAGAGGGCGGGGGCTTGGTCCTAGATATATTACTGTAGAGGCTGCCCTATCTGAAATGGAATCTGAACCGACCGCCAGGGTCGCTGATTTACGCTCTCTACTGGCATAACTGTAACAATTGATTCTCTATCCAGGCCGGCTCTATTAAATATATTTCGTCCTCCTCAATTTCCGCCATTTCTTTTATTAAACGTTTTTTTTGATAGCATTGAACACCCCATTTTATAGTTATCACTTTATGATGCAGTTAAATAGGTATGAGTCTGTTCTCAATTATATTTTGACCTGGATATTATTTTAATCGTTATTAAACAAGTATTTTCAAAATATTAAGATATTTAAATAAAGGGATTGTTCCTGTCTTGATTTTAATTAATAAACTAAAAATTATTTTTACCCATCCAGTAGCTAATTTAATTTACAATAAAATTGATTTAATCCTTCCATTAAATGAGCCGTTATTTATTTTTATTGTGTTATATGTCGTCTTAAATATATGTATTATAAATAATACCCTTTTTATCAAAGGCGCGGTAGCTAAGTGGGTAAAGCACTATACTGCTAGGCTCCCGGTCCCGAGTTCGAGTCCGGATAAAGGCAGAAAAATTATATTCTGTTATTTCTGCTGTGGATCGATTTCCAGTATACCAAACCTCCTTAAAGTGGATACCCCTAATCTTTTTGCACAACTGTCGTAGTAAATATTGAACCCATGAATTTTTTTTTTACAAATCGCAAGAGTGCTTTTATAAGTATGGTACGTTATTTTTTATGTAGATATGTCGTAAATTTCAATAAATAGCTTTAAAAAAATTCATTGGTGGTGCGATAATAATGCAGATTTTGAATGTTCATTTTTTTTTTTTTTAGGCAAGTGCTTGCTAAGTAAACAAAGATAATCTTCCAGTCTAGTTAATAGTTATAAATAATGGTTCTTAATGATGTTTATCCTCAAATATTATTTTAGTTTTTGTTACATATTCTATAAGGACCTTTGAACTTCATGTTAAAATTAAAGACTTTCTCCGAATTTAGTTTTGATTGACTACATAGTGCGGCCCAAACCTCGCGTAACATCAATGTTGTTTGGGACGAAGGAAGTATCACTGAATGTGCAGTGCAGCGATGGTTCCAAAAATTTTTTTTTGGAAATTTTGATTTTCTGTTGATCACGACCATCTAAGGGCTTTGGTATTTCTCGCAAAACTAATCTCGACAATGCGAGAGAAGTTAGTGTTCACCACTCAGCATTATAAAGCAAACATAATTATAGTTTTTTTTGTCACGTATAAAAACTTGCATTTTTTTAATTGTTACCAACAGTCTCCTTAATTTTTAATCAGTTATCCCTTCTTCATTAAAAAAAAAACTTTTTTTTTCAGTTATAAAGCGAACAGAATTGAGCAGTTACTGAAATGTTATTTATATCATTCATTTTCACCATTAATGAATGGGCTAGTACTTAAAATCTTTAATCCTTTTTAGGCAGTTGATCCATGTCTTCCGATATCGACATGCCCTTGATATGTTTAGTCGCTTGCAATTAATTTTGGAAAAAGTGGATCAGTGGAAGTTGATAGAAACATCAAAATTCATAAAGATTTTTTAAAGGAATAACCAGTTTTAACTTTTACTTATAATAAATGTATGTATTGCATTGCTTGTTTCCGGATGGAATTAAAATTTCAGAATTATTTTGTTAGTATTAAAGTTGATCTTAGTGATATCCCTATTTTAACTGAGTATTTCTAGGGCTTTCTTTCATTCGATATAGTCAGACTTATTTCCCTCTAATTTGTGATATTGAGGCTACAGATATAATAAAGGTTGTAATTTATTGTAATCCACTCTGATATCTTCATTGAATTCTGAATACATCTTTATATGAAATAATGTATATACTTTAGGATACCGGGCTGGCTGTATCAAATTAGCTAAATTGAGAAAAAGTGCTCATTAGGATGTATTCATGACATTGCTGCCATTTCCAGGACCTCCACACAAATTTTGTTCGTTAACTGACTCGAGTTTATCCCGCTTTTTATTCGGCCCACTGAACCGCTGATAAATTTAAACCATTCATTAATGCCGGCTTTTTGATTATAAACTCCGGGTTACTAAAAATAGGGTATTTTAATTGGTTTTCTGTTAAAATTCAGTAATGATTCATCCTAAGTATCCATTAAGTTAGGAAATAACCTAAAATTTTATTTTAATTTAAGGCTAATGCTATTTTTCATGATTTGGTCAAACTTGAATAACATTATTAATACCCAATATTCCCCACAATAATAGTTAAAAGCCTGATTTTTTATTTTAAATTAAGAATTTTAAAACTTAGTGAATAAAAACTATTAGTTACCTTTAGAAGAAATATAATCTGTTGATTAGATCTCTTTTTTATAAATAAGATTTATAAATGTTATATAATTGCATAGCAGATTGTAGTGACTCGATGTGAGGCGGCTGGAAGTGAGAAGTTGACGAAGGTGGGTTGCTAATAGACGGCTGTCTATTCTGAGTGATGCCTTGGCCCTAATTGGGATCTAGCGCTGAATAAATAAATATAATTAATTGCTGATTTATTTTTTATTATTGTAAGAATAGATTTATTGTCATACCAATTGTTGATCACTCGTCAGTCTGGTGGTTAGTAATAGTTTTATTAGAAAAAATAAATTTCATTATTTCATGATATAATTTTGTGATCATTTGTAAGTAAATAAATTAACAGTTGAATTTGATACAAAACTTTAGCCTTAAAAACATTATTGGGCTTATAAGATATATATATATACATAATCAGAATAGGGGATTATACTTGCACGTAGGATCTTAAAATAAAAACCGTATTCATGAAAAGTTTATTTAAAAAGAAATTTTTCAGACCATCAAAAAGTTTATTTAAAGAGAAATGTTTCAAAACATTTATCAAATAAAATACCCTTTTCTCTAAGGCTTGTTTAGAAAATTTATTCTCTTTTATCCTTTTTTTTTTTAAATGTTAAGATTTTTAGGCTGAATGTCAAGTATATTGACAATCTAAGTTTTTCAGAGTTAAAACATGCAATAGAAGGGCTTGGTGGATGGATTGTTTATGTCACCTATTCAAAAAAATACAATCTGGTTCATTGGATGAAGGATTTATGTACAGAAGTGTTAGTAAAATGTGAATGTTTCAAAACAACTAAAAAATATGAAGAAGATGAAGGGGTTATTTAATATTTTCTTGCTAAAGAAAAATAAAAAAAACAAAACAAAAAAAAAAACTTTAAACTTAAATTACTCAAAATTTTGTTTTGTTACGTAACCCCTTCATCCACCAAATTCTTTAATTTTTAATGAGTTAATTAATTCTCTCTTTATCTAAAGCGATTTTTGTATTCTTGAATACTGTTTTTAAATTTAAAATAATTCTTATCTAGTGTGACGGTGAAGGTTATAAATATAATTGTTCTTTTATATTACGAAGAAACCAGTAAAAAGGCAGAAGTGTGGGACATTAGCGAGTGCCTAACTAGTGCAGTTATCATTTGAAGGGATAGAGAAAGTGGTATGACATAGATCTAAGAGTGATTAAAAATATTTTTTTTTTTTCGGGTTAGGTCCAAGTAGCCTTTATTACCTATTTAATTTACTTTATTATTAGAAAGTCAATAATTGTATGTCTCTCTCGCAGTGAAAAACTGAATTTATATTAAATCAATTAGGAATAAAATTAACACAAATAAAAATTTTTATCCAGTTCTCTGTGTGTATATATATATATATATATATATGTATATATATATATATATATATATATATATATATATATATATATATATATATATATATATATATATATATATATATATACTATATATATATATATATATATATTTATTTATTTTTTTTTTAATTTTTAACATGTCCTTGTATAAAATAGTAATTTAAATAAAAATGTTACCTTATCTTGTTTTATTTTGCTTTGAGTTAGTGAAGTAGTAAAATAATTCCAGTGAAACATTTTCATTATCTCCCTTTGCAGCTATCTTTGACGTTTTTAAATCACTTTTGTTTATTTGAACACTTTATCTTGCCAAAGAGTTTTTAATTGGTTCTTAGATTTGAAGTACTCATTGACTAATGTCTTTGCTGGATCGAAACCTTTTTCGGAAGGGCTTATTTTATTTCTTGATGTAAAGTAAAGGTAATTAATTCATTAAATTTATTTAAGAAGACGACGATCAAGGATGCTCTCTGGTAGAAAAAAAAAATTCTTATGGACAGCCAACATTTTGACTGGCCCTCAGGCCTTTTTCAGGGCCATCGAACCGAACCACATAGGAGAGGAGACAATTGATAACATAATTTGCATAACAGTCAACTATATATTTCTTATTTAATTTATTTATTTCATTCTTGGATTTTTTGTTACGCTCTGTGCCTTTTGTAGCTTATTGACGAAGTCAGATGTAATGCATTTATTAAAATTCTTTTAGTATTATTTTTCATTGAATTTCAGTCTCCATTTTGTTATATTTTTTTTTTTTTTTAATTCAGTGTAAATTAAAAAGTAGATTTTCTAAAACAAATCGTGGATTATAGTGAGAGCTGACTTTTGGTTTATTGGACTGGGAAAAAGTTATACACGTTTATCGTGAAAAACATGTAAGTTCCATTAGAGACTGGGCTGTTTTTGCTGCCTCCTGAAATTATTCCGCCTCCGGTGCCAAATGTCCCCTCATACAGCTTATTGTTCGTCGCTCTGTCGTTTGGATTCCTGCCCGCCCTCAGCCCTTCGTTTTCAACTCCCTCAGCTCATTGTCATCTATAATTATTATCAATTTACAATTAGTCCTCTTTCATTTATTGACAGACCTATAGTTTCGGTTAGTGTTTTTTTTATTTGTCATTTTTGAAACTTTAAAATTTGGATAAGAACTTAAAAATATTGATTTAAAAAACAAAAAAATTATGTTAGGTAATATAGTCACGCCATATTTGTTTATCGATAAAAAGTTTGAATTGAAGTATGCAGTTGAGCATTATTTCTTGAATGCTATTCTTATGCATAAAAGTAATTCTTAATTTGATAGCACTGAGTAGATTTGGTAGTTGAAATTCACGTATAAGCTTAATTAAATATACAATTCTTAATTTTAATATATGAGTTGGGTTTTTTTTTTATTATTTTTTTTTTAAATATAAAAAATAACAAAATAATCGACATTTTTATTAGATTATAATTTTTCCGGCAGAAAAAAAATTATCGGCCCTAAAAGTTTACAGACTACTTCAACATTTACTAGACAAACGTTCAAAGCTCCCAATTAATTATAAAAGACTCATATACATGACTGTTATTAGACTTATTTGGACGTACGGATTTGAGCTTTGGGGCTCCACAAAACCATCCAATTCATCTCGTATTCAATCCTTACAATCCAAAATCCTTCGAAAAATCCTCAATGCTCCTTACTTTGTCACCAATAAACTTATCCATAAAGATCTTAATGTTCCATATGTTGCTGATTTAGCCCACACCAGATACCTATCCTTTCATAGTAAGCTCCATAACCACTCAAATCCGTTAGTTTCTTAACTTTCTTCCCACTCCATTCCTGATAATCCTTTGAGGCGTCTGAAACGAAGATGGCCTAGAGACCTTCTAATGTAGAATTTTTAATAAAGTGCTACTGATAAGTAGTTCTTTTAAAGTTTTAACATGTTATTGTAGTCAATACATTTAATTGATGCATATGTCTTGTACGGTTGTAAATTTCAATAGATGTATGTTAAAAAAAAAAAGGCCCTAAAAGCTTATGAGATTGTGACAAACCTCATTTCTGTCACTCAACACTGTTCGTTCAAATTATTTTTATATTAAAAATTACTATTATAAACCTTCCTAGAACTATGAAGTTAAAATTTGTTCCAGATGTACAATAGTTATGCAAACCCTGTTGCAGAATGGCGCTAGCCACATATCGTTCGATTTTTAAACTGCACTGGGATCCACACATAACCCCACATATTTGTAGCTATTTTGATAACTATTTAATTTAATCAAGCAAATTTTATAAACCATTTCTAGTAATATGTAACACCTTATCTTTGTAACCTCTCTTTAATGGCTCTCGCCACCTATCGGTCGATTTTCAAACTTCACTGCGCACCACATATTTAACCTTTTTTTTTTTTAACAGCAATATAAAAGAAAAATATAAATTTTTTTTATTGCTAAACCTTCCTTGAACTAAAAGGATGTGTGGTTAAAATTTTGTACGAATTCAATATTTTTCGCGGTAATCACAAACGAACAATGGCTTGTCCTTTTATATAATAGTATACGTAAACACCCTATTTATTATTTTCATTTTAAAATATTTACTTTAAAATTTTCTGTCCATTAAGTACCGCCCTGTTTTCCTCTCAAAATAATGTCCTAGATAACAAATCATTACTGTTCGAAATTTTACATAAAGTTTCTAATATTACATTTTTGTGCTAGATATTTTTATTTATAAGAATTTTTTATATTATTTTCAATTTAACCAATGAAAGAGTAGACAAATAATTAATAGTCTAATTAAAAACATTATTTCTATAAAGTGTAAAGATGAATATCTTCTATATTTTTAATAATTTCTATTCCAGAAACTCTACTCAATACAATTACAATTGATGAATTAATTGCCACTTCTATTGGAATTGTTTTATTTAGAAACTAGTTTCGAATGTTAAACATTCATCAATAGCTCTAAAACATACAATATTTTCAAAACACTGGAATTTGTTACATAGATTATATATATATATATATATATATATATATATTAAAGTTTTTTTTTAAAATGTTAGACATGATATCAAATAATCCTCCACAGTACTAAATGAACACGATTCGAATAGAAAGTAGAACTCTTGAAGTGTCCTAATATTTTCTTATTATGATTTTACTGCATAGAACTTCTTTATAAGTTTATTTTTTTATATGTTTCCTTTTAGCAAAACAAAAGTCATGTTCCATTTATTGGCATTATTCCGAAGTTGCCGGTTGATTTTGTTTATGACTGATTATAGCTGATGAAATAAAAAAATATCGATCAAAGTTTAGATAACTATATGTCCTCTATGTCCTCTGTGTGTGTCCAGTCCGGATCATGCATTAATCTACAAACAGGGATGCCAGCCAGGACTTAATCTCCTGACAATTTATAAATTAGTATTTTTATCTAATTAATTAATTATGTATTAATCTGATATCTTCTCCAGAAGGTTATCGTGGGGCCAATGATTAAGGTTTGTTAATTATAAAGGAGAGGAATCAAATATATTAATTATTGAGTGGCATGCAAATGGTGAATAAATGACAGTTGAACTAAAACAATATATATTCCACTATGGGTTGACATATAAAAATTACAGTTAGAAATAAGAATCATTAGTTAATCTATTATCTTAAATTTAACATAAGGAACTTAGCCTAAACTTATCTTGAATATGAGGGCGATGCTATGTTGTGGATGGGATCGGCTTCATGGTGGTAAGCCGGGAGCTCTCAAGCTCCGAAGGAACCAGGAACTCGCTCAGAAGGGACCAGACCAGACATCTCCTAGACTGTCTCCATGACTGACTAAAATATCGCGTTTACCCCAAATATTACCTGGTAATGGATAGGCAGGTAGAGAAATATGGCACTCACACCAACAAAGAGTGTGAACTGCTGGACCACCCGCAAGAGGCTGTGAAGGGGCCAGCTACCCTATTACACAACACGCGAATATTATTTTGCTAAGTAAAAACCTTTTGGTTTGATACATAGCAAATCAATAAAAGTAATATTTGACAATATTGTATCTTAATATTTGATTGTTCTAACATTGAAATTATTCCTTCTTTTAAGAACCCAATATTTTATATAATCAACATTGTTTTTGTTAATGTTAGTACTGTTCTTTAGTTTAATTAAATAGTTTTTTAAACCGTTAAGGAATAATATTATTTTTATAACTTTGTATAATGGATTTTAAATTATAAAAAAATCATTACCCACAAAATATTCCTTTGCGTACGTTACTTAGAAGTAGATTGAGATTTTTGAAATTTTAAGAAGGTCAAGATTGATTCCTTAGTTTTATAAAAATATTAGGTAATTTCATCTTTTATTAGTTTCATTTTATGGAGCTTTAATGAAATGGTTATTTATGATAGTTACTCTAAATCTATAATATACTGTATGTTATTAAAATTTATATTATTCTTTCGTGGAGTAACAGAAGTTACAGAATGAATAAGACAAGAATAAACGATATCAGCGTTAGTTCTGATCAATAGTTACCACAATTTAATAAAACAAAAAGAAAAAGTTCAAAAATCAGATTCTATTGTCCAACTCATTTCCCGGGATACTTTCTTCCCTCTGGTTGCCAAGAAGGAAGTGGAATGCTGGGGAAAGAACATAGTTCAACTGAGGAACTGTGTAGAAAGGGCCAGACAGTAAAAAGTAAAAGTTGCCCCAATGGAGACTAAAAGTTCCTCCTTGTTGAAATAACTTCTTAAATTTCGAAACAAATAGGAAACGTGGCAGCAAAAAGTTGTTCTTCTTCCTTTGTAGGCTACTTCGCTCTGTAAAAAGCTGAGCCTACGAGGTCTGGACTCTTACATAAAATCGTTACTTTTACAATTAATCAATATAAGCATTGGATATCCTGATGGGTTATATTTGTATAAACGGGTGTGTTGAAAACTGATAATGTATGATTTTATTAACATTCGTGTGTACTTATGTTTATAATTACAGTAATATAAATTTTTTTTTTTTGATTTATGGCATTGGAATTATCCATACAGCCAATTATTATGCTATCTATTTAGTTCTTTACTAATTAAATGTTAGATATATTTATTTATTGAATATAAATATTGGGTTATGCTGATTATTTCTTCTGGTTTGTCTGTTGCTAATACTTTTTTATATCGTATATTATTATTGTAAGGTTTTAAAAAATTAAGAAACTTTTCTCTTTGGTTTTCGTAAGCCGGGCATTCGGTGATTGTGTTGGAGGGTTTCTCTTTTAATACATCTATCACACTCTGAGCTTTTTTTAATTCCTATGCGCTGAAGATAAACATTGCGTAAACCGTGATTAGTTCTAAGTCTAGCAAAATTTTTAACTACATCTTTGGTTAAATTTAATCGAAAGAACCAGGGTTCCGTTAGAATTTGCGGTACGATAGACTTAAAGTATAATCCTGTGGATGATTCCTGATATGTCTGTTCCCACTTATTAAGCTTATGTTTTTTTAACATAGAAAAGAATTCCAAGTACGGTAGTGTTATGTCTGTAGTATGCTTTAGGTTGACGGAAGTTTTTGCAAGGCGGTCTACCTCGTCATTTTCGGGAATTCGCATGTGTGCCTTGATCCAAATAAATATTATTTGTTTTTTTGTTTTTTATTGCGAGGTAGTGCTCTTTTATGACGTTGTATAGAATGTTATTTTTATTTATGTTACTATTTTTTTTTATTGCTTCTAATGAGCTCATACTGTCAGTTAATATTATGAATTTATTTTCATCTGATTTGTAATTAAATTCAAGGGCTTGAAATATAGCATATAATTCAGCGTTGTAAATAGAAGTGTTGTTAGGTAATTTGTATTGAGCGGAATATCTAAACTTTGGGATGTAAACTGCAGAGCGTGTATTATCATTTGTTTTGGATCCGTCTGTGTAAATATTAATATGTTCTGGCCAGTTGTCTCTAAGCATGGATTTTATATTTGCATTAATGATAACGGGAGGCAACAAGTTTAATTTTTTGTTTATAATTATATTATATTTTTGAAATAACATGTCGTATTCAAGTGAATATATTGGTAGTTTACA
Source organism: Euschistus heros (assembly GCA_003667255.2). Classification (NCBI taxonomy): domain Eukaryota; kingdom Metazoa; phylum Arthropoda; class Insecta; order Hemiptera; family Pentatomidae; genus Euschistus; species Euschistus heros. The sequence continues at coordinate 1,460,617 of RCWM02000066.1, read as the reverse complement.
ACTGATAAATAAGTTAATGGCTAAATGTTGGTATTTTATAAAACTATCGTACATCATAGAGACATATTCTTTCTTTTCCCAATATTTCGAGGCTATAATGAGAGTACTCAAGGATACTATTTTGTTATAACGTTTTTCATTACTTGCCTTAATCTTGAAAAACATTCTGTTTGCTAAATGTTGTCTTCTAAAGTTTAAAAATGTTTCACCAGCCTCGTTTTATAACCCATCTATCGGAGTGGAATTAAGAAGTCCTTAGCACATTCTTAAAGACCTATTATGAATCGTGTCTAATTTCTTTAAGGTACTATCCGGCGCTTCACCGTAAATTGTGGCCCCGTAATCAAATATTGCCCTGATAGTGCTTCTAAAAAATAGTAATGACATGTTAGGGCTCCCCCCCCCCACTTATTATTAGTACAGATTAATTTTAATGTTCCCATCAACTTTTCAGATCTTTTATGAATTTCTATTATATGTTTGTTCCAATTTACTTTTCTATCAAAACGGAGCCCCAGAAAGCGAACTGAGGTCACACATGGAAAGTTAATCCCGTCAAGTACCTGATCTCCTAGGGGAAAAGCATGTTCTCTACTGAAGGGGTAAATTACAGACTTAGAAACTGAGATATTTAAACCCGTATCAAGCTGCCATCTTTTAAGACCTCTCACTGCCTCCTCTAACATCTCGAGGCATCGGTCAATGTTTTTATCGTTTCGTATAAACATGTATCATCCGCGAATTGCAATATGGCTATTTCTTCAGGTATGTATTTTCTTAAGTCTGCAGATATTATGGCAAAAAGTAGACCGCTAAGGATGCCTCCCTGTGGTAACCCAATCTGAGCATTTCCTGTACCAATTATGCAATTGTTAACCCTTAAAAACAATTTTCTATTACTGATCAAGTTCACAATGAATTCGATAATTTTCTTAGGGACTTTAATGGCTTCCATTTTATGGGAAAGTATGTGTATTGGAATTGAATCGTATGCCTTTTCTATGTCCAAAAACAATCCTATCGTTTTTTTACCTTCACTAAATCCAATATTTATGTCTGAATGCAGGGTTAATAAACTATCCATACTCGACTTCCCTTTTCTAAAACCGGATTGTGAATCTGGAAGCTTATTCTGGGATTCTAGCCACCATTCCAGTCTACATTTAATCAACCTTTCATAAGTTTTAAGTATACAGGAACTTAAGAAAATGGGTCTAAAGGAAGTAGCCAATTTTGGATCTTTACCTGGTTTTAAAATAAGTATCACACAATATTCCCGCCATGAATCTGGTATTAAGTTGGTATGCCATATATTATTGAATATATTTAATAATATGATTTTTAATTGATTAGGTAGTTTATTTAACATTATATAATGGATATTGTCTATACCAGGAGAGCTGTTAGCATTATATTTTATTGATCGTAAAAGCTCTGGCAAAATAAAATTTTGTAACAATCGATCGTGAATTTCTTCATTATCTCTATCGTTACCTACGCTTGTGTAATTTGAGGTACTACCAAAGGAGGTACTAAGATGTCTAAAAATTCCTCACACCAGTCTCCTGTAAGGGATATCATCCTATTTGAGGTTTTTCGGTTTTTTAGAATGAATAATTTATTCCAAACTTCTTTAATTGGGTTATTATTATTTATACTTGAAGTGAACTCTCGCCATGACTCTTTTTGTTTATCTTTCGTGACCTTTTTGAATTCGGCATCCGACCTTTGATATTTTATTAGATTATCGGTTGTTGGATTATTTTAATATGCCCTATATGAAAGTTTCCTCCGATCAAGGTATAGACCGCATTCCTTATCCCACCAACTTCTACTGTATTTTTTATTAAAAAATGGGTGGTATAAGGGAATCGTGCGTTTACATGCATTATTAAGAAGTTTAATAAATTCGTCACACGAGGGGTTTTCCGGGAGTAGTGAAGCGTTTTCTAGAATAATGTTTTCACATTCAGACCAATTTGTCGATTTAATTTGCCATTCCCGTGTGGTATTCTATTATTATGGGGAGATGATTAGAACCTATTGGATCATCATGTACTTTCCATGTAGAATTAGTGGCACTGTTTATTGAGCTTAATGTTATATCTACTGCAATATTTCTGACGTATATTGTTCACAAGGGTTGGGGAACCGTCATTTAAGAGAACGAGGTTCGTTTTTTCAATTGCTGAAACTAATCTGTTTCCCATTTTATCATTTGAATCACACCCCCATTGATAATGATGAGCGTTAGCATCTCCGCCTATAATTGCGGGGTGTTGAAAACTATTTAAAAGATTTTCCCAATTATCACTTGTTGCATTGTTTCCAGGTTTTGCATAAAACGATACAACATTTAATTTGTAATTTTTCGAGATGGTTATACTTGCAGCGACTGTTTCAATATCTTGAATTCTGTGAAAGTTAGAAATTTGCTTAAAACGATATTTCGATTTTATTGATATCGCTACACCTCCATAACCGTCGTTTCGATCTGATATGACGATGTTATATCTTGGGAAGTTGACGTATTTACCTGGTTTGAACCACGTCTCTGAGATTAAAGCTATATCGATTTTTTCTGAATATAAAAAATATTCTAAACTATTTTTATTTGAAATGGCCGATCTGGCATTCCACTGTAATATTTTTAATGCATCGATCATATTGTATTATTTATGTGTATTTATATATATTTATGATTGATGTATAATTTATCGATATATTTGATATTAGTAATATTTGACATAATCATTATTATTATTATTTATTGTTATATTGGTATATACTATATTGATAGTGATAAATTTTTAGTGCGGTCTATTACCATATTTTTGATTTCATCCTCGGTAACTTTATCATTCTTTGATGTTAAAACATTATTTACTATCGCGAGAAGAGCATCCGTTAATAAATTTAATTTTTCTTCTTTTTTCAAGCTAGTTCCTTTATCCCTTAATGCTTTTTCTTTGTATGGATTATCGGTGATAGGATGTAAAGGGAACAAAGGTACCGAAAAATCTTTTATGATATTTTCCCTTAGCTCTGAATTCATATTTTCTTTTTGTGGACTCGCAATTCTCTGTCTTTTTACTGCTGTAATTTTATTTTGAACGTAATTTTTAGAGATAGTTTCTGAATTATTCTTTGCTTGTTCTAATGATGGGAAAGCCTCCGGAGTATTCCTTAACGCTACCCAACTGTATGATTTACCTTCTATTTTGGCCCTAGTAGGCTTGTATTCGATTTTATTAGTTTCTTAATAACTTTTTGAGTGTTAGAATATAATGTTTTTAAATTATCTAAAATTTCTAAATCCGTTAAGTCTAGGTCGACATCCCTAATAACTCCCTTTTTTTCTAGTGTAAAACTCGGAATATAGACGTTGATTTGTTTCTCTTTTAATTTTTCTGGTTTAACTAGCGCATTAGCTTGATCTCCTTGCCGGGTTTCCACCTTAATTCTATTTCTACCTATTTTATAAATATTCAAAATATTATTATATATTTCCGGACACGAATTATGTAATAGTTTTTCAATAGGCATTGGATGCAATCGACTTATTCCTACCTTTTCTGTAGAACCACCTTCTATAAAAACAAAATATGGTCCCAAATCTGTCGATTCGTAGTATCTTTCAATTCCAACCCTTCTTTTTCCCAAATTTATAACCTTTTGAGGTGGCAATTTATCCCGACTACTATCTGATCCAATTTCCATCCTTGACTCATTTAATTGTCCATCACTCATATTAATTGATTCCAGACTATTACCTTCAATATCTGGAGGAATTCCCCCTCGCCCATCACTAATCTCTGACTTTTTATTAACAAAGACACACTTACAAACTCAAGTTAAATAAAACCAAACTAAACCAACTGAAATCATAAATACCTCCAAGCTATTTAAAAATAAAAAAATAAAAGAACAAATTAATACAAAACTTAAACAAAACTCTTATCTGAAGCAGCGGTAAACACCTAGATCCTTACAGCTCGGCTGTTGAAGCTAGACTGTAATATAAAGTTGTTTAAATAATATATTTTTTAAATGTCTAGTACAAAGTAATTACAATGTTTACTTCTTTCTTCAGAAACAAATTTATTATCTTAGGAAACCCTCTTTTCCTCATCAGCCCGACTTGTCTTCTGGCCATTTATTATACTCGGTAGTATTACAGGTCCAATCATGACTTTTTCTGATTTTAATATCCTTCTGATTCAGTATCAATGTATTTGTTTGAGGAACTTTTATTGTGTAGCTTTATGAAAAGCTTTAATTATTTTTGAGGAATGAAGTTTATATTCAGTCATCTAAACAAATTGTGAATTCACATTCTATGTTTGAATCAATTTGAATAAGTAAAAATATTTAGAAGTATTTTTCAATTCATCAGAATATTCATATCTAAAGTATTCTGCCGATTTCCTATTCCTGAAAATTGTATTAACTACTTTTTGAGTTATTCCACTGTTGAAGGTCTTCGTTGTTGTTCAACACGTTTTCTTTGCATGAGGAAGCATATATAATAGCTAAAGCGAATTTCTAGATATAACTTAAGCTTAACTGTTTTTTTTTTTTTTTTTTTGGGGGGGGCTAACATTTGTTGTATCTTTTTCTTTATGTATAATCCTTAGATTCTGCTTCCTATATTTCTTACTTATTTTGGAGTTCCCTGTAACGCAATAGTTTCCACTGCAACCCAGTAGTTGTTGAATATTTACATGGATCTATAACCTTTATCGCCTATGCCAAGGAGTTGTTTATGGCCAAATTTTATTTTATTACTTACATACGATGTGCAGTAAAATCAAACGCACTCACACTATAATATAGCGATACAGTGAAATACTGTACTTTAATATTTACCGTAATTTATATCGGTTGTTTTATTTTAACTGCCTTTATACATCTAAATTCTTGATGTAACTGTAATTGTTGGTGACCATAATTATCCATAATTATTAATTAATGTATCCTGTTTCGTTATCTTTTCCGTTGTATTTCTCTTCCGACGTTTGCATTACATAGATGGCTCTCCTCTTTGGACGAAAGTGTATCATCTTCTATAAATATAAAAGCACAGGCTACCTACCTGTTATTCTAACCAGGGTGGGATGTTCAAGATTCATTTTGTGGGTCCGCATATACCCCCCCAGGTGGAATTCGAACCCAATAACTTCTGTGCCGGAAGGGCTGAAACCTCTACGCGCTCGGACTTCTATGTCCTTAGTACTTAAGTTATTCTATCAGCTTATTATAAGCCTCTTTATAATTCAGATTAATACCTTAATCTTCTGTATCCTCGAATCTCTTGAAGTCCCTAACAACAGATTGCCGGACAGATAGCTAGTAGCGAATGACTTTACTTTGATAAGTAGACTGTATCTTTGTTTGTAGGGGACCTAGGTAGTCAGTCATTGAATGCCGCCACTTTTCTTTAATAAGAAAAAAAAATTAATGCGGTAATATTAGAGGAATTTCCAACATGAAAAAATCCTTTGTTGGAGATAGGCAGATTTCTAAAACATATTTTTCTGCATGGTAGAGAAGGATCAGGATGAATTTTATATAATCCAAAAAAAGAAGTAAATTAAAAGTAATATTTAAATATACTTGAACTAGCCTGAATCTTGCTTTATCCCTAAAGCAAAATATTATAAATTAATATTTATCTTACAAATTATACCCTTGTCATTAATACCAGTTAGAAATACACAATAAACCCTAAAGATATTAATAAAAATTATAGGATACAACTTTTGTGTTCTGCTTCACTGTCAACCAGTATTATCTCAGCATAAATTTACGTGGCGGCAGTGGCAGAAAGTAATTCTTCGCTAAATTTATCGTATATAGTATACAGCCGGGACTATAAAAGAATGATAACTCAAAACGGAGAATAGGAGTTAGTACAAGAAAGAGGAGACCCTAAGGAGATTTATGCTGAGCCCCCGAGCCTGGCCGGCCAAGATAACAGGACCTCCGCCCGGGAGAGTCTTATCTGTAATTAACTGAAAACACTGGCCCTACTTTTATCATAGCCCCCTCCCGGCGGCCATTTACACAAGTTAGAGCTCCCAATCTACCTGTATCCAAATTACAATCCTTTCATGGCTGGATTTTTATCTTAGTGTGTTTGTTTTAAGGTTTTGTGAGAGGGAGTTTGGACTCCCATTACCTGATTGGGTGTTTGATTAATTTTTTCTGAGAGTTCCAGCGTTATATTATCTTTAATTATTGTGATCAGTTAAGGTATGGAGGTACGGATGCTAAGTTGGGTTCTGGACTCATAACACTCAAGACCCAATTTGAGTAAACCTAAGCCTGATAATATATTCGGTTTTATTAGCAGACGATCTCGCCTGGTGTCATTTGACCCTCTTGAGGAACACTAAGCTTTTATAAAGCCTTATTCGCACGACATCGTGTCTTAAGAACCCTGCAGTCTGCTCTGGGCTGTCGTGGGCTACCTGAATCCGACCTAAGCCGTTCTCACGGCGCAGAAAGAGCTCTGGCCTGATTTATCTTGGGAGGCCACAAGATTATAGGATTATGTGGTCAACTGAGTATAATTGGAGTTATAATTCTAATATACAAATAACTAACTATATATCTTTTAGTTATATACTTTTTAAAATATAAATTATATTAATTAAAGGAATCAAGTGGTGCTTTTGATATATCATATAATAAGAAATGTAAGCAATATTATTTCTAGATGATAATTGTAAATTATTCAAAATATCTCAGTACCGGGAGAAGGTGGTGTTTATTATGGCCAAATTTAATTTCAATAATTACATAGGATGTGCAGTAAAATCAAACACACACACACACTATAATATAGCGATACAGTGAAATAGTGTAGTTTAATATTTGCCGTCATTTATATCGGGTATCATATAATGTCAGTTAAGGAATTTATAAAAGTGGTAATAAATTTAGGAAAAGTATTAAATGGTAATACCAGTGATTATAGATATAAATTAGTGGCCCATTGATTTTTCAAAATTTAAAAAGTTTAAGTATATAGGTGTTTTTACTGTAATATCCATTGTATTACATTGTTTAATTTAATCCCAAGAAGGCGGTTATTACAAGTTTAAGTGGTTCTATTATTACAATTTTAAATTTAATCTTATAAAACTGCAGTTTTATTTTTATTAGAGTTTATAAATTAATAAATATAAAAAGTAAATTATTAAATCGTTGGAAATAAATATGAGGTTTATTTTATTAATTACTGACGAACACATGGCTATGATACGGTTTCTGGAGATGGTTTTTCATTAAAGTTATACGTAAAATGTAGAGGCGGTCGGGCTGGTGACAGTGTGGTAAGTGGATATGAGGACCAGAGGAAGGGAGCGTTAACTTTTATTAAAATGCATGGTTTCATTTAGAGTTGTTGTTTAAAATACTACACTGCTTGCCCCTGAAGGGAGGATTTGGAACTCAGTCATTATAAAAGGCCTTTAATCCGCCACTTAGAATTTCACGGTAGCCTGGGCGGAGTCTTGATGAGGAGGCCTTTGTCAGCTCCCGTATCTATCTCAACTTCCAAGTCTCCCTCTCCGTCTTCGTCACTCAAAAACAACAATAACTGTGACATATCTAAACCTAGAAGTTGCGAACCTTGTTTAGCTGATTAATTGGGTGTTTTGTTATGTTTATATTTATTATAAAATTATTTTTTATCTATACTATTATATAAAAGGACCAGTAAGTTTTTGTTTATGATCATTAATCACGAAAACTACTGAACGAATCTGTACCAACTTTTAATCATCTTTATAGTCCCAGAAAGATTTAGCAACAATAAAATCTAATGTTTTTTAATTAATTGGTTATAAATAAAGCGATAATATATAGATAGCAATAAAGTTTTAAAATTGACCAATAGGTGGCGAGTGCCATTTTACATGACAGGTTACAAAGGTACGGTGTTATCTACAGCTTGAAATCGATAATGAAATTTACTTAAATTCAATGGAATTATTATCACTGGCGGTTGATTGTTCCTAGGCCTTCAAGAAAATCACAATAAAGTAAAATAATCACACTGATAATGTAAAATTAAAAAAAAAAAAAATCATCAAAGGATTTTACTACCTTTCTCACCTTTCGCGACTGAAAATCTGATTAGGGCACATTGTTCTTCCACGGTGCAGTTCTCGAGCGGATTCGCCATCGTTAACAGATAAATTTGAGGTTGTGTTTACAAAATATGATGGAACAGCTAATCAGATATCATCACAAGTTTGCCTACCTTATATCCTGAAAATTTCATTTGGAACAATTCAGCCGTTTTTAAATAGTAGTAATTTGTCTTTTACTTATTGAACGACCCTCGTACATTATAAATAAAAAATAATTGTCTAATTATGCTTTTACGTAATCTTTAAACACCTAATTAGTACAATTTTTTCCAGGTTAAAAATTACTGCTATTTGTAAAAATATCATTGAAGAACTAGGTAATGCATTTAAATACAAGATTTTTATCGATAAACAAATAAAACTTCAATCATTAATTGAAATCAATCAAAGTTTTTTACTTATGTGAGCTGGCGATGTTAGTCTATGAATAATGGCTATGTTATATGATTGTAGAAATACTTGTTTTTGTAATAAAAAAATTTTACTATTCTTTGTAATGTATTCTGATATGATTTATATGTCATTTAGTTATAATATCTAATATACCTAGTAATACAAATATCTTCAGTTTATATTTATATTTAAAAAGTTTTTTTTTCTTTAACTAATAATTATGTTTAAAAAAAAATGAGGAGTTTATAAAATATATAAAATAGTTGTTGGTCGGATACGGTAGCTATTCGATCGTTTGTTTGAAGGTTTGATTAACGCTTAATATAGTAAATGCAAATATGTCTGATTATTGCATGTGCTTTGTTATGGTCATGCAGATGGGTGTTTGTACTAAATTTGCATTTAAAATAGTTTGTTTGATATTGTATTGGTGGTTGATAAATGAAAAGTAAACAGAATAATATGAAATTTTGCTTATCTGGCCTAGAATTGTTCCAGTACTATTAACTGCGGTAAAGGAAATATAAATCAATTATTTATTTTTATTATACATAATGTATAAATGAAATTACAACCATCACTAATACTTACGGCCCTTGATTGAGGCAGATAAACAAAGAAATAAAGGAAGATATTACATTTTTTCTTCTTCTTTTTTTTATGTTTACTTATTTATTCCTGTCACAATTAAAAATCGGCACTAAGCGGAATATTTGACATAAGGAAGATATAGGATAAATGACATTCAGCCAGTAGAAAGAACGATACCCAGAGGTAACTTAACTAAGTGTGTGCAATGTATCTTTATCTAACAGATAGATTATGACGGCTTAACTTGCAGAGCGAAAATGTCTATAAAATTCAAGGGAATATTTATTTGCATACAATTTGTATTGTCGCTTTGGGGAGGATGTTCCCGCGTATTTCTTCTGCATATATTTTTTTGTTAGAAAGTTTTCTTACCTGCATGATTGTATTTTTTTTTAGAAATATATCTTTTTCATTATTCCATTCAAGTTTCTATTTAAAGTTGCTTCAATATATTTGTATGTAATACTTTTAAACAACTCATTAGTAGTTTACGAAAATAAAGAATTGAAGAGTTTGGTGGATAAAGGGTTTATATAACAAGACACAATTTTGAGTAATTTATGTTCAATGTTTTCAATTTTTACATAGGCCCTTTGGTTTAACAACGTAGTGTACCCAAGCAAGGTCAGTGAAAATGGCAAAATCGTCAGATGTTGACAAAACATACATATCTAGCGTGCTGGCTTGGGTGTATTACGTGGTTTAATAAAGATTTCATATAAAGGGCCTAATAGTAAACTTAAACAGGTTTTAGTTGAAAAAATTAAAGTTCCAGTTATGGAGTTATAGTGAAAATATGTCCCAAAAAACTTGGATTTCAAAACAGTAAGCGGTTTTGAGCGTGCTGACATCGATATTTTATGGGACTCGATCAAAATTTAATTTACAAGTTCTTATAGTAAATTTAACCAGCTTTCAGATTGAAAAAATATATTTTGGATCGAACTATTACTTTCGGAGTTATTGCTAAAAGAGTACCGAAAAACGTGTTTTCGCGGAAAAGCGCGACCCCAGTGAGAGTGCTGAAATGATGAGGGTGTGGAGTTTATGAATTATCCGATTATTTTTTACTTAATGCTCTACAACTTTGTTCTACAACAATATTTCTGAGAAACAATTGCCGAAGGCACTAGGAGCGAATGTATGTCCGAATCGGTGCCAGCTTCTCCTTCTCCGCGCTATATCTCGAAAACGGTTATTCCTAGAAAAAAAATTAATAGAACCAAAATTATAGAAAATGTTATTTTCTACAAGTTTTGTAACCTTCTTGGTTGACGGCCGAAGGATAGAAATCGAGATATTTGAAAAAGACTGATTTTTGTGATCTTTGACCTTGAATATCGATTTATGCTAACGTGCTGAGATCGGTGACTTTTTACCACTTATTTAGAAGACCAAAACAAGGATACATGCAAAAATTCAGCTTCATTGGTTCATTTCCGAGGTGAGCTGTAACTTCTTTCCCGGCAGCAACTGACAAGACCCGCCCGGGGGAATGGCAGCATTGCATTTTCCTATATCCCTACACCTCCCCTATTTCGAGGAACAATCAGAATTCGGGAGACTTATCATGAGAGAAACCTCAAAAAAATATTTTTTTTTTTTTAGGCTTTGACCGGTGCCAGCCATGGCAGCAGGGCCGTTTTGTGTTCTTCTATGAATAACAAGTCGAATTATACGTAAGAGCTTTGGGAGACCTATCATGACAGGTTTAGTGTTGTCAGCTCTCGGACTATAACCCCTTCATCCACCAAAACCTTCAATTAGTACAATAATTAATTCAGTTCTATTTCAATGTTTTGATGCGGTCATGGCAACAAACAGAGTTTATGCTTTCTCTACCAGTAACTACTATACTCCAACCATACCTTACTATACTTGAATTGCTTTCACGGATGTCAATTCTTTATTTGAAAGTACCTAGTCATTCGCAAAATGTGTTGATCTATCGTATCTAGTCAGATATTTTTTTTGACATATCTCGAAAACCGTTGGAATTCCGACAAATATGTATAAAATCAATTTTATAGTAAATTTAATTACCTTTAATTTTGATTTGTAGCATATTTTTCTAGATTCTACGGTTTTCGAGATATAATCGAAAAACACAAAATTGGGACCTTTTCCCCTCCCACCCACCGTTAGCACCCCCCCCCCCCCAGGAGTGGAAACGTTTAGGATGTTAACCTTTTAACCGAAGATGTGAAGTAAAAAATTATCGCATATTTCATGCACTCTACACCCCTCATTTCAGCTGTCTTTGACTCGGGTCGCACTTCTTAGCGAAAATACGTTTGTCAGCATTGTTTTGGCTATAGCTCCGAAACTAATTGTTCGATCAAAAATTTGTTGTTCATCTGAATGCTCGTTAAATTTCCTGTAAGAACCTATATATGAAATTTTGATCAAGTCCTGTTAAATAACCATACCAGCACGCTAAAAACCGCTTACTGTTTTCAAATCCGAGTTTTCTTTTTGGCATTTTTTTTCACTATAACTCCAAAACTATTTGTTCGATCTGAAATTTCTTTTTTTCGCACTGAAATTTGGTCAAATTTAATTTCAGGCCCTATACATGAAATTTTTATTAAGTCCCGTAATACACCCAAGCCTGAACGCTAAATAAGTATATTGTGGCAAAGTATGACGATATCGACATTTTCAGTAGGCTGGTTTAATTATGCTTACTTTCAATTATGATTTAATTATAATTACAGCCCACTGAAAATGTCAATAATAGTTTTACCAAAATGATATCCGTTTATTATATACATTTATATAATTACATTACGTTTATTATATACGCTTACTACATACATTTTTTTTAAAATGTTAATAAAGGAATACAGTTTATGCGACCAGCTCTGATTTTAACTTCTTATTCACAGTGTTAGAATGAAATATCTTGTCTTTATTAGCTATGAGGGAACGCCCCCCTCTGACAAATTTCTGCCCTTAGCGCATTGCCTTGGGAAGTGTGAGAATTAGTGATGAGTGAGGTGGGGCTCGGTTATACATATAAAGAAGGTAATATACTTTAGGTGATTTTTCCTGCTTCATGTTGGGGATAAATTTGTATTATGTGTCTGAAGGATTTGTGACATTTATGACGCGTTGAAATTAGATTTTTTTATACTTGTGAAAGCCACTCTTTACAATTACGCTGGGGTAATTGTGTTATACTTTTTTTTATCTGATATTATTGTTGTTTTTTATAAAATAATAATATTACATTTTACTATTCTTTTTTTCCTATTCCCATCTCTTTTTTCTGTACAATCGCCTGGAATAGCATTTTCCAATACTAGGCTTCATTAAAATCTTAATAATTAAAGCAATCTCTGAATTACAGTAAGATGTTTGTCTTTGCATAATCTAATTTTAGCAGTTTTTTAAAATAATAAATTTGAAAATGATTTCTTATTAATAGTTTATCTTCTCAAAGCTTTATTTTTTTTCTATTAAACCGTTTTCTAAAGCTGAAATCCACTTATATTCAAGCAAATGTTACAATGGCTCTGACGGCGATATTAAAAGCGCAACTAGCTCGAACATTTGTAGAACATTCGATAATCATCTGACTCCTTGGGTGCAATTAAAAGTCTTTTTAAAATTTATTCGGACAACCATATAATTTAAGAAATCCATATCATTATAAATCAGATCACTAAATCTTTAAAAGAGCTAACCTTTTTCTGTTATGGTCCCCACCCATTCCAGTACCTCTGTATGTTGACTCCCTCATGTCTGCTACGTCGTAGAAGACAAGATCACAAGGGCTGTAAAGCCCTGAAAATATTTTTCCTGTCCTTAAACCTATAGTTTCCAACTTATTAGGTCTGACCAACCCTCCTACTGATTGCTTGGTAGTTTGAGGTAGGAAGTTAACTTAAGTTGACTCGGGAATTGTCAATTTCTATGTGTAACGAGTGTTTCCCAAAATATAAAGTAAGATATTGGTTAACAAAACACCTCTACTTTGTATAGGGCCCAGCTGCTGTATATCTTAACGAGAAGGGTCATGGATTCTCGAAGCCTCTTTTGAAGGCTGTGAAGAGTTAGCCTACTGTTTATCACTGTAAATATTCTAATTGTTAATTTAAAAAAGTATAAATTTGATATGTAGCATGCCTGATCATGTATGTTGTTTTAAGTTTAACATCAAATTCACTGGTTGTAAACAAATGAACAGTTGTGAATAAAATTATTATTTAATGACACGTCACTTGTTTTTAAAGCAACTACCCATTGGTAGCACTTATAAAGGTTTTACATGATGAAGCACTATATTAGAAGATCCCGAGGCCATCTTCTTTTCAGGCGCCTCGGAGGGGATATCTGGAATGGAATGAGAAGCAAGTTGTGATACTAATGGATTTGAATGGTTGCGGAGTTTGCTATGAAAGGATTGATATCTGGTTTGAGCTAAGTCAGAAACGTAAGGTATATTAAGGTCTATGTTGATCAGTTTGTTTGTGACGAAGTAAGGAGCATTTAGGATTTTTCAAAGGATTTTGGATTGTAAGGATTGGATACGATATGAATTGGATGGTTTAGTGGAGCTCTAAAGCTCAACTCCGTATGTCCAAATTGGTCTAATTATTGTCATGTAAATGAGTCTTTTGTAATTAATTGGAAGGTTGGAGCGTTTGTCATGTAAATGTTGAAGTAGTCGATAGCGACGGGCAGTTTCTTGTCATTTTAATCTTGTATGTGGATTTCAAGTAAGACGTTTACCCAGATGGAGTCCTAGGTAGCGAATCTGTTCAACGGGGACATCGTTAAAGGATACTGTAGGACAGGAAGTCATGGGTTTACGACGGAGGGTGAAGGTTATTTGATGGGATTTATTTTGATTCTCCATTTTTGACACCATTCTTGAAGTTTTATGATATGGGATTGGAGTGTCTGGGAGGCAATGAAGGGATTATTGTTTACTGATAACACACACGTGTCATCAGCATACTGAAGTAAGGGATTTAAAAAAAAAAAAAATATATTATTTAATAATATTTGTATGATCGTAGCAAGTTGGATTATTACAATATGTTTTATTTGCATTGATTTATTTAGGTATATTTGATGTAGTATTGTGTGTTAGCTGAATACATTTTGACCTTTTACTGCCCCTTAGTATTAATCATCTGAATATTGAGTGGATTGTCGTCCATTCATCATAAAACAAAACAAAATATCATAAAAGATTTTTGAATATCCATGCTTTGTTCCCAATACATGGTATTAGGGGTGTGAACAAGAGAAGTAAATTTGGAAAACACAGTAATTTATCACAGTATCGAACCCTCGTACTTGGACCTTATATTTAAATTTTATTCTGAAAAGAGGATAGTACGAAAGAGGAAAAAAACGAAACGCAAACAGGTTTAGGATGAGGTATATTTGATTTCAGAGGATAGGCGGTCCCTGACTGCTGGTATAAACAATGGTCATCCATCCAGCTTGTAATTTAGTCAGTGTCGGCGACTGGCCTTTGTTTAGTAAAGGAAGGTTTATTCTAGCTGCGGGAGGTAGGGGGTTTCACAATATGTGTATCCCTCCCATCGCTCCAATCCTGTCCCTGTCCCTTCCAGCCAGGGTAAAACAACTTTAATCTAATACACACGTCACAGGCTTTTATCTATATCAGAACTACAGTTTTTGGTTTCGGCGAAATGGAACAGTCAGCTACAGGTTCGTTCGCAGTGTACTTGAAGTATATTCCAATGCCGGTTATTTCTCTGTTTGCAGTGGTTTTTGTTTCTCTTGGTCACTTCGCTCTTTAGTTAATTGCATCTCAAAACATCTTTAATTTTGTCTCTTGAAAAAATGGTTAATGTGGTCGCAATTTTCTCGCAAAAGGATTCGGTTTTGAGAAATTCGTTTTGTTTGCGAGGGAAAGAAAACAAAGACGTATTACGTTGAGGGGATATTTGATTTGTGTTGTTGTGGGCTGTTGTAATTAGGTTTGATATAATTTGACTGAGATAGGAGGCGCGGTTGGAAGAGCGGCCCTGTTAAATGAAGCTGTCATATTATCTCTGGTAATATCTGCGCGCTGGGGCTTTCCTTCTCCTCTTAACCTCCATTGGGTCTCTCTCACTCTCTCTATCCCTTCTCAACTCTCTTTCTTCCTTATACACACGCACTCCTTAATTCTCTCTCTTCGTTCCTCCCCTCCTTACTCTTATACACTCCTCTTTAAACTTCTCACCTTTTCCATATTTTTTATTATTTCCTTTTTTTTTTTCTTTTTCTTTTTTTTCTCAAGGACTCTGAAGTAAATTTACAGAACTGGTTCACTGCGGTTTAGTTAGTTTGGATAATACTTGTAGGGTTTGATTAGATTTAATTGGATTTTAACAATTAGCCTTTTAACCGTTGGAGATTTTAATATTTCCTCCCAACCATCTATTAGATATCTTAGGAATATCTATTTGGGATGAAGGAAGATTTCCATTCTAACTGTTAATCCTGATGACATTTTAAATAGGAATGAGATGGATATCATTTGAAGTGAATCTTATTACTATTGTTATGACCCGACTGCGGCTTAAGTGGCCGTGGGACATTGGTGAAAATGGTCGTTAGGCCCACTTCCATACTAGTTTCCTCGACATTGTTATCGTTACCCTGGCATGTCGTTAAAACAAGTACTGAGAAAAAATATATAATAAAACAGGACTATACCATACTTTCCTCTAATGTGAATATGTGGTAATGGGTTTTTCCATTATTATAAATAAAATATATATAAAGATAAATAAATACGGCTAATATATAAATACGTATTTAACACGAATTACTGTTAGGCCATAAAACTATAGCTTACAGAAAAAAAAAAAGAAGAAAATATCATTGTGTAGTAGATGGAATATGTCTAATTAATTTTTTAGTGACTATATTGACTCGACTATGCAATACAAGTTATATTATTTTTGCCAGATTTCAGTATTCTGTAGAATACGTTTTTCAGATTATCAGCTACTGGAAATTCATTTTATACTTAATAGGAAATAGGATGAAGGTATAGGAATACAAAGGAAACATTACTATGGCTTGACGTAGGTAGCTTAAGTCAAAACTGCGATATAATCAGTTAATTATAATACTCCTAACATTAAATTTATTTATTTTTATAACCGTGAATGCTTTTTTAAATAATTAATTTAATAGTTAAAGCTTATCTACTCGTATGTAACGTGATTTGTGGCAGATAACAATACATACTGAACAGATTTAACCGAACTAAAAAATATTGTTATTTACACTATCTGGTTTATGATTCTGACTATAATCGAAACTTTATAATCGTGTTTTATTAACTTAATTGGAATATTTGTCATTAAGGTCTCGGAGAAATATTTTATGTAATTATTAAGAGAATTCCTGCAAAAAAAAAAAAAAAAAAAAAAAAAAAAAATTTTTTGAAATGGTGCCAGGGGTAGAATTAAGATCAGGACCATTTTCGATTAAGTTTCCATTAAAGCAGAACTTTTCTTTGAATCATTTTTAAGATATATATATATATTTTGTTGTGAGCTTGGTTCCTTATTTCATTTTAACATATAATATAAATTAATTAAACTATGTAAAATTTCTCAAACATTGACATCGATAAACGGCTCATTTTTGTGTTAGGACAAATTTAAAGTCTCGATTTTGTTAATTTTTTAAATATCTGCTATATTTAACATTACGGATACTAATAATAGTAATTACTTTAATATTAGAAAGTGAATTAAAAACCATTCACGATCGTATGAAGAAATACTCTTCATATATATATATATATATATATATATATATATATATATATATTATATATATATATATATATATATTATATATTCAAAAAGAAACCTTATAAATATTTTTAAAATAATCAGTTAATTATTTTGTGATAGTCTTGCGGTTGAAACAAATTCTTGTATCTCCGCCGTTTCTGCCAACTTTGGGCATCTTATCAACTTATCAAGTGTGCTGGCGTTAAAAAGGAAGAAAAAAAAATTCCTCGTCATTATTTCATTTAGCCTATACATTCTCACTTATCATTTCAGATATTAATTTATTATAAAAATTAATTAAATATGCCCTTAGATTGGTCAGAAATTGAACAGTGATATTAAATTTATAAAATACAAAAATATTCTTGTTCTGGGATGATACATAGTATGTATGAAACATGTTACCTACACTTGTTACCGTTTTAAAAAGTGACGTCTAAGATTGTGGGTGGAATGGTGGCAACCCCCTCCAGGTTCTCATGCTTGATTGTTGAGATTTGAGTAAATACTCATCTGATCAATGCCTATTGTTTCTAAATGTTAGGTTTTCATTTCTCACAAATTATGTTCTGTGCATATTTAAAAAAAATTTCTTGAAGAAAGTTTCAAGTTGAATTCTAGAGAGAAAGAATGCGGAAACACGATACAACAAAATTGATCATTGAACAACATCATTGATCAATTTTGTCTTTGGTGCAGCTTTGAACTGCAAAATTTTAAACTAAGGACCAATTTTTAAAAATATGTAATTTAAAAAAAGGTTGATCCCAGATAATTGGGCTTAGCCCTTATGCTCACTTACATAATATATGTAAATATTATGTTGGAATGGCAAGGAAACGATTAATTACATAGATTTTGTTTTGGATTCTAGTCTTATATTTAATGAGGCAGAACTCATAAATATAAGGCGAAAACTGACACCTTATAAAATATTTACAAACATTATTAATGAAATAATCTTCCTCATTGCTTTCTGGGAACTTATTTATATTATATTTATCTTCCCGTTTTTTTTTTTTTTTTTTTTTTTTTTTTTTTTTTTTTTCAGTCTTATCCGAAATCATACATAAAGGTTTCGTATTTACTGTTACTGTATATAGAATGTAGTTACCAGCTTATTTATAACCGCCTAAAAATATTTTAAACGCCTTGTTTATTTTGGTTTTCAAATTTCATGTATTTCCTTCTTCCATTACGAAATTATAGCTGCATTTGATACTCACTTTACTACCTTTTCCGGAAACTCTTGATAATGCGATGCTTGCCTTCACGTACATTTTAACAGATATCACTTCCACTAAATAGTCGTCTTTGAATATACCATTTGAGAGGGGAAACTGGTTTTATAAACGGAACTGTTTCATAAATAGCGAAGGAGAGTGTAAGTGGGTAAGGTGCCAGGGGGGCAATAAGTGCCCCAAAACGAGGATGAGAGCCCTTATTTCGTCTAGAATTTAAACCCTCTCTTCTTTTAATTAAACCAGTTTTAAAATTTTGGAACAACGTTTTAGTCATGCATTTGGTAACCATAAAACATTAGCTGATATCACATATGAAGTTAGCTTGTAAAAGAGTCGTTTATACCGAATTGGATTTTTCCTTATAAATAATTAGTATTTTGAGATAAATAAAATCCAGCTCTTAATATCTTCAATTAGTATCCATCAAGGTCAACTTAAAATTAATGAATAAATTCGCATAATAATAAATATAATAAAAAATTACAGGAGTAAATGGAATAATTTTATCCAGAACAGAACTGCTTAAATTCTCTGAAAAAAAAAAAAAATTTATACTTCACATAGTGTTAATTATTTTTTTTTAGTGATTTTATATATATTTTTTTTATTTTCTTTTTTTGATTCATGTTTGTATAATAATGAACTACACTAAGTTACTTTAATTTCTCGTAATAAATGTTTGTTTTATAATAATTTATTCTTAAATAAAGTGCCATGTTATATGCAATCAATTTTTGTATAAAATTTAGCAATATAAGCTTTTTTTAATTATTATATTATAATATCTAAAAAAACTTATATTGAATGTATTAATTAATATATATTATATAGTATTTAAAAGGTTTTGGAATTATTCACTGTATAAAAGGGGTTTCGGGTCTTAGGGACAAGTGGCAAGAAATGCTCAGGGAAAAACCTTTGGAAATGAAACGTTATTTATAAAGGCCTAACAGCATTAATAGATTAATATCATTAACGTCATGGTTCAAAGTGTTTACCTTCAACTTAGTTATTTATTTATTCAAATTGACTGCTTAATATAGGAGCACATTGTTTATATCTCAGTATAAAACCTAGAATTATAATATTGAGGTATGATATATATTTTTTATTTTCCTGAGAAACAGATGCCTTTGAGAATAGTTCGCATAGCTTGGACAAAAAAATAACTAATACCGAAGTTTTATTAGACTTATACAGAAAACAAAGGATCTGATGATTACCATTAAAGAAAACCTGTTTACTTGGATATATGCGGGGTGAGAGGTATAAACTGTTTAGAGAAAAATACAGAGTAGAAGATCCGTTGGAAGAAGGAAAAAATCATTACCGAGAAATCCAAGATGTTTTGTTCGCTCATCCATGAGCATTTTTAGAGCAGCAATTTTTAGGACTGCAATAGCCAACCTTCGACATTCCGAGACCACATATTCTTTATAGGCATTCTTTATAAATATATATATATATATATATATATATATATATATATATATATATATATATGGATATGTTTTCTTGACTGTTACTATTACATATTTAATAGATGATACCAGTTGCATATCCACCAGTAACGTTGGCAGGATTATGAGAAGAATATAGTCTTGAAACGTCGCCAAAATAAGTTGTCATTTTATTGATTGAGAATCAAGATAATTATGAGTTAGTTTATAAGAAACAAACCGAGGAGCGTTGAAGTTTATGGAGGAATTTTAGGATTGTATACGAAATTAATAAAATATTAATGATTGTAAGCTACTGAATAATAAGTAAGTTCGTTTTCCATTTTTTGTTTTTTTTTATTAAATAGTTTTCCACTAAACTATCTTCAGGTGAAAGGTTTTCTCCAAAAAGTAGTTAAATCACATTGAAAACTGAAAACGACCATACATAAATAATTCTCCTTCCCAGTGCAGCCTGAACTTTACCTTTTTTAACGAACTGTGAAATTTTCTTTTTAAAATGGCCTTATCCGGTTTTAGGAATCTTCGCTTCAAATATTAGAGTAATTGAGACCTAAATAAGATGGGGTTCAGTAAGCCGTGGCATATGTCTGTGTGTTCAAGGAAGGTGTATTTAGTAGTTTGGTTGAAATTTCGATCAAAATAGTTAGCCATTTAGAGTAGCGCTTTTGAGCTGATTAGTTTTAAATGATAAATTATTTGATGCTGTTTCTGGGGCATTACGGGGATTGATTCTTTATTGGTTATTATTATTAAATCAATAGTTTTCTAATTGTTTTACTATTAATAATTTACTAGACGTGTTATAAACAAGCATTTCTATTATTTTAGAAACAATCTTGGTAGCGGGTGGTTAAAATTGTGTGTATTCATATATTACATGATGAAGAGAAAATATATGTTTGTATAAGACTCGATAAGAGAGACGATAGACCGTAATGCGCCTTAGGAGATAAGGGAAGTTGTATGTTTGAGGTGGAGACTGTTCTAAGACAAACGAACTGGTTGAACATGTAAATCCACTTTAGCAGCGGTCCCAGAGGGGCGAGGCCCCAGGGAGCAGACCTATTCTACATATTTCATTCCCTTCTCTTTAACAATACATACACATGTCGGCCCACCTCAGCCGGCAATGAATAAGGATCACGCCGGCACAAAGGGCTTCCCCTCGAGACGTCATACGGCACTCCGAATAGAGACAACTCCCTCCGCACCTCCTCCAAAATAATCTTACTTCTCTAAATACTTTAGGGCTATCGTCTTCTATCTTTTCTACCCACGTGTCATCGTTATCTTAATTCTTCGTTACATAATGCATGTAAAAGTCATCAAGATTGTACTATAAACTAATATTTTTATATTGTTTACGAATTATTAAATGTTATCTGAATCTGTTTTGTAAATCATAGGCTACTTAGTTCCTTAGTTTTCTCTTTTATTTATGCATGTGAGTTAAATTTTAATTTTAGTTCTTAAGCTTTTAGGTAGCGGTTGCTCAGGGGTTAGGTTCTTATTTCGACCTTTGAGACCCGGATTTGAGTCCGGCAGAAGGCAGAAAATTACGGAGGCGCACCTAGCCTTTAAGTATCCTTCATGGGTTGTAGGGATACAGGTTGTTTTTTGTTTTATTCCTGAAGCTTTTCTTTTGTCACTTAAATCTTGAAAAAAAAACAAAACAAATACCGTCGTGATTATAAATTTCCCTCTCTTATTGGAGGTTTTCTGTATTTTTAAGAACCCGATCAATTAAACTTCAACTTTTAATAATAGAAGTTGTTATAAATCTAAAACAAATGTTTTTTTCATTTGAAACTTAATAACTTTGAAATAAAGAAATCTGACATTTATAAGTGATCGTTTACAACAACTTTTATTTTGATCAATACTACAGTCTGCTATAGGCGTTTATAAAAAGTACACATCCATACCTTATTTACTTGAAAATCAAAGAAATAATAACAGAATAAAATTAAGACACACAAAGTTGATAAATAAATGAATATAAAAAGTAATTTGTGAATATAAAGTAACTATTACAAAATAAAATAATTAACTGAATAAGAAAAAAAATACATTTATGCGCGTTACATTCAGAATGAGGATCCTTCATCTTTTATCCGAGTGAGGGATACAGCAGGGTTCAAAGAGATGGTGCTTCTTTCTCTTGCTGTGTCACAAGTTTGTAAACCAGTGGAGATGGACTGATAGAGCATAATATAGAACTAATAAACTACCATTGGATATACTCTTTTTTTATATATAAAGTATTGGTATTCTCTTGCCAAAAATTGTCTGTTACAGTTTAGCTTCGCTGCAATCGAATTTCTGAGTTGAGTTATTCACTTAACTCTTTATTTGGACAGATTTATTCTATCTAAAGTATAAGGTAGCTGGGAGTAGTTCTTCTCTTAAAATTATCTTGATTCCTCCATAAAAACTAATACGAAATATTAGGACAGTTATCATCTTTAACTTTCTAGTGCATAGTGTAGCATATCTGCAACATTATATTTATACTTATGGCAGCGAACTCTCTTTGCGTTTTCTGGAACCAAATCTTGTATTAGAGATACTACATGATCTCTCTAGGCATGAGAGGACTTTGCATACCCTAACTGGACCATGCATGTCTCTAATTGTTACTTACACCTGCAAGTCCTCAGTTGTGGAGACTCCTCCTTCCTTCCAGTAAAGTGTTCTTATTTGTTTTTATAACATCCATTTTGTTTTGTTTTGTTGTCCATTTTTTTATCAAATAAAAATTCTGTGGCTTTTCCCAAGATATTTAATTTGTAACATATTAATAAAATATAAGGATAAAATTCTTGTTTTTTATAATCGAGATAAATCATTTTCTTGTTATGTGCAACATAACGTATGTTATTAATTTAAATGGTTTGTAGGTGAAAAATATTTTTTTCAGTATTTTTCTGTTAATAACCCGACCAAAACATATTAAAAAAAAATAGAATCAATAAGAAAAAATCATGCACTAAAGAGTTAAGGAACTAATTTTGCTTGATGAAACTACACTCCGGCATGACTGAACAGTGTTGCGGGTTTCATTCCTGTCTTGAGGGTTGTTAGTAGTCAATACTACGGGCGCACAAGTCAGTTCCCAGTTTTCTGTTTGTTTATAGAGTATAGAACCTGAAAAAAACTTCCTTTTCTTTTTTTTTCTAATTAAATGTTGAGAGTACATGTTTCAGTACCATAAGCAGTCGATTAAAAAAAAAAAATCCAATTAGGATTGATGAATTAAATGCCACTTCTATTGAGATTATTTTATTTGAAAACTAGTTTCGAATGCTAAACATTCATCTTCAGTTCTAAAACATACAATAAAATTTTCAACACATCAGTACTATGTTACATAGATTAAATATACTAAGGTTTTTAAAAAGATAAGACAAGAAATCAAGCATAGGCACTCACCTTCGAGGTAACTAAAACACTGAATTTGTGAGAAGTAAAAGGGGGGAGGCAGGTAGGTTACGTTTTAGATTTACAACGGGGTTTCCCTTATGACTCATTGGGTTTTTTCGTTCCTATGGGAAATAAATTTAAAATGGGGCTATTGGATATGTTAATCTGATCATTTAAACAAAAATCTGGATCGGTTTTAAACGATTTTATTATTTCTAGTGATTCAAAAGTATTTAATTTTAGGCTATTTTCTACTTGATGTAATATTTTTACTCCCGAGTCTTTATTAAATTTGTGGTTATTTTCATTTAGATGGATAGCGAAATTGGAATTTTGGGTCTTATTAGTGTATGCTCTTATATGTTCATTTACTCTTTGATTTACTGATCGTCCGGTTTTTCCCGTGTATTTTGCTTCACAGTCATTACATTTTAATTCGTATACGCCGCTTTTATGGAAAGGGTCTATTTTGTCTTTCGGTGAAGGGAAGTATGATGACAATGGCTTATCTATTTTAAATGCAGGGTTTAAACCTAATTTTTTTAATTCTTTCCCGACTTTAACGGATATTGGGCCGTAGTATGGTATCAAAATATATTTTTTAGGGGTAGCTTTATCCTCTGGGGGTGTTTTGTATATATTATTCATAGTTTTTTTATGTATTTGTTTTCTTAAAATATTATCGATAATATTTTAAGAAAACAAATACATAAAAAAACTATGAATAATATATACAAAACACCCCCAGAGGATAAAGCTACCCCTAAAAAATATATTTTGATACCATACTACGGCCCAATATCCGTTAAAGTCGGGAAAGAATTAAAAAAATTAGGTTTAAACCCTGCATTTAAAATAGATAAGCCATTGTCATCATACTTCCCTTCACCGAAAGACAAAATAGACCCTTTCCATAAAAGCGGCGTATACGAATTAAAATGTAATGACTGTGAAGCAAAATACACGGGAAAAACCGGACGATCAGTAAATCAAAGAGTAAATGAACATATAAGAGCATACACTAATAAGACCCAAAATTCCAATTTCGCTATCCATCTAAATGAAAATAACCACAAATTTAATAAAGACTCGGGAGTAAAAATATTACATCAAGTAGAAAATAGCCTAAAATTAAATACTTTTGAATCACTAGAAATAATAAAATCGTTTAAAACCGATCCAGATTTTTGTTTAAATGATCAGATTAACATATCCAATAGCCCCATTTTAAATTTATTTCCCATAGGAACGAAAAAACCCAATGAGTCATAAGGGAAACCCCGTTGTAAATCTAAAACGTAACCTACCTGCCTCCCCCCCTTTACTTCTCACAAATTCAGTGTTTTAGTTACCTCGAAGGTGAGTGCCTATGCTTGATTTCTTGTCTTATCTTTTTAAAAACCTTAGTATATTTAATCTATGTAACATAGTACTGATGTGTTGAAAATTTTATTGTATGTTTTAGAACTGAAGATGAATGTTTAGCATTCGAAACTAGTTTTCAAATAAAATAATCTCAATAGAAGTGGCATTTAATTCATCAATCCTAATTGTATTGATCCTTCTATATCATCATGCGTACCTCAAGTGAAAAAAATCCAAATTGTTTTTATTTCAGTATTGTTTTTCTTTGTAAATATAGAGTAAATGGATAAATTGATTATTCTATTGATTGTTTCTCTTGAGTTTGGTTGGTCTTCTTTAATGTCTATAAAAAAAAAAAAAAGAATTTATTTCTTGCATTATTATTAGAAAGACGTTATAATGTTTTTAAATTAATTATTCTTATATTGTCATTTTTTATAGTTAATTTGTAAGAACATGGTTAGGTTATAGTAAGTATTGCATCCTAGATTACTTTTGCATTTGTGGGCCATGTTTGAAGGCAGATTTTATTACTAGCAGATTACAACTAAATGTAGTTCTCCAGATGGATATAAATTCGGTGCATGTTTTTTGTACTTTTTTAATAGTATAAAACTAATTTGTATTAACTTCTTGATTTTATATTTAATATTTTTAAAAATTTGATTTATCTTTTTATTTTCTTAAATTGAATTTTTCTTACCTGAACTATACATAAGCTTTAAAATAAATTATTTGAATTATACGCTAACCTTAGATAAATAATATTTATTTCTTAATAAATATCTCCATATTTTAATTTATTCTTTGTTATACCTTAGCTATCTTTGAGAAGGGGAGTGTTATTAAAATCTAACCCCTGAGTCTCCAAGACCATAGAGCTATATATTATTAACAGAAGAATAATTCTAGAGGAGACTAGAATGTAGTTTAAGAAGAATGCGTGGTAGTATGGTTCTTTTAAAATCCGTAAGGTACCCTCCCAACCCCGCTCTGCTTAGGGAGTTTCTTATTTTCCAACGGAGCCAAACTAGTCTACGGAAAAGATAGAGATAGTCGCTTGTAAAAAACGAGGCTAATTCATCTTTTTTCACAAAAACAATTTGTTTATTAGATATTAAAGAATGAAACAAATAATGGGTCAGATATGTTTATAATTATATTGTAAACAATAATACGACTATTTACTTTTATACACTATTTAACTAGAATGGTTTTGTAATTATTGTATGTACTGCTACTGCTAATTGGATCACATTTTAATCATTCGTGTTTTCTTTTTCAGGTAAGATTTTCTGACTTCATATTAATTTGATGCCATAAAGTAAGTTGTTTTTATTCCTTTTTACTGATTATTGTAATTCTATGTCATAAATTAAGTAGTGTAATTTATTACTATCCGCATGATAGTAATTTATTAATATCCGCATGATAGTAATTTATGAAAATAGGTAAAAATAATTATATTTTTTAATATTTTAAATTTCATACTCACAATTTATAAATTGATTATCTTTTTGATTATTTCATTGCTAATAGTCAGTTATACATATAAAAGTTAAAATATATTTCATTACAGCTCTAAATAATAACAAAACTTTTATGCAAATCTGAGATCTTATTGAATTTAAACATTTAGCTGTTTTTCATTAAATAAAATATCGAAAATTTCACAAAATGAACCTCCTCGCTATTTTGATTGTTTCCATTGTTCAGTTCCTTTTATTTATTTTATTTTTTTTTTTTTTTTTACCGTTTGCAATAACCATTTATTCTGTCCTTAATTAACGGATTTTAAGAAGAAAACTAATTTATTGTTTATTACGTAAAAATTTTTAAATTCGTATTAAATTATACAGGCATGCATATTATTGTTTGTTTTGTTTTTTTCCTAGAAATTACTACGCATTCTTTTTAATACCATTTATTAGATGCATAATAAAATGAACAAACTAATATTTTATTAACAAATTTATTTGACTTCGATATTGGCCTTATATACTATTGCCTTATATAATATTGGTGAAGTTTTTCGTAAATTGTCAGTATGACCCGACAGTTAATTATCTAAATAATTGAAATAGCTTTGTACAATAATGAGTAGGTTTGGGTCACTTGGATATTGGATATTTTCTCATTATAGTATAGAGGTTTCCGTCTTTCTCAAACAATAAGTGTATTTAGATTTGCGGTGACTGAATTGTTTCTTAAACAATCTTTGCAGTGGTTTCGGCTCCATTTCGGTAAAGAATGTTTAAACAGTGTTGACAAAAATGATGTGAAAGGTTTTTAATATGATTAGAAACCTTTTTATTATTATATTGTAGTAATGTTCAAGTGTTCAGTGTAGCACATGAATGATTTTCAGGAACTGTGTGCCGCGAAACAAACTATTCATGTTCCAGTGTATAGAAAGTTTGTAATTAATAATTATATTCTAAAACATAGATTTGTTTTTTTTATTATATTTTTTAGGCTTTAGCTAGGCGCCAATGGTCAACTTTAAAATAATATTTCAATATTATAAAACTATCGTCAGATCTTATAAGGATACCGTTTTTCAGATCTGCCGTATTCTGACGATTTTTTTGGCAGCCGAAGGACATCCTTGGCTACTCTCCTTCTCCACTTAGAATTAGTTTTCGTCCTTAAGGATTCTATTTTAAGATGGCTGAAGGACATTTTTGAGCCACATATATATATATGTTTTCGTCCTAAAGGATAATATGTTGAAATATTCCAGGATTTAAAGGTTTTTAAGATGGTGGAAGGATATCACGCCATTGTTGTCCATTTAGTTTTTGTCCTTAAGGATACTGTTTTGAAATATTGGAATATTTATTTATTTTAATATGGCGGTAGGATATTCCACCATTGTTGTCCTTAAGGATACTTTAGGATTTTTAGAATGAAAGATTTTTAGAATGAAATATTTTAAGATGATGGAAGGATATTCCGCCGTTGTTAAAGCATTCGGTTTTATGGCAATTAATATTATAAAATATATTACAAATTATTATAATGTTATAGAATGAAGTTCAAGTAAGTTCTTAGTTGACCTGACATTTTTTTTCTTATTTGTAGTAACATATTGATCGGAGATTAATTCGCTCTCCCTTTGAGAGTCGATGCTTCATTAATTAGATGCAAAAAAAAAGTCTTCTCTTGGGGGTGGAGAGGGGTCACGATTCTGAATTAAGTATAAGGAGCTTTGTCGTTCTAATGGAAATGTAAAAGAGTTTTATTTCGACTGTAATTAACTGGAACTTAGGGAAAGAAAATGAGAAAATAAATTTTTCATTTTGGTTTATTGCTGTGTTGAGAATTGTATTGTAAAAAAGTATTGCCTTTCGTCGTTGATCAATAGGTTGCTTAATATTTTACTTAATACATTTCTAGTTGATATACATATGCTTCCATTTTAGTTTCATATTATCCTACGGGCTAAGTATATTTTTATGTTAGTTTGCTTTTAGGCGGAGGGGAAGGGGGTTTGTATTAAGATCTGGATCGGTTTGAAACGGGGAGGGTTTAATGGAGCGTTGAGAGTCAATGACATGTAAAGATGGAATCGGGAGATGGTGGAAATATCGACTCCTGGCATCTAATGGAAATCACCTTTCGCAGCATCCCTTGGGGTATTTACCTGAATCCCGTCCGACGTCTGATAAACAAACTTATTTAGTTGGACAGGATATCTTCGGTATATTTTTATATTATTTTCGTTTGGAAAAATATAAACAATATATTTTTAAACAACTTTCCTGTTATACTTTCAATATATTAACATAAATAACAACTAAGACAATCATTACAACATTTGGCGGTGACTTACGTTATTAACGGATTTTAAGTTAATTCTATCTAAATCCAACCGCATGCTATATGGCAGGAAAATCAAATTTTACGCAATTTCCTTTATATAAAAACAGCCAATAGTCTTAATACTTTTATCTCTATATTCAAAATCAATTATAAGGAACTTATAAGGAGTCTAACTAGTCAGTATAAATCACTATAATGAAGCTACGTAACGAATCTATATTTTTAACTATCCTCGTATTTTTTGTCTATAGTTAATATTAACAAATATAAAATAATAATTAATAAATAAATAAAACAATGATAAATTTTTACATATGTATACAAAATAAAATAGAAAGTTTCTCTTTACTTCGCCTACCCACTGCCTGTTGGCGTTCTTCTCTACCTAGGATTCAATATTTAGGAGCAATTATTATCTTATGCTCGGTGCAGAATGTGAAGAGGTGACACCGTAATGTTTTGTACCACATTGACATCTCAAGACCCAAGTAGCATGTCACATAACTACGATTGCGTCTGAATTAGTCCGTGAACACCCTGAACAGCCGTTTTGTTTTATGTCATGAGCGAGGATTTATAAATTGTTAACAATCTACATATATTGCTCATGCAAACATTAAATAAATATAAATATAGCTCATGAAATATGAAAAGTTTATATAAACATTAAGCATAATAATATGCAATCCATATTCTTCCGCAACAATCATTAATTTACAATTAATTCCGGATTAAATATCAGCAATTTTTGTAATATATTATGCGATAATAATATATAGTCTCGATAGTATAAATATTAAACTTGGCCGTATTGGTGGCCTCAGCTGCCGGTCAGCTAATAACAATGCACCTTACTCCCAACAATGAAAATAAATAAAACTTTTGAGCTAGACAAGTGCCTTTTTTTTGCTGTATGGTTTTCATTGCATATTTTGCTTTTAAAATAAGTGGGGTTTTTAAAGTTTGTTATATATTTTATGATAAATTTATGTATCAAGCTAATGTACTAAGCTATAGTAAACTTTGGCTTTCCCCAGAATTAAAACAGTTTTGTTAAGAACTTATTCGAAGATTGTTTATATTTTTTGAATATTTTCTAGATAAATAGATATGTTGTCGGAAATTGGTGTTTGTTGGAAATTTAGAGTATTTTAGTATAAACCACTCATTGTTTGGTAAATAAAAATAACTTAAGAATCAGTAAATATTTCACTTTACTTTTATATGAATCCAACATTTATCATTGATATGATATAGATCATTAGTAGTATTTACTTTTATATGATTTAAACGAACATGCCTTTTCCTAATTAGTGCAATTACTACGCCGATGCTGCTTGCCGACTAGCCCTGACTTCCGATAGCAAGGTGCAGCCGCTCGATACTATATCAAGCTCCGGTAGGAGGGGTGGTGGGGCTTTTGTTTTGAAAGCCGTATAGGAGATAAGTGCCGAGTCACTGGAAAAAGTGGGTCCCTGCTTTCCAGTTAAGTGATCCCCGAGGTCCGGTAGACAGCTCTACTAACTCAAGGCGTGCCTCAGCAGGATCCAATCTCCCCCACTTCTAGGGCAAATCTGTTACTCACTCCTAACCCCCTCTCCCATCCTTCTTTCATGTTCCTTTTCTCTCTCTTCCTCCATGACAGTTATATTAATGGTACCATCTCCTCTTGTCATCTTTCTTATTTCCTTTTTGTCATTAACAACAACTTAATCATCCTTTTATTTTATTTTTGCCGTCCGTTATTTGGCCTCATTTCTCATGTTGGCCTTTTTTAACTTTATGGACTTTGTTTCATTTTATTAAGACCTTTGTCTCAAAACAAGGCAGTTAAGACAATTTCTATGTCTTTTAGATTTCCTATATTCCCTCTTAGTGTCATACGATTGATTTATAAGTCAGTGTATCTAGGGTTGTTTTACCGCCTGCAACTTTATTAGGAAGGGATTCGTGTTAATGAGAAAAAAATAATTTATATATCTCGACCTAGTTAAGTGCATCTATCTTACGGATAATTCTCTGGGAGGACATTCGGTAAGGAACTAACTTTCAACATTTTATAAATTGAAATGAAATACTTTTTTTTTAAACCATTGTCCAGAATGTTCATTTCTCCGGTCTATGAAATCTTCTCTCATCAGGTGGTATAAATTGTTTAATTAGTCTGTTGCAACTGATATTTAGCTTTCTCATTTATCATACACAGGAAACATCAAAGCTTTTTTTTAAATTATGCTAAATTATTCGTATGGCTTTTAATTAATATATGTTTATAAAAAGTCAGAATTCGTTTTTATCTTTGCAATGGTTTAATTTTTTGGTATTTTAGATACTTGGTCACTTACCTATGGGAGGAAAAAAATATGAATTTTTTAATGAATAGCTAAATGGGGAAGACACAGATAGTGGGCTAAAGAGCTAAAATTAGATTTTCTTTAGTTACTAAATATTTTCATAATACATTTTAGTTACTTAACGTGTATTAGTTTATTGTTGAAAATTGAAGTATTTTTATTTAAAAAAATCAAATTTAAATGAACTTTGCAAAATATTTATTTATTTATTATAAATTTATGCTTTGTTGATATTAGGTTTTTTTAAAAATTATTATTTACCTAATTAATATTATTACCACCTTTTTAATCAAAGTGGAAAAAAAAAAGTTGTTTATTTATTGGTGAAGTATCTATAGTTCTTAAGGTTACTTTTTGGATTTTCGTTTTGCCATTACCATATAGTTTTTTTGAATTACGTCTAAATTATAAACGAACTTGATGAATTTGTTAGTTGTACTAAAAATTATTTTAATTTTATTATAATTACGTTTGCCACAGAAAGCTTCTCAAGTTTTTGTTTTATTTTTTTATAATCTTGTTTGTTTGATACCATGACTGGTATAGTAAATTAATAATTTCAAATAAATACTTTTATCATATGATATAATTAGTAATTACCCATTCATATTGTATCAGTGAAATTGTTGTTATTTTTTTACATTATTTGAGGAAAATATTGTTTAGCAAATATTGCCTGTCTAGTAAATATTGGAGTAACCGGAAACGATTCCTTTTTATTTTTGGTTGTAGCCATCTGTCGATCACTTTTAGTCTAGGCATAGTTCCTCAAATTTCGTTTTAAACGCTAATGTAAATGCAATAGACTTATATTTTCCTTGTATGTAATTTTATGTTATTAAATCGTACATTGGAGTTGGGTTAGCTGAACTGGAGAACTTGCTGGAGAACTCCTGGACACTATCTCAGCCCATCTCAACAATTTCCTACTTATTCATAAACCCTCTCTCTAGAGTTCCTTTCCGTTTAAGTAAATTATAGTTTTAAAATACATTTCTTTTAATTTTTAAACCTTTTATGACTGTAAGTTATGGTGTAAAAAAGATTTTTCACTCACTTAAATTACTATTGACTTTATTAAAAAACGGCGTTGTTTAGAATCCAACCAATGAGGGTTGACTTTAATTTCTTGGTGGACCTAGTAAATTTCGGCCAACTCACTCAGGTTAGGAAAATATAGGAATATTATTAATTCCAATGATTACTGGGTACAGAAGATACTAGAGAAGAAGACCCTTTTCGTAAATGTAGTCATGGTGTGGAAGGACCTCTCACTCCTTGGTTTACCTCGTTCGCCTTAGCGGTTGTTTTGTTACTTTTTAGATTTTTTTCTATTTGTTTATGTTAGTTTCAGGCATATAAACAATGAATAAAATTTGCTTATAATGAGATAATTAAATACATTAATAACTTTATTTTAAATTGAATTTATTCTAGATTGTTTCAACGTCAATCTAAGAAAATCATTAATTTTTCTGTTTTAATAATTACGTTAATGAGGAAATGAGTTTAATAATATAGGTACTAGATATTTTTAGGTTAATTATTTTTTTTACACTGTGATTTTACAAACGAAAATTGCTTTTCACTACTTCTGTATTCAATATACTGGAAAAGCAATCATAGAAAATAGTGCTGTAGTACTGAATAATAGATTTTCAATGTAATCTGTATAACAGTAGTT
The DNA here is from genome assembly GCA_003667255.2 of Euschistus heros. Taxonomy (NCBI): domain Eukaryota; kingdom Metazoa; phylum Arthropoda; class Insecta; order Hemiptera; family Pentatomidae; genus Euschistus; species Euschistus heros. Next base: position 1,428,329 of record RCWM02000066.1, on the reverse strand, counting down.
ATCAGCGATTACAGTGGATAGTTAGTTTTAACACGATAGAGCGTTGCTTTTCTTACCGGAATATTTTTTTTTTCCTTTGTTAGTAGACGATATTTTATGGATTTTGAAAAAGTCCTCGATCTGCAAGCGAGGTTATATTCGTCACTCCGTTAATAAGAAATGCAACTATCTGTAACTTACAAAGATGTACTTCGAATTACGGATTTAATATCTGAAGTATCATTTTCATAGGAATATGAGATCTATTTATCAGATTTTTATTTTGGAAAGTACTTGAATAGTTTTTTTTTAATCTTGAGATAACTAAGCTTTTTACTTCTTATATTTTAGGTATTTAATTCTAATAAATTCTTAATGATGTTCCGTCCCTCCGTTACAAAAGTTTGTTTCACCCCACGCTTTTTTACTATAAATTGAATTATATTATTTAGAATTTAAGTTTTACTCTAATAGTATTCCATATTAATAATTCATAATAAATTATCTGGCTTTCTATTCCCATAATAAAAAACTTTTATGAAGTTGAAATTATTATCTTCTCTTTCGTTCGGTTTGCTATCAAAGCGTGTTTTTTTAACTATAATTTATTTTTAGCTTCAGTTGGATTTATTAAACATATGACATTCATTTCATCTTAAAAGCACTAAGTTGTGATGTGATTTACATTAAAATGGTAGATACCTTTGATTTGAATCATATGTGCACATGATTTTCCATATGTCGCACTACGTTAATTACAAAATGGGATTTGATGGTTTCATGTTCTTAGATCAATTCGTTCGCAGTAGAAATGATAAACTGAATTATAGCATATTAGAAGATTTCGTTCATATACCTTCTGTTATGAGTATCGGGATCAAATCATCTAGAAAATTGTTCTCTGTTACTCAAAGATTATAGATGTAAAGTTATTTTGCTTATTTTTCGTGTCTCGGATCATTATCAAAAGCAGTTCTGATGTTAGTTTTGTTTAATTGGAAGACTGTCGCGAATTTCATAAGGAGGCCTGGTAATGGAGCATATTTTTAAATAAGGAAGTAGTTAAGAATTTATCTTTCTATCTAGATGACCAAAACTCCAGTTAAAAAGAGGTCCTTTTCGGGTGAAAAGTAGTCGATCTTTAGCGGTTCCTGAAGTGCCAACTTGTTGACTGCGAATAGTGGAGATCAATCCTTACCCCTTTCCAGGGCAAGCATACATGATAAAAAAATAAATAAATTAAGCTGTTTTTTTTTCTTTTTTATCTAATACATCTTTAAAAAAAATTAATAACAATTTTGTTATTAACAACAAAAATTTGTTGTTTTTATGCCTCATTTAATGTTTTCGAATTATGTGGCCCCTCCAAACAATCTATCAAGTTATGGTGTACTGTATTACAATGAGCCCCGAAAAGGGTTAAGTCGACTATAGAGCTCTTTTTATTGAGTGTGCTATTCAGATCAAAGAATGTGATAATTTTGATTTTTTTTTTTTAATAGTTCAAATGCCTTATGCTGTCTTGCATCTTAAAACTTCAGGACATCAAAAAACTAAGGAAAAGTTATCATCTTACTTCTTCTGTTGGTGTTTTATCGCTATATCATAATAACGTCCCCTCTCCTTTTACAATAACTTTCGAAACTATTCGATACGCCTGCCCATCGCGAAAACTAAAAAAAATTATTAGATCAGTAAATGGAATACGATTTTTATGGAATAGGTCTCTCATTTCATTAATTGTCTGGATATAAAAAAACAGAAGCTGTTTAAATAAGCAGGAAACATGAAAACAAAATTGATTTCATTTGAAATAAAAATATTTTTGGTATCACTGTTCTGTACTTTGATTAGAAGTAGTTTTTTTAAAAATTAATTTACAGTCATTAATGGGTTTATTATAAAATCCTTTTAAGTATTCATATTTTAATGGTTTTAAAAAGTGATTCTATAGTTGAGTTAATAAAGTTAGGAAAGGAAAAGTTGTCCCGTTGGTGGATTTTTCGTCCCGTTCCGCTAACGGGGTCAGACGAGGGAAAAATACGAATTGTTTATACCTGAGGAAGCGGCATTAGTTTTGATATATGAGAGGCAGTAACAAGGGTGGACGCTGACGATCTATCATATTTGTTTGCCCGGCAGGGATTACCGCCAGCTGTCTGTTTACTCCTTCCATGGCTGCCTCCGCCCTTAATTCTCTTTTAATATCCCGACCAAGCTAAGGGTCGGCCTTTTTGATTCTTCTTGAATTTGAAGAGAACTTCCTTGGAACTTAAGATTTCTTCGGTATTATAAAGTGGTTAGCCATATTCCTTACTGTGTAATTAATGTAATATCATCTTTAAAAACTTCTTATGTAGTTTTCCTCTTGCAATCTTGAATTGCAAACTGTTCTTATTCATAAGATCGTTCATCATAATCTTTAAACAGTTTGAACGGTTCTGTGAAATATTCCGATATTTCCTCTTTGTATTCTCCTTGTCTTCTCTTTTATTTCACTCCAATTTCAGTACAATTGCCTTCTGTAGTGCTTGAAATCAAATTAAATTGACTGATGTATTTCTATTTTTTGGAATTTCCATAATCATACATATCCATTACAAGTATGTAGAATTTGTTTGGCCATATTGGCTGTCATATCCATTACAAGTATGTAGAATTTGTTTAGCCATATTGGCTGTATCGGCATTACATCCTTATCTGTTCCAAACCTCTTAAAAAACAACTAACTTCGCAATATCATTGAGTTCTTTGCTCTTCTGCAAATCAATCCTTGAAAATGATAACCAAGTTATTAATAACCGATACGTTAACTTTGTCTAATAGAACTGCTCTCTTAGATTGTTTTTATCTGTTCCTTTCATTTTCGATTTTTAACTTATTTATATTATTATAATTTCTTTCCTAACGTAATTCCACTTCAAATATATTTTCTTCGCTACCTCAAATCCCTGATTACCTTACTTGCTTCAGACTCCGCCACAATTGCGATTTATAGATATTTTGTCAAATGAACTATATCACTTGAGGTACGCATAAAGATACAGTACATACCTTAATACAAGTAGGATTAATGTATTATTTTCCACTTTTTTTTCTTCTGTTTTTTTAAAAATTATTATTATTAGTTTCGAATGCTAAACATTCTTCATAAGTTCTAAAAATATACCTAAAATTCAAAACATCAGCATTTTGCTACTGAGATTTTAATTTTTTTTTATTATGTAAAACAAGAAATCAAACATGTTGACACTCTTCTGAAGAGGCGAAATGGAAAGCCGTCTAAAAAATATTATGACCTGGAGTGGACTTAGTGTAAAGAAACGAAAGTTAATTCAATCTTAATTGATCCTAAACTTTATGAAACTGCATCATATATGGTAATTTATGTTCTAAGATAAAAATTTTTTAATGCAGTTCTTTCCTTGCTGCATATTTTTTATAGTTAACTAAGTTATTTATTTATTAATTTTTTTTCTTCAATTTTTTGCACTTTTAAAATTATTAATATTTAGTCATATAAACAACATTATATATATTTTCTGTTATATATATATTATATTATTATATATTATTATATATATATTATATATATTTCCTATTGTCCTATTTTTCTTCCTTATTTATCTGATCACTCATATAAGAATCTTTCGGAACCCATTTTACAATAGCTTTGCTTTAATATTAATTTTTTATTCAGATGTAGATCTATCTTTCTGGTTCCTACATTTTTAAAAGCTGTATGAGGGAAAGATCAAAAAAAAAAAAGTTTGTTATCAATTTTTTGAAATTTACAAGTGTAATAAACTCTTAAAATTTATTTTTAACATTTTTAAATTCACGTTATCGCGCTAATGGCTTAATTAATTGTTGCGATAATATAAATCATACGTGTTTCAATAATTAACAGTCTAGTGACATGACGGAACACGAGGAAATGATGGTCGGGTGTTGCTCAAATGTTGATTGAAACACACATTCAATTATATTCCTGTATTATTTGTCGTCATTTCGAACAACGTTGTGAGCCATATTGAGAAATACAAACAATGATATGGATATTTGTTTAAACTGAAATAATTATTTCATAAGATGGAATGAATATAGATAAAATTAATGAAACATAAATCAGTAACATAGTTTATAATAATAATTTTGTGGCCTACACATTAAATTTAACAGTAATAATACTGATAATTAATGTTTCATTGATTTTTTTTTATATTGTTCCTTTTTTCTTTATTATAATTGTTTGTATTTCGTTATTTGATTTTATTGCGATTTACTAATTAAAATTTAATTATAACATTAAAAGAAAAATATTTGAAGAAGATCGATTTGCAATTATACGGTGCGACCATTTCACGATGTACATGTCATTGAATTTCACGAGTCGATTAAAACCAGCGGGGATGGTTATGTACGATATGATAACGTTACCATGACCTTATACAAAGGTCTGTTGAAATTGCTATTTAAAATGTTTAAATGAGTTAGAATTAAAAACCGTGAACAACTAACTTTATAATTCTGGAGTCGTTTACTTTCTGTCGTGACAATAAGAGAGAAAACGTGCACGGCTGATTATTCATTTTGAGTTGAAGATGCAGGGAAGTGAGGAAAATAATTGTACTAATTATAACTAGATTGTTAACGCTAGGAGATTAATTAATAAATGTTTGTAAGTTTATCTTGGACAAATTGTCCTTGCTTTGTATATTACTTTTTTCTGTTCTTGTTATTTGCTCATAACCTCATTATTTATAATAACATTAAACCTAAGTTGATATTCGTTTTAATAAAATTTATTTATTTTTTTTTTTAATAATATAATAATCAGCCAGACATCAGGCGGTTGGTTTCGGTGAAGTTCAGTTATGAACTCCTTGACGCAGATAATATTTGTTATATCATTACTATATAATTTCAAATATACAAATTTATACTTATATTTACATTTAAATTAAATTAAAACTTACAAGAGATAATTGTGTGTGATTTCCATTTCAGTTGTGCTATGTGAGGTGTACTGCGTTAAAGCAGTCTAAAAGGTTTACCTTTATAAGAAATTCAATGTGAACATAGTTTTTATAGGAAGTTCAATGAAAAAAAAAATAAACTACAATTTTCAAATTTTTTTATTAGTCATGAGAAAATATGTGAGTAGAATATAATCCTTTCTTACTTAATCTTTGGTGAAATAACTGTAATGAATCTATGTTTCTTCTGGTTTGTATTTTCACAATTTTTCATTATTCATTAAAAGGTTAATTTTTTTTTAACATTGCCCCTTCTGAGGTCAGATTCTTGCTTCTTAAAACTAACTTTTCGAAAACTTCCTGACTATAATCTTTTCGCGCTTCAAAATTGGAGATAACTCCTACCTAAAGCAATAATATTCCTTACATATCTACAATTCCTTATATATCTACAATTGGATCCTACGCATAACCCACTTCTATTCCTATCCAGTGGAAACAATCTCTAATAATTACTGTATTGGTACTACGTTACTTACCTAACAACACAACATTCCGATTAGCTTCTTAAACTCTAAAATATAAAAGAAATCCTCCTAAAATGTATTGTCTCCAAAGTTAAGCTCATACTCATCAGTTTAGTTTTCGCCCAATGTGTCCAACATGTTGACCTTATCTGTCTTGAATAAAAGAAATATTGTTTTTCTTCATTCCTCGGCATAACACAAGCTTTGACACAACATGCTACAACCATAAACAGTATACCTCATACTGAATTTTTGAAAAGTGTTCCAATTCAAGCAAGGATTCCCATTGTCCACTGTCTTGGACTTTGTCCTTACTGTTTTTTATCATTTATCTATTGCATTGTATCACACGTTTCGTTGATTCTAATTGATTTGCCTTCATTTCATAATTACTTTTTTTGTAAAGTACAGGGTGGCCAAAAAAGAGAATAGGATATTTGTTCACATTGTGACACATAGCTCTCGATATTGCTGCCATTTCTGACCTGATGTTTTGCTTCAATTGCGTCAGGTTCGTCGGATTATTCTCGCAGACCTTACTTTTAAGGTACCTCCATGCAAAATAGTCAAGTGGACTAAGGTCGGGGCTTCTGGGAGGCCAGTTGATGTTACCCCTACGCGAAACGACCTTATTAGGAAAAAATTCGTTAACTGTTTCCATTTCTTGATTTCATGTATGGCAAGTTACCTCATCTTGTTGAAACCACGTTCCAACATCAACTCAAGCAATGGAATCTGTTAACGAATTATTCCCTAATAAGGTCATTTCGTTTAGGGTAACATCAACTGGCCTCCCAGAAGCCCCGACCTTAGTCCACTTGACTATTTTGCATGGGGATACCTTAAAAGTAAGGTCTATGAGAATGTCGTATTATTTGGAATATTCGGATTATAATCTGACGCAAACATCAGGCCAGAAATGGCAGCAATATTGAGTGCCTATTGAGTCAACATGTGATCGCCAATCTTCGTTCCCGATTAAAAGAGTGCCAGTAACATAACGGTCGCCATTTATATAAAATAATCTTTTCCAATTAATTTTCCACTTTAAATTGTAATAATTAGCAATAAACTTTTTTTTCCCTTTTTTATTTTAACTAAGTTTTGTTTTATCGAAGTAACCAATACCCTATACTCTGTTTGGGCACCCTATATAATTGTCTACTGTATAATACAATTCTGGGTTCTAACAAGAATAATGGAAAGAAGGTATTTCACATGGGAAAGGAAAGTTCTAACTACTCCGAGGGAGAGTGGAGAATTAGAACTAACGACAAGTTAAGAACATAGTATGGCTAGCCATATATTGTGAATGATATAAAAAAGGGAATGTTGAGGTGGCTTAGCCATTTGGAACGGATGGGAAGTGACCGCCTTCTAAGGAAATTACTTTAAATCCGGGAGGAGCTAGAAGACGAGAATGAGATGGTTAGATGACATGGAGGAGGACCTAAAGCAATTGGAAGTCAGAAGATGGAGGAATGTTGCTACCGATAGACCAGCTTGGCAAGGCATTTCTCCTTGCAAGACAGTAGCACCAAACATAATGATAATAATAATAAATAGCACAATTACTTATTACATTGAAATCTAGGCAAAAGCTTTACTAAATGAAAACTTTCCTTTTTTTAAAAACTGTTTATTGATATTTAAAACTATGTACTTTAACAAGTAAATTTGAGGAAAATGATTACAATTACATGCCAATTATGTGTGAACAACTGCTCACTAGTAGCACTTCATTGGTTCTACATTAGAAGGTCTCATGGCCATCTTCTTTTCGGACGCCTCGGAGGGTTATCGGAAATTGAGTGTGAGGCAAGTTGATATACTAAACATTTGGGTATGAAGTTTACTAGAAAGGGTATAAATATCTGGTTTGATGTTGATGGACCAAATCAGCAACATATGGAACATTAAGATCTTTATGGATAAGTTTGGTTGTGATATAATAAATGCTACTTATTTTAGGATTTTATGAAGAATTTTGGGTTATTAGGTTTGGATACGAGAAGAATCGGAAGGTTTAGTGGAGCCCCAAAGCTCAACTTCGTGTATCCAAATGGGTCTAATTACTGTCATGTATGTCTTTTATAATTTATTGGGAGCTATGAACGCTTGTCTTGTAATCGTTGGAGTTGTCGGAAACGGCGAGTAGTTTCTGTTTTTTTTAATCTGCTATGTTTTATTATTTTTTTAAAGTGATATATTGAAATTTCATTATTAATTATCTGATTATTTGATACATGTTCACACCTTTTTCCTCTCTCTCTCTCTCTCTCTCTCTCTCTCTCTCTCTCTCTCTCTCTCTCTCTCTCTCTCTCTCTCTCTCTCTCTCTCTCTCTCTCTCTCTCTCTCTCTCTCTCTCTCTCTCTCTCTCTCTCTCTCTCTCTCTCTCTCTCTCTCTCTCTCTCTCTCTCTCTCTCTCTCTTTCCCTCTCTCTCTCACTCCCTCTCTATCTACATACGCGCACATATTACACATTATATTATATCGTTTATTGATTGCTAATTGTTGTTTAGGGATTAACGAACTAATTTATATTAATGAAATGTATTATGTTCGATGGTTGTGATAATTATCAGCGAAGAAACGATTATAATTTCCTTAATCAAGATCTCTAGCCAACTCCTGCTAATTTGACATCCAAGCCAATGATTGGGTTCTGAGGCTGCCAGTTGCCCCAGTCCCTCTCCAGTTCCCGGTTCAATTTTCCTGTCAGCGGGAGGGAAGAAATTCAATATTCACTTCTTCCTCTCACCAATTCCTTGGCTGACTTACATTGTAGTTAGGAGTCCTGTCGTAGTAGATGGATCCTGTTCGCAATGTGGTCCAGGATACCTGCTGTGAAATCTATGTAATTATTCCTTTTGAAAATTGACCTAAACTTCATTCTCCAACTCAGAATATAGAAAGCTAAATTACACAATTTGAATTTCTTCCTATATGCTTAAGAGAGATTTAAAAAGAGATGTTTTGATGTGTAATTAAATATGAGAATTTCATATTTTTATGAAAAGCAAAATAATTTTTTTGTGTTATGATATGATCATTTATTAATAATGAATATACTTTTTGTGGATTAGATTTTTAGGATGTTTTAATGTTATAAATTTTTTGAACCTTAGATACTTAACAAAGGATTTATTATTATTAGTAGTTCCTTAAGATATAAGGGTTAAGAAATGAGCTCATAAAATAAAATGAAATAAATTAACATATAAGAGTATCGAGGAATTAATTTTATTAGTAATAAATGAAAAGTGTTCGATTTCATTGATATCATAGAAAATGCAGAAAGTTATTTATCTGTTCCTTATTTACCAACTATTTATTTTTTGTATTTAAGTTAAGAACACTTCATCTGAATTTTCCTTTAACAAGAGCTAATTCCTAACTACCCGTGTATGATTTTTCTTCTATATTTGAACTTTGAAGGTTTGTAGAAATTATAATTTTTGCCACCATTTATACAATTTCATTAGCTTAATAATCCTCTCTTGTTGTTTTGTTGTATTTTTGTCATCCAATATTGATTTTTTTTTTTCTTCATTGATGATGGCAACATCAATATTCTATACTTTTTCTTTTAGACCTGTTTTGAGGCAGAGTATGCTCTGTAATAATGATAATAATTAATGTTAAAAGTGTATTTGTAAATCGATTATTATCTGATAAATATTTCCAATATATTATCGAGACAGTTTTCGATAAAATGAAGTAATCTACCCAATCAATCAAAAATGACTTAAGGATCACTCTTGAGGAAATATATGCAATAAACCATATTTAAACTTTTTATTGATAGGGCAAAATATGATCTTCATATTCTCAAAACATCTATTACGTTGTTTCATAATAACAAAAAATAGCAAAATTTTATGAGCTCTTATTCGATTACATGACAGGTATGTGCCGCTCTGGGCTGATTCACTTTCATCTCTCATGCTATTTCATTTTTCGTATGCTCCTTCTTAGCTAATTTATCGACTGTCTCATTTATGTAGACTGGTGCGAATAAATCATTTTGATGACATAAAAAGAAAATATCTTTTGTCTTTATATGGTTGGGATCTGTTGTTTTTTATTTAATAACGCTATTACTTTTAACGTTTGATATGAATTTGATGTTCTTATAAATGGCATATTATACCTAGCATGTTTTTATTTTTGCATTTCACCTCAATCATACATACTTGTACAGCATTTTATGCTTTTTTACTTTTCCTTAGGCCGGACATTCTGTAAGAATGATTTAATAAGGAAATAAGTCTGTAATTAAGCTAGACATTTTAGTAATTATGGGAAAGCTATCTCAATAATTTTAAAGAATTTTGATCGATACCTGTGCCGTTATTTAGCTATATTGACTAAATAGTTAATTAGTTGTAGAAACTAATAACCTTTTAATTTTTGAAGCTAGATAGAATATGTCTGGGCTTTAGAGGGATCCCTGGTCAGAGGTGGACCATGTAAGAAACTGGCACTCGATCTCTCTTGATCAAACGAAATGAAAGTAATTAATTTTAGTCATAATTATATGTACTGAGAATTTCTGTTTTCCTTTTTCCTCCTTTTATTAATTTCTTGAATTAAATTTTTTTTGATACCGCATAATTCTAACGTCGAAGAAAAAGCGATATAGCCGGTCGGGAGTGTTATCTTCTACATATCAAAACTAGGCCGCAAATGAATAGTGCCACTAGATGTATGTTTTGAAACCCTAGAATATGATCCCAATTGTCCAAATTCGTCATCTTGTGACTTATATTTAGGGAGGGACCCCTTAAAGAGGAAAGCAGTTGGAAACCAGACTTTCAATGACAACGTAGCGGTGAAAGCGTCTGTGCTCCAATGGCTAAATGAACGTCAGAAGCGTTTTTACGATAATGGAATATAGAAGCTCCATGGATTTTTTGGTCTGCTGGAGTATATAGAGAAATATATTTTTAGTTGTAGAATTTTCTATCTGTAATCATTTTTTTTTAAATTGAAATACATGTACAATCTGCCTCAATTAAGGGCAATAGGTAACAGTGCTAAAGATGTATTCAATCATACAATATATACAAGTACTCATACACACAAAGTTAATGATAATAAAAGATAAAAATAAAAATAGGTAATAATTATAAAAATAAAACTAATAATTCAATCACCAAGAATAAAATGAAATAATAATAATCAAGTAATAAAAATATAATAAAAAATAAATAATTAAAAAGAATAAGATACATTCTTACTATATGTACAAAATAGACACACTCAGCCTGGGGGACCCCGAATCGAGCCTATTCCCCTACTTATTGGGAGTCAAGGCCAGACCCGTAGAGATCCCAGCGCTGCTCTCTCAGCTGCATCATTGGTAATATCCAGTGGAGGCTGAGTGGGAGCGCTATAGCCACATATGCTCTGGGCCTGAGTGAGTTGAGAAGCTGGTCAGTATCAGGACTCCAGCATAACATTATATTACAAAACGTCTCGGGGCCATTGCCGTTTCAACCTTCTGGGAGGGTTACAGGGATGGTTAGGACTGGATAGGGATTGGGATGATTGGATAGATTTTGATGAAATTTCGACAATTTTGAAGGAATGAGATGAAGGACAAAAGGTATTTTTAGGTCATCGTGTAGGGTTTTATCGATAGTTCTGTCCTATAATTCAAAAACTACACATGTGAAAATTGGGAAGTTATTAAGTAATCAATCACTTCTACAGTTATTCAACTGGGATTGGTTTGTTTCTAGTTTTTTGTGTCAAAGTGATATTCATAGTCTTCCTTAAAGTGTAAATTAAGGGAACACAAGAAGTTAAGAGTTAACCAAAAATGATTTTCATAAAGGATTAAGTGTTTTACCAGTAATCTAAACTTCAATCTTCTTACGTTTTAGCTTATTTACTCTTAAATTTTGCTAATGTGCAAAATTTGAAAAGTGTTGTGGCGACAAAACTCAAGAGTACATGTTAATTTGTAATAAATTGGGTTAATTCAAATGGATTATTAGGTGTTTTATATATTTGTGATTTGTTGTATCAATTTAAGTGATTTAAAAAAAATTTTCAGTTCTAGGACGATATTTTAGTATCCCTTATATATTTTTTGAATGGATTCTTTGGTCATCCATAATATTTATATGCAATCCTAAACTTGGATTGTGAGACAGATTTTGGAGTCTTCCTATAATTAATTAATCAATAAAAATCATATTTCTTTAAGATCACAAATAAGAACATGTAATTGGTGGAGTTGCGGTGGTATTTAAGTATATCATCTAAGGTTTCATAACTTTTTTTGGAATATTTTCACTTCCCTAAATGTAATTTAATTTTATAGCAGAAATTATATAGACATATTTTTTTATTTTCAATCCTAACTTTCACCACATGGATTCTGTCTTATGATATAATCAATTTACTTATAACATGGTGATATGGTACAGTGTGAAAATAATCATAGATTAACAGGTGTATGTTGGTTAATAACTATTGGTGTAATTTTTATAGATTAATGTATTTTTTTTTTAAATTTAGAAGCCTGATGATGGAGTATTTTCTGCGAAACATGTGTGGTGATATCTTTTCCTTTAGTTTCTTGTTACTACCTCTTTGTAATTATTATTACCACATGATTATATTTATTAATAAAATATATAGTGTGCCTCGTTGCTTAACCTGGTCATACTAATTGAATACGTTCGTGTATAATTCAATCTTGTTGGTTTTATTTAATCTTATTTAAGATAACTACACTGGTGACCCCGAGAAGAACAGTTAAAGCCTTCTGTTGGTAAGAACTTTTTTTCTATTATTTTAATATGAGCACACCGACAGCTGAAGAATTTCTGTCCCTTCAGAGGCAATTGGCGGCACTCGAGTTAAAGCTAAAACGCGGCCCCAGCACCCAAATATTAATCACGTCAGCGTAAAATTACCCCCTTTTTGGGCCCCGGACCCAACTTTATGGTTCAATCAGCTTGAGGCCCAGTTCGAACTCGCCCATGTGACAGCAGACAAAACTAAATATAACCATCTATTATCAGCACTGGACGGCAACCATGCTGACCGTTATTGCCGATGTTATTAAGCGAGCCCCCCCCCCCGTCTTATAACGAACTTAAAAAAGCTATAGTCTCCCGTTGCAGCGATTCTGAAGAACAACGCTTGCGAAAACTATTATCCGGCCTCGAGTTAGGAGATTTAAAACCTTCTATACTACTAAGGAATATGAAATCCTTAGCCTCTCCCAATACCGGCGAGGATATTATAAAGCAGCTATGGATCCAGAGGCTACCCGTAACTACACAATCCATACTACAAGTTATGCATACCGCTACTCTTGATGAATTAGCTACAGCCGCAGATAAAATTTTAGATGTATCTCAACCTCAGCCATCCGTATCCAATGTAGAACTACAAAGTCAAAACCACCCTATTTACACAGAAATCGCGGCATTAACACAAGAAATTCGAAATCTCACTAGATACCACCGCTCTCGCTCCTCTTCTAGATCACGCCGGCGTTCTCCCATCTTACGTCAGAGACCGTTGGAAGACGGCTTTTGTTGGTACCATTCCTCTTTCGGAGACAGGGCACGGAAATGTGTAGCTCCCTGCAAGTACATTTCAAAAAAATAAATAGCCAGGGTTCAGCGGCGACCTGTTCCTGCCACGGCCCCAATTGTCGCCTTTTCTTAACTGATACGACGACAAAACTTCGTTTTCTCATTGATACAGGAGCGGACGTCTCTCTCTTGCCTCCGAGATCTTCGGATCGCTTGAACCCTGTTCAACAACACCTTTATGCAGCTAACGACTCCCGTATCAATGTCTACGGCAAACGAAAGTTGACGCTCACATTCGGCCCCGAAAAGCATTTCACCTACACTTTCCTTTTAGCCGATGTCCAGCAGCCGATTATCGGGTCGGACTTTTTAATTCATTTTAATCTTGTAGTTGACTTGCCCGGCCGACGACTTATAGACGGACTCAACATGACATGTGTTTCCACCATCCAGCACAGCTCACCACATAACCCAAGTACTCCTATCAGCAAATTCAACCCGACGTCACCTATAAGCTGCCTTCTTCACGAATTTGGTCAAATATCCGGTCATTTCCCGCCTCAGCTATCCCGTCCATTTTCCACGCAACACCACATAAAAACTATAGGACCTCCAATATATTCCAAACCCAGACGGATAGGACCAGATAAAAATAACAGCAGCTAAGACAGTATTTGACAATATGCTCGACTTGGGGCTATGTCGACCTTCAGATAGTCCATGGGCCAGCCCACTACATTTAGTAAGGAAGAAAGATGGCACTTGGAGACCTTGTGGGGACTACAGACAATTAAATGACATAACTATACCTGATAGGTATCCCCTACCTAATATTCAAGATTGTACTAATTTTTTAGAAAACAAAACCATCTTTTCAACCCTGGACCTGGCCCACGCTTACCAACAAATTCCAGTTGCACCAGAAGACGTTTGCAAAACTGCCATTACAACACCATTCGGCTCATTTGAATTTCCCTACATGCCATACGGATTACGTAACGCTGCACAAACCTTTCAAAGATTTATTAACGAAGTCCTCCGCGGGCTAAACTGCCAATTTACATATTTGGACGACGTCCTAGTCGCCTCGTCATCTATGGAAGAACATATAAACGATCTCCGTAGCATATTCCAGCGACTTACCGAACACAGTTTAAAGTTGAACATTTCCAAGTGTGTTTTCGCCGCTCAGGAGGAAGTACACTTTTTAGGTCATAGAATAACAAAAGACGGTTTGCGGGCCTCGTTTAGACAAAATTAAGGCTATATCCGATTTTCCTAAGCCGAGGACAGCAAAACAACTCCGTACCTTCCTAGGAATGGTGAACTTTTATCGTCGGTTTTTGCCTCAGGCAGCGCAAACACAGGCTCCTCTACACCTACCTCATGACATAACCGACAATCAGTCTATAGAATGGACTCAATCGATGACAGACGCCTTTGAACGCACGAAAAAGCGACCTTTGTAGAGCAACTCTTCTCGCACACCCTAGACAAGGTACACCGCTCACGGTCACAACAGACGCTTCGGATACAGCTATTGGCGGAGTAGTCCACCAGATCCACCATTCGACGTTGGAACCATTGGGTTTCTTCTCAAAGAAGCTTACACCCACGCAGCAGAGGTACTCTACTTATGACAGAGAGTTACTGGCCTTGTATGAAACCATAAAACATTTCAGATATCTATTGGAAGGCCGCCCCTTTACCTGTTATATACCGACCACCGCCCGCTAACTTACGCGTTTCAACAAAAGACTGAGAAGGCTGCTGCTCCAAGACAATCCAGACAACTCTCGTATATTTCTTCTCAGTTCACCACGTCGGTCAAATTATCAAAGGCGTAGAGAATATAGTAGCCGACTGCTTGTCACGGATTGAAGCACTAGCGAGCAATAGTTTACTGAACGAAACTGACATCGCAAGGCTCAACGGAAGACCAGGAACTACCAAGGCTCCACGACTCATCGACCAACTTAGTCCTAGCCCACCAACACTGCAGGCAACTTTTCACTCTACTGCGATACGTCCCTTGGATACTTACGACCTTATATTCCCCAAAATCCTTAAGATCGGCAGTTTGCGCTAAATTTCACAATCTTTCACACCTCTGGCCGTAGAGCTACTCTTGATCAACTCCGAAAAAGATTCGTCGGTGGCCACATATGTCTAAATTTGTCACGGACTTTGTAAAGAACTGTGGCTACATGTCAACAAACAAAGATACAGCGGCACGAGAAATCCCCTCTTCAGCACTTCACACAGCCAGATGAACGCTTTGCCTTTATTCACATCGACATCGTTGGCCCCCTACCGTGTAGTAATATAATAAGGTGCATTGAAAATTGTTCGGAGGACTTTGGAATGGAAAGTTTGAATGCGTTTGATATTGGATTGTTTTACTGTCCCCCGCAGTTCTATGTGTGTAGGTCCATATTGAGTTGTAGAATTAAGTTAGTATTTAAGTTCTTTATTTTGGCTTTCTTTTATAATTGATACTCTTTCCGTAATATCATATTTGTTGCATACCAGTACCAATGTTATACATGATAATTGTACGGTACTCGTTGGGGATAGCACTACTTCCGGTTTTTTTCGAGTGGTGAAGCAACCTAAACTGTATCTATTTCATAACTTATGATAGTGACCACCTCGAAGCCTAACGGATTCTAGGCCTCACCCAATTCTAAAATAACTTTTAGTTGGGGACAGTGACCGAACTCTAAAGTTCATAGAGCACTCAGTACATTATATTGTGGTTCACACCTGGTTTATATTTATTTTATAATGGTCTTGCGATTTGTATTTCGTTAAAATAAAAAATCGTAATAGATGCTATTTTTATGTCCTCCCTATGAAATACGTTTACATTTCCTGTGTCTGTGATACCAACAAAGTAGAGAAAATAAATTTTTATAGTTTACTGGTATATTTATGACTTTATTATGTACTGACACACAAAAAATTCGACCAAAAAAAAAAAAAAATTCGACCCATTTTTTTCATTTTCTCTGCTAAAAGTTTTATTATTTTTTGGAGCTTACATTTTAGAATATATTTAACCGGGGGAAATGAAACGTATTGTGATTAATTAGATAAAAGCAAGCTGTAATTAAAAAAAAATGCCGGGATATTTTAAATTTAAGAAATTTTATTAGTTAACAATTTCTTAAATTTAAAATATTCCGCCCTTGCATTCATTATATCTTGCATTAGATTGGGTATAGTTCTAATTTGTTTTTGAATAGGTTCTTGAGGTGGATGTCTCACCTTAGAAGAAACTGTATGAAATCACATTAATTTAAAATTTCATAATTTTTTTTTTTAAACACTTCCTGCTTTTATTTAATTATTTTTTTATTAATCCCGATTTGTTTCATGTACCGTTGTTGAAAATAATGGGGACGTAAACTCCTAAAAAACAGTGGAGTCTTTATCCGAGGAAATAGAAAAAAAAACATTGGCTGGAATTTTTTGGCCTGTCCGAAAAATGGAAGTATAATATATATATTGAAATGCTCAACTTAAAAATAGTGGAGTATTTTTATTTCGTCCCTTTTAAAAATAAGGCACGGCACGCATATATGCAGAGGCTATACTCAATGTTGTTGGGTGCATTAGGGTTTTTTATACACACAACCCATCAACCCAGACATGTATAGAATATTGGTTCTAGGGGTTGTGAGAAGTGGTGCTGCCATCCCTATTAGATCTTGTTAGTTGTTAAGGGATGCTGAAGGAGGAATGAAAGAATAAAACGCTATAGGTGGATGCGAGTGGAATTATTGGCGGGTCCGATTGTGTCAGTCGGGGCACGTCCTCGATACGAAGGGACATATCGATCCCGTCAGTCTTCTTACCTTTTACTTGCCGCCGCCATCCCAACTGCTTCCTATACATATATTGCCTCCAAGTTAACCAGCCATCGGTGTCTTGTCACTCTCTAACGGCCTTTCTTATACCTTATCACATGGCTCAGCATTCTAATGCTCTGTCAATTTTCTCCGTCCTCTGCAAGGTGTCGTCTCAATTTAAGATTTAATCAATAAAGATGGCAAATATGACCATAAAATATACTTTTTCAAAATGCAATAATAATGATAATAAGAACTTTATTTATTCGGCTATAAATCCCCATCCACTAATAATAAAGTTAATAATAGTTTAAAATTACCTTACGAAAAAAATAATTAAAAAACAATTTACAAACTAAGAGCTTTAATTAAATAAAAGAAAAATGCTTTATAAAATGTACTTATAACTACAGATAGGTATCGATATACGCTATATAAAAAAAAAAAATATTATTTTTCTTTCATATGTATAATTTTCCAAATTTTATTATATTGCGATTAAAAATTTATCTATATTATTAAAATACAACATACAAATATATATGTTTCATAAGGTTCAGGCAATAATAGTTATTTATTTGACAAGAGTGTAAAGAAGTACTTCTACTCACTCGATGCAAGGTTTACACGCACGAGCGAGCGAAGGGAAGCGAGTGCTGTAAATTGCCGAGTGAGTAAAATTCTTTATACTCGAGTTAAATATTACATTTTTTCTGCAACCGTTTAAAAAAAAAAACTAATATGTAATTTTTTTTAATAAATATTATTCAGGTAGCAATACAAGTACTCATATTATTATTTATTATAAATGTTTATTGTAATATTACATTTAGTGGCGTTAGAAATAAATGGTTGATTTGAATTATTTCAAAACTTGAATCACTATCCACCTTAATTTAATTTAA
The DNA here is from genome assembly GCA_003667255.2 of Euschistus heros. Lineage (NCBI taxonomy): Eukaryota > Metazoa > Arthropoda > Insecta > Hemiptera > Pentatomidae > Euschistus > Euschistus heros. Next base: position 1,410,523 of record RCWM02000066.1, on the reverse strand, counting down.
ATTCAACTAAATATCAATTTAATTTAAATATGTACAATCCAATAAGGAGTAAAAGTAATAAACTTTAGAATGGTTGCAATTAGCAGTTTTTCTCTTATTTTAATTTTTTTTCTAAATTTGTTCAGCAATTTTTTAAAAATGTTTTTAAATTGTGCATTTTATGTAAAATACTGTGCCTTTAGATAAAATAATAATTATATAACTTAAAATAAATAATAATGAACTTTGTATTAAGGTGGCACTGCAATTTTACTTTACACTCTAGAGAATTAAAGTTAAGTTTATGGGATTTTTAACTCACTAGAGAATAAAATGGAACGTTAATCAGCTGTTTTTAATTGAATAATGTTCCCATTATTTAACGGTTGCAGAAAAATAACTTATTTTGGCGACGTTTCGAGACTTTATTGTTCTCATAATCCTTCCCTACAATGAAGAAACAGGTCACAATAAAATTATGTGAGTTATACAGGTTATTTCAAAACATATAGTTAGCTACAATATAATATACTACAATGTATGGAGGAGTAACAGTGTTGCTGGTGGATATGCTATTGGTATACATATCTACTACATCATATAACTATTCTAGTATATAACTGAACTGGGGAATTTCTGAACAAAAGGTTAGTCATGATAATTTACAAAAGGTTTTTCTCAGGTGCAGGTAGATGGAATTTTTGTATTTCTGTGCGAATTATTGTCTGAACCTCAAGAACCTTACTAAACATAATAGTAACAGACAAGAATTATTTGTCTATTAAAAAATTATATATATCAATTTAAATAAAGTAAAAAACTTTAAAAAATTGGTTTATACAAGGAACCCATTTTTTTGTCTCCAAACTTGTCAACGCTATTGCGTCTCCAAAGTCCTATATTGCGTCTCTCCCTTCAAAGGGAATAGATCTTTTTCCTTTTACCGAAGGAAAAGTTTTTACTGTCAAAGTTTAAGACAGTTGGCAAGACTCGTTCTGGATGCATTTGCACCTTTTACACATTTGACTAATTACATGTACACACTGCCCTCTGTTTAATTATTATCAAGACCTGCTTTTACATTTTAGACATGTGAAGTCATTTTGTTCCTATGTAAGATATGAAATAAATTTACCAAACCGATAAAATAAACAGGATTATCATTGTGACATGATTAGAATATTTAGAGTGGCATTTAATATATTAAATCTCAGATTTCAGAGCTCAAAAAAGTTTGGATATGGAATATAATATTTTTTACTTTACCCATCCCTAATTTACACCAAATTGTAAACAATAACTATACATAACAAATGTCAATTTTATTGGTACAAGGGCGTTATAATCAGAAATCGATTCTTTATCTTCGATGCCTTTTAAAAATCGTTCTAAAATAAGTTGCTAATAAATAAAACAGTAAGTACAGAGTTAAAAGAATGAATGATCTAAAAAATAATATTTAAACCAGATTTAAATTATTGGGGGTATCATTTATTTACTTCAATATTTATTTTCATTTCAATCTATCTACGAATACAAAGTGGGTATTTTATAGATTCTATATAAAGACCAACTGCGTTTCACACGCTTTAGGTTTAAACTAATTATTAGAAGGAGCAACAATGTATACAAGTAAATACATTATTAGATATAAAAAAACATTTATCGTACGAACCTGTAATTATCTTACTATCTCCTAATCTTAAACATCATCTACATCGATTTATACTTTGCAATTTACATCGATTATTTTTGTTAATTGATTGAGTTGAGAGGTGTATATTTAATACTATTTTTTAAAAAATATTTATACATCAATTTATTGAAATTAACAATTGTACAAATGTTTACATCAAGTAAATGAGATGATAACGATTACAATTACATTTCAAAATATGAAAAGAACTGCTCATCAGTAGCACTTCAATAAAAATTCTACACCAGAAGATCTCTAGGCCATATTCTTTTCAGACCCCTCGAAGGATTATCGGGAACGGAGTGGGAAGCAAGTTGAGAAACTAATGGAGTTGAGTGGTTATGAGCTTACTATGAAAGGATAGGTATCTGGTTTGGGCTAACTCAGCAGCATAGGGAACATAAAGGTCTTTATGGATAAGTTTATTAGTGACAATGTAAGGGGCATTTAGGATTTGTCGAAGGATTTTGGATTGTAAGGATTAGATACGAGATGAATTTGACGGTTTAGTAGAACCCCAACGCTCAACTCCGTACGTCCAAATAGGTCGAATCTCAGTCATGTAAATAAGTCTTTTGTAATGAATTGGGAGCTTTAATCGTTTTTCTACTAAATGTTGAAGTAGTTTGTAACGACGGGCAGCTTCTTGTCGCTTTAGTCTTGATACTATTTAAATTGTATTTGTTTGATTGCATGAAGTACCACTATCTAAAGTAATAATCCTTTCAAAGGCTGACGATAAGTAATTAAATTACTACTACTAGTTCACTATTCTTTCAAATTTAAACAATATTTCCGACTTCCTCGGTCAACTCCTTTTTTTATAATTAAATTAAAGATATTTATTTTTAGTGCGCAACTTAGAATTTCCCTGTTACATTTGTATTAAAAACAAAATAATTTTTTCATCAAGGGACTGTAATATCGAATGGATTGACAGTACTAAAGATCAAGATGGTTCGAAAGAAAAAAAATAATTGTGAGGCAATTGGAAGATCTAAAATAAGATCCTGGCGGTCCCGGCAGGATAAGAAAGGATGTCTACTTCAATAAGTGCCAGAGTGGTTCGGAAATGGGAATATTGGACCTCATTTCAAGGAAAGAAATTATTCTTATGTGAAGGGGTGGGAGGAACTAATATTACTCGAGGAAATGGGAAAGTACAATTGGTCTGTAGCTGGAAATAAAATGGCCTTTTGTAATGCCTTCAACAACAAAAATGTTTTTAAAAACATTTCATATAATAATCATTATATAATTACATACTAGTAAATGTAATCTTATCTAAAATAATGCACCTAATCTAATTAAGATACCTAATTAGAATTATATTTTTTTTTTTATGTTTGAAAATCACTGGTATTGAAGTTGTTAAATTTTTTTTTTTAGCCTAATGAAATTTTATATACCGTATCTAATGGTTTTTTAAGACATTATTTATTTTTATTTACAGCTTTATACCTTATATACAACTAGTGCATTTGAGGAAAATTATTACAATGACATATCAATAATACGTAAAGACTACTCACTTGCACCACTTCAATCAATGTTCTCCATTAAAAGGTCTCTTGGCCATATTATTTTCAGACGCCTTGTGGGATTATCGGGGATTGGGTGTGTGGCATGTTGGAAGACTAGTCGATTCGAGTGTGTATGGAGTTTACTATGAAAGGATAGCCAGCTGGATAGTATCTGGTTTGGGTCAAATCACCAACTCGTGGAACATTAAGATCTTTATGGATAAGTTTGTTTATTAAATCATAAGGAGCATTGAGGATTTTTAGAGGGGTTTTTGGTTGTAAGGATTGGATGCGAGATGAATTGGAAGGTTTAAGGGAGCCCCAAAGCTCAAGCCCGTATGTCCAAATGGGTGTAATTATTGTCATGTTAAGTTTTCTTCTCTACATGCGCTAATGTTACCCTACGCCTGCTCCACAATTGCCGACCTCGATCTGTCGCTTCCGTGACAGAGATCCTTAGCTGCCGATCTTATCCTACACGATCCCTACCACGTGGACGCTGCACAAATGGAACATTTTTGTACACTCTACTGGCCCCTCTATTATTGCTTATTCTCATCAAGTGGCCAAGCCATTTTAGCCTCTGTATATTTTCATGTAAATAAAATAAGTCTTCCAGATTTATTAGGAGCTCTAAACGCTTGTCTAGTAAATGTTGTTTTTTAAGTCTGGTATAAACGGTATTGAAAATTTTTTTCTGAGACTGAAATTTCGTAGCATAAAAATGTATAATTATCTGTATCTATAATAATATAATGAGAACTTGGAGTCGTTAAGAACCAAACTAAACTAAGCTCAATCGGTCCATTCTAGCACTGCCTACTTGATATCTTGGAACTTCTTTATATTAGGAATCAATATTGAAAACAATTGATGAACTGAAATTTTTCTCTAAAGCGTGAAGGGAAGTGGTTGGTTTTGTACCTGAGTATGATTAAATTTTAATTATTATTTTGCTTCATTTCGAATCTCCTGTTTCGAAAGTATTACAATTAAAATAGTATAACTTTATTTGTTTGAGAGAAATAAATTATTTTTCTATAATTCCATCACAATAATGATTATAATATGTATTACGTATTATTAAGTGTATCATATTTTTTTCGATTTTATTTTTCCATTGATTTTTATTTTTAAAAAAGCTGAAGGGATATTAGGTTAATAGGCACTGATTTAGTATTCAATGAAAGAATTTTCATTTTATTTTTTTGTGAAGAAACGAATTACGTAAACCCGGCATTACAGTTAAAACTTAAAGTTCAATGGAATGTTTGATAAAGGTAATGGTCTATCATGACTTGGAGAGCTGATTGTGGCACGATAAAAAGCCCAGGTTTATTCTCAGGCTTTGCGTGCCTCGGCAGGAATATTTTGAAATTAAAATGAAGCAGCCTGAGTTAAGTGTTCACCTTGACTTTTTTTTTGCCCCTCTTTCTTTCTGTTTCTCTTACCTCCTAACAGTTTTTCAAGTATTCAGTTTTTCATTCTTTACGCCTTAAGGGATTTTTTTTATTAGTGCTTAAGTTGCCATAGCTTAGTGCCTATTTTTAACGATTTTATGTTTAAAGAATTTGACCTTATTATACTTTCTATCAACGATAACTTCCTGTTCTTTCTCTCCTTCAATAGTTGCTACTAGTGAAATTCTTACTATTTTCATAATGGCTGAGAGGGAGAAAAGAAAAAAAAAAAATGCTCCTAAACCTTATTTATTCATCAGTATAAAGAGAGTTTATTACGTAAAAATTGAGTAAAACATAGTCCGTAAAATTATCCCAGATTAAAAATAACGAAAATAAATTTTAGTTTTCTGATTTTGACCCTTAAAAAATAATGTAATAGCGACCTAGCTGCCGTATTTATAATTAAGGGCATGATACTGATAATAGGTAGCTATTATATAAATTAATTCTAATAAGACATTATAAATATTTTCTAGAAAAAAAAAGTAAATCTTAAAATTTAATAAGGTTAGAGAAAAAATAAATAAATAAAAAAAAGTGAAAGATACAATAAAAAAGGGAAGACATGAAATTATCAATCATTAAATGAGATTCCAGTATAGATTCAATGAATAGATAAAAAATAAATCTTATCTGAAGAAAAATTAATGAGGTCTTAGATAATTATATACAAAGTATGATGTATGAAATGCAAAAACAAAATTATTCATATCTCATTATAATAAATATTTGTAAGACCATTGGGTTGAGTACCTAATTGGTAAAGGAAGAGTCTGGATTTAAAAATGTCGAAGATTGGATGGAGGAATGTTGGATCTAGGATGGGATGGAGTTGCAGAAATTAGATACTCTGTCAATATTCGAATATTTTGCTGTCTTTGAAATATCTATATTTCTTTCTAGCTAGATCGAATGATAGGGGCTCGACTGCTTACTGATTTTTAAGTTGGTTTCTTCTAAGTTAAGTATGTGAGTGGTTATTTACAAAATAACCAAGATTTGTGTCAAATCCGCAATGTAATATCTTTATAATTTCGACATGGAACATGTTTTACCCGTGACCTAATTGGTCAAAAGCGATACGTTTTCGGGAAACACGAGGACGTTGCGCATACTTAGACACGATCTGGTTCTGTTGGTCTTGCACGGAACGAAAAATAGTTTTTGTTATTATAACACATATCGCTAGGACCCACCGCTCAGAAGCTATATTGTTTGATTAAAAAAAAGTCAGTTTTGAACCACATTTTTTTCAACTTTAACATGTTCCATGTTATCCTTTCTTTAGCTTTTGTGATTATATCATTTCTAATTATTCCTTTTATAAAGTTATACGAATTGAGATCCTCTACCATTAATTAAATACATAAATATGTGCATATTTATTTGTGATTTGAGCCCAGTTTTCTGAAGCTGAACAAACTAGAGAGTTTCTCCCCCAAAATTTGTTCATTCGCCCACTTGATAAATCGATGCTTAGTTTACCACAAGTCACTCATTATCCAACATTAGTTAGACCTTATTCTTTATGTGAAATTTATCGCTTAAACCATTTCCGAGTCCAGATTTTGGAAAACTCAAAGCCAACACTGGTGCAGCTAGTTTCGCCCAAATGCTACAACTAAGCTATTTTCAATGTGATACACTGACAATCGTTTCTTATTTTTCTCGTATAATTTAAAGCACCAAACACTGTTTTTTTTTTGTTGCGTTTTTTGGGTGATAATAACAATATGAGTAAATCAGTTTCCTGTAAAATTGGGAAAAGTGACTTATGGCATTTCGTTGCTGAAGCGACGGTATATTTCTTAAATTGCATAGTAATACATGTATTACGAAGGTAGAATTTTTTTTTTACATCCAGATTTTATCATTTTCTTCCATTATTCATATTTAATTTATTGAGGTTCTACAATTGTTTGTTATCCGACATCTTCATTTTAACTGCACCACTGCCTGCTTAAATAAATTTATATAATAATTTTATTATATAGTTTAAACTTGTATTTAAAAAAATAGAATCTCTTTATATTAGCTAAAACACTAAATGAAAATTCTAATCCCACTACAAAAAAATAATAATAATAAAAAAAAATTAAATTGTAGTCATGTAATGATAATTAACAAAATTGGTGTAATGAATTTTCGTAAGAGAGATTTCCTGAAGTAATTTCTTTTTTCTTTTTAAATAAAAATAAAACATATAACTGTATTGACTAGTTACAGTACTTAATCATTGTTGTACCCATTAATTTGAATACTAATTTAGAAATCGAAATTTAGAATCATAATTTTAAAATTGAATTAAAGCCTTATTTATTCTAAAAATCTTTTAAGAGACTAAATTTAATCTGTCACCAGCAATCTGATAGATGCCACTCTAATTATCAAAGTTCCAATCTAGGTATTGTGAGTCTATTTTAGTTCTATCTGTGTTGAAGTATTTATTTATTTATAAATTATTTATAGCAAGTTGGATTTGGGTTTCGTAAGTTAACTTGATAAATAACTCAGGTCACTGCTTGGTTTTTGTGCGCTAGATACTGAATTCCCACAACTCAACCGGCTTCAATTCCAAGAGATGAAAACTTTCTTTAGTCCATCACATTTTGGCCTTACTCCAGAAGCCACTTTTTCCATCCACAATAGACGCAAACATCAGAGGTTCCTTTCAGAGATATTCCGTTCTTGTATTCCCTTCTTGGAACTCAATCCTATTTTGCTTCAACGTTGGGAACAGCCAAGGGATTCTACTTGTCAGTTTTAATTTATGATAAGTTATTTAGGAGTTTCCTTTTAAGTTATGTTTTTAATTAATTAATGCTAATTTTTATCTTAGTTAAGGTATTAAATGAATTTTACAAAAGCGCAATTTAACAATTGTCGCCCTAAATTTAAAGTACACCCTAGAAATTCCCAAGTTACATTAAAAACTTTAGAAATTAAAAAAAAAAAAAAAAAAATAGTATTTTTCATAAGAGTTCTGTATTAATCCCCATCAAATTCTATTCAAAGATGTATATTTGATAACAAATATCATATTATTCAATGTAACATTATGTTCTTCATTTTGAAATGATAAAATAACGTCTGAATTACAGTGAATTCCAGGTGGAAAATAATCACTCAACTTTCTGGAAAGAGACTTTCAAGGAAAGTAGCAAGAGCTGCAAAAGTGGTTTTATTTTAGTATTAATATTCATGATAAGAATGTCGGATTGAAAGGAAATTTTTAAAGAACCTTATGAATCACATTTAATAATATTCTAAAAATGTAATTTTTCTCTATGGAGTTGAAAAGGAAAATAAATTGTTTTTTATATCCACTTTGACCAAAATCTTACGGATTGTTCTCACTTTATAATTTTTAATTATATGGTCGTAAAAAAAATGTTGACTTATCCGAAACTAGTTTAACTTAATTTAACTTTTTCGAAATAGATGGTAATCTCTTTATAGAGGATGATTGTGCGCCATAATGCTCTTTCGACTTAATGTTAATTCGACCGATGTTATAGTATAAATAATTCCAAGTCTTAGGCCAGACTCAAATCTGAATTGAGGAGATTCCGTAATCTGTCTTTGAAGTTAAGGTTTTCGAAAACGATAACTTGGTAATTGATAATACTATAGTTTACTTTTTCTCTTTTAAATCAAAATATTTTTAGTAGAAGCCTTTTTCTTTATAGGAAAAGCTTAAAGATCTCACTCCATATTTTCCTCTTTTTTGATACTTGCTCCTTACTACTCTACTACTCTTTGGTGCTTTGTTTTGTGTTCGGTTTATATTTTTATTATATTATTATTTTGTGATTTGAAGGTGATAATTTATTTCTGATGTAAAGGAACCTCTTAGGGCTAGCGCACAGTATTGATGGATCAGACCGGATTTTCTTACACCTTAGGTTACGGTGATTAGAGAGGGACAACGCACACAGTGTCGCAAATCAATAAAACAAGGTACAACAGGGCTATACATTACTAGCGGCAAACGCTCACACTAGAAAAAAAAAATAACCCTGTAAGCTACAAATATAAAAAAAACATTCCCTTGAATCGTACAATGCTACGAACTCAAAATTGGTACTTTTTGAGCTAAGTCCCTTTCATTCTCGATGAGCGATATATAAGTCTATATTTGTTGGAAAAATCTTCTCTTATCCGTCAGTAGTGCGCTTTTAACTATTTGCATTATTGGTCAGCAAAAGTTACCAGATTCTGACTGAAGGAAGTAAATTTACTTTCCATTATTTCGGTCGTAGCTCGACTACGAGGTTGGTAAACCCTCCTAGGGCACACCCAGCCTCTACAAAGTGGTCACCCTTCATTGGGGAAAAACCTTACGGTTAAGTCTGATGTAGGCCAAATCTCTTCCTTTCACGTTGGCCTAGTAACAGTACATCCTTACCTAAGTACTGAACCAAGACCTCTCATGGGTTGTTAGTGATACAGCTTTTTAAATTACCAGATGGACCGATACGTTCAAATGCATTTTCTGATAAAACTCTTATTCCTTAAAATTATCTTTATTGTTGTTGTGTCGTATCCAAAACTTTTTCTCTTGAGGGCTCTGCAATCAGATGAAGACCATAGAGTAAATAGTATAAGAAAAATTTTTATGATTTCATTTAGGAGTTCATATAGACAATAGATATTAAAAGTAATAGAGGAGGAGAGAAGGGAGAGCTGGGCCCTAATGAAGGAGTATTGTTCTTGGAGATTAGACTGTTTGCCCAACTCAGCCTCCCAGCCCCACCTCACTTGACCCTCCGTCCAGTCTCTTCACAATTTATTTCATCTTTACTTATCTCCTTTTACGGGTCACCGCACATCCCTACTTCAACTTCCTACGGTCCAGTTAGGCCATATCTGCTTCTTCCTAATACTGAATTTTATTATCTTTTCTGTTTTTTATTCTTTTCTAAGAATTATTATTCAGTTTTTACCTCCTCAACCTGCTTATCGTGAGGAAGACCCTTAATTGAAGAGAATAAATTATTTTCAAAAGGCTTTATATATACAAAAAAAAAAAAAAATTTTTTTGAAGAACAGAGGTTAGCCCTTTATTTACCTCAGGATTAGCCAACTTCTAAAAAAAGCGTAAACCAACTACAAGTTTCCTTTATTAAAATAAACATATTGTCATCAGCCCTCACAGTTTTTAATGAAATCTAGAAGGTGTAGTAATAATATCTTTAGAGAAGTAGATTGTTGGGGTATGCAGTCATAGTAGATACACAGCAATTAAAAAAATCTGTTTTTTAATTTGTAATGCCAACGTTTCAACTTGCATTGCCAGCCTGTGTATAATTGCTGTGCATCTATTATGACTGCATACCCCTACAATCCACTTCTCTAAATACTGAACAGTCAACTGTATCTTATCAATATGAATATAAATACTCAGGGCACTCAACCTAATAATATCTTTCTTATTAGCCCTCATATCATGTTTTCTTTTGAAAGTTAATTTAATTTTGCATTCATTGTATACTATGATTTCATATAGATAGATTTGTAGTTGTTCCATGGTATATTGCTTTTGAGACTGACCTTTTTTTTCTTTTTCTTTTTTTACGGCATATAATTTTTGTGAATTGTAGCAATTATATATGAAATAAACATTTAAAAATCTATACATACACGTTTACATATCCATCTATTAAAGTAGTATATATGTCTGTATGAATATATGAAAATATGATCTGTGGTCCAGTGAGGAGAAAGAAAAAACACAAGTTAAAAAACTTTTAATGGATTGCCGACGTTTTAATCCTTCTTGGAGATCTTCTTATCTATCCTACTTGTCCGAAGCTGATTAACTTCTCTTCCATTTTTTTTTTTTTTTATGTTTGTGTTGAAATTAATATTCGATTGTTTGTTAGTCTCGATAGTTAACAATCTTCTTTTATAAATCTCGAGTTAAAAGCTATGCTAGAAGTTAATGTTGAAACAAACTTCATTGAGTTGTATTGGTGTTGATAACTCAAATTGAAATTTCTCGAGTTATGGGGTATTTAATGAGCTATATATGGAGTTTGGAACTGAGCATAACAAAGGTGGTAGATTGATGAGGGAAGTTACAGTGATGGGGCTGATCAGTTTGCATTAAGTGCAACAGGAGAGGAGGTACCATCCTCGTTAGAGGCAGCCATCCTAATCGACCTGCCTCCTCTGGCTTTGGCTGGGAGGGGAACAGCTTGCTAAGGCGCTGAAACAGAATTAGCCTCAATCAGCAATCAGAAACAGGGCTCCCTTTTCGTTGTAAATATTTAGATAATATCATCGGGATGAATTATAATTCCAAAGTTACTTTGGGACTAGCCCACATTAACATTCTTTTGGAATTCATCCTTTTAGGTTACACCTCTGTGTAAGGGGTTACAGCCTTTTATTATCTTATTTCAAATGGAAATAATTGGTTTGTTGTTTTTGAAGCGAAGCTTCTATAGTGTAGTTATTTCATATATACTAGTGAATTATCAATCCTTCTGGTTTTTTAGATTTAATTGTTATGTATAGTATGTGCTAACTTTAATTGTATATACAATTTATATCTTTTCCCTTCTTATTTTCCTTTTCACTAACTGTGTACGTTTATGTTTGTTATACTATTTACGCCTTTATCTTAATTATTCCTTTATTGCTTTGTACTATTTAATTATTATAGTTTATAGAGATGTAGATAGTTGGGGTAGGCAGTCATAGATACACAGCAGATCAAAATAAAATTGTTTTTATTTTAAGTGTTAATGCCGACGTTTCGACTTGCATCGCAAGCCTTCTTCAGGGGTTCAGCGAGAAGGGTAAACACACTGAATAGTTTATATATTTATTTATCAACTATATTGTCAACCGCCTACTGTTATTCTTTGTTTATGAATTCACTCTTTAACTACCAGGTCGTTTTTCATTAATTAAGATTTGTCTGTCCTGCACCGTCTTTGTTATAATTCTGTTTTCAATTAGACCTTTTGATACAGTACACAATATTGTTTACTGTCTTTGAAATAAGGATTACCTTTTAATCCAGTCTCTGCTAAACTTTTAAAGAAATGTATTAAAATGGTGAGTGTTGACATTCGAATTCGGTCAATTATATTATTTGAATTTAAGCTTGAACGTAAAGCTCAATTTTGTTTTTCCAAATTTTGTCAAGGCGATGAAATGGTTAAAGATGATGCTCGTTCTGGAAGACCTCAAGTTGCCAACTAACAAGCAATTAATTGATTCGGATCCACGTCAAACATGTGCGGAAATAGGTAAGCAGGTAAATATTTCACATGCCACAGCCTGGGGATACCTACATCGAATGGGAAAAATAAAAAAAATTGATAAATGGGTCTCATACAAATCAAAAGAGGCCACATACTGCAACGTTCACCAGGGATAAATTAATGGGAATTGGATGGGAAACATTGCCATATTCACCATATTCTCCCAACCTTTTACACGCTGATTATCACCTTTTCAGATCTCTGGACAATTGACTTCGGCAGAAATGTTTTAATAACCAGCAAAGCCTATAATTGAAGTTAGATCATTTTTTTACCAGGGAAGATCAATCATTTTTTAAAAACCGGTATTTGGGATTTTGCATCACCGTGGGATTATAGTTCTTGTATAATTATTGGTCCATAGAATTTTTTAATTACCTAAAACAATGGCAGAGAAACGACCTAAAATATCATATAATATTTGAAGCGACCTGGTTTATCCACTTGTCTTTTATCGTTATATATTTTTCATCCGTATAAAAACAAAAAATACATTTCATTTTCATTTTATTATTTATTTATTTTTATTTCATTTTTTCTAAAATTACTAATCTTAATTTTCATACTGTTATTCTTTTCATATATTTTTTAATATTCACTCCTTTTTATTTTCATATCTTTTTGTTTGTTTTTCTTCTATCCCTGATAAAGCTTTGCATTGTAAGCCGAGACGTCGACACAATTAATTAAAATTTATGTTTTAATTGCGGTCAATTCTATGACTGCACACTCCAACTACCTACATCTTCATATTTATTTATGGGTTTTTAAAACGGTTTAAAGTATTTCGGATTTTATTTTTCCCCTAACCCTTTATACTACTGGAGATCTTAAGTCGGAATCCTAAGGCCGAGGCTGAGTGGAGTTTGGACCAGGAAGCGAACATAATGGATTAGGAAGGAGAAGTAGGATATTATGGGGCGAAGACAATACGTGTTGTGCCTCCCTTCCTAACTATTAACTCCGGCTCTGGGAGGTTCGTCTCTAATAGTCCTACTCAAGATAGGAGCCGGGCGCAGGCACAAACTTGGATCGTTATTATTCTCATGGGCCCCACATATTTCACTCCCCCCACCAGGGGCCGGTTAAATGGAGGGAGGGGGATTTTAGGCGGCAAAAATGTCCCAAAGCAGCTAAACAGGTTAAGGATGAGGGAAGTTTCTCGGCCACAATAGCAGGCGAGCGTGAAGATAAAGTGGGCGGGTTGAGTTAATGCATGCCCGGAGTGCAGCTTGATAGGGAACTTTTGAAGGCGCCCTAGCTAACCAACTTATACCTAACTGATTTACTGTTCCAGTCGCCCTGAGAAAAAACGCTTTCCACCCACTACTCGCTGGCACACTTCCCGGCAAAACAACGAAAATTCAACCCCTCCTATATTTCATCCTACCGATTTCCCCCCACCGCATCCCGACCTTCTATTTATATCTAGCAATACATTAATCTATATCATTCCTTTAATGCACTTCTGTACTGAAATTATTTCGATATTGTGTTATTTTCTCTTTTGAAGGTTTAACTCAACATCCTATTCTATATAATATTCATCCAGTCATTCAACATTGCTCTTCTATGTTTTTTAAAGCCCTGATGATGGCCATCAATGATATAGCCAAAACTTTATGAAATATAAAATAAAAATGTGTTTGTTAATATCAAATATGGCCTAATTCTTTATTACTGATTCCTCCCAACATCCTGCTATATATTTTAGAGGTTTCTTTTAAATGAACACGCTGATATTGCGAATTGTATGCGAATAAATTCATGCTTTATATGGGAAATGTTGTATATTTGAATAGACTACTCTCTGGATCTTTACTTGAGATGAGCATAACTATATTTGTATTAGCATTTAAACTGCAGAATGACCCGATTCATATTTCACTGCCATAGGAATATCTAATTAGTTGTTCATTGCTCATTTTCTCTGAACTGATCTTTTATTATCGTTTTATCTTTTCTACGTTCTTCATTTCCTGATTAATGTAGCTTCTTTGTTTAAAAGCAGCGTACACTCGCTCCGGTTTGATTGAAGCATTTTAATGCGAAAATATATTGTGCAGCCTAAGCAGCTTGCTAACTAGAAATACTATATATGATGTGCGATGATGTTTGACCAATGAACGAGAACTGAACCCTTCTCTTTGGATAAACGTTTTTTATTAATCCGTTTTTGTTGTTGTTGTTTTTTGTTATTCTCATTAAAAGGCTTTATAAAAACATTTTAATAAAGCAATAATCATCTATTTTAGTTCATAACTATACTCACTGTAAATGAGCACTATTCTGTAAGTTTGTATTTTATGTATATATATTAGGGCAGCATAGCTTCTATTATGTATATCGTAATATATCTGTGCTTCAAAGGTATGGCACACTATTTTTTACCAAAAATACATTATTACGTATTCATATTTACCTCTTTGTTAATTTATCTTAGAGGTATAGATTACTATATCCTAGATCAATCAATTGTAAGTTGAGTTATACACAAATTTAATAAATTGTGGAGGAATTGAACTCTTCTAAATGTTACGGAAATACTGTTCTATAACTCTGAGTTGCATAAATAATCATTTTTTTATTTTTCAGTTTTATATCTTTTTTTCAATCTCATTGTTTTATATTTTTCTTCATTCTAATTTCGAAATACATTTCATACAAATTTACCATTTCATACATAATTTTCGTCGGATAATGTTTAACTTTTATCAAGAGGTTTACGTCCGCTTGATCTCCAGTTTTCTCAAAAGCTTAATTTATGTTATATCATTATATAAAAATTATTACAATACATTTAACATCAGCAGGTTTAAGAAGGATGAAAATGACAGAATTATGAGAAAAGACATATTTAAGGAAGTTGACCTAATTTGAATGAACGACCGACGCCGAGACAGTTGAGAGAGGAGAGTTAGGGGAAGCTGGGTACGTCGTTAATTCTTATCATAAGTAAGTAGGAGTTAGTGGGTCAGGGCAAGTTGAGGCTGTGCAGTTAGGTGTATATATAGGGCTCGGCCCTTCCAGGCCCAGTTAGGGCAGTAACTACTCCCACGCCCCGCAGTAACTGTCCCTCGTCCCTCCACTGTCAATTGACTATCTGAAAAATAATATATAATTAAATATTTTTCCAACAAAAATAAATCATTTTAAGAAATAAAAGGTTTTTCATATAAGCCGGGAACAGAAACTATAAATATTAAAAAATATATATATAAAGTTTGAAATGTAATAAGAATTTTCCTGCAGAAAAAGTATTTTGATATAAGGAAGTGTCAGATTTTAATCAAAATAGTTCGAAAATGAAATACTACTACTTTCTTTTACTGTTAATTTGTTTCTTATTTGATTATTTTTTTTCTGTTACCAATTCAAACTTTAGTTGTCTACATGTCTTAGATTCATTTCTTGGGCGAATAAAGAGCTGATTGGAAGGGTTAACATTCCTTGTTACACTTATATATCATATCGGTCTAGATTCAGAAATAATGGTTGTTCAGGACCGACTTGGATTTATATATCTTTACAGAATCTGACCGTTGCTTTATAAATTGAACCCCCGGAAGGTTGTTTTACATCCCAGAAAACCATATCACGATATCCAGGCCAGGAGCCTCACTTGATCCTAGAGGTGGGAGTAGTTGCATAAAATTGGTAAAATGTTGTATTTAGGAGTAGTCTTATTTAACTCTCTGCCTCTTATAATTCTATGTACACATTACGTATTCTGATTAACCGTAAGTAGTGAACTTGAATGATTCATTTTACACAGAAAGGCCCAAAAACTGCCGTACGTGTTTTGGCTACAGGTTCTATCTTCTTCAAAGATACGCTAATTCTCATATTTTCATGTCGAGTATTACCGTTTTGAGGAAACTTAAATCTTTATTGACTGGACCATCTTCCCTCCGGCCTCTGCTTCCTATGTTACCAGACTTTCAAAAAGATCTCTTCGTATTTGCTTGATAAATCTTGATTGAATCCTTTGTCCAATGACGTAAATGGTTTTCGAGGTATCTTACCGTCATAGAACAAAGTAGGTCGGTCAGTGGTAGCTGGTGCCATGACTATCTCTTTTGGGTGCGCCAAAAGCTCAGTCTTGTCCCTCAGGGGCTACAAACCATTAGGCTTTTAATAAATGATCATTATCAGTATTATTTGATATTTGGCTATCTACTGAATATATCGCGAAGGTTTCTCGTACTGTGTCAACTCAAGGATAGCTGCAGTGCCGAAATAAAGTGGGTATAGATTCTCATGTAAGCCAATCGAAAAACTCAAATAAAAGATTCAATGTCATACCTTAAGGATAAGTAAATTGAATATATTGTTACTCATTGCCAGAATACTGTATATGAGAATATGGTATCTTTTCATTTTATATCTACATCAAATCATGAGATAGGATAATAATCAAGTTAAATTGTTGCTAGGGAGTGGGGAGGGTTCGAATCGGTGAAACCCTGTTCTGCTTTTCCTCTTTGCACTAAGGGACAAGGACAATGCTAGGGTTGACATTCCATTTGTAATAAGTAGATTTTTACGAGGTCCGCCGGTGAGGGGGTGGGGGGAGGTGTCAGAGCCAGCACCTGGCTACAATAAGCAAGCTGTGCCAGGTTTTAAGCTCCCTTCTTACTCTAGCCTCAATTTACAATTGGGCCCTTGAGAGGAGGGGGAGGAAAGGTATGAACTTAGCAAGGATCTTATTTACTTTTGTATATATATATATAGCCTAAACAACTTTTGCTTACTTTTAAAACACATTTTACATTTCATGGTTAAAAATACTTCCACTTTTCATTATTATTCTCTGGTTATTTTGATTTATTATTACAAGTTCTAGTCAGGAATTAAAATACGCCTATACACTTCTATGTCTGGTTTATAAAAAAAAATATTTTTATATTTTATAAATTCTTCTATGTCAAACGTATACCTTTTAAATTAACAATTCTGGGTAACCACTTATGCTTCACAGAAATTGATAATTCCCTTAACCCTACTAGGTTAACTCCCAAGCTCAAATAAACTTCCAAGAAATCAGTGATGGTGACCTTTTAGGATGGGTAAGATGGCTACTATATAAAGAACTAATAATTTACGTTCGAGCACTTGTCTTGGTTTTCTTACCGGTATGTCTTCACTTTACCACCAAGTTAGCAATTAAGTTATTAAATTTTGGAAATAATCATCACTTATTTTTGTAATTTCATATGTTAACTCTTGTTTGAATATATATTGATTTTATTTAGTAGTAGTTTTTATACCAGTTATGTCATGTATTATTTAGATCACCTTCTCTTAAAGTTAACTTAATTTTACTGACCCCACGCAACCTTTGTAAGAAGAATGATTTTAATCAATTAGTGATCTAAAAATATTTATATTTTATCAATCAAGTAGTTCCTGACTGGCATCCCTTTAGATTGAACCCTCATCCGGATTCGACTGAGCCGTGCTTGAAATATTACTTCATTTTTAGTTATAGGCTTAAGTAGGCTTATGTAAGCTTTATACTTTGTATACTATTCTGAGAGTAGCTGTAGTGGTTTCATCTAAAATGAAGCGGATAGAGGTACTCAGGTATCTATGGGTTAGGCATCTACCCAATATTTATCTAATGGATGAATGGGGATACACCTACTCACTACAACTCGGTGGATACAATGAAATGTAATCCCTAGCCGTGTTCGTATTCAACTGAGTACTCTGTATCTATAGCCCGTATTCGCTTTTGTGGCTTTCATCCCCTGCTAATGGGGAATATCAGAAGTTTTTTATTCCACTACGATTTAGTAACACTATTTTTTAATTGAATTAATTTTATAAAATATTATTTATTTATCATTTACCAGAACTGTTATATCTATTATGAAAACCAATTTTTTATTAAAAAAAGAAAAAAAAAAGAGGTGATGTAAATAAATATTTGTATCACTTGAGGTACGCATGATGATATAGAAGGATCAATCCTAATTAAATATTTGTACCTAGGCTCTATTTAAACAATACTTCGAATCCACATACTGGACTAATACGACAAAAAATCGCGTTACACACTGCTCTGACATTGAATCAACAAACGTTCATTGCATACAATTACAAATGACTCATTTAGGAGCTTTGGGGCTTCCTTACACATTTCGACGCTTCTCGAATTTAATCCTCTAATCGAAAATCCTTTGTAATGCTCCTTAGTACCTCACAGTTGAAGATATCTATAGTCATTTCAATGTCCCATATGCTGCTTATCTCGCCTAAACCATATGCCTACTCTGGCGATAAGTTTTATCCAAGGTTTCTCAATTACTCATTAATGGTCACAAATTCAGCCTCTGCAATAGTTTTAAGTACTTAGGGTCTATAATTAGTGATCAAAGCCAAGATAGCGGCCGGCAGCCAATGCCTTTTTTGCCGTTAGTAAAATAATAAACACCCTGAAAGTTTTCTCGATCTGCGAAGGTCACCATTTACAACCGGTAGTGACAAATGGGAATGAGCTGCGTTCTGACTCAAGAAATAATGATGAAACTGAAGATTTTGAAGAGAAAGGTTCTTAGAAAGATCTTCGGTCCGGTAAATAACTGAGAAAATTAGAGAATTAGGTAATAGAACAGTAAATTACTGTTCAATATTCAATTAGAACAGCTGTTTGGTGAGCTGAATATTGGTTCTATAATCAAAGCGGGCAGATTATGGCGGCTTGGTCAGGTTCTATGGATGTCGGAAGATAGACGACCAAAAAGATTATGTACGTTAGGTTGAGAGGGAAACCAAGGCTGAGGTGGCACGACTTGTCGAGGGCGACCTAAGGCGACTGGGAGTAAGAGGTTGGAAAAAGAAGGCGAAAAAATATACAGGAATGGCTGTCGAATTTTTTATGGCGAAGGCCCGATTAGGGATGTAATGTGAAAAATAATAAATGTACTTTATAGTGATACATTTAATTCAGATATTGATGGGCCACTCATCGCACTCAGGTAACCAATTTGTAATATACTCCGTTTCGAATATCATTCAGTGTATTTTTTTTTACCATTATAAATTGTGCCAGAAAAGATATGAAAATAAATAATTGTATATGTCTGAATTTTCGTATATTGTTCATTGGAGTGTTCTTTTGTATATAGTTGTAGTATTGTTATAGTCCTTACCTCTGGGAAGCAAGTACGGACAGAGCAGTTTGCATGTACCTTTTCTCTCTAATACGTAAATAGCAAAACAAACGTTGGTAAAATCAAAGAACATAAATTTTTTTTATGAAAAACGTTTTTTATTTTTTTACAGATAGAATATTTATCGTGATATTTGGTTTTTCCTAGGTAACAATGAATATTCACATTTTTTATAACGCATTTTTTTTTTTTTTTTTTTTTTTTTTTTCATTTCATCCTCATTTGTCTTTCGAACTAATGACTTTTAAAAATGAATGAAATAATCATTATTGAAAATTCTGTTCACTTTGATCTTGTATATGTAATAAGTTTTGCTAAAGCTTATCTTTACCCGAGGTATTTGGGGAAAAACTTAGGAAGATACATTGAATTCCTTATTAAATTCTTCTTTATCCATCTTTCGCTTACTTCCTAGTGATGGGGAATTTTAGCATGTAGAACACTCCAATGATCACATCTACCAAAATCTGGAACTATGTATTTTTTTAACCTTTTTGCTTGGACTATATCCAGTAAACCTACCTTGGTAATTCGAACCTCCGACCCCTACACCCTGAAACGATCACCAGTTTCCCATTGGGACACACAGCGTTGTATTGATGGTTCACTATTTGATTGATTATATGTTGGACCAATTATGAGGTGGGGCAGAGGGGACGATATAGGTAGGTGATTTCTGGGCGGGTGTAATAACAGACTATTGCCCCTCACTCCTCCTTGAATCAAATAGATAATTACACGAGGCGGGGTGGGGGGCCGCTATACAAGCAGCGATTAATCTTGCTCCCAGCCGACCAAGATATTAATCAATCAATCATGCATATAAATGAAGGCCTGTCTTTCAGGGCCATCAAAACGGTTCTGATATTACTTTCCTACCGTCTTCGACATCACTCATCTAAATGAAACATCCCAGTTCTCACTCTTACAACGCCCTGATTTGGTGTTTTTTCTGCATGTCAAAATTTTTATTTTTGTTGACTTCATTTCGATATATTTTTGATTGATCAGAATTGATTGACAAGTAAATTCATTGTTATTCAAGTCTGATAAAACAAGCTTTTTAACAATGTTGAAAAAAAAAATTGCATTTTTACGATACTGAAGATTTGATAAAAAAATAAAAATAAATTCATAGTTTCAATCATTCATTCGTAGTAAAAAATTAATAGAGAAAACAACAAACTTTTGTGTAGTATATTAAATTTTTTTTATGAAATGATATAATAAAAGAAGCAACACAAATAATTTAAAAAAAATGGATTCAATATAGATCCATGGATGGATGGATCAATACAAAAATAATATGTGAATATATGTGTAGTGTATAGTTAAATTTAAAATAATGCAACATAAAAAGAAACAAGAACAATAGTTGTAGATAGAAATAAAATAAAATGATAAAATTCTAAAAATAGACTTACCAAAGGGACCGAATGAAATGTAACTCACAACAAAGTAATAGAGTGAGCAACGGGGATTTTTTATTTTTTCAATTTAATTTACTACAGGAAAAAAAAAATAAAGTAATACCAGGAAAATTATTTATAAAATGAATATCAGAGATTGAAAAAAGTTGTGAAGTAGTAAATTATAAAATAACTAGAGCTACAAAATATATTCCGAGTCATAGAATGGAGTTGCAATTAGGACGGTTCCTATGGCTTCTACAATTTTCATCGAGTGTCGGGTGCTTATGCCAGTTTTAAGATTGTTATACATTCGTAAAGATACACAGTGGGAGCATTACGTTTCTTAGACCACAGATATTATTATTGGTGTTTTAAATGTATTTGGGCATGTAATGCGGATCCGGTCATGTCGGACGCAACACCTTTCAGATAAAGACATCATGGAATTCTCTATACGATTATTTTGTTGGAATCGCCCCGTGCTGGATCATTTCTTGGCATGTTTTATTTTGTACTTCGTCTATATGGATTCTCTAATATCAGTTAATTGATCTATATCATTATATATCATGATACAATTAATGTTCACGAAAACGTTTTCTTTTTTTTCTTAATGTCATTAATAGCACAATAAAAATAGAATAAATTAATAATTAATATAATAATGATATAGAAAATTTCGGCGTGGAATACCATTACAAGCTAACTCCAATTTCCAGATTTTTTATTTTCATTTTTTTTTTTTTAATGAATAGTTTTTCTGCTATTCAAAAATTTCTATTGAAGGAGATGAAAGCGAATAATATCTCCTTATATTAACTCTATTAGAAACATATCTTTCTTTCTGTTGTTGGGCAAGGTTTCATTGCTAAACCACATTTTCCAGCTCTGGAATTAATATAATAATAATAACAAAAATTATATATCATGACACAAAAAAGATATAGACAAAAAAAATATTAATTCTTAAGCAATAAAGTGAGGTTGCGAAATGCCTGTTTCATACTTTATTTTATAGCTATCATCCTTATCACTGCATTGCCGTTTTTCTATTTAGGTTTACTGATCTGGTAAAAACGTTGTTAACCGACTCAGAGAGTTGCAATAAATTCATGAAACTAGCTTATAAAAAGTAAAAGTTGATAATGAGGAAAAGCATGAGTAAAATCCAAAATGAGACAGTGAGACTAATCGTGGCCGTGGGGACAGTAAAGCTGATTGGAGCTGGAGGTGGCGCCGTAGAGAGCAATACCCGCCCCCCCTCCACTGCTATAACCGGGATGAATATAACATGAGCACCTTTTGTATTCCTCCGCCGCTTTGATATTTAAACTCCATCCCCTATCCCTCTATCCCTATCCGGCTCTCCTAATAAAACAGCTGTCTCTGACCCAGATATATCTCTTGTTGCCCCTTTTCTTAGAGCCAGGTTTGGGAGGGAGGCTGAGGGTGTCATCAATATTGTACGCTATAGGAATAATAGAGTGTCCCTCTGGGGAAGTGGTTAAGGTTTCTAAATGGGAACAATGACGACACCGTTTAGATCCCCTTATTATCCCCTTTAACACTCATTTTGAAGCTATAAAGTAATATTTCCCAAAACAATGACTGTACGCAAAATCTACCAACCTAAAAAATTCATAAAAAAATGAAGAAAAAGTAAATATAAAAGATATATTTTAAAACAATAGCAGGGCTTACGATGGGTTCTTGTATAGTTAGAGAAATGGTCAGGGATGCAGTCAGGTACAATTAACACATCCAAGTTTTTTAATAAAAAAAACTTTATATTTGAAGTGACGTTTCAACTTTCAGGTTTTCTTCAGGGTGATTGTGGTCTGGCTATATGTGGCTTATCTTATAAAACTTTTAAATCAAAACTTCTGGGCTTGGGTTCGAATCCAACTTTACTGCTCAACTAAGTGTGTACTCGAACCTTTAAAATAGGAGGGGAAACCTGATGGTTAAGCTCAATATTTATCACATGTATCAGATATAGTAATTTATCAAGAATCATTAGTGATTAATTACGTTTACTTATTTAAATTAATACTGTTTTAAAATTAAATTTTTATTTATTATCATTCGATTTATAGTGATATAATTAGAAGATGATCTGAGTTGTAGTCAGGAAAAATAAACAGACACGCCCAAGTAAAAACTTCTATAGACTGCCTACCATGTACAAATGGTGAAATTTCGATGAATTTCACATTTAACATGTCCTGTGATTTTCTTATAGAATACAAAGAGATAGGTGAATGAACTACTGAACCTTTATTTTTTCTCGCAAAATTATAAACAAGATGGTTTTTGTTTCATCCTTCTGAAACAAATACTTTTAAAGTTATGCTCTCGTAAACACTTATTATCGCAGGATAAGGCGTGTGCAGAAAAACAAAAATGGCCGCTATAAACAAACTGCTTGAGATAAAAATTAAAATGATTAAATAAATTTTAAAAAAAGATGTCCTCTATGTCCTGAAACATAGGGGAAACAACCTGGAAAGTTTCATATTTTTCAAAAATGGTCAAGCAACCAATTTATTTATTTTTGGATCACTTTAACTGGAATAACCCCATTACATTTTCTTATATTACTGAATTTATTTATTTATTTATTCGGTGCGACAGTCCTTAGAGCAGGGGCAGGACCTCCTCAATTAGTCTTCAACAACCTTCTCGATCCACGGCCTTGCGGCGCCATCCTCTAACACCTGCCTGACTGAGGTCTTGCTCCACGTCATCTAACCATCTCAATCGTGGCCGCCCTCGAATTCTAAAACCTTCTGGCTTTTCTTTAAGCAATTTTCTAGGGAATCTATGTGCAGGTATCCTGTCCCAGCACCTTAATCTCGCCTTCTTTATTTGGGTGACTATATCTGGCTCTCCATACAATGCCATTAATTCTTCATTTTTTCTTATTCTCCATTCGCCATTAAGACATTTTGGGCCAAATATCTTTCTAAATATTTTATATTACTTTATAGCCAACTATATATTTCTTATGATCATAATAAATCTGAATACGACACCTTCTCAGCCTGTCGCTTCTGATTCGAAAATTAATTGTGTAGTTGATTAGAAACTAATGGATTGTCCTGTATATGGTAACGTTTAACTGTAATAATTTTTCTCTCACTTATAAAGTTGAGTTATTACAAGAGTGTACGCCAGTTAAAGATTTTTACATCACTCGGATTGGAAAATAGATACTTTCCATAACAGCTGGGAGCAAAGAAAGTAGGCCTTTACACATCTCATAATTTAGAGCAACGTAAAACAACGAACATATGATTTTACACGTCTAGCCGGGAAAGTTTTCGCAGCTAGCAGTGTTTACTGTTACCAACACGAGGTTCGCTAGCGTTTCTTTTAGTTTATAATTTAATTTTACATTGTTAGTGTGCGAAAATGGCCTTTAACATCCCTCAAAAATTAATTAAAGAAGCTGAAGGAATAACTGATTCGTTATTGCCCGGGAAATCTCGTAATAAATACGAAGAAGAATTTAATAAGTTTTGTGAGTGGTGCTATAGTGAAAGTGTAAACCCTAACCATGTTAAAGATGAAGTGCTGTTAGTATACCTATCAACTTTATCGAAAAAATTTAAAGCCTCTTCTTTATGGAGTAAATTTTCCATGTTAAAATCGTGTTTAAAAATAAAGAAAAATTTGGATGTTTCTAAATTTTCGAAATCGATAGCATTATTAAAACACCACAGCGTAGGTTATCACCCCAAAAAATCTTAAGTCTTTAGACAACATGAAATAAGAAAGTTCATGGACACTGCACCTAATTCGGAGTGGTTGTTAACAAAGGTTATTTTAGTTGTAGGTATTTATGGAGCATGTCGATGTGACGACCTTATAAATTTAAATGTAGAAGATTTTAAGGATAATGGAACTTTCTTAAAGGTGGTAAAACAAATAGTGAACGCACGTTCATTATTACTGACGCAGATTCCTCATTTCAGATATGCCATATTATTCGAAAATATTTGTTTCTGCGGCCGCCGCACATAAAAAGTAAACGATTTTTAGTTACCTATAGGAATGGAAAGTGTACTGCTCAAAATGTCGGTCAGCATACAATATACATAGAAGACTCAGTAGCTAGGAAAGTAAAGGTAGCAAGGAAACTGTTTAATAAGGGAGGCACATCATCAATGGAAATCCCAAATGTTGCAGACCAAGAAATTGATTTTCTTACAGTTGATGATCTATTTCGGAATACATATAGTGAAGATGAGGACAGCAAAGAGGACCAACGCTTGAATAAAGTGTCCATTAAAAACACACAAATGAAGAACCTAAATAAAAAAACATTAACTGATGGGTTAAACATTACCAACCACCAAAACTGTACAATTAATATTAACCTGACCCTAAAAAAATGAAGTGTTTTTTATTTAAATATAAACTTACTCCTTTTTATAAATGTATTTTAAATTATTACATTTCAGTTGTTAAGCGTAATTATATTAAATTAAACTTGTCTACGGTTATTTCTCTAAATCAGCTGTTACAAAAAATCATTAAAATGGAAAACAATCATTTAGTGTAATAATATGAATTATTAAAATCTTAATATGTAGATTCACGAGTTAAAAACTGCGTTAAGCGTTTTTGCCTCGTGATGAAAAGTATCGTACATTACTCGTACCGAAAGTGATTTCACGATGCTCGATCGAATTAACGGGCTCGGCTTCGCCTCGCCAGTCAAACACGGTCTCGCAACGTAAAATGCCACTTTCGGTACTAGTAATGTAATATACTATTGTTTTATTATAAAACCATTTTAATTTCAAAATCCAAGATTAAAATTTGCCATAAGTTAGAAAAGGGGTAGAAACCGTATATTTTCCTTTTATAAAACCAAACGAACCGGATATATTATTTTTTAATATCACGGACATTTTTATTGTTAAAATTGGAGATAAAGACAAAAATGGTTTTTGAAATACGTTTTATTTTTTCGTTTTAAATTAAATTTTTAACTTATTTTTATCATAGAAGTAATTTTAATCTATTTTTTATTTAATTAGTTGCTTAAAATGTAACGTTAGTCCTTTGCGATTCAATTAATTAAATGAATTGTATGAAACGAAATGTCATCCCCAGTTGTTTTAGTTTGCGTCGAAAACAAAAGCAAAAGAATTATTATTGAAGGAAATGAAGAGGCAGAGGGCGGTTTTATTAAATTTTTATCATTTAGTCTTTTATAAAAGTTAGTTATTTTACTATAGAATATTTCATGAGTTGATTGTTTTTTAGCTCTTTTAATAGTTACAGTTTTTTTAAAGATAGTATGTTTTCGCTATAGTTATTGATGCAATCTTCCTATTTTTTAGTTAGTAGTTTTTATTTTTAGTTGTTTCGGCTTGATGGAATAGTTCTGGGATATGTTGGATAAAAAATTTGAAACTGAAAATATATATTGTTTTAAATATGCTCTGAGTAACATTTTCGACCTTAAAATTAAATTTTTGAATTAAATTGTTGATCAGTCGAATGTATTTATTCATGTTTTATTTTTGATCATTTTTAGAACACCACATAGCAATGCATTTACAATTACACTTAACTCGAAGTTTTTTAAAGTTTAATTTGTCATTATAAATTGATGTTTATTATGTTAGAACTCAGTTATAGGTTTGTCTTAATATTTTACTTCTAATGATTAGAATTTCTACGGAGGAAGAATTAATAATTGGGTCAATCCATTTCAAATCACCCAATTTAAATATAATGTTTTGCTCAACATTTTTTATTTTCCTGATTCTTTTATCATAGATTCCCTATGGGTAGACATTAACAAAACTCCAATTTAAAAAAAAATACAAACCATATTTGTTATTTGACAGCCATTTTAAAATGATGATTCAGTGAATTTTATGAAAAAAAAACGGGGTTTGCGGAAAATTTAATTGCGAAGTCATTTTTAAAGATATCAGAATAATTTAAAAACTAGTGTGTTCAGCATGAAATGACCTTCAAAACGGCATTACTTTAATTTTCATATCATGCAACAAAGTTATTTAAACTCTTTCTCAAAAACTCGGGAAAAAATTTAAAAATCGTTAATTTTTAAGGCAATTAATTTTTAGGAAGGAGACGAGACTCCCAATAATATTTTATTTCTGTGTTGAGTACACGTAGTACTGCCAGCAGCATAAGTTTAAGTCTAGAGAATGTACTCCTTTTTTCTCTACGGCTTTTCAAAAAGGGGCTGAGAGCAGGTTTTTTCCAATTTTCATAGGTCTATTTCTGGAAAGGGACTGAATGAAAAAAAGTGAAAAGTTTATAAAATGCTCTTTATACTAATAGGAATACACAACAAAAAAATTATGACTGAGACTCAATTATGTTTTGAGTTATAGAGCTGTGAATTTCAATAAAAACTCTACCTTTTTAATACACTTGTGCAATGCTAAATAAGCAACTAGAGGCTTGAAATTATGTTAATTGACAAGTTTAAATTATAGTTAAATTAAATTATTATTTAGAGTTTTGAAAAAATGAACTTAACTTATATTTAAATGAAATACTTGACTTAAAAATGTCCATTAATTAAAAAAATATGTAAGTATATGATACAAGTATGTTTGTAAGTTGTAAAATATTGTAAAACCCATTGTAAAATGTCAACTGACACATCAGTTCTTATGATGCAACAAGGTAATGTGAATTTTACATGTTTAAGAATTGAACTCCTTGCACAGCCTAAATCTTTTCTGTACCTACATCTGCAAGTGGTGGCCCTCCTCTTAATCTTCATTCCTATCTTCAAGAGTAAAAATGTGAATATTAAACTGATTCGTGGACAATGTCCAACTTGCGCATCAAAAATATTTGTAAAAAAACTGCCCGGAGATGAGACAAATAATGTTGAGAATAATCCTGAATTTTTCCTTGGCCCTTTTAAATTAGTAGAGGAGAATTCGTTGCATCAAATGGAATCCATTTATGAAACTTTGGAATTATCTCCTTTATGTAAATATAACAAAGCTTAACAGAGAACAAAGCCTGACAGTTTGCAAAAAAAAAAAAGAATTGATAAAATTACGAGAGCAGTTAAGCGAAAATTAGATGAATCTTTCTATAATGACTTATAAACTCAGAATTTAAATGTTACAGAAACTTCAATTAGTAAGTACGACATACTCATTACTAAACTGAAAGAACAATTCAAAGTGTCTAGTAAAGATGATCAAATTAAAATTTGAGTCAATTGCCAAGTTCATAGACTAAGAAAAAAATAGTTGAGGACTTTAGTGCATCTGAATACATGGTAAAGTTAACTAGGCAGCTAGTCAAGGGTCAAGGTATCTTTCTACATCTTACAAAAAGACAGGGAAACAAAATAAGTGAAGCTATTTTTTATTAACTGAGTTAAAGAGTTTTACGAAAATAGTTACTAATGCCCTGGTAAAAAGGAATATGTTTCAATTGCAATTGACATTGTCAAGGTGCAGAAACAGGAAAGGTTAATTCTCCTCTGACTAAATGAACTCTAGAGCATATATAAACAGAAATATCCAGTTTAAAAAGACCAAAGAGGTGCGTGCGTTCTTCTGGGTTCATTAGGAATTCATAGTTTGTGTTTGCAAGCATCACCTAATCATAAAGCTTATGATAGAAGGAGTAAAGCTTAATGCAAATTATAAAGACCTCATAGCTTTCATCGTACCTGATATTGAAAATGAAAAATGTATGCTTGACACCTGTTCAGTATGTCCTGGACCAGATACCCTGCTCGATTAAAAGGTAGCGTTTTTATTGAAATGCACAACTCTATAACTCAAAACATAATTGAGTCTCACAGGGTGTCTACTAGTCGGGAAATTCGGGAATCTCGGGAATATGTCGGGAATTCCGTGTGGTCGGGAAAAATTCGGGAATAAGTCGGCAATTTACAGGAAAGTCGGGAAAAATGCATCGTTAATGCTAAAATTTTTCAGTTAAGGAAGCGTCTGATTGGTATACTTACTCCACATACTTTTAACGTAAACTAAATTTACTACAATTTGAGATCAGGGTGAGCTCTATATAGCAATTAATTCCCATGATACAGGGTTATTATCTTCGAAAAGAGGCCATTTTTTCCCCAAAAACTAATGCTTTTTCGATATGGTCACTTATTTTGTAAAATATCTCCTGAAATACATCGTTTGAGACCAGAATGGTACCTGTGGGTCCAGCGGTTCTCTCAAATACGGCAGATTACAAAAAACAGTCAAAAGTGGGTTATGGGGGAAAATACTGTTCTGTCTTTTTATGGTTTATTTATCAATTAAAATTCATTTATTTATGTTATTGTTTAATAATTGATTGATGAAAAAGAAAAATATAGCGTAATCCGGCATTACGTCATCATCGAACATTGTTTTATATACCTACATACTAAAATGCTTAAACAAACGTGTATATATATATATATATATAAATATATATATATATATATATATATATATATATATACATACATAAATATATCGTATACCTCAGGTTATCGCAAGGGGGAGAGAGGAAAGGGTTGAAATAGTAAGTTCACAGCCGTTTGATCAAATAACTCGGAATCCGTTATTTGTAGTACATTTGGAAAAAAATTAATCCAATGAATTCCCAAATCAATAGTTTTAAACCTGTAGGGGACAAAGCACTATTCCGCGAAAACACGTTTTTCTCTACTTTTTTAAATCTAACTCCGAAACTATTTGTCCGATAAAAAATTTATTTTTATGGCTGTGTTAAGTAGCAAAGTATGCATAGATTGATTTGTTTAGATTATTATTAAAACACCATTAAAATATCGATTGGCTAGAATTTCTAAAAAAAGTTTTCAAAAAGTCGGGAATTTCTAGAAAAATTCTTGAAAAAGTCGGGAATATGTCGGGAATTTTGATAGCTGAAATTGGTAGACACCATGGTCTCAGTCATAAATTTTACACCAAAAAGTGGTGGATTTTTATTAGTATAAAGAGCATTTTATAAAATTTTCACTTTTTTTCATTCAGTCCCTTTTCAGAAATAGACCTATGAAAATTGGAAAAAACCTGCTCTCAGCCATTTTTTAAAAGCCGTAGAGAAAAAAAGGAGTACATTCTCAGGACTAAAACTTATGCTGCTGGTAGTAGTACGTGTACACAACACAGAAAGAAAATATTATTTGTGAGTCTCTTATCCTTCCTAAAAATTGATCGCCTTAAAAATTAACGATTTTTAAATTTTTTTCCCGAGTTTTTGAGAAAGAGTTTAAATAACTTTCTTGCATGATATGAAAATTAAAGTAATGCCGTTTTGAAGGTCATTTCATGCTGAACACACTAGTTTTTAAATTATTCTGATATCTTTAAAAATTGCTTCGCAATTAAATTTTCCGCAAACCCCGTTTTTTTCATAAAATTCACTAAATCATCATTTTAAAATTGATGTCAAATAAAAAATAGGGCTTGTAAATTTTTTTAAATTGGAGTTTTGTTAATGTCTACCCATAGGGAATCCATGATAAAATAATCAGGAAAATAAAAAATGTTGAGCAATACAGAGTGGGTGATTTGAAATGGATTGACCCAATTAAATAATTTTAAATTCCGTTAGTTTTAAAAAACATAAACCTCTAACTTTATCTTTTACGTCGTTAATTGCCATTTTCTTGAAAACGGTTTGAGGAAATCATTCATCTCCCTCTGATTTTTCTTTTCTGTCATTTTCAAGACTTTGGCCAACTTAATAGCCAATTAGGGTAGTATTTAAATGAAGTTAATTATTTTTCCTTATAATTTTTTTAAAAAATATAAATAAAGCTTCTTTCTTGAAGAAAATTAAAATTGTTTCAGGATAAAGATCTCAGGCTTAGGCTTTATCTTAAGTGAATAATTTTATTTTATTTTTTTATTATTTTTCATCTCTCGATTTTTTTAAAGAAAAAAAAACTTCCCGATTTAATTTGGTTACTTTTTAAGATAAACATAAACTAGTATTCCCCGTTGGAGCCATACCCGCTCTCATTAGTAAAGAACTTATATAATTTTAACTAACATATGATTTTTTTTTTTTAATCAATTAAAATCTTTCATTGTAGCACGGATTTGAGCTTTATTCCTTTGATGATATTTTCAGACAGAGTATTAATTTTTAATCTTGTACCATTGCACAGATTAGATGTTTGAAGATGAATTAAAAGCATTATTGGACATCCAATTTGTATTTTTAATGTATGAGTTAGGAATCCAGATGGACATAGACTATTAAGAAACTCTTGCGGATAATAGATTGCATAATAGGCAAACCTAGTTTCTGCCACTCAATATTGTAGATTCAAATTTTTATTGTTGTAAAATTTAATATCGCTAAACCTTTCTAGCACTATGAAGATGGTTATGTTGAAATTCGGTACGGATTGGTTCAGTAGTTTTATGTTTGTAAACTCTAATGCAGAATCCTGCCGACAACTTATTGATCGATTGAACTTCACTGGGATCTACTACTTAATAATAATTGAATTGAATACAAGTAAATTTTATTATTATAGGTCAATCAGTCGGTTTTATCAATCAATCGGTCAGATAGTATTATAGTTCAATTTTCAACCTTCACTATTATGCACATATTATCGCTTTTTTAGTAATAAATTATCTGAAAATCAATAGACTTTTTCACTGGTAAACCTTCCTTAAACTATAAAGATGGTATGGTTAATATTTGGTACAGATTGGTCTAGTAATTATTGTGATTAGTGATCCCAAACTAAAAGTGGCTTGTCATTTTATATGATAGGTAACTTTGTAATAACATCGCCAATAAGTAAACATTTTTACCAGTATTATGGATAAACTATTATATTCACTTTTTCTTGTGAATTATTTTCAGGGCGTTACAGTTTCAGGTTAAAATAATTAAATATCCTAGTCATAATCATATTTTACCATGGAACCATTCCTCCATTTGGAAAGAACAGTTTTTCGAAAACTATTATAGGGGTGTAATTCTTTTTGCGGATCACGGATATTAGTTTTCCTCTCCTACTTGTAACTGATTTGTTTATAGAAAAAAGGTTTTCTCAATCAAAGAAGAAGTGGAATAGGATATTTGAATCTGGTTTCGAGTAAAAAGGAGGGAATACTTGGAGGTACAAAAGAGGTGGACAGTGCTCGTGGCTGAGGGTAAATGTCGGGGCCTGACCTTATTGTGGCCTCTTGAAAGCATCCATTGTTCAGTTCCCCCCTTTTATAATTGCCTCTATAAGTCCACATCCTCTTTAAACACTCCTCCTATTTCATATTGCCATTTCATTTTCCATTTTGTTTATTCGTTATGAGTAGTACTGCCGATAAGATAATTCTTGAAATACGAAACGTTAAGACCTTTACCTAACTAGTGGTATATACGGACCCCTTTAAACAGAGTTGTAAAATAAAAAAAAATAAAACCTGTACCACTACAACTCTTGGAGGTTTTTGGGTCTAATACTAATTAAAGTTGTACTGTTTCTTGGCCGATGGTTGGGCATGGCACTTAATAGAAGCTGAGCGTGCCCCTAGATTAGGAAGAGGCCTTTTTTTTTTTTGTATGACAGTTATCAGTGTCATTTAACTACTTTTGGGAGAAAACCTTTCACTTAAACATAGTATTGTAGAAAACTATTTTAAAAGAAAAAATAAAAAAAAGGTGGAAATTGGTCTTAGCTGTTTTTAAAATTCTACCCCTCAGATAATAATAGGTGATGGTTTTAATAATAATAATTATTGTTTTATTAATATTTAGCACCTTCCGTCGTGGCTTCGCCCACTCTCATAAGATCTTCGATAATTTTAACTGATTTAGGTTTAATTGTTTATCGATAAAATTCTTGCTTTAAAGTATGCAATTGAAAATTATCTCTTCAGTGACATTTTCACGCAAAACTGTAACCTTTAATCTAATAATATTGCACTGATTAGGTGGTATGTCAAGTAACAGCATAATTGGGCATCCAATTTTTAATTGTTCATGTATGAGTTGGTGATCCAGATAGACAAAGACTATTTAGAAACTCTTGTGGATAATGGGCTACGTTATCAGTGCTTACAACTAAATGAATCATATTTTTACACACAATATTAAAAAGCAATGGTTCGATATTTCGATTACGCAATAATTTTAACGATTTCGAATAGTTGGATTTTAATTTATAACCATAAAAATTTATGATAGTGTTACAAACCTCGTTCCAACCACTTATCACTGCACATTTAAGTTATTATTATAGAAAACTTTTCTATCGGAAACCTTCCTAGAACTAAAAGGATATAGTTAAAATGTAATACAGACGTTTTAAATTTAGTCAATTTGTAAACTTCTCTGGGATTCTTATGTTGTACCACATATTTATAGATTTTTGATAACAATTTAATTGAAAATATCTATATTTTATTTTGAATTTCTAACTCTATATAACACCGTAACTTTATAACCTCTCTTAAATGGCGCCCGCCACCTATCGGTAAATTTCCTAACTTCACTGCACACTATATATTTATTGCTTTTTAATAACAGTTTAATTGAAAATCTATAAACTTTATTATTGCTAAACCTTCCTTGAACTATGAAGATGATGTTAAGATTCGGAACAGATTGGTTCAGTAATTAACGTGGTAAGTGGTCACAACCGAAAAATGGCTTGTCCTTTTATATAATACTACAGATTGGTATTTGTTATATTATCATACTATTTATTTATCACCCGAGCTGATATTTAACGTTCCTTATCTTATTGTGATCTTTGCGTGCTGTACTTTTATATATTATATATTATATTATTTATATATTATACTTTTATATATTATGCTATACTTTGTATGTATGGCTAGATATAAAATATCCAAGCAACACAGTATTATTTTGAAGAAATATATTCAGAAATATTTATAATTCAACATGGACTTCAATCATGTTTTATGTAGGCAGCTTTTGCAGACCTAACGACCATTTGTTAGATATTTATTTATTCCAAATTGGTTAATAGCTAAATTTTTATGGCTAGACGTGGAAATAGAAAAATTGATTTACTACACCTTTCTTTTCTTAATAATACAGGGTGTCTACCAATCGGGAATTTCGGGAACTTTGGGAATATGTCGGGGATTTTGTGTGGTCGGGAAAAATTCGGGAATATGTCGGGAATTTACAAAAAAAATGCGAAAGTCGGGAAAAAGTCGTCGTTAAAGCTAAAATTTTAAGATTTTTTTTTTCTCGATATTTTAGTTAAGGAAGCTTCTGATCGGTAAAGTAATTCCCCATACTTTTAAAGTAAACTAAATTTCCTACAATTTGAGACCAGGTAGATCTCTACATAGCTTTTGGTTCACATGATACAGTTCTTCGAAAATAGGCTTTTTATTTTTTTTTATTTTTTTTTTTTGTGTGTGTGTGTGTGTGTGTGAAATATCTCCTAAAATACGCATCCGATTTCATATATTATGAATTCGTAGGAAATTTAATTAGCTTTCATTTGAGACCAGACTGGTTCCTGTGGGCTGAGCAAATCTCTCAAATACGGCAGATGACAAAAATCAGTCATTAAGTAGGTTGGGGGGGGGGGGATATTTTTCTCAAATAAACTGTTCTCGCTTTTTTTTTAATGGTTTATTCATCAAAAAATCAAAATTTATTTATTTTTGTAAAACTGGTTTGTCGGTATTCTTTTGGCTATAACTTCAAAACTATTTGTCCGATCAAAACTATCCAAAATTTCTTCGTTTCATCTGAATGCTGGTAAAATTTGCTATGACACCTCATATATAAAATGTTTTTTAAATCCCATGAAATACCCACACCACCACGCTGAGAATCCCACACTGTTGTGAAAATCACTTTTCAGCGCAGTTCTCGTAAATATTTTCGTTGTAGCGAGAAGTATACTGAAAAAAAAGTAGATTTCACAAGAGTATGGGGTTCTCAGCGTGATGGTATGAGTATAACATGGAACTTGATCAAAATTTCATATATGAGGTAACATAGTAAATTTAACCAGCTTTCAGATGGAGAAAAAAAAAATTGGATCGGACTTATATTTTTTTAGTTATTTGATCCGACAACCTCGTGTAACCTCGTAACTATTTTCTAACTGAATGGCAATTCTCGAGATTGATGTGTTTCTTAAAAGTTTTTAAGAGTAATGTGAAATTTAAAAAAAAAATGTTTTTTTTTTTAAATTTTATTGTTTAACTGTGATATGTTAAGTAGCAGTGTATGAATTGATTCATTTTTGAAATAGTCGGGAATTTACTAAAAAAATTCTTTAAAAGTCGGGAATACGTCGGGAATTTTGATAACTGGAATTGGTAGACACCATGTAATATTATGTAAGAATTAAAAAAATAAATGTTTACAATCGTTTTGTATTTATATAGATAACTAGTATCCCCAGTCGCGGCTTCGCCCGTTCTTATAAGTAAATAATTATAACCTATCTTATAAGTAGATAGGTTTAATTAATAATTAACAAACAAAAATCTAATCGTGCAGTTGAGAATTATTTTCTTACAATATTTCTATGTATTTTCACTTAAAGCTGTATTTTTAACCCGGTATTATTGGAATGATTAGTTGGTTGAAATTTACTTAAAGTCATTATTGGATATTTAATTATTAATTCTAATCTATGAGTTGGTAATTCAGATGGGGGGGAAGAGACTTTTTAGGAAGAAACTCTGGCGGATAATGGACTGCATTATCATTGCTTACAACCCTATCAATACAGTTATTCTCGGCTGTCACAATTTACTTTTTGCTTAATGATGTTATTAATATTCTCTGCTATAATATTTGTATGTAAAATTACTGCTCTTTCACACAACCAATTAAATAAACCTGAAACATCAAAATGAATTTGAAATCATTGAAATTTTACCATTGAAAACTCTGTTGCAGAATGCCGCTAACCACATATCGCTCGATTATTAAACATCCCTATGATCCACACGTCACACGAAATATTTATATCTTTTTTTTAACGATGTATTTGAATTAATCGAGTACAGACTGACAGACCCACATTCATTTTTATATATGTAGATTGTTCCTTCTGTGCCATTAAACTTAATATAAGATATAAATAAATATATCGTAATATTAATATTTTAAAAATAAATGAATTAATATAATATGAATGAAAAAATATTCTTTATTCTGAGACGTATTGTCCCGTTAAAATAACAAAATTGTATCAGAAGGTATTATAATAGTCTGGCTTGCATAATCTCATAACGCTATTTGTTTATAAAGAACATGAGACACATAAATAATGTTAATTGTAAATAATTGTATAAAGAACTTCACTAAGTATTATAACTTACTTATAATAATAAGTAAGAAAAATGAAATAAAATAAAAAAATAATCATGAGAAAATAAGAAAAGATATAAACAGAAAATAAACTCTATCTATATATACATTGAATGAAAACTTACAAGGCCCCTCTAAAGATTTTAATTCGACTTTAATAAAAAATGTGATGAATTTTAACTAATAGATTGGTATTTAGTGCTTGTGACTTTATGTACATTTACTAGTACATTACATCGTCTATCCATTATATATTTATACTAAAAATGAAGAAAAGAAATTCTCAAATTGAAATTCAGACAGCTGCTGTTAACTTTAGTTAAGCTGCTATTTGTTATCTGGTACTGTAGGAATTATTTATTTGTTGATTATTTTAGTTAATTATAATTATTAAAAACAAAAAAAAGTGCATTATATAAGTTGGGAGCGAGATATATTTTTATAATAAAGATGGCCTCGTTTGGCTCATCCTTTGCCGCTACACTTTTTGTGCTTTAGTTTTCTCTTTGTAAAGGGATAATTAAAGAGGTGGGGGTGGGAGGAAGAAAAACAGCTCATTACGCTGAAAATTACATCGTTTTTCCTATGAACTGGTGTCTTTTTGATTGCACATAAATTATGCAATTTTAAAATGATGATTCAATTAACTCGTTTTTCTGTGACCGTGCGGCATAAATAACGATATCATCGTTTAGTGGTTATTGGCATTTTTTATGGGGGGGGGGGGTTGAAAAATCGATTCCCACCGTCAGTTCGAGTTCACGTCACAACATAACAAAACGTGACTGTTGAGGTTGGTTTATTTAACTGTTCTGTAATTTTCGACCATGCTTGATTGACGCATAGTTAGTTTTGGTTGTGTATTGTTAGAGAAGCGGCTGCCTGATTCAAAATAAAATTTTCATTAAAGGTCAAAAAGTTTGGTTTTGTTTGATATTGATAGATTTCCTATTTTACAACAGAGGTCTCAGATATACAATGTTGAGTTTTTAATTTATTCATCGATCGGCTTAAATTGATTTAATTTTGTTTTAACATATATAATACTATCTGCCACATTTAAGGTTTTCATGTTTCTTATAGGAACTAGATAAGCAGCCGATGTAAAATGTACATCTAGCGCACAATGTATGATCTTCCATTTTTAATCTAAATTTTATTTTGCTACCCTCAGTTGAAAGCTTTTTCAGTTAAAAAGAGTGACAAACCTTTGCATGCAGCATCAGGTAAGGCATATGAGCACCAGTGGATCGTGGACGTCAAATGCGAAAATCTACAGAATTAAGTGAATATAAAAGTTCACATTATTTTCTCGTATCAGGATTACTTTTATGAAATACATAAATTATTATTAATATAATATGCTATAGACAGTATTGGAGAAAAATCTTTGGATTATTAGCTTTTACCAAGACAGGAAGTTGTACTTTTTTTAGGTATCTAAAGGTATTAAATCAGAGATTGTGTCGAATTACATTTGATGGCTAATCCAGCATAATAAGTTATTCGTAATCCTTTTGGAAGATATACCTAGTTTTAGAGATGGATTGTGCTGGATGTTAGGCCTTTTATAAAGTACTTTAATCTGTTCTTTGTTACTTGATTCTCGAGGATTTTAAGGTGCGAAAAGGTAAAATAGACGTGATAAGAATATTTTTTCATTGTAATTTTTTATTTATAAATAAGGTATGGTCTGGTATCATACAATCATAGTGTAATGAAATGAAAAATAATCTTTGGGAGGGCCGTTTGAATTTTTTGATTAATTCTTTGTGCTTTGTACTCTTATCCAGATGCATTAATTGAAGATAATAAAAACTCAGTTGATTGAAGAACGAAAGACTTAGAAGTTGTAGTTTGTAGGAATCATCATTACCAACGTTACTGTTTTTTAGTTTTATATTTGTTCTTTACATATTTATAACTTTTTTATTTTATACGTAAGTACAATTGTTGTGCATTGAAATGTGGTTGATTTTGTAAAGTCGCGCCTTTTTACCTCTTCTTGCTACAGGAGCTAGAGTATTTATCATAGAGTTTGTTAAATCATAGTATTTATCATACAGTTTGTTTAACGTGTGAACACACGTATATGTGCGTTTAATCGCACGATTGAGGTAATTGAATAGATGAAGAAAAAAATTATTTTTGCATCAGTAAGGATGTTATTTAAAAATAGATAGAAAGAACTATAGGAGACTGCAGGAATAATGAAGGATTTTTCAAAGAAACCAATCCGTTGTGTGAGGAATGTGAAAGGTTGGTGGGAGGGCGGGGCGCAAAGTTATAATATAAGGTATCTAGGAAGAATTGTTGCATTTAATAAAATGAATTTGGTATGTATCTAATCTTTTTTGGCTTTCTCTGGCCAACATCGGTAGTTATAGCTGTATTAAATTTAATATTTCGAATCGCTTATATTCCTGATGAAAACCGATTTTACAATGGAACTTATAATGTAAATTTATGTCCTTGTAAAACCACTAGGCAGTTCTTATTGATAGCTGCTTTATATCTTCTTAATCTTCTTACAGAGATGTCGTTTTACCAATTCACTTTAATAGCATCTGATTTTTAATTCTCATTCATCTTCAATATTATCTAATTTATAAAATGAATTTATAATTTGGTTGTAAATTAACTCTAATAATCTATATCTATGGTCAGTTGAAAATTCAGAAATATGACTTATCCGATCCTGTTCTCAGTTCCGGCTCGGTCCAATGTGTTCCTAGTCTTATACTTCATCTCTGTACTATTGGAGGATTTTCTCTTCCATCTGATACGGTCCCTCTGTATACTATCCTATTCCTTTCTTGTTAGTCAGTGAGTTTTGGAACCATGATGTTTGTAGTTAACCGATTATTTCTTCTTAAACTAAATTCATTCTTTAGAAAAATATAGTTGACTGTTAAGTATGATATAAGAAGAAGATAAACCACACAGGAGAGGAACGAACGATGACTGTTCACATCCTCCCGTGAGGTGCTCAGTTATCGCTCGTGTCTTCTCTTTTGTGGTTCGGTGGCTCTAGAGGAATCCGAAACGTTGGCACACAATTATAGCTTTTCTAGGGCATGTTGTTTCTTTTTTTACTGCATCCCTGATCCATATTCTTCTTAAATAAAATTAATAATTATGTAAGTGTTAATACTCACTCTTTATTTGGTTGGTTAGGTTAATATTGTGGTAGTTGTCTTCATTATTTATAATAAAAATGTATTACCTTCTAATATTAACTCTGGAATTGGCTTGCTCGTTGGCCTCAGAATGATATATATGACTACAAGAAGGAAAAAGCGCCAGTCTAAGACTATAGTGCTGTAGAAAGGTTCTGAGAGGCCGGGACGAAGCCGTTATAGGAATTCCCGGCTGACATCGGAATGAGTTGGGAAATTTTCATTAAAGTGTGCTCCAAGAAAGGGATGCTGTTTTCCTCCGCTCCACTTCTCGCGCTTCTCGTCTGTAACTTCAGGTGTTCCCTACTCTTTTTTCTAAAATCACTTTACTTTTTTTTACTTGGTTTCTTTTTCTTCATCTTATATATACCTATATATCCTCTCCTCAAATTCAATCCTGCGCATGAGTTTTTTTTTTTTTTTCTTATATTGAATAAATATTACTAGCAGCCTCACTCAAGAACAGTGTGTAAAATTGATGACTATGAATTTATTTGTAACTTGTTCAATGATAGTAAAAAGAAAAAAATAATGAAATAAAGTGATAAAAATTAAAATTAAACCAGCCTCTATCTTCTAAAAAAAAATATTATAAATTTTAATAATTAATTGTAAAAACATATAAAGTGAAATAGAGAAAGAAAAATGAAAAGAAATTAAATACAATCATGCTATGTTTACATTATTTACAAGTATCCCGAGAAAACCTCAAACCCACCTCGATACTATCTCTACGTCACTCCAATTCAGTTGCTCAGGACTTTAGTGTAGAAGGAAGCCCTTCCCCGAAATCCAATAAAGTTAATATTTTCAGTAGATCTCGGGAGCACTGCCGTTTTAATCTGGTATGTGGGTAATACGGATATGTGGAACTGGATTAGGAATAAACCAGTGGGTTGGGATGGTTGGAAAGGTTTTGATTGGATTTTCAATTGAAGGTAACAGCTCAAGAACAAAAGTTTTTTCGAGATCATTGTGTAGGATTTTGTTGGAGACATAAACTCACTGGATCGAGTTTCGCCATTCGTTTTCGGCCTGTGTTGTTCTCTAAGCTTTACTTTTGGAAGAAGGCATACCAACCCTCCATTTCAGGAAATTTAATAAATCTTATAACCCCCTCTGAAATCAGTAAGAAAATGAGTTTTATAGCAGAGCTGGACTATATAGGGAACCGTCTTGCTATACATGAGCGGAAATGGGTTTTCTGGTGATTTGGGTTGTATAATTATGCCAAGATAGATAATAACCGAAACGTTTTTAATAAAATTGACTGTCTAAGAGGAAAACCATTGGATAATAGATAATAGGCCCTAGATTCCGCTTATCGATACTTGAACCAGAGTAAATATAACCTCTTCAGAAATTCTTATTTTTTGTTTCTGATTAATACTCAAGTTCTCTTCTGAGAAAAAATCTCAGAACGGAATATAAAACACTAATCTATTCTTTATCAAAGTTTTATTAAATCAAATATTTGGTCGATTTTTTTTTCCCATTTCAACCATTTTCTATATTAAATTCTATATTAATAAGTTTTTGGTTAATAAAAAAAAAAAAAAAAAAAAAAAAAAAGAAAATGAGTAGTTTTCTTACAGCTGTGATTTCAAGTAAGGAAGTCAAAATGATATCTTCTTTTTTCATATGAATTCACAGTGATCTCTTCTTGAAGTGATACCACTTCTTTTTTGTTTTGGAAAAACATGTGTGATGCTTAAGAAATACATAATTTAAGAGATTTAGTTCGTAATAAATTATGAGTTGTTAGCTAAGATTTTTTAAAACATATAAAGATACGGTATATTAGCTGAAACCTAGCTGTATTTACACGCTGAAATTATGGCTTAATGTTTGGATTGTTTGTGGTTGAGCCTCTTAATTTTTTTTTTTTTTTTATTGTTTCTGTAGCTGCTTGTAAGGAACTATCTTATAATTATAATTGCTGTTATTGTTCAGACAAGACTGGATATTTACTTTTACTCTCTTATTGCATATTTTTACAAAAATTTATGCATACTATATACATTTAAATATATATATATTTTACAGTTTTTTAAAAATTATTTATCAAACTATTGTTCACATTCAAATCTAGCGAGTTATGCATGTAAGTCAAAATCATTTTGAAAGTGAAAATATATTCCAGTGTTTGACCTATTACTGTTTGAAATAGTTAACCATAACCATGTGCTATAATGGTTACACATCCATATTTGATTATTAATCTATATATATATATATATATATATATATATATATATATATATCAGTTGTAAAACTATTGAACCTATCTGTACCAAATTTTAATTAAACTGCATCATTTTCGTAGTTCTAGGAGGGTATAGCAATGATAAAATTTACAATAACGGAAATTTAAATGTACAATGTTGTGTGGCATTTGATTTTTTATCGTGATTTGTGGTAAGAAATCAAAATCCAACTCGTAGAAATAAAAATAACTGTTCCTTCCGAATAAAAATGATTGCTAAATAAAAATTCAGATCCTTTTTTTTTTTGATATTGTGTTTAAAAATATGATCTAAGGGTCTCCAGTTGTAAGCACTGATAATGCAGTCCATTATCCGCAACAATGTTCAGACAGCAAAACATACATTTACAGTTAGAATTCGATAAACATGTTACAAAACACCATGCTCCTAACGCAGGCTGCATATAAACATGAGTGCAACTCCATGACAGGCAGATCCTCATTATGCTAAGTCGTATCTCAGGTTGACGTGTATGTGCCGCTACTGTAATAGCAGTCCTGCCGCTTCTAAACCACCACCCGGTAAATCGGGGTTCTTGCTCAACGTTGGTTGTATTCGGTTAATGATCTACTGAAGTTCCAATTTTTCAGCTTCCTTACATTAATGCTATTGCTATGTGATATCAATTTCAAGAATGTTGGATTTCCAAACTTGTCTTCGTTTATCCCTTTACATTCATAGTTACTATGGATGTATGTATGTTGTATATGTTGTTTGGTTGGATGTTATTATACTTTTGAGTGGTAAATGATATAATAAAAAAAAAAAATAGTTTACTCTCATTATATAATTATGTCATTGGTTACTGAGAGTGTCAGCTTTAATGATAATTTAATCAATAATAGACGGTTTAATTGTTTATTTTAATGATACCATTCCAAGACTTTTTGCTATCAATATTATTCCTTAAAGGGCTTTAAATTTATCGTTTTAACTCTTTGTTTTCTGTATTGGATCTATTTTAAATGGAGTTTTTAGTAAAAAACAAGAATCGTGTCATCAAAATTAATTCATGAATTCATATATTATATTTTTTATTTTAAATGGAGTGTTCAGTAAAAATCTAGATATATTATTGTTATATCTAAATATATTTATAACGTTTACTTCAAAACGTTGTTAGTGTTTATTGTTTTATTTAGTGCTTTTTTTTTTTTTTTTCATTTTAAACAATTTGATTAAAGTTCGGAATGATTTTAATGCCATTTTCCAGTTATATTAGAGATAATCTTTGTATTTATTCGCCTTTATCAGCGAGTATAATTTAATAATATTAAAAATTATTTATCATAAGAGGCCTTCAATTGATCTAATACTTGATGATTAAAAAAAGAACATGATTTTTATTGTCGTATAGTTTGTTTTCAATACTGGAATGTACTAGATTGATTTTGTATATTTCTAGTTTTTAATCGATTGATATTTGAATATCCGCGTAATCCACTACTTTTCAAAAATGAAGAGTTTAATATGAAAGGTCGTAATCCTAATGATACATTCTGTGGAATATTTTTTTCCCTTTCCTGAGGTTCATAGCCTTGATTCTGACCTTGAAATTCCTTCGGGCGAACTGTTGACGATATTTCTCGGAAACAAGGTAGTAATCTTCAATCATGACAGAGATTTACTGCTTTGTTACCATGTCTCTCGCCAATAAAACGAGACTGCTGTCGTTCGGAAAGGAAAAACGCCTTAAATAGTAAAAGATAAAAAGCAATAATCGTCCGAACAAGGTAAGCGATGGATTTACTGAGCGCATTAAGAGTCATAATTCGTTCGTTCCCAAGCAGGATTTATTACTCTCGTCATGAATCCTATTGTTAAAGAGGTACAAAGACTGAAAACAAAGGCGTAGCCCATGCGGGCTACTACGTTGGTGCATGAATTTATAAATAATTTTCATTGACAGGCATTTATAATGGCTTGATTTTATACATGGTTCCTTATATAGGACCAAACAACGCAACTACACTATTTCCAAGTTAAAAAAGAAATTGCTCTAAATGTACAGTACATATTAGGCTCTGCTGAAAATTTGGCATCTTGTGGGGCTATGCCGTTGTTGAGAAGACCTATTTAATCAGTCGTTAATTTTGAGATAAAATCAATTTTCTTGAAAATTCGCAAATAATTATTGCATTGATTTTGTTTATGCTAAAATATTCGAATTTTATGTGTTTGTATATATATATATATATATATATATATATATATATATATATATATATATATATATATATATATATATATAGTTGTGAAGAATTGTGTACGGCATGTCAATAGTACACTATCCAGAAGGTAATTTTGTTTCGTTTTCTTGAATCCTAAGTAATTGCTGTAAAAATGCTGTAATTTTCCTGCCAAAAAAGCCTTATGAAGAATGAGCCTCATTAGTAACAACCAATTTTTCGCAACACAGATGTTAAAAATCCTGCTTTGGAAGTTAATACTTAACTCATTTTCAAGATATGAATTCCCAGATCCCCATATATAATTATAGCAAACCACAGAAGATATTTTTATTTATCATAGCCTTGTATATCACTAATTATATACTGTATTAATTGAAATGCATGTTGGCTTCTTAAATGGTTAATTAAAGAGCTGATCATTTAGTTTTAGTTACTCATTCGATTAAGTTTTTTTTTTATTAAATAATGAGTCATTAAGGAAAACCAGAGGATTAGTTGGTGTGCTGACCAGTTTGGCTTTATTTATTTCTTAGCTTTTAGAGAAAATTAGGTTGGGGCTTTGATGTGTTGGTCCAGCGTTGGCGGGGAACCGAGAGTAAATTTTTTATTTCATTAGCGAGTTGGTGAGGGATAGACTGGATTAGGACGGTAGCCGTTGGTGGCTAAATGAAGACAAGTTTGAGAAGAGACGATGAGTTGTGGGTTCCTCATTAGCCGCTCATGGAGGCAACTAATTTATCCCAATTCAAGTGGCCCTTGGACAAATGAGCCCTAAAATGAAAGGGACTTGTACTACGTGTAGGTATCCTGCCAGGACGTGACCCGCCGTGTGAGCAAATGGCCCTCGCATACCTTGTCGTGTCTCATTTGAATTGTGAACGATTTGTAAATGGCTCCCTTTTATTGAAACCTGTTCTGGGTCGATAGGGAAAAAAAAATGTTCCTCGTGAGGGAGGTGAGCAGCTCATTTTTCTCTGTTGTTTCCTTCCCGCTCTGATTGTGAACTCGTATCCCCTTTTGCTTTTATAGATTCTTCATCCGGCAGTGAAAAACGTTTGGACATTTTAACTCGCCCATGCGAATCTTTCTTCAGGCACCAATGAAATAACGGTTTGGGTTTTTAAGAATATTAGAATTAATTTCAAATTATAAATATTATGAATTGTTAAGTTATAATGTTATTATCTTCTCTTCGATTGATGAGTTCGATGTGTGTGTAGCAACCCGATGAAGCAGGGCATGGATGTGATTATTTTTTTATATTATTAAACGATAAAATATTATTTGGAAAGTTTTTTATCCGATTTATACAACCTACATTATAATAATTGAAATA
This sequence comes from Euschistus heros, assembly GCA_003667255.2. Classification (NCBI taxonomy): domain Eukaryota; kingdom Metazoa; phylum Arthropoda; class Insecta; order Hemiptera; family Pentatomidae; genus Euschistus; species Euschistus heros. The sequence continues at coordinate 1,365,691 of RCWM02000066.1, read as the reverse complement.
TTTTATATTTACAGTTAACGATTTATTTATTTTATTTTATTATTTCAGGTAAGTTTATGAAACTCTTATATGGTGCTGTGAAAGGTATATCTTTTTATTTATTCGCTTTAGTTTAGATATTATTAAAAAATTGTACAAATTTTAAATTCTACAAATCGCTATTTGTAAAGAAATGGATAAGTCTATGTCAGATTATCATGATAGGGAGTTAACTATTTACCTTCAAACCAGGATATTTAATATATGCGTTGTGAAAAAATGTTTGTTTTGCCACCTAATACGTCCAGAAAGTATATATTTACAGTAAAATTGTATTTTTAGAATAATTTAAGGTTTTCGGAAATCAAAAATGCCCTACTGAAAAGTTCACTATTGTTTTTTTCACGACTTCCTGAGAAATATACTTCCGCGATTTCAAAGTATTGTATTCAGTCAATGTCTGGTAATCTTTTCCCATCTTCAAAACTAATGTTATTATTTATAATGTTTAATTATTATAATAATTATAATATATTTTAATAATTAGCAAAAGTTTTGCTATAACATTAAATATTTTCTTTGTAGTAGAATTTTGTGGTTTTCTTTTTTTAATAATCTTTTATACTGCTGCTAAGAGTGGGGTGAAATTTAATTGGTCCTTGCATGTTTCATTGCAAATCCTGTATTTGAATATAGTTTATTCTGTTGATTCGGTTGCGGGTGATTGATGAAAGTTGCTAAGGCTGTCAGAGACTTAAATTACTTCTGCCTCTTGTCACTTCTCAGGAGAGAGGGGGAGGGGAGGGAGAGGATTGGAGAGAATAACCAAAATTCCTTCCGTCGTATTGCATGCCGGATAAACTATTTATCAAAGGAATCTGATGGAATTCACTCACACAGCCTTCTCGGCCCGATTCGTTGCCTTGTTTCCTTGAGTACAAATGTATTTTTGAATCTATTCGTGGGCTTATGTTTAAACAAAAATTCCTGATTTTTTTCATTTTTTTATTCAGAATTTAATATTAATAATAAAAGAGTTTACTTCATTAGGGAGATTACTTCTTGCTAAGGTCAAGATGTTTAAACTTCTCAACGTTCCTTTTCCGCGAATTTCATAACTTGGGGAGGCAAGGTGGTAACGTGATGGGGAGGGGAAAACTCCAAGTCAAGTTGGATCCAATACAACTTCATACTTATTTAAATGAGTAACTTAATATTTAGTGCGTGACGAATAAGGTACCAAACCTCCAAAACTACATCTAGACTTCATGAAATATCGCAAATAACACTAATAACAAACCTGATCCAAACACTACCAAACCATTTAACAATATATACAGATGGATCAAAATCAGACATATCAACGGGATCTGCCTTCATAACACCAAATTCAAATCTCCTCTTTAGCTCTTCGTTCTATTCATCCGCAGTAATCTCTAATTGACAATTGGAATCTGCAATAGTTATAATTATTTACATGACAGTAATTAGACTGTTTGAACATATGGAAGTGTGTTTTGCGTCTCCACTCAACCATCCAATTCATCTCGTATCCAATCCTCGCAATCCATAATCCTTCTAAAAATTCTCGATGCTTCTTACTTTGTTACAAATTAACTTATTCATAAAGGCCTTAATATTGTGGTCGATTTACCCATTTTTAGCCGAACCAGATACTTATATCTTTCTATTCCTTTCCCCTTTCTAATATGGAACTTTTATTGAAGTGCTACCAGATGGTTGTTTCTTTTCCAAGCTATTGACCTGTTACCTTCACATTAAATAGGTTTATTTTTTATACAGTTGCAAATTTTAATAAATAATTTTAATTTTTTTTTTTAATGTAAAAAGTCTATAGTCTATATTTCAGGGGTTTTAATGTTCAAAATATTCAGTGTTGTGGTTTTATTAGTTTGTTAACTTAATGTGACTAATTTGACTTTTTAACTAAATATCACATCTGAATTTCATTTTATTAAAATACATGATATTACTGAAACCATCTATGTATCCCCTTTTTGAATTGGAACATGTGTATTCTCTCACCCTGTTTGTATACCGTGTGTTAGGTGGTGGTAATGCATAAAGATATTCACTCGCCGTGACGAGGGAACTGTCATCAGCGGGAGAGCCGGGATAATGCGGGGTAATACTCAGCTGGTCCCGGGCTTTTTGTTATGCCGCAGCCACCGCCACAGGCCCTCTCTAATGAAAAACTGCGATCCCCGGTGTTAATCAAGATGTGGTCCTTGGGGGCACCTATTGTCTTGTCTGTCAGGTCTTGTGCTTCAGATCTTGTCTTATTCTTAACGGATTATCTCCTATTGGGAACTAACACGCCGGAAATTCTTCAGAAAAGGCTAGGGGGTTGAATGAGGAAATTCTGTAGTACAGATATCATAAAACATCTATTTGAAAAAAAAAATATATGTTTATATACTAAAAAAACTCAATTTCTAGGAAAATTTGGAAAAGTAATAAATCGTGGATGTATATCTATAATCTACTGCTTTTCCCAATTGATATTTTAGAATTAAAACGATCAAATAACTTTAATTAATAATTAAATTAAATTAACAATAAATCATTATTTGAAATAAACAAAGTTAAAAGAAAGTAGGGGTTCGGAACGTTTTTTTTTTGTTTTGTTTTTATTCGTAACTATATAGATCCTAAACGGTAGATTTCAGTAAAAAAAAATGTATAACAAAAATATTCACCTTTAAATTTTTGATCAGGCAACTATTGGTAAATTTTCGATCCTAGCAGCACCAACAGATGCTACAGTTTTGAGTGTGAAAGGAAGTTACAACGTGATTTTTTTCATTAATAACTCCTAAAGAGTAGAATCTAGCGACAAATGTCAACATTTACTGACATTTTATATGTTACAACTAAATATATATTTATTAAATCTCTATTAAGGCTATTGTGTAGTTGATATGTCAAAATTACGCTTCTTGGATCGTTTTCAAAATCCTGTGGTTACTCTAACAATATTATTCCTACCATTATTTTCATTTTTATCCAAACATGAACAAAACTAATTATTCTGAGTATGGTATGGCACTTTGATGCAGGAAAATGGTCTCATATTTGTGTCTTGATCAAAAATTTTTAATCGGTTAATTATGTGTAAATAAAAATAATATTTTACATACTAGCAATTGAATGAAAAAGGTTCGCATGCTTTGAATTTACAAATGATAAGAAACACTTCACTAATTAACTTATTAATCATGGCATTTGTTTACTGTTCTGTTAATAATTTATTAAAATATATTAATCCCTAGTTTGAAGCAGTAGTTCAGTACACACGCTTCTCGTCCCCGGCTCGGTGGTTATCCAATTCGCAACCATCCAACCAGAAAGTCCATATTGTTTGAGTTGACTCGCTTACTAATGGTTCACTAGTTTGGCAACGGAGGGCTTAGTTAGACGAGATATTCGTGTCAAGAACACAGTTTCTGATTGGTTTTACGATTGAAAATATTTAACAAATAAAACCCAACGGTAAATAAAATGTTTTATTTTTTTACCAAGGTTTCGCAGACGATGAACATATAACGTAATAGATCAATGTTCTCTTACAACTAAAATACCTTATCAGCTAGATAAAGAAATTGTGATCCGAGTATTCTTTTCGTTCAGTGATCTCATTTTAAAAAATATAATCGAGGTTTCGCAAGATCTGACTTATTTTGTAACTAACGTTAAGTACAGTTCGTTCTACATGATACTTAGATACTAAAAAAAACTGGACAGCTAGAATTCATGAAAGGTTTAGGGTTCCGTACTTGGTAAGGAAGTATTGTTTCATGACCAACCGCCAGGTTTTCTCCTACTTTAAAGGTAACTTTTCAGAAGCTAGGTATGTCTCAGGGTCTCCAGACCCCGAAGTCGTTCTAAAACTGAATAAAGAGATATTATATTTTCTGCCTCAGCCGATCTCTTATTCGTGCCCCTGAACTATTATCAGCCTTAGCCACTGAGCTACCTAACGTTGTAATCAAACGTTTCTAACATTTAAAAAAAAACGAAATAACATTTATATTACTTGACGAACAAACTATTTAAATTATCTGTGAAAAATGAACTAAGAAAATAATAAAAATGAAAGCTGTAAAATTTTAATAAGAAAATAATAGGGATGTATTGCTTTTTACTTATTCCTGGTTTATGTTTTATTGTAGGTGGAACTGTTTTGTGTAATATGAACTGTAGTTATTTTTCAGATATTGTTAAATGTCTTTGTGGTTACATAATGTAAGTCATGCGCACGAAATGGAATTCCAATTCTGAGTGAGAGCTGTTTTATGCACATTTACATCATCTAAAGATGCTTTTCGACTGTTACGAATATATGATACTATGCGGTATGTCGTAAAATCTATGAAAACTGAATGCGTACGTAAGTTGTTTAGTGGATTAATTTTTATTAGGACCGTGATAATCGTAAAGATTTTGGTTGAGTTGCGCATGTTAGTATATCAGGATGAATACAATTGGGAAGTGATGAATTATTTACCACTTCTCTTAGATTTTTTATTCAATGGCCGTCATACTCATCCTCATTAGTCGAACAAGTTTAGGTGGCACATTAAATTCTTTGATGGTCTTGTATAATTCACCTAAATGCTATAATACGCGGATCTATAATCGACAAACAGATGGTGTGCCTGAAATCAATATTTCCTATATTTTTCCAGAATCCGACGAAGAGAGAAAATCTGGTCTGTTACTGACTTTTCACACATGAATCCACACTGATACTGATCTATTTCCCGTTCAGCAAATGATAGGAGGCGCTGGAAGAGTATATTTGAAAATATTTTATATTTACATGGGAGGAGGGATATGCCACTATAGTTAGCACACTCAAGCATATCCCCCTTCTTATGTGTGGGGCATATTAAGGTCTTCTTCCATTTTTCAGGTATTAACTCTTCAGTACATGTAGTGAAAATGATATTGTGAAGGGATGTGACAAGTTCCGTTGCACCTTGCTTTAATAGTTCGGCTGGTAGGCCATCGATACCTGGGGCTTTTCTGTTCTTCAGTCGATCGATTGCCTCGACAACTTCCTCATCATCAGGAGGCTCTAGATCTCCTTCAAGTGGTATAGTACCAGGATGTGCTCCTTGTATTACACCCTCACCACCTAACAAGTCTTGGAAGTACCTCTTCTATTCTGCCCTACAGTCTTTGGAGTCTATTAGGACTCCATTGTTGTTTTGGCATATAGAGGGGATTTGTTTGACCCCTTTGTGCCCCCATTTGACCAACTTCTGTTGGCTAAATGGTAGAATGTTTAAGAATCTTTTTCTATCCTAGACTTCTCCATTTTTGCTATTTCAGCCTGATTGTGCTGCCGCTGGAGTATCTTCTCTATTCTTCTCTTAATCTTATATTCTTCTTCAGAGTGTCGAGTCGTTCTCCTGATCATTGCTTGATATGCCACGTTCTTTGAATCTGTGGCAGCTATACCCTCTTCATCAAAATGCTCCCAATCAAATTGCTTCCGGTTTTCTTTCAGCTCTTCCCAGAACTTCTTCAGCTGTCCGTGTAATAGCTGAAGAGCACCATTCCCATCCTTCGTTCGTGTTTTCCTTTGTGTCCTTTTCAGTTCTGCTAGTGTAGAACTTCTGGTCTAGTGTAGACACACATCTCTGTTGGAGATCTGGATCTTTCATATTGTTTATATCATAGGGTTTCGTAGTTAGTGCTTGTTCGGGATTGTTTATTCTTGCCATGACTGTGGCTATGCTGAGGAAGTAGTTAGATTATAGTTTCTGTATTTACAAATAAATATTACAAATAAAAAATACATCTTATTTAGTGTCGTAAATCCTAGTAAATGAAAATTGCCGTCTGTGATTTGTGTTTATCATGGTACATGGATTTTCTTAAGACTTCCGGGGGATACCCCCAGATCCATCTCAGATTATCTCACAATCAGTTTAAATTAAGGATCAAAGTATGGATACATAGTACATGTTTTTCGGTAAGTTATGTATTTACATTAGTATGTACAATCACTTAATAATAATAATAATATACATAGTTATTAATATTATTTCACATTAGACTCTAGTGTGACCTTGAAGCGGGAATGTAATATTAGAAATATTAATATCAATTAATAATATTACTTTTTTTAATATTATCAATGAATAACAATAAAATAGTTGTAATGGAAGGACAGTAACACTCTTGAAACCGAGTTAGGCTCCGTAAAAACATGTACCATGTTAAAAATAAAAGTGGAAAATAATTTATCAATTCCTAATTTTGAAGGTTTTGAACTGAATGGAACCGTATCTCCTGTAAATTTAGAATTTTATCAAATTTCGTTAGATTATGGTCTCTTTTTATAGTTTATTTTATTAGCAAGGGTTGAAGTTGCTGTTTTTTAAAAATTTTTGTTTTGTAACACTTGTCTTTATTTTAGATTCTTGTAATACGTGAAAACGAAGAATACGTTTTCCATTCAAATTTATATTCAGGGTGCCCGATTGCTGTTAGAATACAAATTTTTTTACAAGTCGTTAGTGGGTAGAAGTTGTAAAAGTTTTTACTTCAAAACTCTTCTTCTGCCTACGGTAAATTAGAGTAATAAGAAAAATAAAAGAGAAAAAGCATAGTACTACTTTTTAAACCGCGTGGTTTTATGTTAATAGAATGTAGAAACTTTTGTAAATGTAAAGTCAATGACTCGTTTTAAACTTTGAAAACCTTGTGATAAAATTGAAGATCATTTCGGCTTGATAGTTTAGCTGGCCCGGGGATCGTCTTAGTAAAATTAAGTAAGGTTTAAACGAAGGATTCTTCTTTCCCATCACGTTTAAATTGTCTTGAGGTTCATGAGCCGTGAAATAGGTTTCGCCATCCTTAATCTATAGGAAGCTAGGCTTAAAAAGTGTAAGTCCCTAGCTCAAGAGGGGTCTTTTGTATGTTTTCCTTGTTGGAGTAATAACAATGTACCCTTTTTAAAAAATAATATATATTGTTTAGTTAAGAAATAACTTTTGATATATCCTTGTTTCTTCTTAATGGTCATTAATATATATTTATAATTTTTTTTTTTCGAATTGAAGAAAAAATACTCAACATTATATTTAAGGATATTTAATGTCGGGTTTCGAATCTCAATTGTATTATATCCGTTATATCACATATTTATGGGAGGCTTGGTACTAATGTGGGTATGGCACTGAACTCTCGGCACCGTATTCGATTCCGGCTAAAGGCAGAAAATTTATATTCTGTTATTTCAGTCGTTGCTTAGCTGGTGTGTCAAGACTCTCAGCCTCCATTAAGTGGGTACCCTTAATTGGGGAAAAACTTGGTGGTTGGGTGTCATTCAAGCCAAGAAAGAGCACTACCTTACCTGAAACCAAGAACCTGTTGCAGGTTTTAATTTTTTTTTTTTTTTTTTTTTTTTTTTAATCACACATTGAATATAACAGCTTTTATTTTAAGCCATAAAATATAGCAATAGTTTTTAGTGTTACAGTGTTCACATAAGTAAATAACAAATTTGTTTGTATATATAAAAATAAAATAATTTTCAAAAATAAATTAGGTTCTAAGCGATTACCCACCACCTTATGTCTTCAGTTTATTCTTCTTTTTTTTCGTGTAGTGCAACAATGTCACTTTCTGTTCCTTCTTATTTAGCAAGGAATTCTTCCCTCATCAGAGCATTCATACCTTGTCAAACCTCAAGCAGTCATTATCTCCGTTTTGTTGTTAGTAAGTAAGAAGTTAATACAGTTGTAAGATTTGAGTTTTTGTTATGTTTAATTATTAAAAATGTTTATTAATAGTAATATTTAGCCATTAATGTAATATAAATTGTGTTGATGTCGTAAAAATAACAGTTAGTATGTTTCTTTATATTATTATTATTTCAACACAGAGGAGCCTAAAGTGAGACTGGTCTTCCGTGAGCCTTGCAACAAGAATCCCGATTCTTAACCACCCACCAGGGAGGAAGGAAAGGGAAGAAAACATCATCAAGGAACTCAAAAACAACAAGGCTGCAGGTGAAGATGGAATAACCGGAGAGATGTAGAAACATGCAGATGATCAGTCTTAGCAGAGCATCCATCAGATCATACAGGACATATGGATAACAGAGACCTTGCTTGAAGAATGGGCGTCAGCTTTGATTCACCCACTGCACAAGAAGGGTAGCAAGACAAATAACAATTACAGAGGCATCTCATTATTACAGACCGCCTACAAGATCTTCTCTGCGGCCTTGCTAACTAGGGCCACAGAACAGTTGGACTCACAATTAGGTGAATACCAGGCCGGCTTCCGCATCTGTAGATCTCGCCCTGAACAGATACAAAATCTTAAGACAATCCACACCTACAAGAACCGAGGTGAGCACTCCTGGGTGGTTGTTCTTGTAGATTTCCAGAAGGCATACAACTGTGTGGATAGAAGGACTCTCTTCTCCACATTGCGAGGATTTGGCCTGGGTGAGAAAACCGTGAGGTTGGTCCAAGCCACCATGAAGAACACGACAGCCAAAGTGAAATTCATAGGTGAGCTTTCAGAGAGCTTCCCTCTCAGAACGGGGGGTCAGACAGTGTGATGGTCTTTCGTGCATTCTTTTTAACTGCGTCCTGGAGAAAATTATCAGGGAATGAACGGCACTGTTACCACCGGGAGCTGGACTGAAGCTTGGGTACAAGAAAGACAACCTTAATGTGTCATGCCTAGCCTTTGCCGACGACCTCGCTTTACTGGCTAACAATATTGAAGAGGCTACACACATACTACAGAGCCTGTCTACACAGTGTAGCTGTTAAGACGGGCTTGAGGATCAACATCCAGAAGACAGAATTCATGACTAACATCAAGGGACCTCCCTCTAAAATTCCCTTAGAAGACAACAACATCCGGAAAGTACCTGCAGTGAAGTATCTAGGAGAAGGGATATCTGCGAACCAGATCGAGAACCTAGCCATAGACTCAAGATGCGCCAAGTCTGAAAGGGCTTATTACTCCTGCCAAGATATTTACTCATCTAAATGCCTCTCCAAAAATCTAAAAATAAGACACTAAAACACTGTAGGAAAACCACCTGTATGCCTCCGAGTGCCTTGCAATGGCCAGGAAGGGCCCACTCAGGAAGCTGGAGATCAGAGAGAGGAAAATCCTGAGAAGGATACTAGGACCAGTCAGGGAAGAGAATGGCACCTACAGGATCAGGCACAATGATGAGCTATATAAATACCAGGATGATATCCTGACATGCGTAAGGAAAAGGCGACTGGCATTTTATGGACACTTGGCCCGCATGAATCCTAAAAGATTATCAAACTGAATATTTACTGTGGCAGGTAGAGGCAAGGCTTTCAAGAGCAAGTGGATCACATCAGTGAAGTCAGATCTGGAACAACTAGGGATCCCACTCGATAAAACAAAGGACCGACTGCAGTTCCGACAAGCTGTCCGACAGGAAGTTTTTCCAGTATCCCTTATCATTAAGAAGACCACAGGGACCAAGTGGACAGAAGAGAGAAAGTTGGCTCATAGTCAGAAAATGAAAGAATTCTTGAAGAGGAAGAAAAAGATCCTCGCCGAAAAGTAGCTTCGAGCCCGTGGTCCGTGGCCCAAAAAAAAAAAAAAATTATTATTATATAATTATTTCTGTTATATGAATTAGAAAATCGCTGGTGTACATATATTATTTTATGGCTTTCTAGGCTTGACTACCCATGATAGCTTGATTCAAATGAATTGTTTTTTTTAAAATCTCGCAGCTAAAAATAAAATGCCTATATACCATACAATGTTAACGATTAAAAACAATTATATGCATGTGTGTATATATATATATATATATATATATATATATATATATATATATATATATATATATATAAATATAATATATATTTGACTTGTTTTTAGAGTGATGGGAAATTCATACTTCTGTTGGATATTTCAGAATTCCATTTGTAATTTTTTTAATTTTTTTAACCACTCTTTTTTTTCTTTTACTTTTCTCAAATAAAAATGTTTTATAAGTATAAATTATCCAAAGACTGTTATAAGGAAGTCCATATGGTTCAAATGCGATAAGAACTGACTGCAAACAATAAAAAGTTGTAATATCGAGTAGTAACGAAGGAAAGAAAGAATCTTGATATTTTTTTTTATGGTGTGTCTCTTTTGATATTGACTGTTTTTATTACCAATTCAGTATAGATGATATGTAGATATCAAAATAAAATCTCAAAAACATTTTTATATCAAAAGTTAGTCTAAATCAATATAACTATTTCCTTGAGAATTTCTATGAAGTTGAGAATCAGAAATATTAGTGTATTATATCTATATTTTGTTAACTATCTAATATAATATTACGCAGTTTATTGTACTTATATTAGTTTAATTAGATATAATGAACGTGTCGATAAAAATATTTTTATTTAACAGTTATTTCTCATAATTAATTTATTATTACATTTTCATTGTTTATTCAAGCTTTAAGATTTAAGTATTACGTACTTAGCTAGTATTTATTTAGTTTTGATTTAGAGCTCTATAATGTATGTATATATATATATATATATATATATATATATATATATATATATATATATATATATATATATATATATATAAAAACCTATATAAACCCTCTCTAATTGTCTAATTCATTTTTCGCCTATTGTACCCTAGTCCCTCTCCGAACTTTATTCATTAGGCAAAGTATTATATTAGTAGTTCAGTTAATGCTGTGTAATTTTGGGAGCACATTTTTAAGAGAAATAATTGTTTTTAATATTAAAAATATTTGCCAGTTCAGTCTACCGTTTGGTAAACAGATAAGATCTTGATACTATTATAAACATATTTGGAAAAAGATTTTGTAAAATATTTGTACCTTTAAGATGTCATATCACTATATTATAACATACGCATGGGTTAAGAATAATTAGGTATGAATTTTCCAAATGGTACATGTTTTCTATTGGTATTTTTAATTTCTTTTAAACATTTTTGTTTCATATTTGTTTAAGATTATTAACTTCTAATTATACGATGCAGTTTAGTGATTGTCGAAAATGTACAATACATAATTATGTTTAAGAATATACTTCAAATGGGTGGTTCTATTATAACGAAATATAATTAATGTACTTTTTACCTAGTAATAGTTTATAAGTAGTTGTACTATTTTATCTAATGCTTCCTGAGTTTATTGATTCCTAAAGCTTATGTTGTAAAAATAAGGTTGGTAGGGCAGATTATCCGACTGGTTATCAACATATGCTACCCTGTATGGCATGGCCAAAGCTCATTTCGCTGGACCACCGCAAAATAAGATCAAGCGACCAAGCTGGATTCCGTGCCGATTGGTTTAAGAGTTACGCTTTAAACAATTGGTTATCTTGGTACACGCTTTCTGTGTTTAATAATCATACTTTATTTTTATTTATTTTTTTTTTTGTGAGTTTCTGAATACGTAGCTTTTAATGGTTTACGTAGTTATTTGTATTATAGTTATAGTCTAAAGGATAGAGAACATCCAATCCTTGTTACAACGTCCATGAAGTGACCATGGCTCTGGCACTAACGAGAGGTTCGGCAGACAGCAGCGGTTTGGTCTCCGTTTAACGAGAATCCAACCGTCACGATGGTCACAAGTCGTGGAATAGATTTAATTGCGAACAGTCCGCAGCCCTCCCTCCCCAAACCAGTGGACCCTCTCGACCGAAAAAATTCCAACCCTTTTATCTCACCCCTCCTCTTCGGTGAAATGTAGGGAGTCCTACAATGAAATTTTGGGTTATTCCTAATCTGAAGATGGTTTACAAAGGATGGAGAGTTGCCTGATTTAAAAAAAGTAAATAAATCTTGAATACTTTTAAATATATTTTATTGTTTACAAAAGGTTTTTATTTGATTGATCAGAAGGTATTATTGATGATATATCGTGGTCTCTGAAATCAGATGTTTAGGTGTAAATATTTCATTAAAGGTTACTAAAACGAGTTGAAGTTACGTTGTATAATTTCTGACCTTTAAATTGTGAAAAACTAAGTATCTCAGGCAATGTTTTTTATATCATTAAATCCGCCAGGGCCTTTAGATAGCATTTTTAATGGTGTTTTTTGTTGTTTTTTTTAATTATCTTTATTTCTAATATAATTTTTACAATTCACAATTTTAAATGCTGTACCAAAAAATAAACCAGTCTCAAACTTAAATAAAATACTATTAAACAACTTAAGTATATGCTGATATTTTGAAAATTCATTTAAGAATAACAGCATCGCATTTTTCTTTCCAACTAACAGTGAATGTAATTTTAATCCTAATTTGACTGTATCAGTGTAATAATAATCGATACCATTAGGATGATGATTATTTGCCACTTTTATTGGCTTTTTTTTTTTTTTCAAAGACTAGTTTCATATTTTAAACATTCATCATCCGTTCTAAAACTTTCAAAACATTAGCACTTTACTATTGCAGTATAGAAATAAATTTGAAAAAAATGTAAGACAAGAAATAAAAAACAACGATAGCAACCTAAGGAGGCTTCTAAAAGCAATCAGAACCTAGAGCAGCACTTTGAGCTTAAGGAAATGTTACTCTACATTTATTTGTGAGGTGGGTAGCGGGCAGTCCCTTATGTTTCTCACGTAAGTGGTCGGTTTTTCAGTGCCCACTGGAAGCAAATTAATAATGGTTCTATTGAAAATATTTATCTGGTCATTTAAACAAAATTCTGAATTGGATTATCAAAAAAACAATTTTGAATTTTTTTCCAGTAGGCCATGTGTAAAAACCGACCATGTGTAGGGAAAACTTAAAGGACTGCCCATCTACCTCACTAATGAATTTAGTGTATCGTCTCATTACACTGCTTCCTTTATGCCCTGATATCTTATTGTCTATAGCACAATATAGTATATTGTCTCCATATCTGGGTATAAATATGTTTGATTCTTCATCTTACATTTTAAAAAATTTAATTATACTATCTACCTAGCAAAGTGCTTACGTTTAAAAAAAAAAAAGAAGTATGTTTTTAGAACTGAAGAAGAATGCTAAACGTTTGAAAATAGAATTAAAAAAAAAAATCCTAAAGAAAAATTCATGGATCCTAATTGTATTGATCCTTCTATATCATCCTACGTACCTCAAGGAAAAAATATAGTTTTTCTGTAATTTTTATACTTGAAATTATATACATTAAATTTATAAACGCTTACATTTATTTTTTTTTAATTTAATGAAAACTTCTTTTTTTTTCCTTATTCATATATGCTTAGGATAGCCTGGAGATCTGTTGACCTATTGGCTGCAGGTACATACTTCTTTGAACAGGATAGCCAATCCTTGGGACCTGATTTATGATCCCTGACGTATATTGTCCTGCATGATATATTGTATATTATAGACTATCGGGGCTGGAGGTTATCCGTCCTCCTGGGAATCCCTTGATTTATTGGAGTTGGCCCTTACTGTCAGAAACCTGCCGCGAGTTCATTTCTATTTTGTACCACATCTTAGTAAACCTTGGTTCAGCTTTCTTTACCTGATTGCTACCTCCAATTAGGTTATTCTTTAATTTTGTCTCATTCATATTTTCCAGGATGTCCGCCTTCCGGTCCTTTTATTTCTGTTTCACTTTATTAGTTGCATTGGTTGTACTGATTAAAATTAGAAAGAAAAAAAAAGAAGTTTTCTTTATAAGTATATATGCGGTTTTTACAAACTAATTTTTGATTAAATTTTAATTGTTACTCAAGATTTTTTAAAGTTTTTATTTTTGTCAGTATGTAAACTGGTGCGTATTATTAAGAACGGTATACATTTTTCTAATCGGTACCAGGTTATTTTATACGAGGGTAAGTCAATAATTATCCGCAATATAGTTATAAAATTTTATTGAAATGAAATAGGAAACTTACAAGTACATCATTTTTCGACATAGTCCCCTTGCTTTTCAACGCACTTGGTCCAACGTTGTTCAAGTTTCCTGATGCCCTCATGGAAGAAGGTTTTGGGTTGAGATGCGAACCAGGAATGCACCGCTTCTTTCAATCCTTCGTCCGAGGCAAATCGATGGCCCCTAATTGCCTGTTTGAGTGGACCAAACAAGTGAAAATCAGATGGAGCGAGATCGGGACTATATGGAGGATGATTCAATACTTCAAAATTGAGTTTCTGAAGCGTTTCTACAGTGTGGGCAGCTGTATGCGGACGGGCATTGTCGTGCAACAACACAACGCCTTTTGACAGCAGTCCTCGGCGTTTGCTTCGAATTGCAGGCTTCAGCTTAGCAGTAAGCATCTCACTGTAACGTTCACTGTTTATTGTTGTGCCCCTTTCCTGATAATGTTCCAGTAATGGACCTTGTGAGTCCCAAAAAACCGTAAGCATAAGTTTTCCTGCGGACGGTTGGGTTTTGAATTTTTTCTTGCACGGCGAATTTGGATGTTTCCATTCCATACTCTGCCGTTTACTCTCCGGCTCGTAATGATGGATCCATGTTTCGTCACCAGTAACGATCCTGTCTAAGAAGTTGTCCCCTTCGTTAACATAGCGATCCAAATGTTTTGTGCACACGTCCAAGCGCGTTTGTTTATGCAACTGTGTCAGTTGTTTTGGAACCCATCTTGCACAAACTTTATGAAACCCAAGTCTGCTGTAAATGATTTCGTAGGCAGAACCGTGGCTAATTTGCAGACGATTTGCCACGTCGTCAACAGTTATCCGTCTGTCTGAGAGAATCATTTCACGTGAACGCTCAATGTTTTCCTCGTTTATGGCGGTAACTGGTCGTCCAGCTCCTTCATTTTGCGTAACACTTGTGCGACCATTTTTGAATTTTTCAATCCATTCATAGACACTCCGTTGTGGCAAACAATTGTTCCCGTATTGTACCAAAAGTCTTCGATGAATTTCGGCCCCTGATACACCTTCCGACCACAAAAAACGGATCACTGAACGTTGCTCTTCTTTGGTGCAAATAGAAAGTGGAGCGGCCATTATTAACAGCACGACAGCGATAACAAAACTAACCTACCAGCTTGATACGCACATAACATAACAACGAATAAACAAAGCATGCGCCATCAACACAAAAGAACAGTACTGCCAACATAAACAAAAATATAGCTATATTGCGGATAATTATTGACTTACCCTCGTACTTTTGATTCAGATGCGTTTGATTGTTTAACTGAAGATCGACTTTTAATTCCACAAGTTATGATCACCGCTTGTAATCAACATTTATTTAAAAAAAAAAAAAAAAAAAAAAGAAATGTCCTCACGACTTATAGTCACGGAAGTCCGAAAGCGAAATATAAATCTTCCTTGATAACTTTTAAGAATTTAAGTTTTATTTACAAAATGATGGTAAACAGATGTTTCTGCCTTATGATTTGGGGCAAAGAGGTGTTAACCTTTACTAATGACCTCTGTCCAACTAAAATATGTAAGATTTTAGAATTTCAGACTGGAGGAGGTAATAAACAAGTCAAGGATTGTATAATATAAAAGAAAGTAAATTTTATTCTGGAACTAAGTCCCTTCAGAATAACTACAAATAAATGACATAATGTAAATCACATCTGGCCAAAATATTTTAAATAAAATAATGAAATAAGATAGTATAAAGTGAATACAAGTTTATAATAAAGTAACATAAAGAAAAAAAAAATCTGTAAACAAACACGCATATATACACAAAAAATTATTGTAAATTGAGTATTGAAAAAAATATTATATACAAAGTGAAATTCGTTAAAAAGCATCTTTATAATTAAATAGCATCCGTCTGGAGGGAGATAAGGTGGTGGAATTTGTGTGTTTTAAACATTCCGAGGGAAGATGGGTTACGAATATAAGGAGGAAGAGAATTCCAAAGAATAGCGGATCGGACCACAAAGGAACGTTGGAATGCAGTATTTCTGTAGGATGTAATCTAGAGATCCGAGGGGCGGAGTCTTGTATGTAGGGATTGGATTGAGGACTTGATATGTAGGATGTTATGAATAAACGGAGAGTGTTGTGTGTTAATAACTTGGAAGAGGAATGTACCAAGGAAGTAATCTTGGGATTGTACTAAGCTTTCTAGGGACTTGGTTGGAGACTATGGTCGGTCGGTAATTTTTTGGGGATGTAGGATTCGGGTTCTTGATTATAGGATAAATTAGGGCCTTTTACAAAGAGGTGGGAAATACAGAGTTCTGGAGGGAAAAATTATATATGAAGAGGAGAACCGGTAGGATTTCAGGAAGGCATAATTTTATCAGTTTGACAGGAATACCGTCTAATCCAGTTGAATTGGTGTGGGATTTTATTATGGAGGAACTGAGGTCAGTGGGAGAGATGTTAGAAAAATGAAAATAATTATTATTAAATAAAGGTGTTAAAAAAGGTAAAGGTAACTGAGATGATGGAGGTGGTTTAGATGTTGAGGTAGAGACGAAATAGGAATTTAACTGATCAGGTGACAGGAAAGACACCCGAGTGAAAGGAACAAGATAGTACAGAGGCTTCAGGCAATAGAGCGTAGTTTATCTGGGGGAGGGCTATGTTCATCGTGGCTCATGGGTTGAAGGGCAGGTTGCTTACCTCACCATCTTCGATTCTAGGCTAATCACCATCATCATATAGTAGCTCGACTTCTCATGTCTTTGTTGGCCATTGGCTTTCTTCTCCGTTTTCGCTTCGATTTGTTTAGCTCCTGCTGGAGAATTTGAGAGGACTTTTAAGGATGGTAGATCCGCTTCCGTAGAATTTTTTTTTTGTGGATCCTTCTTAGGGTCAATATTTTCTTGTTTAAAGTACAATTTGTCTACTAAATCTTGTTCTCTTAGTGGACTCTATTGAAACGGATTCATTTTCTTACTGAAATAAGGCAAATGAAGCATTAACAAATTCAATTTATGGCCTTGTTAGACCAAAGGTTATTTGAATAACTAGGTACAATCTTTCCGCTGTAGGTGGCCGAGAGACAGCTAGGGTTTGTCTAATTTATTAGCAGGTGGAAGAGGAGACCGCAGGGGCGCACCTGGACCACCGCAACGCTAACCTTACACACTGCCAGCCGGTGTCAGGCCGTCCGGTTAGTTATTGTTATCCTCTCCTCGGCTTATGTTCCTCCCTCCGTATATAGTTGCCTTTATTAGAGCTGGTTCTATTCTCGTTTCCATTTTAAAAACTGTCGAGGCCATTGTAGGTGATAAGTTTCTTTATAAAAAAAATAACTGCTTAAATTACTTCTCAGTCAGCACTAGCTATAAGATTGTCAGGCACGTATGAGTCAAAATTATAAATTTATCTGATTGTGTTACTACTTCGAAAGGTAGAACTTATAGTTCTGTACCTCTAGCTTCGACTGAACTGTTGACATAGTAAATGAAAGGATCAGTAGGTTGTTTTACACGATGAATTTCTAAAACAGTTGTAAATTTGTATATTTTTATTTTATTTTTAAATAATGTAGTTATCGAAATACAATAAAATCTCGATAATAATAAAACGTGAGAGTAATATTGAAAAAAAAAAAACATGCAAAAAAATTAATTGTTTCATATTTATTCTTTTACAACACAATAAACTTATTTAAAAATTTAAAATATTTAAATTTATTCAGAAGAAAAAAAAAAAATATTACCTCGATGAAACAGCATAGCGGGGAGCCAAAGAAGCAGCATTGTCGATAGATATTACAAATATATACACATCGAGTCAGAATGACATGAACCCAGTTTGGGAAGACGTAGAGGATCAGTAAAATTAAAAACTGTTAAAAAGATATAAAAATATGGAAAGCTTTAATTGCAACAACAGAAGAGAAGAAGTTGTTATAACTAGACTTAAAATAGGCCACACCCGACTTACCCATATACCTTATAACAAAGGCATAAATATATCTATGTACTTACATACAATGCGAACTTAATTATATTTTTTTTTTATACTCTATTTTTTTTATACTTATATTAAGAGTTCTATAGCTTTCTCGTTTAATTTTTTCATCATAATTTTATCACTAAGATTACAATTACTTCACGGCACTTCACGGCAAAGGGACTGATTTTCCGTCTTTCGAGTTTGTAGAGATTTCTATAATTTCGTCCGATTCATCTTCATAGGGGTCACTGGTGGCAAGATCTCTGGTGGTCCACTCAATCACATTGGAATTCAGATTCGTAAGGTCAATCGTATTACTGTCTTCCCATCTATATCTCGTTGGATTATTTTATATATCTTAAAGTAGGCATGGACTGAATAAGTTCGTGTCCTGTTCAATACTTACGCATTATATTATAACCTTGAACCCTACATAATTAGCTCATTTTACCTTACCTTTTCGGCCTTACACACATTACTTTTTAAAAATTCCATCCTTTCCTACCATCCCAATCCCCGGGCTCAATCATTATCCAGTTCTGATAACTCTGATTGTTTTATAGACTCGATAAAGTTTAATTGAAATATATATATATATATATATATATATATATATATATATATATATATGTATATATAAAAATATATAAATATAATTTCCTTTACCTACAGCATTGTATGTAAACACGAAATATGTATTTACATTAGAATATTGATATTTGTGCTTGGAATTTTTTTTTCAAATTTTGTTTAAAGAAAGATAATGAAATTAATGCCTAGTAGTTCTATTGAAGTTATTTAGATTAAAGTCCTTGTTTAAAAGACAATTCATCAACTGCTTATTGTATTTGCTAGCGTCTTGTTGTTTTCCGAGAACAAGCTCCTTTGCTAAGTGTTAGTTGTCTTCAAGACCGGAACACCAAGAGATACAAATTATCTATTGGATCGGCGTTGTTTGCGAAGAGGCCAAATCAACTCTGTACATTTACACGGTTTCATTTCCCTACCGACTGGCTGTAACAAGCTAAACACTCGAGCCGACAAGAACAGAACCTCGGGATAGAGCGGGTGGAGTGTTTGCTGAGCCGGCACCGCTGTAATCCCGACTAGACTGAGGAGGATAAATCGGGAGAGGCGAAGGTTCAAAGATATCTGCCCCTATTGGATATTGAGTTTGCAACGTGATGGAAATATCCCCTCTCCCCTTCATTTATTTCGCTACCCTATACCCATCCCCCATGAATAAGTTAGCCTCTCTTTCGCTCGTCCGCTTTCTTAGATCCATCTTTTTTTCTTTTTCAGCATTTATTTTATACGCTCCAGGCATTTAATATCCGTCGAAGGCGATATATGATTCCCTGTTAATCCGCTCGGTTAGTTATTATAGCCGTGAAAATATTTAATCGATTTCATACTCGACTTGATAAGATTTATTAAAATAAATTGTCCATCATTCTTATGAAATAATTTATTTTATTTTATTTTTTCTCCTCCGCTGATTTTTCTGTTCAAATTCTATATAGTATTTATATAAAGATTTATATGTATACCTCTCTATAGATTTTTTTTTTTTTTTTTTTTATCGTTTAATATTTTTTTATAATAGAAACTATTCGTTCTTTCGATGCTGCTTTTATTAAGCATTTTTCCAGTCTCTTTTGTATCAGTTCTTATTTTTTTAAATTTGTTTTTCCTCTGTTATCTTATAATGTCAATCCGTATATATCCGTATATTCCTTTATTTGTCCAGTTACATTTGTAGCAATCTTTTCGCGAAAAACGAATTTAATTTCCGTTATGTGATAATATTTGTAAGGGAATTGTCCTAGAATAATGTTTTCTTTCTATTCTATTCTATATGTTATTTAGCATCATGAAGAAAATTGATGTTTAAAACTTATTAAAAGTGTTGAACGGATTTAATCCTTACTTCAATGACGCTCAAAATTACCCCTAAAAACTTTATATTTATTTTTACTTATTAAAACCAATCTAGACTAACGCATCATCCTAAATTTATGAACCGCTTATTTGAAAAGTACAAATGTTCCAGTTTAAATTCTTATGACTGATCAGTCATCACTCCCTTCCCTACGTGTCAAACGCCAAATTAAGTATATACTCTTACAAACAAGTCCAGAATGTGGAAAAATGTCAAATAATACTGGCTGAAACGGAACTGGTTGGGGGATCTCCCAGTCTGAGCCCTAAGGTATCATACAAAGAGATTGTATTATCTTGTGCTAACCATTGTTCGGCATAATTCAATTATAACTAATTTTTGACAGAAATTTCTTACGAAATATCAACATTAGCAAAACGTTTTTGCTATTAGCATGTTTTTATGTTCTCCCATAGCATTTCCTTTTTTTTTTCTTTATTTGGAAAGAAAGTCCTCCGAACAATTGCCAATGTACCATATT
Organism: Euschistus heros; assembly: GCA_003667255.2. Classification (NCBI taxonomy): domain Eukaryota; kingdom Metazoa; phylum Arthropoda; class Insecta; order Hemiptera; family Pentatomidae; genus Euschistus; species Euschistus heros. The sequence continues at coordinate 1,345,379 of RCWM02000066.1, read as the reverse complement.
ATGTCACCAATAAAACCCTACATAACGACCTAAAAATCCCATTTGTCCTTGACCTCATTCCTTCAAAATTCTTTAAATTTCATCAAAATCTATCCAATCATCCTAATCCTCTGGCTCAATCCTTGTCCAGCTCTAACCATCCCTATAACCCCCCAGAAGATTGAAACGGCAATGGCCCCGAGACCTTTTGTAATATAATGTTATGTTGGAGTCCTGGTAATGACCAGCTTCTCGACTCAAGTTCTGAGCATATGTGGCTATAGCGCTCCCACTTAGCCTCCACTGGATATTACTGGTGATGCAGCTGAGAGGGCAGCGCTGGGATCCCTACGGGTCTGGCCTTGACTCCCAATAAGTGGGGGAATAGGCTCGATTCGGGGTCCCCTAGGCTGAGTGTGTCTATATTGTACATAGAGTATGAATGTATCAAAAAAATTTTTTTTATTATTATTATTATTTTTTTTTATTTATTTAATTTCTTTGTATAATGACTATTTGATTTATTTTTTGTATTATGACTGTTGTATTTTATCTCTTATTATTATCAATTGTGTATGGATGAGAACTTGTATATATGGTACGAATGAACTACATCATTAGCACTGTTACTTATTGCCCTTAACGGAGGCAGATTGTACATATATTTCAATAAAATAATAATAATAATAAAAATATTTGGAAAGGATCCTGATTTCCCATAAGTAACATTGTTTGATTTCAAGAGTAAATTCTTTACCTGGCCTATCCAGTTGTGTTTTTGTTCTTGTGAATGTGCAATATAAGTTCAAATAATTTATTAAATAGGGTGCGGGGGGATGCTCTAATTACTCTTTGAAAAAAATTAAAAAATATTACTTTGTTAATTATTGTTTTGTAATTAAAATGAATTGTTGTATGGTTTATTATTATTTATAGTAATTAATAGTTAGTACAGGCAATACTGTTATTCTAGAGTAGTGATAATAAGGCCGTCAAGTTTAATAGGAATTAGCTACGTTTTATTTTTCGTAAAATTTCCCAATTAGGTTTAGTGGTTATATATTGATTGGTGGGGCATGATTTAGCACGGGCTGGTTTTGGGAAGGCTAATAAATATCCCTTAACACCACCCCCTCCTTTTTTATCTAACGCACGCGGTATTGGTTATCATTCTTGACTTATAACATCATCTTTATTATTTAATTTATCAATGAATTATCTACGTCGATATTTTACTTCATGGTATCCATAGTCCTTTAAATTGTCCTCAGCAATCCTTAATCAAAATGAAATAAGAGAGGGTTTTTATATTTCATTAAGTTTCTTCACTGTAACTATTCGAAAACTATGTAACATGTAACATGTTTAATGTGGTTTACGTTTCGGTTGAAGTTGTTTCGCCAAAATGGTAAAAAAATTAGTATTTTTTTTTTTTTGCCTACCCACGGGGCTAGTAGCTACTCTTCGGTGAGGATCTTCTTTCTCTTCCAGAATTCTTTCATTTCTGACTATGAGCCAGCCTTCTCTCCTCTGTCGATATGGTCCCTGTAGTTTTCTTACTAGTAAGGTACACTAGGTCGGTCTTGTGTTTTATCCAGTGGGATCCCTAGTTGTTCCAGATCTGACTTCACAGATGTTATCCACTTTTTTTTGGAAGCCTTGCCTCTACCTGCTACAGTAAATATTCAGTTTGATAATCTTTTAGTATTCATGCGGGCGAGGTGTCCATAAAAGGCCAGTCGCATTTTCGTTATGCATGTCAGGATATCCTCCTGGTGTTTATATACATAGCTCATCGTTGTGCCGTATCCTGTAGGTGCCATTCTCTTCTCTTGTATCCTCCTCAGGATTTTTCTCTCCTTGATCTCCAGCTTCCGGGAAAAGCTGAAAAACATGCCATTGATTATTATTATCATTATCTTTTAACTTAATCGTTTGTATTATAATTATCAAATTATATATTTACGCATATTTGAGATCTCAAATTATATCCTCTTCTCAAGTCATTAGTCTGAGTTCTAATTTCTAAATTCACCATTAATAAAAAAAAATAGGCAAATATACATACAACAAATACACTATTTTTGTAGAAATATAGTTTCATCCTTTACTCCTAGCTAATTTATTGCAAAATAATAAAACATTTTTTTTTTTTATTCATGCAGATATGAAATTTATTAGCTATGTTATATCTTACACCAATAACTTATTCTCTAATTCTTTTCTATGTCTTCGTGAATGAATACATAGTTATACAACATTATACTATTTATGTATGTTAATATATTTTCGATAGGGCACTAACAAGGGGAGGACACACTCAGTCTCTCACGGATCTTGTTGGTAATTTTTATTGGAGGTTCCTTGTCAAAAAATATTAGACACGTATTTTGCAGTTCCGACCAATGGGCCCTAGAAGCCGTGAAAAAAAAAATAGCAATAAACTAATTTATTTTATATCTCAATTTTTTTTACCCAAACTATAGGGTGGTAATACGCTTGAAATGTCATTGGGTTCATCTTCCTATATTTCATGAGAGACTGAGTGTGTCCTCCCCTTGTAAGTATAACTAAAATAATAATAATGGCTAGAGTGGCTCATGATATTTGACTGTTTTAGATAATATCAAATAAGAACCCATCTATAACCTCTATTTAGTTTAGGGGTATCGAATTTCAATTGTTTAACTAATTTGATATTATTGTTTTCATTCATTTTGTGGGAAAAGAAAAGAAAAGCAACTAAAGTAACTCTTATAAAAAATGGTAAGGGATAATAAATTACATAGATATTTGAAAGTTTCTAGTTAAGTAGGAAAATGTTACAACTGAAACATTTTTGTGTTGTAATATTTTCTTTTTAATTTGTAAACTGAATTATCTGTTCGTTGTCGTTTTTTCTTCTTCTTCTTCTTCTGTCTTTTCGTTTGTATGTATTTTATAAATATTCAGAGCTATTGTTTTTATTAAACAAAAACCATATACTATCTGGAACATATTGATGTTTTCTGCATTCTGTAAACACAGTTACCAGAATGAATAAAAATGGTAAGCTTGCCTGCTATAGCAGATTTTTTGAAAAGCATTCAAATTTTGGAACTGCTACTTTAAAACTTGGGGCTACTTATTGATTGTAGTTTAAATATAGAGATAAGATTTCAAGTAGTTTATTGAAATGAATAATTAATTTTAAATCTATTATCTTTTATACAGATCTCTTAAACAAAATTCATTATTTCTTAAACCACTTCGTTTTATTGCTTAATTAAAGATGATTTATAGATAATCCCATTTGAGAAGCTTCTGCATTACGCTTTAATTCGTTTAATCGATTATTTTTGTTATCTTTTGGTCCTCAAATGTTTCCTAACTCAAAGAATGTTATTATTTATAAACGTAAAGCCCCGAGGCTGTGAAGCTTCTGTGATAGTGAGCACGAAGCCGAATCCACTCGTGCTTATTGTTTGGCCCTGGGAGGCGGGACGAACCTAAATCACTGGGACCCTCCTCAGCGAGATTTATCGCTCAGCCACTCTTCCTATCCTCGCCCCCTGTAAAAACATGAATAATCCGAATAAATAATTCTTCCTGTAATTAATTTACGTCAATAACTTGCTCACTCTTTTTTAAAGTCATAAATCTGTGGAAGTATCGTCCTGAAATGTAATCGTGGAATTTCAGTTTCCCATTTTATTTTGCTCATTTCTGATTTGTTTGTCTCAAACTTTTAAAATGGGTTCATCGTTTGTTATTGCGCTTCTTCATGTGTGTAACATTCACCTATGACATTCTTTTATTTAATATTTAATTTTGTTTCTATTATTTAAAAGATGCTTTACACCATGTCATCCACTATATACTGAATTGTCAAAAAAATCCTTCTTCAAACATAATCTACTTAACACATTCGCTATTAATTAACGCTTTTGATTGCCAATCGATAAAAAAAAAAAAAAAAAAAAAAAAAAAACATTTAAAAGGTTATTATCAGTAATTTATTCACTCACTCATTTTTATTTCAGAAAGAAGGTAACACACAACAGACAACTTTTCCAATTCTCACTGTATGACAACCTGTGACTACCCTTATGCTATGTTCTAAATAGAATTAATTATGATGACATATGCTCCTAATTATGATCTTTAAGTTCTAAACTTCCATAATAAACTTCATATTCATACAAACGCCCTTGTGTTTTTCTTGTTCTGTTTCCCAATGGCCACAGTATAGAATGAAATCTATACTTCTATTCTAAGTGCCACTACTGATTTGTCTCTTAACGATCCACTGACAGATCAGATTGATCAGATTTATTTATTTGCTATGGTTATAAAATAAAATGAATATTGCAGGTATAGGCTTTAGTTAAATTGTAAACTATCCCACATTCCTTCAGTTAGCTAAGGTCAAGTACTTCCGATAGTCTTTGCAATGTAATTATGGAAGACAATAAATATCAAAGGAATTATATATTACAACTCAAAGATATAACTACAAGAAAAAGTGAACATATTTTTAGACAGGATCTTTATTATAAGATTAATCTCTGCGGTAATCTTTCTCTGCTTCCACTATAACTTGTAAAGTAAATTTTTTATGTTGTATCAAATTATTGAAATTTACAACTGTACAAATATATACATCAAGTATATGTGTTAATAACGATTACAATAACATATCAAAACTTGAAAAGAACTACTCATCACAAAGCACTTCAATAAAAATTCTACACTAGAAGATCTCTATCTTGGCCATCTTCCTTTCAGACGCCTCGGAGGTTTATCGGGAATGGAGTGGGAAGCAAGTTGAGAAAGTAGTAGATTTGAGTGGTTATGCAGCTTACTATGAAGGGATAAGTATCTTGTCCGGGCTAAATCAGCAACATATGAACTTTAAGATCTTTATGGATAAGTTTATTGGTGACAAAGTAAGGAGCATTGAGGATTTTGGATAGTAAGGATTGGATACCAGATGGATTGGATGGTTTAGTGGAGCCCCAAAGCTCATATAGTAAAATTAGCTCGTCAAATTGTTGTTTAGGAAAGGCTCTTGTACTTGTAAACTCTTAATAAAGAAAAGAAAAATGTTTAGGAGTAGATTTTTATGGTTATAGTTTGTTATTTTTAAACAATATTCTCTCAAAAAAACAATACTAATAACTTTCAAGTGAAATTTCCACACTGGTATGGAATTCATTTCGAATCTTTCTGAAGGATATAAAGTTGCCATAAAGGATATAAAGGGAACTTGTTGATTTATGCCTTTATTGATTCCTTCTTGCTAGCAGACATCTAGGCCAGCATATCAGTTCGCTCCAGCATACAGCTTATCAATTTTCCGTTTGTAATAAAACTTTTTAGATCATTTTGTTATGTTTTTAATTCTATGAATATTATATGTACATATTTTCTAGTTATTTTTTGTTGTTGTTCTGTTGTTTATATACCGGTTTTGTAATTCATTTTAAAGCACCCGATATAACACGTTGATTTCTCTATGCTTATTCTTTCATTTTATTTTATAGTTGTGATAAGTAAATGTTTTGCGAATGTTATTGTGAAGTTCTAATGGATCATACTCTAGAATGTAGGCGAAAAATATGGACAACGACCGAAGACCGATTTTATACAATTATATACATATTAAGTGTATGATATACGAGTATTTGTATCTGTATTTCTGCTAATAATAAGTTATTCGGTCTTTATTTGAAACTTCGGTGTGCAAGAGATGTTTATAATGGAGGTAAGGGATGTAAGCAGACCATTGGGCACAATAAAATCTTCAGGGTTAGTCAGGTCACATACAATTTAAAAGTCATCTCCATTTGATGCCGAATGAATTTTTTTATTTTATTTTTTATTGAAACCTGATTCTTGTCAAAATGTGGGATATGATTTAATATTCTACAATTGCGTACGTTCATACATTAATAATTAATTTTAGGAGATGTAGATAGTTAGGGTAGGCAGTCATACATACTCAGCAGATCAAAATAAAATCTTTATTTTATTTTAATTGTTAAAGCCAACGTTTCGACTTGCATTGCAAGTCTTCATCAGGGCTAGAAGAAAAGAAAACAAGCAAAAAGGTATGACTACATTGTAAAAATATATTAATAAGCATACACCACGAAACATAGGAATGAGTGAGAAAAAATAAATAAACATAAAATGATAAATAAATAAATGTATAAGAGTAAGGATAATAACATAAAGGCGATATCTAAAGGCCATAAGGACAATTTAGACTATTGAATTGAGGTTAAAATGAGTGATAGTTAACTAATGGGTAATTTCGACAAAATAATTGGTAAACATAAACAATGTAGATGCTAAGTTGTTGAGATAATGAGGACAAGTTACTGAGTTAATACTTAAAGGAGTTAATACTTAATGAGTAGATACAGAGTTACTGAGATATTGAGGACAGATAACTGAATTAATATCTGAAGGCACTGAAGCCAAGAAATACTATTTTAATTCAATAGTTTACATTTAGTGTCTTGGCTTTAGTGCCTTACCCATTAGTTAACTATCACTCATTTTAACCTCAATTCAATAATCTATATTGTCCTTATGGCCTTTAGATATCGCCTTTATGTTACTATCCTTACTCTTATAAATTTATTTATTTATCATTTTATCTTTATTTAATTTTTTTCACTCATTCCTATGTTTTGTGGTGTATGCTTATTCATATATTTTTACAATGTAGTCATACCTTTTTGCTTGTTTTCTTTTCTTCTAGTCCTGATGAAGAATTGCAATGCAAGTCGAAACGTTGGCTTTAACAATTAAAATAAAATAAAAAATGTATTTTGATCTGCTGAATATCTATGACTGTCTACCCTAACTATCTACATCTCCTATATATCACAGTCAACTATACCTTATGAATAATTAATTTTATAAAACGTCGTTTATGTGGCAAGGTAAGGATTATAGAAACGTATCACAGTTATCAGTGCTTGTGCTACAGTAAATGTACTGGCTATAACAAATCGAATGAGTAATTAAATAATATATTTTTGAGACCCATCAACGTCTTTGATGACAGCCAGTTGTCAATAAAATTTCCGGCAGGCCAAATATAAGACCAGATGAAATTATATCAATGCTTCCATAGTATTCTTGAATTTCTCTTCGAAAGAGACATCCTGCCACCTGGTATCACTGTTTTCCTTACACCTACTGGCACATAATTGAGGAACAGTGAAGACGAAACCCTGAAATAGATCAAAATATGTAAACAAGTATGAAAACTCTAGATGAATTTACTAACTTATTCAATTCCGATGTACATCAAGCAGTGAAGCAGTGTGAATTCCACTTAGAGCTCAACTCCTTATATCGTAATAAGTCTAATTACTGTCATGTAAATGAGTATCTTATTATTAATTGGGTGCTTAAAACGTTTCTCTATTTAATGTTGAAGTAGACTCTGACTAGGAGCAGTTTCTAGTCGTTTTAGTATTGTATGTTGACTCCAAGTAAAAGACTTTTGTCCCGAATTTTATTCCAAGGTAGCTGATCCGTTCAACTGGAATTAGTAGAATACTATTAAAGGATACTGTAGCCAAGGAAGTCGTAGGTTTACAAAAAATCATTTTTGTCATTTATTCTTGTGTTTTATGTAAATATTTCTTTTTTTTTTATTTGTTTCTTTTTTTTTTATCGCCATGGTAGTTTATTTGCTTGTTTATTTATTACTACCGTGTTTTTCCCATAATGTTGCCTACTTTAGGATGTCACTTTTTACTAACACAGTTTTCAAAATTACGGATCAATTTCTGATTGATTAGCTCGGAATTGCTTAAGTGATTGGATCTAGGTATAAAATTTATGTTAATGATGGATTCTTACTTAATTTTATTTTTTATGAAACTAATTCCATCTATTTTTATTTTTTACCAATCTGTGATGAAGCCTTCGGTATTAGCTTTTAGTTATATATTACCTAAGCGTTTTCTTAATGTGATTTAATATTCAAATTGGCCATTCATAGCCGAACATAAAAAGAGCCATAATACCAGAGTGATGGTTCGGTTTGCACGGAAGTAACTGTATGGGCGGTGGAAAGTTAATTCACTACTGCCGCTAAAGCCGTATTAACGCCCCCCTCCCATTCCCCCACTCCCACAGCCCTATTTCAAGGTGTGGCCCAAAATAGGCTCCATTCTTTCCATTTCTCTCATAATGGGATGAGTTCCAGCCATTGCAACATTCTGGAACAGCCCAGCTGGTGAACATATTTCTGTGGGGATGCTCTTCACCAGCTGCTGTTACAATGGCACCCTTTAAACCAACTGTTAATAATTTATCTATTTTTTAATACAAATATTAGTTTTGTCTTGTAATATCATTTCATATATATTTTTTTAAACCGCATTTTATGGGCAAGAATAGTCATGCATAAAATACTGCAATTGTTTTTTAGTTAATGGTTGCTGGTTTAGTCAAAAAACAAATCATATAAGCATATATCTATAAATATGTTTATTATTGTAGTAAATACATGGAATGGTGTATTGTCTCAAAGGGTTTACATTCGCAGGTATAAAACTTTTTCTTGTTTATATAATCAAATTTAATTATTTAATCATTCCTTATTTTACGACTTTTTTCTTTTCCATTAAAAATAAAAATAATATTATAAGTTTTTAGTACTAAAAACATAAAAACTATGTTTATAAAATAATTCAAAAATTTAAATCTTTTAAATCACATTTAAAATAAAATAGATCTTTGTCTTAACATATTAATTTTTATCAAAAGGCAAATACAAATGAATAGGTATAAATCGATTTATAATTTTATATATTTTAATACATGATTATAACGAAACTATGTATTTGTGGTATTATTAGTAGAAGTGGTAACTGAGTTGGTTGGTTTTGTTGACTGAAGTAGTTGTAGTAGTTGTAGGACTGTCGCTTATACTGTGGTTATTTTGTTTGTTCTATTTACCAAGTGACCGGTGGTATATCTTATATTCGTACAGAAACTTAATAATTGCTTCTCTTTTTATTGGTTTAGTTAAAATCCTCTCATAATATCATTGCGATGAGGTGCTAATAGAGGGACTAAAGAGAATTGGGAGTTTTTAAGTTCCAAGTCGGTAGTGCTATATTGCTATCACAGGTTGAGAGTTTATTAAATCTTTTTACTTTTACTAATATAGTTTTTGTCCCTGGTGTCACAATAGACACCACTATTGGTATTTGAATCATTGGATTCATATTATCCTTCTTTATGACCAATTCTCTACTAAGTAGTGGCAAGTAAGTGATAATTAATTTTAAATGTTTGTGAAGGTATTATATTTAATTACATTATAAGTATTTAATTATCCATCGTCCGTCTGTGGCAGGCTCCTATCCTGATGACGAGCCTCCCAGTAACGACTTATGATTTCTTAGTTAGAGTTGGTGAGAGCAGGTGGCATACTGGGCAAGAGTCACTGTCAGCAACACTAATGCCTTGCAAGTAGTCCTGTGCTGTGGTTAGTCGAAATCGAGAAACAGCTTCAGCTCTCTCAAGGTTTCTTGGGATCGGCACTACCGTGGCAAGTTCCTCCCATTTTTTGCCAGTGCTTGTTATCATTAATGTCATTTTTTTATGTTACTGACCGTGGTGTCGATCAGGTTTCTGGCTCTGTTTAAAGTGAGTGGCACGATAGGCTGATCTGACTTAAGACCTGATTAGCCGAAACTTTAAAGTAAGAACCTATGTATGATTTTATAATTACTATACTCATAGCTCAGCTCACAATTTAGATTATACACTTGACTATATACTATTGACATTATATGGTACCTGCTTATATATGGTGTTATGTGTCTTAGTCGACATTGGAGGGTCCGTTTCTACCTCTTCCTTCATCCTCCATCAAAGTCTGCTTCCCATAGGACCCGTCCCTCCAGCATCTAGTTGCTCCATCACAAGACCTCTTAAATAGGGTTATATCCCCTCCATATAATCTTTTAATTCTCTGTTATTTTAAATCCTTTGTCTGCTTAACATATCCTCTAAGGTGAGAAGAACAAAGTGAGTCAGCCGGAGGCTATACCCTTGTGGGCGCCCTACCGAAAACCATATTATACTATCTTTGCTCACAATACTTCATAGTAATGCTTTTATCTTTTAATTTATAATGATTGTTAATATTATGTATTAAATATTTGGTATTGATTGCAGTAGTTAGGAGGTTCAAACCAAAGTTATGAGATACAGAAATGCTGCTACATGAAATAAATGCCCTCCGTTATCATTTCGCATATGTTATTGTTTAGTAAAATTTTCATCCACTTTTTATATTGTTAGTTTTATAGCCTCAATTCAGTTTCCTTCTTCTTCTTTTGCATTTCCCCTTGTGTGCCTTTCAGCGTCGGGGTGCGTTCAGCCAGGAATGCCATTCTTCTCTGTTCCTTGCTAGGTTCCTTGTCTGGCGGATATCTTTGCCTCTCTTTCGGCACAACCTGTTCATGTATTCGAGGTATGGTAATCTTGGGCGGCCTCGAGGTCTTCTTCCCTCCGGGGCATAATCCATCGTCTTTAGTGGATCTCAGTGGTCTTCCATCCGTACCACATGTCCGAACCACTTCAGCTGCCTGGTCTCAATAACTTCCATGACTGGGGCGACCTCCAATTCTTCCCTAATCCTCTCGTTTCGGATTCGGTCCCTCCTAGTCCTCCCAACAATCCTACGAAGAAAAATCTCATCTCTGCCGCTGTGATTCTGCTCTTCTGCCTGTCCATGAGGATCCAGCTCTCAGAACCATATAAGAGTATCGGCAGGTATATCGATTTGAAGATATGGAGCTTAACGTTCTTGCTCACTTCTCTTTTACCAACAACAGTGTTGCAGATCTGGTAGTATACTGCGTTTGCTTTGCTTATTCTACTTGATATTTCTGCGTCAACTTTCCCAGATCTGTCCAAAACTGCTCCCAGATAGGTAAAATCGGTGACCACCTCCAACTCTTCTCCATTGCAGTAAACCAATACCTCTTCCTCTTGCCTTCCAACTTGTAGGACCTTACTTTTACTGGCGTTTATGCCCATGCCTTTTCTTCGCAGCTCTTCAAACCACTCTGTGACAGCCTGCTGGAGCTTCTCCACTGAGTCAGCGATCAGCACTATGTCGTCTGCATATATTAGGAGCTGAGTTACCACTGGCATGAGATTTCTTCGACCTAAAAAATGCCTTTCAGTCCTTCTTTTACATATGGACGCTATTTCGTCCATAAACAGTACGAATAGCAAGGGGCTTAGACTGTCACCTTGCTTTACCCCTCTGGCTATATTAAAATGCCTAGATTCCTGACCGTTTAATCTTATAATTCCTTTTGGATCTTGGTAAATGGACCGGATTGCTTCCACTAGTCCCACTGCAATACCCTTCACTCTCAGCGCTTCCCATATTTCATTTCGTGGAACTGAGTCAAAGGCGGATTTGAGGTCCAGAAAGGCGAGGTACATATTTTTATCTCTGTCCCAGGACTTTTGTAAAATATTTCTGAGGGTGAAAATATGGTCCTGGGTTTGTCGCCTGGGTCTGAAACCGGCCTGCTCCTCTCCAATAAGAGGTTCCACGAGTGGTCTCAATCGGTTCTCTAAAATAGATGTATATAATTTATAGACAACTGGTGAAAGGCATATTGGTCTGTAGTTGGAGCAGTCCGCCTGGCATCCTTTCTTATGTATGGGGACTATAATGTTATATTCCCAGTCTTTTGGTATTTTCTTTGCATCCCACGCTTTTTGAAAGATCAATTTTCAGTTTCCTCCGCCAGTTATTTAGCTCTGTAGTTACATCCATAACGCTTTCCATTTACCACTTTTATGTTTTATAACATAATTATAAATTTCATAGTTGATTCATAAAAAATATTCATGTACTTTTTATAATTTATTTTAAAAATCACTAACCTCAAATAACCTCTTTCTTTTCTTTGTATGGTACCTTGAATTTCAGTTGTATTCTGGAATTATCACACGATAATTCGTCTTATTCTGTAATTCATCTGGAGTTTTTTTTTTAATTGGTAACTCTAAATAACAAAATTAAATACGTATGTAATTCATTTTTTCCCTTCCTACTTATTTAATCTTTAAACCACATCATTTGCTTTGTCACTAAAAAATACGCCTATTAAAAAATACACTTTGTAAATCATTTGACGGAAAAAAACAAACAGAACTAGACTAGAGTCGATCCTTCGATCGTATCGATTGATTGTATCAGTTAAAACTATACAAAGTAAAACTTCATCTGAGAAAAAACTTCTTTCTCTGGTTTCAAAGAATTGCTAACAAATTACAATTTTATAGTTTAAAATGCTTTTTCGTTACTTTACCAGTAAAATCCTGTGATTCGTCGTTTTCATTATCTCGTCACCTCCCCTCCCCCACTCATAACGAATTATCGAGTTTCTACTGTATTCACTTTTATTTAATTTTTTTTGTGACAGTAAGTTTATTGGCAACTTAACAAGTATTACTAACATACTTATTTTTTTTCAATGAATTAGTCTATAACCATTTTTCACCGTTAAAAGGTTAACTTTATAATATAAAGTAATGTTATTTACTGGGGATCCTCAGCCGCTACATGGAATGGTTGATTAAATTTATGTGCTTAATATTTCATAACGGCTCTTTTATTCGGACGGTTTCTATTCAGCGAGATTAATATATGAGCTTTCTCCCTCTTGTAGGGTTTGAAATTTAATAAAATGGTTTTCACTTCTTTCTTTTTTTTTCACAGTATGATGAAGTATTCTGAGAGAAAATATTGATTGTTTTTGTTTAACTACGTCTAATATTATTATAATATGTCGTAATTGTATTGTTTATTAATAGTCAGGACAGTTGACCTTATACCGTGGTTATAATTAAATTATTTCTACAATAATTTTAAAAACGCATAGAATGGTGTAATCGTTTCAAAGCTTGTTTTTTTTATATCGCTAGGAAGGTTTAAGATTGTAACAAAGTGGGCTTTCTCTATGAAAGCGCATGTAACAATCTATCACGATTTATCATCGAGCGACAAATCCACCTTTTGAAAATGTTACTGTAGCGTTCTGTAGTTGCTTGTAACAAATTATTCCTATTAATGCTTATATTTGTGGGTAAAGTAGTTTACATTTTCGTGCTATAATTTGCTATATTATAAAATTTTGAACTAATGCTATATTTCAAAATTTTTTATTAGGTAGACCATATTATATTTGAGGCGTCCAATTGCAAAACGTAGCAAAACCAGTTTTATAAATTTTTCACCAGAAGCCAAAAACCATATCAATATGATGCCCAATTTATATGGATGTAATTTTTCTTGTATAATTAGCAGAAAAGTAGATGGTTTTAGTTGGGCGAGCGTAATAAGGCCCCCTGTTGACCAGTTTTTTTTAAAAGTAGGTTTTTCTTCTGTACTTACTCCGTTTTGCAACAGTTTTGGGGACTTACTCCGTTTTGCATCAGTTTAAGACGCTCCTTTTTGATAATGAAATAAATACATGTGCTGAGTTGATTTATAGAATTGAAATGATGGATTAAAAAATTATTTTAAGTTCAAAAATGTTTCTTATTAGTTTGGCAAACAATAAAAACGGATAGTAAAGTAATAAACGATTTATTTACATACATGAACTAGTCTACGTAATCACAATACACATTTTCTTAAACAAATTGTTATTCTTCCTCATCTTACTTCTAGACAGACTTTTAATAAAAATTCTTTGAAAATGTTTAAAAACAATTTATCATTAGAAAATATTTGTATACATAAATGCGAATATATTTTAAAGTATTGAGGAACAAAATAAAAACAATAAAGTATTGAACTACGTACCTTGTAGTATCAAAATATTATTGACTGTGTTTTTTAGTAGGTAACTTAAAAATTCAAAACAAATAGCTATCTAAAAACTTGTTTATAGTGTTTACAAACATCTCGTTTGTATTTCCTAAATCTGACAAATAATATGCAATTAGGATTGATGAATTAATTGCCACTTCTATTGAGATTATTTTATTCGAAACTAGTTTTCAAATAAAATAATCTCAATAGAAGTGGCAATTAATTCGTCAATCCTAATTGTATTGATCCTTCTAGACCATCATGCGTACCCCAAGTGAAATAATATGCATAATATGGCAGCCATATTGTGAAATACCCCCTTTTGATACTGTGATAGGCATGGTTTTACTCCCTTTATCTACAGTAAACATTTTTTTTTTACTAATTTTGATTGATTTTTATTTTTTTACTAATGATTTTTAATTATAAATTTGAACAGCTTTTCCTTCGTTTTTTAACCTAATACGTAGTCAGTCTTCTGCGTGGCAAGGAGCTGAATTGAACGTTTTATAAAACTCAATTTCGATTTTCGGTGGATTTGCTACCTTCTGCAATTAGGCGCCTCATTTATTTTCGTTAAATTTATAGTTTCATTTTTTTACTTAACATATGATTTTTTTTTTTTGCAGATTCGTTTATATACAAAATTTAATGATATAAAGATATTAGAATTGAGGAAAATGCTTAATTATATTATATTTTATTCAGCTTTATTGAATGTATTTTCTATTTGGAGCGAAGTCAATATACACTAAGATAGATTATCCTAAAAGTTACTAACCTATTCCTGCCAGAGTAGGAAGTTAGAAATTTATTCTGTAGGTTCACTACTGAAGTTAAATCTACCCTCACTAGTCAGGCTCCGGGGGGACGGGCAGTTGTAACAACTGGTTGGGTCGTTATTCACGACCTATTTATATATACTATGTTCGGAAATCGGTACAGAAATAAATTTAAATTTTCACACCCAAAAACTGCTGCCTCTTTAATGTATATCAGTATATCCGTTATTTATAACACATATTTAAAGAATAGGTCAAATAATATTTTTAGATTAATTAGCAATGGAAATAAACGATTCACATCCGTACTCTTATTCTGTTCAGACTAGCTAATTACCTCACTGCTTTGACATTACTTTTTTTAAAAATAAAAAAAAAACACTGATTAAATTCGTTTATTCTACAACGTAGTTCCTTTTTATTTATTTCAGAATATTTATTCTTTACTAGGAAGCATTTCTTTGAAATTTATAATCCGGTTCTTAACAAACATTCAAAATGGATTTTTAACTTAATGAGGTAAAATATTTTTTGCACTTTTTTTTTTATTTTCACACTAAATCTTATTTCATCTTTTGACATGGTTATATCTTTTATCTGGGGGCTCTATACTCTTTTGGTGTAATGTTTTTTTTCACATTCAAAAATGTAACATTTTGACACTCTCAAGCTCTGTTGATGTTCCTGTGTTCGAAAATTTGCCTTCAGTTTCTTTATTATATATTAATTGGAATAATAATATTGGAATTTTTTTTTCTGTAATATTTTTCGCTAGGACCAATCGTTTAGGATTTATATTGGTTTGAATGAAAATAGTCACGTTTGATAAAAATCCTTACTTTCTCTCAATCTCATTTTATTTCGAAGAATGACTAACCGGTAATTTAATTTTATTATTATTTGAAGTCATTTAATCATTTTAATCATAAAATGAAAACTGGGAAAATCAGTGAATTACAGATAGACTTATCCATGATTTATTGTTTTCCCAGCCATGGGGAGAAATTGATTTTTTTGTTCTTTTCTTAGAGTGCACATGTTTGCTTATTCATTGTCAGTGGTGTGTTAGGTGTTTTACAGACTGTTGGTTCCGGCCACTCTTGAAAGCTGCATGGTCAATTCTCAGTGTGGTCAGGATTCTTCTATACTTGATTTTATGAAGGAGGTTGTCCTATGTCGGATATCTTGGTTTGTTTCTTGAAGTTTAATCCTATTTTATTTTCTATTTATATTTCTGCGGTAGGCTTCCAGGTCATCTGCTGTCGTAACATCAACTCTCATTCTCCCAACTTATTCCTTATTTTCTTTTCTATCTCCTGCTTCTCTTCCGCCGCGATTTTAGTGCGCCTCCATAATATTTTCTTTATCTATCTATTTATTTGTTAATTAAAATTCTTCCAATCTTTCCATGATTCGTCTATGAAAATATTGATTCTCACAAAAGTTTTTTGAGGATCTGGCTTTTTGATTGGAGCTCCCTTTCATTTTTTTTTTCATTCTATAACTAAGAAATTCCATAAGGGAAAGTACGATTAATATCCTTAATTGAAAGCCAAGGTGTGGTAGCTCAGTAGATAGGTACCTGGCCGAGGTTCGATTTCGGCTGAAGGTAGTAAATTTATTTTCTGTTATTTAAACTGTGGATCGACTTCAGAGTCCAGAGACCCTTCTGGAGCACACCCAGCCACAAAGTGGGTCATTGGAGAATACAACTTGTGTTTGAACGTGATCTTGACTAAATCCCCTTCTTTTACAACCTTTGACCTTGAAACTGTACATCCTCTCCAAAGTACTACACCCAAGGTCATTCGTGGATAGTGGTGGTACAGCTTTCCCCCCCCCCTCCCTCCCCCTATATGGAAAATTCTAAAGCAATCCACTTCTGGATACATTTTTCGCTGATCGGATTTTGCATGTAATATGTTGCCGCGTAGGTTTCGTAGACGGAGCTATAAGTGAGCTAATATCTAACTAATCGGATGAGGAGGAGGAGTGAATCTTGTAAAGCACGGCCCAGGAAAGCCCTTTTGTCGCTGGGCAGGGGGTAGGGATTAGGATTAGAGTCCCTGTTAGCTGGAGTTACTTCTCCCTCGGGATTACTGGCCCTGCCCTCCTCTAATGGTCACCTACTACTTCCACATCTCACTTTCTAGTTTGTATCAAAACTCTTGTACCATTCGTTTTGAGACTATTAGTATTATCATAAAGAATGTTTCTATAGTAATAATAACTAGTTCGTAAAGTATAAATGGAATAAAGAAGTACATTCAGTTCAATAGCCGACCTAATACACATTCGTTCCCGGTTGGTGGTTATTTTAAAAAAATCCAAATAAGTTCATTGTAGCCTTGTTTAATTTGGCTTTGTAGAAAAACCTTTCGCTAACTCTTAATGAACTAAAACTGAAGATTATTACACAAAGTTAAGTTGCTGGTGTGGTGATGCAGATTCGACATTTAGGGATTTTAAGAGTTATTTGAGATCTTTGATCAAGCTGAAAAAAACATCTTTCCATTTTATATAGTATCTTAAAATATTATCTGTAAATTTTAAGTTTATATATATTGTTCTGGATGTTTTATATATATATATATCACACACCTTATGTCTTAAGCCAATTAATTTAACATATGATATCCAAAAAAAATTAGTTTATCATTTTAGTTTAGACAACGCAAACCTTTTCGGGGGAATTATCTGACACCCACTTAACGGATAAGAAAGAATTTACTGTACTTACTTTTAATTATTCAACGAAAATAGTATTAAAGTTTTTTTATTTTGGCATTTCCATCCGTGGCGATAATCAATTTGAATTATAATCATGAACAGGTGTATTTGTTTATTTTGGAAACGGTTATTTTAAAAAAGAAAGAGTCGGTTGTAATTTTTTTTGCCACACTGGTGTAATTTGAATACACAGTATATTCGGTATGTGAAATAAATGAGAAATGTTTTGATGATTAAAACAAAGATATGAGAACTGGATGGGGTTGGCATAATTGGGTTATAAGTCTCCAACGAGTGAAAAGGTTGGATGGAGGCCGGGAAATGAAATTTCGGATTTCACACTCTGGTTGGTTGGGGAGCCGAGTTATGAGATTAAAATGGCTGGCCTAGAAAGCAGACAGAGAGCCGTTCACATATTGCTTGCTCGACCAACTCTTTTTCTTTACTCAAAGGGACGTGGGCCTCTGTCAGGAGCTAAAAGCCGCCCACAATATCTAACATTTAATTCCTAGCTACACACGGATATCTTTGTAGTTCATGCTACCTCAATAGCAGCATTGATGTGGAGGTTTTTTTTTTATTTATTTATTTATTTTTTTTCATTCGCTCACTGATCTGTAAATATATTGAGAATGAGAACACTGGAAGTCGCCTATACACTTTCTTTACTGAATCTACGTTTTGGTCTAACCTTTAAACCCTCATTGACGACCGTATGTTTAAAAATGAAAAAAAAGAAACTAAAAAAAATTAAAAAAACAAACAAATCTTCTGTTCTTTTTAATAATTACCCTACCCTCTGTAAATTTTTAATGTTATATTTTATATAATTACTTCATGTTCATACATCTTCCTAGATGGGTATGAGCCAATAGTATGTTGTTTCTAATATTATTCATAAATTTTAACAGTTGATACTGTAAAATTGTAGCTTATGTTTTTTGTTTCAGGTACGTCATTATGGTTTTTGCGTTTGTTTCTAGGAGAGGTATGTTTTTGCATTTTATTAGGTTTAGTTTGAAAATATGTTTATATTTTCAGTTAACTATTAATTGCCTGCATAAAACAGATTGATGATTTCAGCAATCTCTGTTGATTGGCACAATTTTCTTAAATTAAATATTTTTGTACTAATTGGAAACTACTTCTACTCCTTAAATATGTCTGTTGTTAAAAGGTTTTTCAAGTAGGTTGCTCGTTGGGATCATGCTCAATCGCTAGGTTTCCATTCACAGTTCATTGAAGGGTCAGATTTCCAATTTATGTAAGATTGATGTGCCCTAGGAGGGGCTAGTGATCACAAAGACGATTAACGCCTTCTGATACTGCAAACTATTTTTCTACTTTCCTGCGTTCGTTAGACTTACCCTACTTTTATTTTTTACTTCAAAACCTTTATTTATTTTTTTTAAATATTACATTGATACATTTATTATTAATACATAATATATCTTAATATAGTTTTTGGATATTTTAATGTAATTGAGTGTTAGTAAAAAGTAGTGTTAAATATTTAAGAGTGATTTTCAGTGGCGATGTTACACTGAGATTAAGGAAGTAACAAAGGGAATTCTTACCCACACAACTATCTCCACTGCTTGTTATTTACTAATTTCTTTTTTTTTTTTTTTCGGAAGGAGAGGTGATTGGCCAATCCCTTCTAGTGTAGAATACTTATTTACTTTTAAATATTCATTTATTATTTTTTTTTTTAGCAATTATCATCCATGTTTGGTGAAGTTAATTAATTTATTTTATTTAAAAAAAATTATATTCTTACTTATTATTGATATTTATCTACATGATGAGTGTAATAATTAAAATTAAATCATAACAATAATAACAATACGAAAATGATATACTAGTAGTAATTATATTATATACACTTTTGTATTAAGTATTGTTGAATAATTAATCTTGATGGCCGGTGATCAAGCATCTTTTTAACATTGTAAAGTAATATAATTTAAATTTCAGCATTTAAAAATTTAAATCTGTTTTGTTTATCGCTCATAACAATGTTAAACACCCCACATAATCAAAAATACTTTGTTAAACATAACAGGCGTTTTCAACTTTTAAGAAATACATTCATGTTAGATAATAGATATTTTCACTATTTATGAATAACTAGCTTCGCTCGCCCTTATAAATAAGAACATAACCTATAATAATTATTTTGAATTCAATTTGTTTATTGATCAAAATCTTGCATTGAAGTAAAGAATTTAGCATTATCCCTTCAATGATATTTTAAAGGTGCATTCACACTACGCTGACATGACGTGTTGACTGCGGGTCGTGTTAACATGTTAGCGTCAGCCATTGTGTGCACACTGTTCTGACGTGTCGTGACGAATTCATGCCAGTTTTTATTTGGTTTTCACAAGATGCACATCGTTGCGGAATGGATATGAGAATTTTAGATGAAGAGGAAGAGTATATTGCTGTGATAGCAGCTTTTATATCCGCTCAACTCAAGGAGAATATGGGTGCACCCTATAAATAGTTGCAGACCGATTCAAATTTTAATTTCACAATATATAAACACACTTTTGTCTCTACCGGCAGAATTGGGCATAATTCAAACATAGCTAAAGTTTAATTCAAATTTAATCACAGCTATTTGACAACTAATTTCCGGAGATCAATCACATAAATATTAATCATTAAATCTTTCTTTCGATTTTTTTTTTTGAACTAATGATGATTGAGATTTAATTATTATTAGATTTGGTGATTGATTCCTGGAAATTAGTTGCCAAATAGTAATGATTGAATTTTGATTGAATTTTAGCTCTGATTAAGTTTCTACCGGATTTAGAACTGTCTACTGGTTCTATTGATTGCCCCAATAGACTTCAATGACCCATTGAAGGTCATTATCAATGTTCTCATGGTTATAATAATTGATTCAATTGCAATTTCCACAATTGTATATATATAAATTAATTTTAATTTGTTGGATCACTCCTTCGTCATTTTTTATAACCAATAACATAAAAATAACCAATTGTTGCTACCATTGGTTAAAGAAACCAAATTTTATACTATGGCAATTCTAAAGAATCAGTAAACTAACAAACGTGCTTTTAAAGTATTTAAAATATCGTTAAATAAATAAAACAGTGACCTTTGCAATAAATTAGTAAATAAATACAATTATTACCTGATATTTCCAACATTCCTCCTATTTCCTACCATGCCCCGTTTCGTGTTTTTTTGTTCCTATACTCCTTCTCAAACGGGTCAAAAAGAAATGGATATTTCTTCACATGCTCGATGAGCTTCTCCTCAATGTTCATTGCTGACGGGCTGATGCCTACTGACGAGATATGGGAATTTATATTTGGTGCTGACGGGTCAGAGAGTGTGTAGCGACACAGCACAACACGTCAGCGTAGTGTGAACACTTCCATTCTAAATAATGGTTTATATTTTTTCGTAACACGTCAACTGACGTGTCAACACGTCACGTCAGCGTAGTGTGAATGCACCTTAACGCGTGGCAGTAATTTTTAACCTGGTTAAAATTGCATTGATTTGGTGTTTGAAGAGTACGTAAAATCATAATTAGAAATACAATTTCTAAACTTTTTAATTTCTAACCATAAAAGTACATGACAGTTTGGCTAACTTCGTTTCTAGCACTCAAGGCTATACATTTTTATTGTTATTATAGTAAAATTCATTATTACAAACTTTCTAGAGCTATGAAGATGTAGTTAAAATTTGGTTTAGTTAAGTTTAATAATTTTACTATTGCAAACTCTGTTGCAGAATGGCTACATATCGGTCGATTTTTAAACTGCACTGGGATCCATATGTCACTCCATATATTTATAGTTTTTTAATATAAATTGAATTGATAATTTGAAAATTTTATGATAAATTTCTAGTTTTATATAACACCGTACCTTTGTAACGTCTCTCGAATGGTTTTCGCCTCTTATCGGTCAGTTATAAAACTTCACTGCGCAGCACGTATGTGTCGCTTTTTTATGGCAATATAATTGAAAATCTTTGAATTTTATTATTCCTAAACCTTCCTTGAACTATGAAGATAGTGTGGTTAAAATTTGGTACAGATTAGTTCAGTAGTTTTCGCGGTTAGTGATCACAAACGAAAAATGGCTTGTCTTTTTTTATAATAGTATATATTATATTTTACCTTATTATAAATTGTAATTTTACTCTAACTTTATGAAATTATATTCATTATTAAAATAAAGATAACAATAGTAATATCTTTTTGATTGCGCCACGTGTTGAGTTTCATCTTCTTTGTTACGAACCTATTAATGCGATTATTCAATGCAAATAAAATTAAATCTGTATTTAATTCATTTGTTTTCTCTTCTTGAAAATTGAATTCATATTGTTAATTACCAGTGTAATTAAAAAATAATAATAAAGGCCACATCAGTGAACCTAAGTCTATCAAGTCCTTCCTTTCTGCTTAGCATAGCCATTTATTGGCTTTTCGTGTTGTATATATCATCAAATATTTTCTAATTTGGCATTCATTCTGACAACTTGCCCGTAGAAAGTTAGTCCTCTTTTCCTTATAATTCTTCTAAGTCCTCTGCATTTTCGTATATTTGGCCTCAGTCTGTAGCTTCTCTGTGGTATTCTTGGGCCATAAATTCTTGTTAATATTTTCGTTTTGACCTTCAGAAGTTATTTTTAAAAAAAATTAAATTATTATTTTTAATTGCCGTGTATTTATGACTGCATACCCCAACAATCTAAATCTTTTTTCCTTTAATTCGGTATCTTTAGAATTCTTTATTCGAACTGTTAAATTACGAAATTCTGCGCTTAGTAACATTTGAATTGTTGAGGTTTATATTTTTTTGTGGCAAATTATCAGTTTCAACAATTTAAATGTTATGTATTGAATTGTTTCTTTTTGAATATCAATGAAAAACATTTTTTTTTTTTTTTTTTTTTTTTTCCATATACCTAGAAATTATCAATGCATTTCTATATGTGATGAAAACTAATAAATAACTCATTGTATTTCCATCGTATAGATGGTATATGCTAATATTCAGAATAATTTTTTTTTTTTTTAGTAATTGGTGAGATTTTATCTTCTGGTAAGTGTTAGTCTAACTAGCTTTTAACGACTAATTCTAATGTTTTAGGCTTTGCGAATAATGGCTTTTATTACCCAGTGCTAATGCTGATGTGGATATGGGTTTTTTCGGTTCATCCGCCGCCATTGCGGGGCCCTAATGACACCAAAGGGTCCAGAATGCCGTGACAAAAACAGATAATTACCGGGCCGTTAGGAGAACGCGTCTGGATAATTCTGTTATCTCAGTGGAGAGTGGTCCCTGCTCCAATTTGATCCATTTCTTCCTTTTCTATCTGCGTCCTCTTGTCCGCATTTCTTGCCTTTCTCAAGGGCTGCCTCACTGATTGTCTAAGGTTTTTAGTTGGGAAGAGGTAATTTGTAATTACTACAAAAACAAAACTCATAGCAAACCATTTAACTTCATCCGATGATCTATTCATCAGAGAAAACAATAAATTGACCCGAGAAAGAAAATGTATAATTTTCTTCCATTGATTCTTATATCTTTTAAATTTTAACTTGGTCGCTTCAAAAAACCGAAATGTTTGGAAAATAATTTAAAAACTCAAATTGTCTGGTTTCGTGGCTGCAGGCCTTACAAAGTATGGTATTAAAAAAAAAAATATTGAACATTAAACTACGTAATCATTATTATTTGCTGAAACCCATTGAAACTTCAGCATCACAAATATTCTGGACTACATAGAAAACCTACAAAGATTATGTTCCAAATACCTTTTGTTATGTACATCTGTTGATCATTAAATTATTTACCAGCGGATGGTGCGATCCATAGATAATAAAAACAGATGTTCAGGTATGAGGAAGTACAATACCCAGCTGTAACTCTTCCGGCATTTGGTTTAATTTTAGAGATTAGAAGAGCAGATCTCTCATCCAAATCCTTTTTACTCCTTCTTGTATTTCAGGAATACACAATGTCGCCTTTGTTTCTATGAGTGTTGTGTTCTTGTCAGTCGCGAACTCGTTTATACTGAGAACGGTTGGATTTGTTAACTATTGTTTAATTTACGAAATATAATGGACGGTAGTGTATTCCATTTTTAAATATCTCTTCCAAATAACCAAATAACATTATTGTTAAATAACATATGATCAATTACTTGTTTTTTACATGGAACTTTTAAACATAGAACATGTTTTCTCGGTTACCTAATTGGTAATAAGCGATACTTTCGTGAACTTGAGGGTAGTTTAATATTAGGAGAGTAGTTAGGAGCTCAATTCTTCCTATACTAAATAACACTATCTTGACTAAGAGTGAGTTTCTTTTGACTCTGTTCCTCATACGAAATACAGCAACTTAATCTGGATTTGACCGGTCTTGCTCGATCTCACTTGGCTGTTTGTTTTATAACATCTGTTTCTATGACCTATTGTTTAAGAGCCTTTGGAACGATAACTAACTCTTTGGTCAGGGGCAGTATAGGAGGATCATCTGTGAACTCCCTCGGACAACACGCATGTCATTTATGCTTATTACTTAGTACCTTTTCATTTTACACTTTAACTATTTTCCATCTATTAGTCCAACATAACACCAAAGATTCGGGGGCAGGTTCTTATAAAATTGATCCGTGTTATTATTATTATGGGGAGTAAGTTGCAAACTCGTGCTTACCTAAAATGTAGTCATGATTTCACGAATTATTGATTTGCTTTTGTTTTGGTCAGGATATTCATTGAAGAATTTTATATCAAGATAAACATTTACACTATTGACTCTCTAAGGTTCAATCTGCAACCCTTTCACCTTTTGTTAATCTAATGCCTGTTTTTTCTGGTATTCTTTAGACTGTTTGGGATCTCAACCCTACCTATTGTAATTCATGTGGTATTTTCTGGACTTATAAATCTGAGGCCGGGACGGCTGAGTGGGAGAATATATAAGACCCTTGGGACCGGAGGAGATGGAGTGGTCCGCATAATTGCTTTTAGCAGTATTTATTTCATGGCTATATTCTAATTAACCCTCTCGCTCCGTTGGTACAGTTGAGCCAAAAGATATTTCCCGATCTTACTCTTGCTTTTTATTTTTTTGTTTTTATGGATTTCAAATAATTAAAAATGGAAAAAAAAATTAATATTCTAGAATTTACTATCCTATGCATGGGGATTTGGTATGAGTATCGTAAGAAAAATATCGATATATCGTGACAAACATATTTTTGTCAATGTTGATTTAGTGTTTTCTATCTTGGTAAATAAAGGTATTTAGGGTGGGAGCAGGGGTGTAGCAGTAGATTGTTCAGTGTCGTTACCTTAAATAATTATATAACACAAGAAGGAACATAATCATTTCAAACGTTTAAAATTTAATAGTAGTTTATTATTAAATAAACTGTACGCAGTGGATACATATACTTAGATATCAATATTATGAGGTCAACAATTTAATCCCCACGTATCATCATCAATCGATTGTAGGAGAAGTAACTATCCTTAATTTTGTCTATATAATTTATTATTGTGGGTGAGATAGTTTGCTCTGCTCTAAAAAATAATCGCTCTGTTGATACTAAAGTTGAACAGAAGCAACATATTTCATAGCCAACCTACATAATCATAGAAAAATTGCATTAAAAACAATATCTATAAATATATATAGTTGTATTTTTATTATTTGGAGAGAACAATATATCGTAAGAAAAAATATCAGATTTTTGGAAGAAAAATATCGTTATTTCGATATATCGTGTATCGATACCCATCCTTCATTGGGATATTAAAATAAGTTGGCTAATTCGGTAATTATACCTTGTTTTTATTTTTATGAATTATTTTTTAGTTTACTTTAAGTTGTTTCCTAAACATTCATGAAGGTCTCTTGTAGGGTGATATAATTAATTCAGGTTTTATATGCCTTGACCTCTTGGATTAATAAAAAAATATTTTATTCTAAGACACAACTTAATATGAAATATATCTAGAAGTTTTTCTAAAGGCTAACTTAACCCTATGTTGTTTAGACAGGATAATGTGCGTTGCCTCAACGTAACCTATAATGTGCGAAAATGCGAACAGTCTTTGGTGGGCATTATTTTTCTTTAAATAAAAGAAAAATTGAAAATGGAAGTTATAAACTAGGTATTATAAAGTTTTTGGAGAGAGAGGCATATAATAAAAGTTTTTAAATTTTAGAAATTAGTATAGCAAATATTTAGATGGAGGTGTAGCAATTAGTATAGCAAACATTTATAAACAAGAAGCAGTCGTATACTAATGCGGGATAGAATTTAAGATGAGGAGCTAGTCATAATAGAATTTTTTTTAATGCAACAGTTATTTAACAGGAAAATCAAATATTAAAGAAGAAGCTGGGGTTTGATACACGAAGTAACCCAGGAAATGCTAAAATCTGTGTAGGGGCTGATAATACAAATTCCTTTTTGAACCATCAAAAGCGAGATGAATCCATCTGCTTTATGCATTGCATATTACATTTTTGATAATGAGATACATGGTTTTGTATGAATAGTTGATGCAGAATAGAATACAATTTTTGCATTTCTAATATGTACATATTTCAGTTTTATTCTTGTCCGTTCTATCTTAGATTCTCGCTTGTTTCCGATAAGGTCGGGATGCAGTAATAGATAAATAGAAGGGGCGGCTGCTACGGAATATATTCATAGTGCCAGGGGATGGGAGTAAAAGGCCCATAGATCGACGAGCCCATTCCTGGGATATTGGCAACTAAACTGCCCGCCACCGGCCGCCCATAAATATCCCTAAGGGCGCCCTTATCAAAATATGGTAAAGAGCTCTCCTGAGTAAATCTGAGCGCTTAGGAATTGGGGGGAGGGGAGTTTTCAATTCTTGAAATTTTTAAGTCTTTAAGTTGTATTTATATTTAGCTTGGCTAAGTTAATTCAAGCGCTCCGTTGTCTCAGAGTGTATTTTATGCCAATATTTATATTTATTTTTTGAAAGCCCAGTGGTACATCTCGTAGAAGTGGTTCGTCTTAAATTAAGATATAATAAAGTTAGAAAAAAAGCTAATGATACCTAGAAATTCTACAAATGATTTTAATGTTGGGACCAACTTCTTTAAATTTCGGAGAATAAATAACTTTTATATGTTTACATGTTCACACTAAATACATGTGGCAAAAAGATGGTCACGTATACTGCTTTGGAACTACTTTGCAATGAACATAAAATAGAGAGATTATGTGTGAATTATTCATGTAGGTTTGTTTCATTTTTTTTTTTTCTTCAATTTATTATATTGATTTTGACATCTGTATAAAAAAATAATAAAACAAACAAGTTCTTCATTAAAAGGACCATTATCTTCTTTTCTGACGACTCGGAGGATTATCGGGAATTGAGTGTTAGGCACGTTGGTTGACTAGTGGATTCGAGTGAGTATGGAGTTTACTGTGAAAGGATAGGTATCTCGTTTGTGTCAAATAAACAGCATATCGAACATTTAATTAAGTTTGTTATAAATAAATTTATTTGTGACATAGTTAGCAGAATAGGAAACTTTTATGAAGGTTCATCTTGTAACTGAGTCTTTTGTAATTAATCGAAAACTTCGAGCATTTGTCTAGTAAATATTGAACCAATCTATAATAACCAGGAGTTTTAGTCTTGTTTGTGGGTTGCAAGTATGTCGTGTGTTCAGATGGAGTCCGAAGTAGCGGATTAGTTTAACTAGGCTTAGTGGAATACTTAAACTTGTTTTAAAGCTACCGATAACATTAAAATATATGAAACTCTTTGTGTAAGTTTCTTTTAAATTATAAACAACATAAGACACAACCGTTAGTCGCAAAGATGGAGGGTGGTTCGGGGATTAATCATTATAATTTTTATAAATAGCCTGGTACGTTTAGGTATATTTTTTGTTATTTTACTTTTAATGTTTGTTTATTACGCAAAATGTGTTGGTTGATCCGTCGGGATTTAAACTATGATTTAGTATGATGGCGGTTTGGCGGTTGATGGTTCTAATCTGGTTAACTGGCGAAAGGAGAGAATTGGAGCAGATCATGGCAGGAGGGTAACAAATGTACCGAAAGTTGCGATAAACTGGTCCGTTGCCAAATTGTCCCCGCTCTCAACAGTTCGTTTACTTTGTTAGTGCCCTGATAACGCCTTCCCTTCCAATGGCCTAATCAGCCCATTAATAGATAAAATTTATTTACTTTTGGCATTTTATCAAAAATAATGTATTTGCCAAAAGGGATTAACTTTTCAAGTTATATACTCATTACCATTTATTGTTAAGATCGGTTAAGAACTTTTGCCATGCGAAAGTTGTACTTAAACGTTGCTATAGTAAATTTCGTTCATGTTGACTGGTTTCTGTTGCTAATTTCTAAAATCATCTCAATCTTGGGCCATCTCAGAGATTTTAAATCAATTATAAAAACGGATGACGAAACATTCTTTCATTTATAGGTAAATTCGTCCATTTATATAGTATTTTATGAGAAATGTTTTATTAGCTACTTTAAATTTTTTCCCATCGGAGTAATAGCATGTAATGAATGTTTTCTGTTGATTTCCATCCTGAATGAGGATCATCTTCGCTTTTTAAAAGGATATCATTACACTTTCATGAGAATGAAAACATAATGATTACTTATAAAGGAAACTACCTTAAAATATTCAGGTCATTGTGCAGTTGTTTTTTACTTATCGAGAGCATTGAAGAAGTACTAAGTTGCGTCTAAAAATAAACAGCTCGTAGTTATTAAGATAACTAGATATTAAACAAGAACTAGAACTAGATAGATATTAAACAAGATGTACGAAATCTGATAGTAAGTTATTCATTTTTTCTCCGTTTTAATATATCTTGTTCTTCATAAAAAATGTATCTTTCCGGCTTTCTTGAACATTTGAACATTCTTCATTCGCAAACATTTCATAACAAAGGGAGATAATCTTTGATTGGAATGAATTCTGAGTGACATTTAATCGTCATAACTACTAACTTCTTTCATAATTTTGATATTTTAAATTAAGTCTGTTCAATTTTCAGTCAGTGTGTTTTTGCGATTTACAATGTTATCAATACTTTAAATTATTGAAGGATGTTCATGTTGAATATCAATTAATTAATAAAGACAATATCCAAATTGATTAGGCTGCAGCTGAGCCGACGGATAATATTGGTTGAACTGGTTGCTATAAATTCGATCCGTCTAATCCGGGCTATCAGTAAGCTGTAATTATACCGTGATGAGTGGATATTGCTGAGCCAGTCTATTTCCTTGGATCTCTACATCAGCTATTTTAGGTCTATTGTTGTTTTTTAGTTAATTAGTATTAATTTATATGAACTTTTTAGTTGAAGAGAGATATTTAAAAGTCATCTTTTTATAGATTTTAAACGCCAAAATTTATTTTGTTTTTTTCATTGGTAGCAATTTATTTCTGAGCCTTTAATTCTTTACCATTTGGGAAAAACTAGATAAGTGCATTTTTTTTCACAATAAGAAAACATTTTGAGCTACCCCTATTGGAGTCCTACTCATCATGTATAAGTTGTAATTGCAATGGTATCCTTTTATACAATTGAAATTATAAATTGCCTACTTGTACATGATGAGTAGGACACCAATATGGATTGCTCAAAATAGTTTTCCAATTGTGAACAAAAATGCACTTATCTAGTTTTTCCCGAATGGTACAGAATTACTTCACTATTTCTTTTCATACTATGTTTATATAACATCGAATATTCCTGTTTGAACATAATCCTTATTTAAAAAGGTTTTCAAATACCTTATCAAGGCGTTCAGGCACTAATTGTATACTGCAATAGTGGGTGGACTTATGAAAATCAAACCAAATTCATCAAACTTAATTTAAATTATGATTATTACTTATTTTGAAATAATAAACCCCTAACTAACATGATAGATTAAAATTATAGGTTCCTTTCTGTACTATTTAAATTTTTTTTAGATACCGTGTTTTCACTTTAAAATAATATATATATATATATATATATATATATATATATATATATATATATATATATATATATATATATATACCAGGTATGCAAGTTTAAAATGTCGTTTTAATTCCAATAGAATGCGCTCTTAGCCTATTGAAGGATTTGCTTATCTCTAAACGCTATTTTGTTTGTTAGTCATTTGTTTACAAAAGTCAGTTGTTTTTAAGTCGTTTACGTGGACGTATCATACCTTTCTTTGGTGTTAAAAATGTCTAATTTTAAGCCAAATAAAGAGCATTTGCGGCATGTCATGATTTTCTTATTTAATCAAAAGAAAAAGGCATCTGAATGTCATCGAATTCTTGTTGAGACTTATGGCGATGTTGTCCCAACCGTCAGGACATGTGAACGTTGGTTTCAAAGTTTCAAACGTGGTGATTTTGATGTTACTGATCAAAAACGAGAAAATCGACCAAAAAAGTTTGAGGACTTCGAATCGCAATCTTTATTAGACGAAGACAATACCCAAACCCAACAAATGATGGCAGAACAGTTGAATGTCACTAGGCAAGCCATTTCCGATCGCCTGAGAGCTATGGGAAAGATTCAAAAGGTTGGAAAATGGGTTCCACATGAATTGGACGAACGACAGATGGAAAAACGAAAACTGTGTGCGAAATGCTGCTTTTACGCCACGAAAGAAAGGGTTTTTTGCATCGAGTTGTAACTGGCGATGAAAAAAAACGGATTTATTTTCAGAATCCCAAACGAAAAAAATCATGGGTAACGCCAGGACAACCATCCACATCGAGTGCAAGACCGGATCGTTTTGGGAAGAAGACAATGCTGTGTGTATGGTGGGATCAGAAGGGAGTAGTCTACTACGAGCTTCTCAAACCCGGCGAAACAGTCAATACCGAGCGCTACCGACAACAAATGATCAATTTGAGTCACGCATTGATCGAAAAACGCCCAGAATGGGCTCACAGGCACGCCAAAGTCATTCGTCAGCATGATAACGCTCCTGCACATTCAGCCAGATTGACTAAGGAAACGATTTCTTCGCTTGGTTGGGAACTCCTACCCCACCCGCCGTATTCACCTGACCTGGCGCCTTCTGATTATCACCTCTTCTCATCGATGGGACACTCATTGGCGGAGCAACACTTCAACAATTTCGAAAACGTACGAAAATGGCTCGATGAATGGATTTCAAATAAAGATGAAGCATTCTTTTGGAATGGTATCCATATATTGCCCGAGAGATGGACAAAATGTGTAGAAAGCGAGGGTCAGTACTTTGAATAAAATATATTATACTTTTTTTTAAATTACTGTGTATATATTTTAAGAAATAAACGACATTTTAAACTTGCATACCTGGTATATATATATCTTAATATATATAAATTACGTGTCGCCGCCTAGGGGCCGGCTAACACCTAAACTACTGAACCGATTTTAATCAAATTTGCATACCGTGTGCAGTTTGATCCAACACAAAAGATAGGATACCTTATATCTTAATTTATAGTCGCAATATTATTTGTATATTATCTGTAAGTCACAATTATCTGTTAGCTCTATACGATTCTAACATATGGCGGTATAAGGTTATACTATTATATAAAAGGACAAGCAGTGTTTCGTTTGTGTTCACTAACCGCCAAAAACTACTGAACCAATCTCTACCAAATTTTGACTACATCATCTTTATAGGATGGTTTAGCAATAGTAAAATCTAATGATTTTCAGCTAATTCTTTATTGAAAAATGAATAAAAAGTGGATAACAATGAAGTTCAAAAATGGCGGCAATTGCCATCTACATAAAAGGTTAAAAGGTACAGTGTTACATAGAGGTGAACATTGATAATAAAATTTACTTATTTTCAATTAAATTGTTATAAAAACAGCTATATGGAGTGAAATATAACAAATTTTACCTACATCATGTTCATAGTTCTAGGTTTAGCAACAATAAAAATTTAAATGTACAATGTTGAGTGTTAGAAACGAGTTTTGCCACACTATCACATACGTTTGTGGTTAGAAATTAAAATCCAACCAGATCAAATCAATAAAATGATTTCTGTCGAATGAAAATTATTAAAAAACAAAATGCCGATCCTCAGCTGTTTAATATTGTATGTAAAAATATGAACTTTGAACCTTTAGCTGTAAGCTCTGATAATGCAGTTTCTTAATAGTCTCTGTCCATCTGGATTACCAACTCATATATTAAAATTGAAAATTGGATGTCTAATTATGCTTTATGTTATCTTCAAACACCTAATCAATCTAAATTTAACCAAGTTAATAATGGCTGCTATGCGTGAAAATATCTTCAAAGATATAACTTTCAATTGTTCACTTTAATACAAGATTTTATCGCTAAACGAAAAATCAATTATTAGTTAAAATTATCTAAGATCTTCACTTATGAGAGAGGGCGAAGCCTCGACGGGGGATGATGAAGTTATATATATAAGGACAAGCCATTTCCGTTCGTGATCACTAATCGCGAAAACTATAGAACTATTCTGTACCAAATATAACTACATCATCTTCATAGTTCAAGGAAGGTTTAGCAATAATAAAATTTATATATTTTCTATTAAATTACTGTTTAAAAAGCGATAAATATGTGGTGTGTAGTAAAGCGACGCCATTCAAGAGAGGTTACAATGATCCGGTGTTAAATATAGCTAGAAATTGATAATGAAATTACTAAATTAAATTAATTTGTTATCCAAAAAGCTATAAATATGTGGTGTGACGTGTGGATTCCAGTGAAATTTAAAAATCGAATATGTGGCAAGCGACAATAGCGTTTTAGTAAAACTAATGAACCTATCTGAACCAAATTTTAACTACATCATCTTCATAGTTCTTAAAAGATTTACAATAGGAAAATTTACTACAATAATAATTTATACTATTCTATAAAAGGACAAGCCATTTTTCGTTTTTGATCACTAACCGCGAATATTACTGAACCAATCTGTACTAAATATTAACTACATCATCTTCATAGTTTTAAGACGGTTTAGCAATATTAAAATCTACTGATTTTTAATTAATATTTTATTAAAAAAAGTTAATATGTGGACAACAGTGAAGTTTGACAATTGACCGATAGGTGGCGATTGCCATTCTACACGAGAGGTTACAAAACAGCTTAAAATTGATGATAAAATTTACTTATTAAACTATCAAGAAAATTATTAAATAAAAAATATTTAAATATGGTGTGCGATATGTGGATCCCAGTGAAGCTTGAAAATTGACCGATTGTGTATAGCGCCATTCCACAATAGAGTTAATAATGGTAGACTGAACCTATCTGTACCGACATCTAAATAATTAATTTTTATAATTCTAGGAAGGTTTTGCAATGGTAAAATTTACAATAACTAACATTGAAATGTATAAAGTTGAGAGGCAGGACCGAGGTTTGCCACACTGTCATATACTTTTATAGTTCGAAATCAACATCCAACCAGATGAAATTAATAAAGTTATATCTGCCGAATACAAATTATTACTAAATCAAAATGTCGATCTTTTGCTTTTTTATATCATGTGTAAAAATATGATCAACGGGCATTTTGTCGTTAGCACTGATAATGCAGTTTATTTTCCGCAAGAGTTTATTAATAGTCTTTATCCATCTTGATTACCAATTCATACATTAAAATTAAAAATTTTGTCTAATGGTGCTTTTACGTAATCTTCAACCACCTAATCAGTGCAATTATAACTAGATTAATAATTACTGCTATGCGTGAAAAAATCATTGAAGAAATAATGTTTAACCACATGCTAAAATACAAAAATCTTATCGATAAACAAATAAAACGTTAATTTTTAGTTGAAATTATCTTTACTTATGAGGGCGGGCGAAGCCGCGACGGGGATGCTAGTATATATATATATATATATATATATATATATATATATATATATATATATATATATATATATATATATATATATATATATATATATATTATAATATAGGTTGGTAAATATTTATGGATGTTCTTCTTTACTGATATGCAAAAATTTACACCAGATTTTTTTTTTTTTGTTTCATTATGTACAACTTTAAATTATAATATAGACAATCAGTAAATCTGTTGAGTGTGAATGTACATGGCATGAAAGACATGAGGGGGAGTTGACTCCAGCGGCATATCCTCCTTTCTTGGATTTTTTTAATTTTAGTCTAGGAGGTCCCTCTTCCAGCTTCTTTTCAGGGTTTTTTTTTTTTGCCTGGAAGATTTAAATTTTTTATTAGGTGTATTTTAGCTATCCTGTAAATCTGTGAAGTATATGTCCAAATAGGTTTCAGTAACCAAGAATATTAGCCAGCACACATTACGGACGGATTGGAGTGTACCAAATTTTTTTAACAAAATTGGTTATATACGAAAATGCTCTTTGCTCTAGCCGACATAGTGTGCGTTGCTCCTACCTAAGCAAATTATCTGTCCTGTCAGTATTAAGTGTTTGAATGTTTATAAAATATAAACCTAATATAATATAAAATATGTCCTAGTCTTTGGTTGAGGGTTTTCCTTTTTTTCTTGATATGTGGACCCCATGTCATTCTTCGGCCACATGTCAGACCAATATAGTGTACAGTGCTTTTCTGTAGAATCAGTGTTTTGTAAACAAAACAAATTTAAATCAGGTAATTTTAGATTAATATAATTTATTACAGGTTTGCATTAGATGGGCCATACCTTTACAGAATTAAAAAAAAAAAAATCACATTATAACTACAACCCATCGAATGCAAAACGGTTTTAATATATATATATATTTTTTTTTTTTTTTTTCCATTTTTTGTTATTTACAACTGTACAAAATAATATACAACGAGTAAATGTGTTGACAGTGAATACAATGGCATGTAAATAACTTGTGAAGAACTACTCACTAGTAGCACTTCAATAAAATCTACACTAAAAGGTCTCTACGCCATCTTCTTTTCA
The DNA here is from genome assembly GCA_003667255.2 of Euschistus heros. NCBI lineage: Eukaryota > Metazoa > Arthropoda > Insecta > Hemiptera > Pentatomidae > Euschistus > Euschistus heros. The sequence goes on along the minus strand of RCWM02000066.1, from coordinate 1,310,990 downwards.
GACGCCTTGGAGGATTATCAGGGATGGAGAAGGAAGCAAGTTGGGAGACTAGTGGATTGGAGTGGTTATGGAGCTTACTATGGAAGGATAGGTATCTGGTTTGGGCTAAATCAGAAACATATGGAGCATTAAGATCTTTATGGTTAAGTTTATTGGTCACCTAGTAAGGAGCATTGAGGATTTTTCGAAGGATTTTGGATATCAAAGATTGGATACGAGATGAATTGGATGGTTTAGTAGAGCCCCAAAGTTCAACTCCGTACGTCCAAATAGGTCTAATCACTGTCATGTAAATGAGTCTTTTGTAATTAATTGGGAGCTTTGAACATTTGTCTAGTAAATGTTGAAGTAGTCTGTAACGACGGGCAGTTTCTTGTCGTTTTAGTCTTGTATGTGGATTCCAAGTAAGACGTTTGTCCAAGTGGAGTCCTAGGTAGCTGATCTGTTCAACAGGGATTAGTGGAATATCATTAAAGGATACTGTTGGGCAGGATGTCGTAGGTTTACGACGAAGGGTAAAGGTTATTTGATGGGATTTGTTTGGATTTATTTTGATTCTCCATTTTTGACACCATTCTTGAAGGTTTAGGATATGGGATTGGAGTGTTTGAGAGGCGATAAAGGGATCATTGTTTACTGATAACACACATGTGTCATAAGCGTAAGTGGTGAGGATAGTGGTAGGATGAGTTGGGATGTCAGCTGTGTACCCTGTGTAGAGGATAGGACCTAGGATACTACCTTGAGGAACTCCGGTAGACTGGGTAAAGAAGGGAGAATAGGAAAAATTATGGTTTACTTTGAAGGTTCGGTCACTGAGATAGGATTTAATAATAAGGAAATATGTAGAAGGTAGGAACTGACGGAGTTTATACAGCAGTCCCGGGTGCCAGACTCGGTCAAACGCTTCTTCTACATCAAGAAAGGCTCCCGTGCAGTACATTCCGCGCTCCAATGCAGAGGAGACAACGTCCACTACACGATGACATTGCTGGATTGTTTTTTAATAATTTGAATTATAAATTTCGCTCATTTAAAATTACTTGGTAATTTTTTTAAATTACCTACTGCTTAGTGTTATATACTTTTTTGAAAAATACTGCTTGTTGTTATTTAAATATGTTAAAAATAATTTTAATTTAAACTAACCATTTGTCCTGGTCAAAGTATATGGGACATAAATTCCAACGAAAGAATTAAACGTTTGGCCGAGAATATAAAAAAAATTAATTAGGTGGAATTTTCCGCCTTTCAGTGTATTTTCACTGTTATATGTAGCCTTCTTTACAAGTATTTTACCGTCCCCCTCCCCTAGGTCTCTCCCCTAATTAAGGGGGTAATGGTCCAACTCCCTGCGGGCATTAGCCGCCCCGGAAAGTAGGGCCGTGGTTTGATCCCATGATCCTTATATCACTAATCCTCTGTCCTAACTCTTCAGCCCTATATAAATGTGTAGAGTCCAAATATCTGGCTTCTAAAAACGATGAATGTGTAAAACTATGTACCTGTGGTACATACTTTTTACTAATAATGATTATTAGTAAAAAGTATGTAAATAGGTTATACAAACTTTAGGCGTGCAAGTTTTTAATTAAGAATTTAGTCAACTTTTTTAATAGAATTCTTAAGTTGTTCAAAAAATGATATAAATATCTTTGACTTGGTTTTGTATATTTATGTTTGCAGATTTCTCCTCTTGTTCCTTTTCAGTCACTTCTTGGTGCTTGAGGAGTGGCCAATTTATGTTTTTATATTTTTAATTTAACATAAAACTTGAAAAGTTGGAAGATGAAGTAGGATATTGATTTTTTTTTTACTGTATTACCACCAATTGTTGTAGCAGCCGATTTCTGTGCCCCTTATAGTAGCAGTAGTAACTGGTAGTTGAAGTTGTCATTTTTTCCTCGTTGCAACTGGAGGTTTTCGGATATCCGAAGCTTTGCATGTTGTTCATTCTAATTTTTTAGACTAAACAGTTAGTAATCGTTCGGGGGATTTTGTATCATTTAATGATAATACTTGATTAATAAAGTTATCTTTCAATTCCTGATGAATTATTTTTCAACCAAAACCATTTCCAGCGGTATTTATTTTCATCAACATTCTCAAACAGTCGCTCACTCAAGTTTCCAATGAGTTCTACTGAGCTCGTTGTTAGTAGTTTGTTCTTGCAATGTGAGAACTTCTCATTTTGATGAGACCTGAGAAGGAAGTTGGCTGCTATTCAGCTTATAGGTTGAGGTTACTACTATCTCCTAGGATCCTGTTATTTGCTCTCTATTAACGGCTCCTCACCTCTTTTAAGTTCCATAAATGATAGCCTGTGAAACGAATTTCACTATTTACATTCTGTTGTTTGTTATTTGTTTTACAGTTTAGAGCATTACTGTCAGCAATCCATAGTATTCTAGAAATAAAGTTGATTTAAAAATCTCTAGCAAAAGGATTTTACAGCATGGTTGGCGGTGAGAAGATTGGAAGGCGCTTCTGTATCCTACCTTTTTTTCTCCTTTTTTTTTTTTTTTTTTTTTTATCTGGGCACAAAATCGATCAGAGGATAAAAATGTTTCTTAGCTCCGGATACATTCGTACAAAACACTTATTCTAACAACATAGCATTTAATTGAAAAATCCTCATCCTCCTTATTCCTTGGAACTAACATGTCCTGTGAGTCCAGATACGCCTCTAAAGCCTTCAGCATTGGTCACAAGACCTCAATATATTGACTATCTCGCACTCCGCTGGCCTTATCCATGGACCTTTTTGTTATATTTTAGATGTATAGTCCAATCAATAAACATATTTTCGAGTGCACGAAATATCCAATAATTTTTGACTTCATAGCTTCGTCAGGAGTAGTTAGATGGTAAACATACATAAGTCTCCGCCCCTGGAGGTGAACTTACGGTGGGGGGGGGAGAGGTTCCATTATTGTTTTTTTTCAATTATATCTCGAAAAAAGACAACACCAGAAAAGTATATTTCTAAAATCTAAAATTTATTGCTAATTAAATTTCCTATGAAATTGATTCAGTACACATTTTTCGAACTTCCAACGGTTTTCGAGATGTACGTTATTGATAATCCATAATTATCGAGAAAAAAAACAACTTTTACCTCACTTTTTTCAAATATTTGCTTCAAGTGCCAGAAACGTATATATGAAATTAAAGTAAATTTAGTGATAACTTTGATTCTGACATGTTTTCTGAGAAACCATCGTGAAAGGCACTAGAAGCAAGATTGAAGATAACAATAGTTGACCCAGTTGCCAAATCTGACCCGTCTGTAACTATTAGGCTTATAGATTTTATTGTGTTATGATTAGGAATTATTGATCTTCTGAAATCTTTCTCTATTATCTGTACTATATATCCGTTTTTCCTTGTAGAAATTTCTGTTGTTCAAGCTATCTTGATGGTTTATGAAGGTCCATCTATGCGTTGGTAATAGTTTCTATTGTTTAAATTTAGTTGGTTAATTACGACTTGCGGGGTAGCTCAGTGGGTAAGATACTGAACTGACGGTGACCAACGTTTGTGCAAGGAGGTTATGTGGTCAGCAATCACGCTGAAACGCCAGGTTTTTCCTTACGATTAAGGGTACCCACTTTATGGAGGCTAGGTTTGTCCCTGAAGGGATTCTCTGGGGCCCAAGTTCGAGCCCCGCTGATGGCAGGAATTTTAATTTCTTAATTCCTAATTATAATTTCTAAGGCTTCGGAGTCCGGAGACCTTTCTGGAGCAAACCTAGCCTCTATAATGTGGGTACTCTTAATCGGGGGAAACATGGCGTGTGAGCTTGATTGCTGACCACATCACCTCCTTGCATATCTGTTGGTCACGAAACAATACTTTATTACTAAGTATTTAACTCAAGACCCTTCAAGGGTTGTATCTGTAGTTGTTTTTTTTTTATATAATCAATAGATAGTTGATTAGGTCGGTAATGAAAGTAATCCGGCTTCATTTTTGACAGATAACGATGGACTAGACGCTTCTGTTACAATTAATTTTCCGTCATGGTGTATTTATTGTTCATCTTAAGCGATTTTTATTTTATGTCATTTATCATAAAACTTGAGATCTCAAATAATTTTGATAAAGTAAAGGAACATCGTTGAATCATAGTTTTGGTATCTGAGATGATTTAGTTTTTATACTAAAGTTATTGTTTATTTGTATTATTGATATTTGGTTATTTATGGTCCGTCATTGCTGAGCTGTGGTGCTCTGTTGATATTCAGTATGATTATGAGTTGGGGTGACAATGATTTCTTTAAATTAGCATAAAGCTGTTATTTATAGATAAGAGAAAATTTAAGAAATCTTTAAAAAAAATTGATTCAGTTTAGTTTATTGATCAGTACAAGGCTCAGAAAAGCTAACTATATGATTAAAAGACATTAAATTGATTTTGACGGATTTCTTATCTAAGGTATGGAAGAATAATGTTATATATTGCATGAAGAAAATTCCTCTGGCTGTTGCTAACAATGCTGTGTGCTAGGCGCGGGATCCAATGGCGATGTTATGCGTGCGAGATAGATATTATAGCGGCTATGTAGGTGGAGGAGGAGGTATAACTCTGCCGTGGGGGAGGGAGGGAGACGGTGGAGCGTCGAACCTGGTAATTTATTGTTTATATAAGGCATTATCCGTCGAATATCTTTTAGGCCAGCTGGTATAATGCGATGGCCGCATTCTCCTCTCTCCCACTCGTTTTCTAAATCTTTCACTAAATCTCTCTCAGTCACAGGCTATTGTCGTCCAGGACGAGTTAACTGAAATCATCTACAATTTATTATACCCGTTATCGCACCCCTTATGCTCTTTATTTTTGCCGGAGAGTTTTATTTCCTCTTTTCCCTCCTATTTGCAGAAAAAATGGGACTTGTTAAAAAAATAGAGAGAGGAAAAATTTGAACAATATTATTCAACTTTTGGTTATTAAAACATTTAAGAAAAGAATAATGATGCTATAAAAGGATCAATTTTTAATTAGGATTGATGAATTAATTGCCACTTCTTTTTTTTTCTTGTATTTACTTTTAAATTTGTGAGCATGGTGTGCACAAAAAAATAAAGTAACTATAAGTTGATTTCAGAACCATGTTTTAAGTCACCCTTTGAAAATATAAAACTAAACATTATTTCAAAATATCCTTTCTCTTTAATCTCGAACGTTAATTTAATGCCAACGTAGCCTGAGTGAAAGCGGCAGTATAAGTGAAGAAAAATTTGATCTTATTGTGAAATATCGTTGGTTTTAAAATACAAATTATTGTCTCGATTTTGATTGAAAGAATGTGATATACATCTGATGTGATTCAAACTAGTTAATTTATTTATTTAAGTCGCTACACATTGATAGTTTTGCAATGAAATTTTATTATAATTTCTGGAAACCATAAAATTGTTCAAAAGTGGAGTAATGGAAAGAAAATTTCAAATCAAGTTTAGCCATTTTCAAATCACTTTTTGATCTTTCTCTATTACACCCTCGATGCGATTCTTTAAAAAGGAATTTTTAAAAGTTTCAATAAGATGATTATATATTAACCCTGTTTACCTGTTTTGTTAGTTGGGGTGGGGGTATGTGAGTGGGTAAGGCTCTATGCTCGCTGGCGTGGCTGTTTTAAATCCTGCTGTAGGCAGACATTTTTCTTCAGTTTAATCGGGGTCGAGAAATTATCCTGAGACATAATCAGTCTAAAAATTGGCACAGTACTTGATGAGTATTTTTTATCGAAGGAATGACCAGCGGTTATAGAACGTGATATGGTAACTATCTAAACTGAACCACCAGGTACTCTAAACCAATAAAGCGTCAGGGTACTTACTATCTTTATTATAGACCGTACTGTGGAATGGAACGGTGGATTTAACAAAAAAGAATTTTCTTATATCAGTACTCTGAAGTATTGTTTTTCCAATGTTTCATAAAACTGACAAGACTTAAAAAAAAAAGTTTACTTGTAGTTAAAAAAAAAATTATTTCCTAACTGGTTATTGGCGTTCCTGTGAGGGACTCCTTGATTTACTTCTAATGACTTCTTTCTACGTTCCCATTTTTTTTTTTTTTTTTTTTTTTTTTTTTTTTTTGTCATTCCCTTTCTCTACGAATTAAATGGAAGACCGTGTCTTCCGTTGCTGAATAAGAAATAAGTGTTGTGCCTTATCCTGGTAGTATTAAAGTAGAGGCAATAAGAAAGTGACCCAAGGCACCCTCAAGATGGATTGGGCCCTAGAACAGACTGTATCGTCCCAGTAAACAGTGATAAAATAAGATTAATTCCTTTTAGGCTAGAGCTCTTTTGAATTTTTCTTAGTGCATTACAAACTGCTGTTAGGGAAATTGCAATTTTCGTAAGTATTTTTACTAAATGTCTACGTTTTTGCAGGATTACTTTATGATGTAAGGTAGTTGTATAATTTTGATTATTTTTTATTTATTTAATTTTTTAAGCTTCCTTATTGATATAGGTTCGAATAATTGATTTATAAATATTTATTATTATTATCATCATATATGCGTATATTTTTTTAAAATTCAAATAAACATAGTACTGTTCGTATGTATAGGATGTATGTACATTATAAGATATATGTACATATGATATATATATATATACATACATATATCTTTCGTTGCCGTTTCAACCTCTAAGAATGAATATAAGAAATAATCTTCCTACCTACTTAGTAGCTCTAAGTAGGTAGGAATTGGGCCAGAGAATTTGAATGCTTGATAGTTACTGAGGTAATTTGGATGATATGAGGTCAAGAGGTTAGCTATTCTACTAATATATCAGTTTATAATTTAAATTTCTGATTAATAATACCCTAATCATGACATTGGTATATTTTAAGTATTAATCTCCATAGGGTCTCTTAATGCTAGATATGGTCCGAATAATATTTCAGTTGTGCTGATATTGATCATGCATTGTTATTTCTGTATTCATCAAGCTTCGTCCATGTTTAATTATTCAACTCGATTGCTATTCACTAATTCCTGATTATTCATTTATGACGTGATGACACATTATGATAACTGCTTCAAATGTTCGGATTTGCGTTTGTTTATTTTGGCCGGTGTTGCAATTTTAAAAGTAACGATAGGTGGATGAACGAGGAGGTAAGCCCTGGCTAATGCAAAGGTATTGCTATTGGCGATCCGGTTAATGGCTCGTTTTTGGCGGTAGTAGCAGTCCCATTTTTGGCGGTATAATAATTGATGCCGGTATTAGCCGCCTGGCCGAGAGCGGGCCATTTTATTTCCCGGTCCGCCGCTGACTGGGCCCGGTAATTGCCAAGAGATTCGCCCCTCCCCTTCCATCCTTCTTGTTTTTTTGTTTTCCAACTTTTTTTTATCCTCCATTAACCGAAGGCACCATTATAGCGGACTCCTAGGATTATGCAAAGAATTTGTTATTGAGATTACTTTTAGAAGGCTCATATTATATTCTTTGCTCTTTTCTATAAGCTTCATTGATTAAATAGTCCTAGAAGTATTTAGCCAAGCCTATGAGAAAATCTGACACAACATACCTAAGTCTGGTTTTTGGAATCACTGCAGAACTGCATATCAAAGACTACATGAGTTTTGAAGCTAGTGATGTATCGACCCACTACTATAGCATTGCTACATTGGTGAAACATAAAGACGAGTAGCGGAAGGAAGAACTCAAAAGATCTCTTTGAAACTGAAGTGGATGGGTGACTTCTCCCTAAGAGTAAAACTTCTATTGTCTTGTGAGTGATTTCACTGCCTAAGTAAAGTAATAAGACAGTAAGTTAATACAGTGAAGTATCAGATAACTGACTAACGTAAAATACTTTCTTTGTTTATTATTAGCATTATCTAAATAGAATGGATAGCATGTAATAGAATGGATGAACGTTCTGTACCTCGACTTGAGGAATATTTAATAAAAAATTCATTTTGGAATATAGTACAACAAAACACAATGTAATAAATTTATGCCTGAATGAAGCATAAATATTCACAATAAGTGGGGCTATGAAAAATAATAGCAGCTATAATAATAATAATAATAATAATAAAACAATGAAAAACGGAAACGCATTCTATGCGAAAGTATTTAACGATAATTAAAGTGTCTTAAATATTTATCAATTAATCCAATACAAGTGTGATACAAAATGGCTTCATTGTGTTATGAAAAAATATATAAATAATACAATACAAAAGTGAATTATTTAAGTTTATAGTTCTGAATTGTCCAAACGGCCCATATTTAAATTATTATTATTATTTTTTCTATTATTATTTCCTTCGGTTTTTATCACCCATCCAGTTTACAAAGTAGACTTTTATTTTTTAAAAGGAGATTTTACTGACTTCCAACCTGCATTTGGAATTTTGAAAATAATTTGGAAAAAAAATTAAAATTTATGGAAAATAAATTGGAATTTTGAAAAAAAAAAAAAAAAAAAAAAAAAAAAAAGAAAACCTGTACTAACCACAACCCAAGAATGAATGGTCTTTGGTTCAGTACTTAGGTAATAATGTGCTGTTACTGTGCCAAGGATCGTAAAAGGAGGAGATTTTGCCTTAATCATATTCAAGCGCCAGGTTTTTTCCCCAATTAAGGGTAGTTTATAGAGGCTGGATGTGCCCCAAGAGGGTCTTCTGACCTCGGAAGACTGTTGAAATAACAGAAAGTTAATTTTCTGCCTTTAGCTGGAACCTTCAATTCCTGACCCACTTAGCTACCGCACCTCCTTTGTTCGTTTGTTTATTTCGTTTAACGTCACTTTATGCTGCTATGGCTAATCGGTCGATGCTACGGTGGGAGTCCTAAATTTTGCCTATCCAGGTATAATTAGGATAGGGATCTTTAACGAGTACCTGACATCGCACAGGCTCGGGACCCCCATTTTTCGTCCCTTCCGAAGGACGGGATTTTTTTTTTACTCCTTTAAAAAATCCTAAGGTCATCTGCCGGGCTGCGAACCCGCGATCTTGGGTTTAGTAGGTTGCTATGCTAACCACTACACCACAGGTGACCCCGCACCTCCTTTGAATTTTGAATTAAAGATGTGAAAGTGATTAAATGTTACCAATCGAAGTTACTATAAAAAACATAAAGCTGATGCGGCGTGTTGCTTGTAAAATTGTTGCTTTTTGTTATTACGTTTGATGAAGATGACACCATTGAAGAATACGAATCTGATGGTTCAATATCGAGAAAGAAAATAGGGTTTACTATTTGGTATTGTGAAAAGTAAATATATTATTTCCTGTTGGGTATACTATTTAATGTATATTAGCTTCATAGTATTTGATGTTTTAGGATATGATTATCCTTGAATTATTGATACGGTATCAGCCTCTGAAGCAAGTTGTTCAAATTTCTGATTAAGTATTATTTCTATGTAAAGATGATATATTTTTAATTTTATTATATTGAGTTCGTTTTGCGAGATGACTGGTTTTTATTATTATTATTTTTTTTTTTATTTCTTTGATGTTTATGTGATTTTATTGCTATGTAATTTCTATCTCTTTCTATCAAACTAACTTTTGTTTTATTTTATTATGTAATAAAATAAAAATAAAAAGGAAAGTGGAATAGATTTCATTTTCTTTTTTTTTAATTTTCATTTTATTCTCATCCCGGTGTACATTATGTTTTTATGACCTAGCTCGAAATTCTTTTTTAAAAGAAATATCAAGAAATAGCTTTTCAAAAAAGGAATTTCTATCTCTAGATATAAATGAGCCCTATGCACATTCCTATTACCAGTTTTCTTTTCGCTTTCATAGCAAATTGCTTTCCAAGCCGTATAACTACTCCATTGCAATAGCTGGTTTGTACCTCCTTTCTTGCCAACTGGATGGCTTTTATTTTCTGGGCTTTTGTTTACCTCCTTCCATTTCCTCTACAATACGAGTCATCCAATTTATTTTTATTGCAGAAAGTCTTATTGTAGCTTATTGATTATGAGTGTATATTCATACGTATATACAAGCTTTTACTCACAATACGTGCAAATAGATCAACCATAGACTTTAATTTATTTTGTTTTATATGTTTAATGAATTTATATCTTATTTGTCTTTATTTTAATACAATTTAATATTACGGACTATACACAGATTTAATTTTCGGTCTATATTATATTTTATATCCATTAAAAATTTGCCAGGTCATTTAATTATTCATCATCTACAAATTTTATAATTCATAAAAAATTTTTTTACAATAAATCAATCCAATAAAGGTGACGATTTATTGCTATCGTAACCGCTAATTTTTAATTGTGTTGTGACAATCGATAGTTTGCCTTTTGGGGTGCCTGTGGTTTTTCATTTGGTTTCAATGCCGTATGAGAAAATGATCATTTGGATACAATTGCAAACATTGATATATAAAGTACATTGAAAAATTAAAAATGGATCTATAAAAGTCCTTATTTATACAAAGTATATAATGTCTATAAACTCTGATAAATTAACTTCTTTTTCTCGGAACAATGAATAAATAGTATTCTTTGACCATATACAAACAAATATGTTTATTCAAGGATGCTTCAACTTTAATAAGAAATTTATTTCATAGTCATTTATCTAGCCACCATGAGTGTTTAGTTTTTACATCGCAATTTTATTCTTTAATGCTTAATCAATCATAAATCAATTTTAGGAAAAATAAAACTAATTATTCTTGCATTAAGAGCCCATTATAAATTATTTGTTTAGTTTAGTTTAAACCTTCTAATGTTTCAGCAGATTTGGTTTGGAAATATTTTTAAAATAATTTTATGGTCAAGAAGTGTTATACATTTTTCATTGCTTGAATAATACAATTAAAAAACATTAATAAAAATTAGAAAACGTATTTCATTAATTAGATTGATTTTTTATAATATTGGCATGGAATCAATTCTTCTTAATAAGGACAGTTTCACTTATCATTACTTTATTGGTAATAAGTTATATATAATTTCAAATTGTAATTTATTTGGTTGGGTTATGGTGTTATATCACATCAGCACCTCCAGAAGCCATTATGTATATTTGATTCTATTATAATTTTTGTTAACATTATTTATGGTCCTTTATTTTAATTACTATTGACACATGACGTGTATTAATTTTTTTTTCTTTTTATTGATTTGAATTTATTTATTTATAGTTTTAACTGATAGTAACGAAGCTGTTATTTACGGTATCTCCTATGTTATAAATATGTACACATTAAATATATTTATTGTTTATTCCGTTTCATAATTATGAATAAATTAATGGTTGAACATTACATAGCCTGATTTCAAAACGGCTTAATTTCCTCATAAAATCTTATTATCTAATTTAAGGCAAATTTACATTGCAAATATTAGCAAAAGTAAGACAAAGATCTGGTTATTTAATAATTTCGCTGGAGTAGAAGATCCGGTAGCCTCTCTCCCTCCCTTGAGCTCAGTTTTTCATTATTCATGGCCTAAAGTACACGATCTCCAGGCTGCCCTTTGAGGTAGAACTCGATACTACTTTTCCCCCTCCCCACTTCTCTGTCTGTCCTTAGCTCTTACCTGGATAGTTTTAAATTAAATAAAATAGGACAAATCTCTGCATCTCTCTACAGATTTATTTCTTTATAACTTTTGAAGTCATTGCATTACTTCTGTCTTTGATGTTCAGTAATCCCTTATTTATTTTTAATGGTTAAAATAAAGGTCTGCAGATTTTTGCTTTGATATGTTAACTTTCTTTAAGTTCCCAATTTTACATTAAATTTTAATAATGAATCCACAGCCATTTACAATTGCTAATGGAAATCTATATTATGAAAATCTTCGGTCTTGTGAGAGTTTGTAAAGGTCTCTACGAAATCAGGTGAAGATCTTTGAATCGAATTCCTCATCCATTGCCCAGTTACTGTGAATTCGGCATCTATTCCGCATTTACCATTTGGCGTTCACAATTTCTTTTTTCTCTCTTTTACGCACTTTCTTCCGTGTTGTTGGGAATCTTCTGAGGTAGCAGTGAGTTGTATGATTATAATAAAAAATAAACCTTATTCTGTCACTGAAGAATAATAATAATTCACAATTACAGGTACAATTGTCTAGCCGTATTACTTAAAAATTAAAAGATTTAGTAATTATGGCACATATTTTCGAAAGGAAAAAAATATAAAAAAATATTAATAATATAATATCCTATATAAAAATATAAAATAATTCTAAATATTTAATTAGTTATTTACATATCGCTCATTTCCTGCAACAACGAAATAACTCAAAAACAAGCTTCTCAATCCTTAACGAAAAATCTTTTTGGGATAAAATTCCGAAATATGTTGTATTTTATATTTTTTTGGTTACTTCTGTGTTACCTGAGCTTTTGTTAATGTTGGAACTTTTAGTATAAAATAATATATAACGATTAAAATAAAGAGCTGGTAAAAAAGAAATAAACATATAAAGTTGGGCAGCACTATATTTATTGTTTATTGTCTCAATAAAGCATATCTCTCTCTCTCTCTCTCTCTCTCTCTCTCTCTCTCTCTCTCTCTCTCTCTCTCTCTCTCTCTCTCTCTCTCTCTCTCTCTCTCTCTCTCTCCCTCTCTCTCCCTCTCTCTATTACGTACCTTTCTGAAGGATAGCTTTGATCGTACATTTCTGTGGTATAGTCGCTCTTATGGTATAAGTTTATTTAAAATTCACTTTATTTTCTGGTAATACATATTATTTTAAAATAATGTACTTTTCTACTGTATCTTTAATTTCCTTAACTGTTTGAATGTAGCTTTAAGCAAACTATAATTCCATAAGAATATGCCTTTTGCAGTTTATTGTTGTTACTTGGGTATTATTACTATTTATAGAATTATAATTATGTTTTCATAAATAGTCGCAGGTATGAAGAAAACTTTTTGAAGTAATTATTTTGTTCCGGGAATTTACAATAATGTAACAGCCTGATAATTTGTATTATAAGACAAAGCTCCTCTCTCACTCATCCCCTTTCTTTCTCTTTGTTGGGCCACAATTATTGAGGCAATGACTACGTCCCTCATCTTAATCCGTTTCATTATGGAGTTTGAAAGTCACTCACTGAAAATTGCAGATAGGGATAGGGACGAGGAAGAAATTTGAGGCAACAAAAGGACCAAGAATTATTTAGAAAGTTCTCCGGAACCATTAGAGAACAATAAGGTACACAGAAAAGCACTATGGATTCCACCAACTCAGAGGAGCAAATGAGAAGCTCTAAAAAACTTCGAGAATTTTCATTTGGAGTTCGAAAAGGCTTAATGTAAGCTTTATTTTCTTATTACAATTTTCTTTCTTTCTTGACTGCTTATTTTTTGTCATTTGTAAGTTATAAAGATTTATTTAAAATAAATTTAACTGAATATACGGAATAAGTGGCCGTACATCAAAATTATCTTGGTGGAATTCGATGTGACTATGAAACTTTTTAAATAATAAAAATACTGATTCAAAGAAGATTAAAGTTTTAATTTATTCATTAATAATTTGAAGAAACCTATACAAAATTATTTTTATAAATAAAAAATTTTTTTTTTTAATTTTTATATTGTTACATATTTTTTAAATTTCGATTAAGTTAGGTTTGTTGCTTACGTATACTTTATCTGGTATTCATGAAATATCAGATTTTAAAAAAACGGGTCTTTAATTGCCGAAGATTTGTAAAAAAAAAAAATTTCTTAAACCAGTTATATGTAAACTTAAAAATTATGAGTATTTGCTAAAAATTACAATTATATACATTTAATGAAATATTGATAAACAATAACAGTAACTAAAAACAAAGAGGGATGGTATTAATAATTATTATTTTCTTAATCGAGGGATTGTTTTAAAATATTAAATCCTCTGTAAATATTTTACACTTTTGTCTTTCCACGTAACAGTTTTAGGCATTCATCGGTTTTTTCAGACATCTTCTAAGGCTTTTTTTTTTTTTAAGACAGTGTATCTTTGGAAATATATGGATTTAAAAGATTTGGGTTTTGTGGACTCCTTCGTTTTGTCTTTTTTTTTTTAATTTAAATAAGTGGCATTTCCTTATTAACTCGATATTTATTTAATAAAATAAGTTGTATTAATTAAATTATCGTGATTTTATTTAAGAAATGCAGTTCGATTGCGCATGGGCGAACTCCTGGGAGGAAATTTCCCTTTTGTGATTTTCCTTAGGGAATATAGGCCGCGCCCTTTATATATATATTATATATATATATATATATATATATATATATATATATATATATATATATATATATATATATATATAGGTATAAAATTAAAACATTTTATGATTCTGAATAAACATAAAAATTATGTTAATGTTGCGATGTTATTAACTTGATGACTGTTTATATGATTAATATTGTTTGTGTATTTTTCTTGGAACTTTTAGTTTATTATTTTACTGTTTTTTTTTTACTGTTTTTTTTTCTTAATTCTGCTTTTTTTTTTTTACTTCATACCGTTTCGTTAGATGAATTCCACCATTAATACTTAATGGTCATTTAAGTATATACGTTACAAGCTAAAAGCCTCGCTTTAGTATTAAGCCCTCCTGATAGGTTTGTTGGTTAGCGAAGTCAAAAGTAAAAGGAATACCTCAGGGATAGGGATACAGCATAACCTTTCATTATTTAGTCTCTCTGTTCTTATCGGCCGCCCTTTATAAATTATTCCTTTTATATAGAAGACTTCCTTCATAGCGCAACTTAACTGAATAGTCTTTAATAATAAATGGGCGTGTTGATTATTTATGAAAATATTTATCGCTAATTGCACCATAAAATTTTATCTAAGTATTTAAAAATAATATTTCATTAAATATAAACATTTTCTGCTGACATTGCACAACCTAAGATATTTTTCTATCCTTCCTTACTTCCCTCTGGACATATGACTTACTTGTATCCCAAAAAATGTGAAAACGCCCTTAGTTTCGAATTCTTCAGAATTTACTTGATAAGCGTTTAAACTTTCCAATTAATTGCAAGAAGCTCGTTTATTAGATCTCTTTGAACGTACGGATTTGAGCTCTGAGTCTCATCTAAACCTTCCTATTCTTCTCGTATCAGATCCTTACAATCTAAAATCGTATAATCCTCAACGCTCCTTAGTTTGTCTTTAATAAACATATTCATTAAGATCTTAAAGTTTCCTATGTTTGTAATCCAGCACAAACCACATACCTAACGTTTCATAGTAAACTCCATAACCACTTTAATCCACTAGTTTCCTGCTCTATTCCCTCAGAGAAGTCTGAAAAGAAGATGCCGTCGAGACACTCTAATGCAGAACTTTTGTTATAACTTAACAATGTAAAGCAACTACCCATTGATGGTACAACGGGTAGTTTCTTTGCATTGTTATGTTACTTTATTCATTATGAAATATAAAATATAAATAAATAAATAATTTCTTGACTATGATGTCATGTAATATTTCTTTTTGCATATCCTCAACCTTATTTTTAGTGTGATCTAATTTTTAATTTTTCTGTTATGTATTTATTTATTTTAGAAATCGATACAGAATGAGTCTAACTATATAAAAGATAATATTTTATTTTAAAAGTTTATAAAGTATAATTTTTTTTTTCATTCAATAAATATTTTTTATCTAAATTCTATTTTGAAAAATAAAGTGGAATTATTAATATTTATATAAAAGTTCTAGTACTTGAGGATAAACAGGATGAACATTCGAGAGAATTTAAAAGACCGCACAATGCGAAATTATCGAATATTTAGCTGGTGACTATAGTTTGGATAATTGCACCGAGACAGTTAATGTAAATTCGTTTAATTTAATAAGGAGCGCATTTGGAAAAAAGGTAATGAGTTATGAGGCGTGGAGTAAACGTTCCAGGTGGTGGTAGATCAAGGCGCAAGATGGAGGATTGGTGTAGTCAGAAGTTGGCATCTAGGTACTGTTGCCATCCATACTTCCAGTTTGTCAAGCTTTTTGTTTGTTATTTATTTAATAGCTGTTAACGACAATCAAAGAACATTTTATAGCAAAACATGTACAAACTCATTTCCTTTCCTCATACGTTGAGATATTAATTTATTTTAATGACACACAGTTGTTAGTTATCAAATCATTCAACTAGCAGAGGGTAATGTATCTAATCAGCGTTTTCTTTATTTTCTCACGTAAATGTCATTTAATGGGGGTTTACATTTGACGCGTTGAGAACCAGAGCGGACTATCCCACGTTTTATGAAAATTGACGTTGAAACGTCAAATCATGGCACACTATGATTTAACCTTTCAAAGTTAATTTTCACAAAAACGTGGGATAGTCAGCTCTGGTTGTCATGTCACCGCCTCAATTTATTTAGTAACGTAAAACGTCCCTGTACCAATTCTTTTGTAACATAACTTTTTTTATTGCTCACAAAAATATAAAATTATCAACACGCCCTAGCTTTTCTTGTTGTTCGTATCGACAGTTTTTGATAAGAAGTTTAATGAAGATTGTTTTGTTGGTTTGAAGAAAGAAATTTACGTTTAAATCCCCTTTTTTCTCTCAACTTTACTTCGAATAGTCATTGTTCCTTTTGAATTGCCAATTTAATATAATTAATAATTTAAATAGTTAAATTGTTTTTTATTCTATATTGAGAGAAAGTGAGTTTTTATTCTTATGTACTTACAATTGTGGTAGTTGTATCTACTTTGAATTAGGCAACATAAAAGTCAGCAATATTATTTTATTTTTATTTTTTTTTAATCTGTTTTCTTTAATTTTTTTTTTTTTTTTTTTTTTTTTTGTACAAATTCTAGCTCAATTTGGTTCATATTTTTATTTTTACACTATCCTAGTTACTACTAGCTCTGAATGGCCTCTAGCTCCGGTCCATAGATAAGCACTGTTCTTGATTAACGTCTTGTATTATCTTATTTTTGTTGTGCTCCTCAGTTGGCTAGTCCGGCTAGAGCTCTCTATGCCTGGCTTGTCCCTCCATAATTGTAAGGAGGGGTCTGGCCGGGGGTCCAGGATGAGTTTGTATTGTAATTAAAGTACGATTGTGTTTTTAACTTATAATTTAATTTTGTTTTATTTTTTATTATTACTATTTAATTATTTTTATTTATTCAATGTTTTATTTTAGTATTTCATTGTATTTATATGTATATTGTTTATGTATAGGAAGTTCTTTTCTGTTCTTTTCTTATTTATTTTATTTTACATATTTAATTTTTTTTTTCTCTTTTTACATAATGTGTGAATGTAAACATATGCCATCTATATTACCTATAGCTCACATTTGTGGCAGATTGTAACAATCACTCAATAAAAGTTATATTAAAAAAAAACCCAAAGTGTAAGGCACGGGTCCTCTTCTATTGCAGTTTTTGATTTTTCATTGATATTACAATCATGTGCCTTCAGCTTTGGTGATGAAGATGGTACTTCCGACTGGATCTTTGATTCTCTGACTTTTCACCAGATGTATATATGTATCAGGAATTGAGCGTTTATGGGATTCTCTTTATCGGGCTCCATTATCAGTTTTGAGAGATATTCCTTAGTACATACCACATTTTCCATATGTTCCATAATGAGTAAATCCAGGCGTATATGTTTAACATTGATGGTTTGAAACTGTTAATACCACTTTGAACGATGTTGTTCTAAACACACTGTTTCACTTAACCGACCAGTTGATCTGGTATTCAAAATCTGGTTGTGGTTCAACATTAGGCTAATGAGTTAGTCTCCTAATGTGTGTTTTGCTCGCTGTATTAGCTGCCTTTTTAAATTTAAAATATTTGCAAGGTTTTCATTTAATTAATTGATTTGAATAAATTACTGTTGTATATTAAATGATGGCAGTTGTCCTGTTCCTTATATTCTCCTTTCACTTAGCCATTAAAATTTATCAAGCTTCAATTATCATTTTCAATAGATTGTTTTTTGCCTTATGGAACTGGGGATTAATTTACCCCCAAACTAAGATTGGTGGCATTATTTATTTCCCTATTTTATATATATATACATATATATATATATATATATATATATATATATATATATATATATATATATATATTTTTTGGAATGAAAATAAATTAATATATTAATCATAGAATATTGATCTATTGCAGATATTTGTTAAATAATAATTTATCGGAAATCTGAAAATCTGCGCTGCCTGGATGAATGCTTAGGGAAGTATGTTTTAAGTATGATCGAATGAAACTAGTGTATTTTGTTTTGAGGTAATAATTGCCAAAGATTGCTGAAATTCGATAATACCTATTAAAAGTTATGTTTTGTCACTCAAAAGAGTTAATATTATATCTTAACTTATTAGGTGTAATAAAAAAACGAAAAAAAGAAATTTAAACATTAATGAAATTGTACATTTATAAAAAAGACAAATATAAGTATGGATCATGAATGATATTTTTACTTCATTATTTTCTTAGTTTGAAAGATATCAAATACTCTAATTTGAATTATTATTTCATGGCAAAGTTATAATTACCATAATAATAATCTCTTATCGGAAACATGATTTTTTTTTCAGTGACTTAAAGATTATTTTAAATATAAACACTTGACAGTATAAAGTTTGATAAAAATCTACAAAACCTCATGAGTTAATAATTAATTATTGTTATAAAATAAATAGTGGGAAAGGGTTTAATATATGTTTTAATTATGGAAAATTTTGATTTGTCTGTCTTTTACACTATTTAGTGATTTTTATTATTGTCCTTCAGTAAAATATCTCGGAACCGGATTCTGTAAGTTAAATCAGTTCGTTCAATTTATTTGTACATAAACATATATTATTTTTCACTGTTATAGATTTGAAAATGAGGCGCCCATTTCTAATTCCAAAATTCAGTATAGTTCTAGGATAAATAAAAGTCCTTCGAACTGTTTCACTTTTTTAAAAATTTACTATAATTTACCTTCAAGGGAAAATCACTGATTCTTTAATAATTTAGCGGTTTTTATTATTTATTTCAGCAAAAAAAAAAATGCCCTCCACTGACGGCCAAACTGTTTTGGTTTATCTTTGTTTCCGAGTTCTTAGTAACTTCTTGGTTTAAGCATCTTTGTTCAGTTCGCTCTCTTAGCTCGCCTTAGCCAACAACCTTGTTTGTCTTTCAATCAGTGGACATAACTCAGGAGTTAGAGCAGGGTCTGTCCTGATTAAAATTGAAGGTTTTATATTTTCAAGATACTTGATTATCGCAATTCCTGGCATTCTCTTTGAATTATATAATATCAATCATAATTATATATTATGAATTCTAAACTTTAGGATTGATATTTCTTACTAAATGAAAAGGCTTACTTCAAGTATCTCTGGATAATATTGCTAAGTAATCTTAATAACATTTAATTAAGTATTAACATATGAACCTGAAAAGATGTGGGCGTGTGGGTTTTTTCTATTTTTACTTCATTGTCTTGAGTTAATATCAAGTTATGAGGTTAATGGGTATTTTCTTTTCTTTTTTACCACCCTCTTGATTTTAATCCTTCCTTCATTTTTTAAATTAAATTTTTCTGTTTTTGAATTCAGACCTCCTCCCCCCCTCTAAAAAAAGAAGTAAATAATAAGACAATAATCTCTGAAAAGAAAATGAGAAGCGTTTAAGAAAGATTGTCTAAACTGGAAGGTGAGACAGATTTAGGGGCATTCATTAAATGTATTAGGGAACAGAGGACCTGATGAAAGAATCATACCGTGAAGATTTCATTCGGATTCCGAAGTTTCTTTGCAAAGAAAACCAAGGCTAGCTAGCCCTTGTAATTAGGAAGAGCGGTACAAGTTAATAACAGAGCGGAAGGAGGAGGAGCACGGAGAAAGTTTGAAACGTTGGAAGAAGTTGGGTCCCCCGAGGCAGAACATAAATAATTCCGTAATAAAAACCCTTTTAAGAGATAAATTTATCTACCGTTTGCTACTGCTTTGCCCACTGCCTGGGGACATCCCCTTCTATCTACTCTCCTCTCCTTCTAACTTATTCCACTTTGTATCCTCCGCCATTTATTGTCCCTCCTTCCTCCATGCTGCTGTCGGTTAGTTTTTAGCAATCCAACAGAAATGTTGTCCGTTATTGGGAAATTATACTGCTATAAACTGCTACCAGTAGGTAGTTTTTTTTTACGAGTCATTGACATGCTATTATAATTTAATTTTTTCTTTCAGCGTGGAAGTGCCTTAGTAAAGCATCCCGGTCCCTAGGTAGCGCTTTCAAGGCATTCAGTCCTTGTGTTGCTTGCTGCCCCAGCCTCGATATGGTGGTCGGACCATGTTTGTTTCATTCTACCCATCTTGTAGTTGGCTTAGTTTCGAAGAACTTGGATCCCGTTCTACCTTCATACGGTAAAAGTGCCTGAACCATCTAAGCTGCCTCTTTTCAACCGTTTCCCTTATAGCTGAAATTAAAAGTTCTTCTCACATTGCCTGATTTCTGATCAGATCTCTCCTGATTCGTTCTGCCGCTCCCTTAGGCAATATTTACGCTATTGTTATTCAGCTCCTGTGCTTGCCCAGCGGGAACCTGCTTTCATTTTCATAGAAGAGACTAGATAATGGTCTTTCAGTAAGAAACATCTTCTTCTATCACTTCTCCTCTGGGGTGTCCCTTTCGGGATATGTATATGGAGACAATCATTTACGAATAATCAAAAGACAAATGTATTAGTTGTTGGCGAAGAGAAATAATTACCTACGACTTCTGCCCAGGATTGAAGTTGGATAATGAAATCTATGACCTCCGCCTCCCTGCTTTCGGCATGATATGCTCTGACCCATCCGGTACGTGACCCATTAATTTGAATCGTTGTACTCTTAACAAGATCATTAATAGGAGTTCTCGACTTTTTGTTTCCTTCGCCGCCACATTCCGTATTTGGGACAAAAATAGGTCTAAGTATTATCTTTTCGAAACAGTCCAGTTTTATGGTTACTGACTTATTAATAATTCATGTTTCGCTGGCGTATGTGGCTACCGGTCATATTAGAGCTTAGTATAGCCTTAGCTTGTTTGTGCGGCTGGTGAGTCAAATCTTCATGATGTTATGAATAGAGTATAAGGCTCTGTTGACAGTTTTAATACGATTTTTAACTATAATAATAACAGTATTCTTATCTATTATTAAGTACTTATTGAAATTATACATTAATGTTTTAGTTTTTATATATTGATGGCAAGGATATTTTAAAAAAATACATTCTCATTCTTATTAATTTATTCTAGATAAGGTTAGTTCTGACGGTTTCCAATGCTAATAAAGTTAATTACTTGTTTATGTTGTTTTTACGTTCAATAAATTGCAAGTGTAAGTTCTTTTTAAAACCTTTTCTAAAAACGGTAGAGAAGTGAGACATATAAATATTGTTAGGATAAAAAAGACTAGATAGGCCGTGGAATTATCTTGACAGAAATGTTACAGTGTGTATGGAGGAGAAAATAAATTATCAAGATCTGGCGATAGAGCCGTTGGAACTTAGATCCTGGAGGCGGTGGAAGTTAGCCGATAGCAATCTCAAGCAGGCCACCCTTGCCAAAAACAACTGTCACAGGAAGTGATTTAGGGTGGCCACCTGGGGCCTTTTTGAACAACTTCAACAAACACTTCTCCTGCCACTACAGAAATAGTAATAAAATAAGTCCTGCTATCGGAACGTGTTGTGTACGGCCGGCTCACCAGGTCAGAACTCTTCATCTTCAGAATGGTTCAATATTAATGGGCAGTGTGTGACTTGTGGTACTTTTTATTTAGAGAATGGCCCTAGTATTAATCTTTAAAAAAAAAAAACTAATGTAGTTTGTAGTGTTGCAGCCTTTTTTGTGTCATCCTTTTTTAATGATAAAGCATATTATTACGAGTTTTTAGTCTTGAACCAAATACCGAATTAGGATTAAGATTAAAAAATAATAATGAAAAAAAATAAATAGATTTCTGGTTCAGAAACAGCCATGTTATGTTATGTATGCATGCTATGTTATAATACAAAGAACTAAAATATATGTATATTAACATATATGTAAATTATTATGTACTTATGTAAATTACATTATATGTATATTTACGTTAATTCAAAAATATGTATACTATAATTTGTTATAATATAAATTTAGTATATGTATATTATAAATTGTTATGCTATTTATAGTTAGTTTTTGGAATACAAAGTGAAAATGCTGGACATTTTATTTTTATTTAAAACCCTATCGTATATTTGTAATATTTTAAATTTAATATTACATCAGTTTTCTAAATGTCATTTGTGGTACCATAGCCTTTTTTTATAGTATTATTTTTTTATAAATTATTGATATTGATATTAACATTGAAGGAATGATATTCCAAAACGGCATTTGGTAAATAAAGCCAGAATAACCTTCAACTTGCATTACTTTGAAAGTGGAAATATACATCCAATTTTTTCGGATCACATTATTATTATTTTTTTTTCATTTTTTTTCTTATTTGGAAGACAATCATTGTATTAAGACGGTGGTTGTATATCTAATAATAAATGTCAAAAAATCTTGGAAAACCTTAAAAATCTTAATCTTTAATTCACAAACGCTTTCGACGAAAATGTCACACTCAACTTCTTAATTTTTGTATAAAATACAGGAAAAACAAAAGTAAACCAATTACGTTAAATTAATATTTTTAACTCAGGTACTTTGATTTATTTAATTCTTTTGGAAAAGTATATATATATATATATATATATATATATATATATCAAAATTATATTTAGCTTTTAAGCATGTCGCGTTTGCCGAATGCGCGCGTGAATGAAAGATTGAATTAAAATTTGTGGGCTGTTAAAATTTATATTTTTCACCAAAACAATTCAAGGTTTTATCAGTAAGTGCTTCATTTTAATTTAATTCCCTTTAATTGTAAGCACATGTCGCTCATTTAAAAAATACAAAAAATAATCTGGTTCCACAGCTCAATGCTCAGTGGAAATGTAATGGTATTTTAATGCGTTGTGACACGTAAATGCCTTTGATTTGTTTGTTTCTATTAAAAAAAAAAATGTTTTTTCTCTTTTAAAGCTGTGATAACTTTTTTGCTTTATCTCTTTGAGGTATACCACTCAATAGTAAATTTCATGTTTCAGTTGATTAGTATATCAACACTTGTCATCAGATGTTCCCCTTTATTTTTACCATTTGTTTCCTTCAATATGATTCAAAATCAATCGAGTCCGCTCATGCTGTAAAATTTAGGAAATTTATGTTTCTTGTTTATTTTCTTATTTTAGTCATTTTAAATTATTTATTGGTTATTGAAAATAAATCATACCTCCTGCTTTTTTATATATATTTATTGAATTTCACTACTGCACAGTATGCAACTAGAGACTCTGCTAAATTACAGATTATTATTACAGATTATACAACAAAAACTAGTAGACAAGGAAGGAGGGAAGTTATATATTAGATGATTCCGAGGCTATCTTCTTTTCGAAGGAATTATCAGGATTATAATTGGGGGTTAGTTGTTAAGAAAGAAGTAGATTTTAGGTTGGGGTAATTTTCTTACTATAGAAAAGGTATTGGAGTTATAACTGTTATCTAACACAATTCGAACACGCTTCACATTCGTACCTTAAAACCTTCGTACTTTTACGACATCCTTGCCCTTCGTTCTTCCATTCATCTTTTGAACACCAGATCTCAGCGTATTGATTTGTATATCCCTTCACATCGAAACGCTGCTTTATTTAGGAATTCCATACCCATTGCAATCCGCAATGCTGCTTCTCTCACATCCCTTAAACATAATTTATTCATTCACCTCCTCAAATATCAATCTTCCGAAATTATTTAATAATAATATATTAGTGTTAGAATGTTTTATTTTTTTTTTTTCAAAATGTATTATTGTCTGGCTACCAACATATCAGACAGCAACGTACATATATATATATATACATACACGTTGCTGTTTGATATGTTTGTAGCCAGACAATGATACATTTTGGTTGTACTTTCATGATGTCATTCTTAAGGGACAAGATGCCCCAGAATAAAGATTATTTTTCATTTCATTTCAACCTAAGCAATTAAAATTATGTTTTCTTTAACGTCTGTTTGAGCATATGTTTATCGCAGGCTTATTAGAGACCTGAATACTTTGAAGTTGTAGAAAATAATGACGAGGAAATGGATACTAGGGAGGACTCCAATCTTTAAGCAATATTTGATGGGCTTATTGTGTAAGGTCGATGAGTGTTGGCAGTTTGAAGAGCTCTTGTAAGAAGTCTTCGGGCCGTTACCTTTGCTTAATAACTTGACGGCTATTGTTCGTACTACTATAAATAAATGTTAATTGTTTTTTTTAGTTTTTTCTTAATTTAAACTGTTCTTACTTTAGTACAATTATTACTAACATGTAATATATTCAATATTATATAACGAACATCAGACACTCAAATAATTCTAGACATCTTATCTAAAATTTAAAAAAAAATTAAATAAAATTCCTTTTATTTCTTGTCTTTGACGATGATTGGTAGGTTGGATTCACTTGAATAATATTTAAAATTATTTTAATTAGAAAAATATATATATTCTTGATTAAGGATTACAAAACAAGGTTAAATCACATTTTATTTGCCCGACCCTGTTTCATGTTGCACGTGTAGTTATTGTAATCAACTCGAAGTATTTAATCTTCGTTCAAAGTTCAGTTTCGATCAAATTGTTTCAATATTGCTTGTGAGTGGGTTGGAATTTCCTTATTATCCTCATAGCTAACTTTAGGAAGTACCGTCGTTCAAATTAGAGCATATTTAACAAAAAATAAATTTTTAATTTTTTTCCAGGGATTTCAACTATGTCATGTATTCCGTTTGTTAAATATATATGTTATGAGTTACGTATTGTTACAGGTCTGATTAGAATGAAAGTTGTTTATTTAATTATTTCAAAGTAAATATAATTTATCCTCTACTTATTATATAATAAGCTTCTTTGATATAAGTATATAGATGCTTTGATACTACATTCGTCTTCTACATCTATAAAATATATTATTGCAAATTAAAATAACAATTGATATTATGTTTTTTTTTTTTTTTGGGGTGGAATATAAGTAAAACATTTTTTTCTTTATTTATTTTTAGATGACTAGGTTTATGTATTTTGATTTTTATATTTCATGCAGGACTGAAACTGGTTTTTTGATTAGCCACAATATGATCGACCGTATCTAATTAAATTTGATTTAATATCTGTATTTATTTCTTTTAAGTTCATTTTTGGGGCTCCTTTAAACCATCCAATTCATCTCATATCCAATCCTTACAATAAAAAAATTCTTCGAAAAATCCTCAATGCTCCTTTTTTTATCACCACTAAACTTATCCATCCATAAAGATCTTAATGTTCCATGTTGCTGATTTAGCCCAAACCAGATACATATCTTTTCATAGGAGATAACTTAAAAATCTTCTAGTGTAGAATTTTTATTGAAGTGCTAGTGATGAGTAGTATTTTTCAAGTTTTGACGTGTTGTTGTAATCGTTATTACACGTTTATACACATTTTCATGATGTATATATTTGTACACTTGTAAATTTTAATAAATTGCACATATAAAAAAAATCTTTTAATTTTACTTTATTTATCACAAAAATAACTCCATTTTTCCTTACTTACTATGCTATAAGCTAAGCAAGTAAGTTCACATTATTCCTGGAATGTATTTTACAAGATAGAGACAAAAAGTAAAATCAGTTATTGATATCCAATGCGTATCATTTAAAATACGGACAGAATCGAAAGTACTTTTACACAGTTGAGTTGTAGGATTTTAAATCAGTTTAATGATTTTTTTTTTTTTTTGGCTAAAGAGTTTTTTAACGTGAATACGTCTTTAAATTTGCTACCATATGGGGATAATCCAAAAAACTTAATGATTACAAAATCAGGAGATCCAGTTTGGCGTTGTAGTTTCGAATCCATCCTCTACATCCAAAATTAAATTATACCACTGGATAGCTAAAGGATCAAAGAATTCATTAGGATAAGCGAGGACAGTGACGCATCGCGCGCGGTGGAGGGCGAAGCGCCGTAATTTTGAGGTCATTTTGCTGCGTATCGAGATTTACAAGTAGTATAACATTTGACTCGGAGAAACTACAATGTTTGTTTAAGTTTTAATCGTCAGCTATCGATTATTTAACAATCAGCGCATCTTGGAAGGAAAATTCCATACCAGTGAATGTACCAAGCTTTGATCTGAGATCATATTGTAGTACCGCTAAGAACAGACAAATTGCAACTACATCATCGGTAACGGTATCATCACCATCAAATCCCAAAGCCGATGGAGTCGCCATATAGCGCTACACCTATAGCTTCACTGATTGTAATAGAGTTAACATTGACTTTTCGGAAATGTATTTGTAAATGAAAGATGCAAAACCTGGTGGTGTTTGTCTAGTATACGTAAAGGCCAATGGCATCTTCAAATTCGTACTCGGGTGTGTGTATATCCACTCGGACAAAGCATTAATTAGCAGAAATTAAACTCTTTATGTTACGATCGTTGTTAAAATATTCCAAAAACATCGCTAAAAGTATACCTGATAACGAGCCTGATCTTACTCGTACTACACCAGTTATGATAGTTGGACACTTTAATGTTGATGTTTTACAAAATCGCTCATTGCCCGACTTCATGCTCAGCGAGTTCAATTTGTCTTGTATTGAAACTTCTTTAACAACGTTAAGTTATACCTGTATTTATTTAACGTTTACCAGAAATCTCGAGATGTACCTTGTAAGTCATTTGTGTCGTACTTTTCGTATCACAGACCTATAATTAATAAATTTATATTGTAAAGCAATAATTATTTGTTTCCTTGCTTTTATCCTAAAAATATTCCATAAATAAAAATATTTTATTTAAAATATATAACCTGTTACATAAACTTATCCACGTTCAACACACGGTGATGATGTTATGATACAGCCACATCATTGTTTCCTATTTTTTAAGATAGAGTGTCAATAACTGTCTGGTTTACCCTAGTAGCTATTAGTAATATTTCGTTTATTACATGAGAGTTTTGCATCTGGAACAATTGCAGTTGCCCTCCGAGAGAGAAGCTCTCCTTGGGGCTGCTAAAGCTAAATGTTTATTGGGGCATTAGAGCGTGCCGGGGCGGGCGGAGCAGGGCAGGGCAGGGCAGGCAGAACGATAGCCGGACCTCGGGGGCCCAGTTATGGTAATGAGGAGGACCAGCAATTACCTAGTAGTGGCTGGCATTAGCCCTAATACTCCCATCCTTCTTATAGCTAGCCTCTCCTCTTCTTGTATTATTGCTCGGTCAGCTTATTTAGCGTCTATTACGCCCTCTTTGCATTTAAAAGCCCTAGGTTCTTCCCCCTTTACGTACATTTTGTTCCAGGTAATTTCCAGGATAGAATTTTTATGAGCTGGTTACACCTCTATGGTTTTTGAGCTGAACTATGAATATTGTTGCAAAATATGCAGTACTTTCCATTGATATTTTCAATTTAATATATTTTTTTTTATTTTTTCTCTCTCAATGCTCAACTCAACCCGTAATGATATATTTTATTCAAATCATTCTATTACGGCCGAGGTTTGTTTGATTTTGAGAGGTTATCTCAGACCAGTGCTGCCGATTATGAAATAACATTTTCTCCTTGGGCAGAAACATATTTTCCCCCGTTTCGCTCAGCCATTTCAAAAATTCCCCCTATTTCCCTATAATGATAAATGAGTAATGTTGCTTTTTTAAAATTTATTAATGAAACATAGTTTTGATAAATGTCTTTATTTCTTACTAGCATCCCCTTTCGCAGGTTCGCCCGCTCTCATAAGTAAAGAACTTAAATAATTTTAACTAATAATTAAACTTTTATTTGTTGATAGATAAATATTTTCTATTGAAATATGGAATCGAGCATTATTTCTTTGATGATACTATCAGGCATAGCAGTAATTTAATTTGATATGTCAAAATTGCACTGGTTTGAAGTTTGAAGATTACGTTTGGTTACAAAAAAATGAATGAATGTTTGGTTACAAACAAACGGATTGGCTCATCGCCAATCCGTAAATAACTTATGTAAATCCGTATGTAAATAACTTTTGAAGAACTACTCACTAGTAGCACTTCAGTAAAATTTACGCTAAAAGGTCTCTAGGCCATCTTCTTTTCTTACTCCTCGGAGAATTTTGGGAACGCAGGGGGAAGCGAATTGGGGGACTAGTGAATTGGAGTGGTTATGGAGCTTACAATGGAAGGATAGCCATCTGGTTTGGGCTAAATCATCAACATATGGAACATTAAGATCTTTATGGATAAATTTATTGGTGACAAAGTAAGGAGCATTGAGGATTGTCCGAAGGATTGTAGAAATTGGATACGAGATGAATTGGTTGGTTTAGTGGAGCCCCAAAGCTCAACTCCGTACGTCCAAATAGGTCTAATCACAGTCATGTATATTAGTCTTTTGTAATTAATTGGGAACTTTGATCGTTTGTCTGGTAAATGTTGAAGTCTGTAACGACGAGCAGTTTCTTGTCGTTTTAATCTTGTTTGTGGATTAAAAGAAAAATCTAATTAGTTCCTTATTACTTATCGGTATGTACATGGAGAAAAACAATTATGTAATTTTAATTTGACTGATGTAATTAATAATAACTTACCCAATGTATATAAAATTAAACTAATAGATCAAACGTAGACCTCAATACGTACATTCGACAATTCAGAAGTAAAAACTTTGACATGTGTGGATATTCATATATCAGAGTTAATTACTGAGAATTTAACGACCTTAAACTTGTATGTTAAATTTAATGAGAATTTCGCTAAAGAATTTTATAATTGGTAAGTGTAGTGTAACACTTACCATTTAAATCACAAGGTTATTTGACATATACGTTTCAATTGAGTACTTAGTTTAAAGTTTAATCACAACTATTCAAACAAAAAAATGGTTCTCTTAAATATAAATAATTATTTTTAGTTATGGGTTTTATTTCAGACTAATAAAAATAGAAGGAAGGATAATTTAAAAAAATATCATAGCTTAATCCATGAAGGATATTGTGTTTCCTTTACCAATTGTTATGTAAGAAGGTTATATAGGGGGAGGGTCTCAATTAAAGCGCTAGATTTTCTCCTATAACTCATTGAAGGATCTGACATCCACTTTATATAGGCTGGGTGTGTCCTAGAAGGGTCTCCCAATGGAGCGTCGATTGGTGGAAGAGAAAATAAGTTTTCGGCACAGCCGGACTCAATTCTGGCCATATATTTAGGTTTCCGCTACCATACTACTGTCTAGTTTGCATGAAAGACATGCCAAATCTGGTCATTTATTTTAAGCCGTAAATACTAGTGCTTTAATAAAAATATTAGTTAATCAAAGAAACAATAATAAGACTCAATCTATGAAATATAAGAAGAATATGATATGATAATTATAAATATATCTTAAAAAAAAAAAAAAAAAAAAAAATATATATATATATATATATATATATATATATATAGTTCTATGTTTGTATAAATATTTAATAAGCGTTGTAATAATATTATTTATTACAAAAACGTATCATGGCAAATATTTAATAGTGTATAATAATTAGATAGATTATCTAAAAAATAAAATTCTTTGTTATACTGGTATATAAAATATCTGAGCGATGTTTTTCGAACCATTACATATGTAGATGATAAATTAAAACAAAACTTCTATATGCGGTGTACAGAAAAACTATCTAAAAATTATTTTTTTATACTAATGAAATTAAAACATCAGAAAGATAATTTACACGAGCCAAATTTAAATATTTCTATGGAAAGATCTTCATAAGTATATGAAAGATTTGTTATTAAAACAGTTCTTCAAGAACATTGAAATATTTTAACTGTGACATTGCCTCTTTAAATAAAGTTTGAAAAATATTATAATTAATTTAAAAATTAATTGAAAGTTTTTATTCTTTGACAAAATAAAATGTAATTAAATTTATCACTTTAAAAAAAAAAAAAAAAAAAAAAAAAAAAAAAAAAAAAAAGAGAGAGAGAGAGAGAGAGAGAGAGAGAGAGAGAGAGAGAGAGAGAGAAATATTAAAATATTGAGTGTAAGAATTAGGTTTATTGAATTTTTTGTTATTATAATTAAATTATACCATCTCTTCTTCTTTTTCTAAACCTTGGAGTTTATACCTCCAACTCCGTTTAGTGTGCCAAATCGTACCTATCTATTCAAATTAACATGTAACGTTTTACTACATAAAAACTTTTTAGTTACTTACTTACTTTGAATCAGTAACATATACCCTCTGATAAAATTAATGTTTTCTTATTTTATTATCATTTTTTTTTTTTTAATTATGGAACCGTTGATAAGCCCATATAGTTACTGTGTGTTTAAGAACACGATTATAAAATATTTACACTTTAGTTGAGAATCCCAACATAACTATAAATAACATATTTCAAAGATCTCTTTTCCTATTACTAAAGGGGTTGGTAACAATCTTAGCATTTCTCTCTTACCGCGTCATTGGTTTGAGAACCAGTGGAGGCAAAGGGAGAGCGCTAAAGCCGTAGATTCCTAACTGGATAGGCAATTGCAAGGATTTGTTAAATTTTACAAGAGATCTCATGAATTCTGTCTTGGATTATTAGGTCTAAGAAGAATTTCAATATTCAGTAAATTATTACGAACTATTTATATATATCTATGACGTTTTAGATGTGATTGATGAAACTTTTATTTAAAAATGAAAGCCCCAAAAAATATCTTAAAATGTTAGGCTCTCAAAAATTTTTAAGAATATCTCTTTCTGTGATATTCGGTTTTTAATTTAACTTTATTGAACCATCACATTTTATAGAAATTTATCAAGCATTTTGAAGTTTTTAGCGTAATTACGGATTTATATATTACTTATTTATTAAAATTTAAATAATAATAATTTACATTTAATGGTGAAAATAATTAGAATTTTAGAGGAATCCCTGTTGAGATATACTATAGATCCCTTCTAGCTAATCGAGTTTATAGGGTTGAGCGAGTTTGAGAGTCGGTTTATGTTCCATTGGAGTCAGCACCAAGCACAAGAGGCTCATTGTGAACTCAGTTACGGGAAGTAAGTTGTGAGCCCTGGGCTTAGTGGGTAATGTAAAGGGCCGATTATCTCAACTTGGATTGGCACAAGTTTAAGAAGAGAAAAAGCTGACTCCATTCCTAATCCAGTTTTAATAGGAAGCTCAGAGGGGTTTGTCGGGGGAGGATAAGTTGTGTGAACTGCTCCTTCTTGATCGATCCTTCCTCCCTCCTCTCCCAAGGGACGTTAACACATTGTCTAGATAAAGGGCCGGGAAAGTAGAAATAAAATGAGAATAAATGGGTGTAAATGAGGCTCCTTGCGACTTCAAAACAGTGACATGTCGCTAATGGAATCTGTAGCTCTATGCCTCCTCTCTACCTCCCCACCCAACCCTCCCTCCCCCGGTTCCTCCAGCTCCTATAAATTACCCTAATCTCTGATTGGAATCCTACTTTTTCGGATTTTCCATTTCCTAAGGCACGGTCGAGCATTACGGTCTCCAATGCTTTTCCAATATATATCTTAGCCGTTAAATGGATTTATCTTTTAACCGGTTTTCTAGAGAAGGGAGGAATTTGAGATGGGTCTCTTTTATTTTTTTTTCTTATTAAATCCTACAGTTAGATTAAAACTCTAATACTCTTTTAATATTGTTGCAAAGGAGCTCAGTTCTCGTGCACGCTTCATAGCAACTAACTTTTGTGTAAATCGTATAACTTATTGTATTATGGTAGTGTCATGTTACTTCAGTTTCAAGTCTGACTGAAGTAAGAAAATTACAATTCTGTTATTTCAGCTGTGGATCAACATCGACTTTTAGGTACTACGCTAATCAATAAAAGAGAAGTTTTCTATGCTATAATTATTATCTTGATATCTTGGTGCATACCTAAATATCTGGTTCAGAGGACCGTCCTTTAAACATTCGCACTCTCCAATTACTCCCTTCAGTTGCCGGATTTTGTTTCTCAACAGATCACCACAAAACCAGCTAAATTTGTACGCCCGAGTGTAATATCACTTACTTTATTGGGAACAATGGGATGGAAAGAGAAGGGCCGCAGAAGGAGCGGTGATGAAGAACCCGTAGGGAGAGTGTAGCCAGGAGGCAGGATGAGGTGAAATATGTGTTGAGAGAGGTGGAGTTATTCCGGCAACACATAAAGCAATCATTATGATAAAGACTCCGCGGCGAGTTGTGGGCCCTGGAATTTCATTAGCCCACACCAAGCCTGCATACTTCTAACCCCCTCCTCCCCTCCTCCCCTCCCCCACCCCAACTCACGACACCAGAAAAATACCTTTCCAACACCACACACAACCCACATTATTGTAGGACCTGTTTGCTGGAATTGGAATTGTTTACCTTCTCCAATTCCAGTACTTTTCCAACTTTCTTACCCAATTATTTTTTTTCCCCGCTGTAAAAAATGCCATTCCAAAGAATGTCATTGACCAAATGGAAAGTGGGTTTTTATTATTGTATTTTGTTTTCTGTTTTCAGTGCGTTATATTTAGGTCATATCGAATATTCAAACAATTGTTGGGTGTTATGGTAGTTGTAGTATAGTATAGGGCTCTTCCTTATTTCCTATTCCTTGACCTTTCTGTAATTATAGAATGCATGATGCCTTTGTTATGCCTAATGTATATTGTTTTTGAGTGTACCATTTAATTTCGTAAATATTTCTGTCCAAAACGGTCTTTCGGAAAACCATTAAAAATAAAATTCTATTAGTTGAACTAACTAACCACAAATCTATCATTTTGAACCTCAGAGTGACTCATAGGAATTGCCAATTAAGATTTATTAAAACATTTCTATTCTGAAAAAAAGCTCATGTTGCAGTGTTTGCCGGAAATTAATCTCCATCCATTATGAATCCTTATTCCCCCAAATCAGCTGATCTAATTGCCTTGAATCCAGATCAGATCTCGACAGGATTTCAAAGCAATATTGATAATTCCGTAACCATTTTCCCTGCAATTACTAAAATTTACCACTGTATGCAGTATAACATCAAATACATCAAGTAAATGCTAAAAATGACATGTCGATTGTTAGCAAAGAAACTACCCATAGGTATGCACTTAGACAATTCTACAAAATAATGATTCTATATTAAAAGGTCTTGAGGCCATCTTCTTTTCAGGCGCCTCGGCGGTTTATCATGAATAGAATGTGAAGCAAGTTATGGTACTAATGGATTTAAATGGTTATGAAGTTTGCTATGAAAGGATTAGGTACATGGTTTGGGCTAAATCAATAACATATGATAGGTTAAAATCTGTATGGATAATTTTTTTAGTGTCATATTAAGGAGCATTGAGGATTTTGGATTATAAGGATTGGATACGAGACGAATTGGATGGTTTAGTGGAGTCCCAACGCTCTTCTTCGTAAGTCCAAATACGTCTAATTACTATGTAAATGAGTTTTTTTGTAATTAATTGGAAGGTTCGAACGTTTGTCTAGTAAATCGAGTCGATAACGTTGAGCTGCTTTTTGTGATTTTAGTCTGTATGATGGTTCCAAGTACAGAAGTTCTACTTGAAAGGATGAGAATGAGATTGCATTAATTCATGTTTTAGTTTGTTCTAATTTATTGTGATTTCTTTTCAATTTATGGGTTTTGTTTTATTTTAATACAAAATTTCAGCTTTTATTTTCAATTTGATTATTCAGTACTCAAATTATTACTTTTTTTTCTAATTACACGGTCTTTTTATTTAAAAGTAAAGTCATCTTTACTTATTATTATCTTAATTCAAATTACAATTTTGGATATTAAATGGGCTGTAATAATAAATTTTTAAACCATGATATAATTGTAAGTAGTTTGTTTTCTAATGATATCCTGTTAATTACTACCATAATCTTAAAATATATTTTACAGTTTTGACAATATTATATAATTGAGAACATATTTACGGAAAAAAGTTTTAAGAAATGAACTAAACTAACACACACAAGCCAAAACTTTCGCCATAAAAATATTCAGAGCTATAAATATCTAAAACAGAATTAGACGAAAAAATGTTGTATAGTAAAATAAATAGGAAATAAATATTGACTTTCAGGTAAAGGAAGAAAGTATGGGGAAAGTATAGGCTCTTTCAAGAAATGTAGGAATTCGTTGAGCGTTGCTTTTGGACCTTCCTCTCCTCCCACTGGTTTCATAAGGACAGATAAATATGAGTCCTGGCGTATATTTACATTGCCATCTCATCGGGGGCGATCTATATTTTAAATATTTGAGTAGGAGGGGTATTACGTACTTGATTTTTTTCCTTTTATTGATGCCGTTTTTCGATTATAATTGTATCTGTATCGTTCAAATAAGATTTATTTTTAAACAAGGACAGTTAATGGCTTAAAACAATGAACTTACTTTAAGAAGAGGGGTCTCTGCTGTTTCCCTCGGAGACTTCTGTAGTTGATTTGTAATAAGTCACTTTCTTGGCAATTAGCACGATGTAATAATTTATTAATTAATAATTTAATTTCCGTAGGGACCTACCAAGGACCACGTGCCAATTTAAATTCTTCGTTCTTTGCTGTTTTCCTTCTTTTCGCTGTGCTGCCTCTTTCTCTCCTTAGACCACTCTGGATTAGATTTTCTCTTGAGTCTTCCTTAGAATCCTTCCACACCCAATACCTTGTTTTTAAAAATATTTCTGTTTGTAGTCTCTTTTGATTTTATAATATTTCTATATAAATCTCTGTTGACCTCTTGAATCCAGCTAGTTTTTGATTTTTTCTCCCAAAGGTATTTAAATATCCTTTTTGTTAATCTGGTATCATCCATTTTGTAAATATGACTAAAAAAAAAAATCTCCTTTTTCTTAGTGTTTCTTTTAAATACCTCATTTTATCTCACTTAATTTTTCAATATCACTGATGATATAAATTTAAGATAAATTCAATTGTATACTAAGAGAACTATATTGCCAATAATGTTCCCAGAAGACCGGAAGAAACAGCATCTGGTAAATGTTGGTTATTGGTAAATTGTTATTGCAGGCATAACTCTCGAGACCCGTGAACATGTTTCGTTGTAATTCACCTTAACGGCCCGTGGAATGACTGCTACATTGTGGAATCTTCGTCGCGAAGGGGCAATTTTATCTTGGATACCTATTTCTGGGATTATCCGAGGAACAAGGAAATTTCCTTTGAAATAAATCACTTAAACTGTTATGACCACACGGGCATTAAATGTGTCAAATAAATAATAAACTTCTAAATGCTTACATCCATTATACATTTTAGTTATTATTTACCTTTGTTTTTGCGTTTTTTTAATGTTAAACTTTTTTAATGTAAACACTTTTTATATTACACTTTGTATTTTATATTTAATTCAATTTCATTTATACTATTACCTAAGGTAATGGGGACAAGCTAATTTATAAAAATAGATGTTTTCTTGACCTCAATTTTTTTATTAATACTTTTTAAGTAATCTAGGAACCAAACCTTTCTTAGTCTTCGTAGAACCTTGAAACATATTTCTGGAAAATTCCTATCTGTTGGAGGCGTCTCCTATTTCTCCCTCTATATTTAGACGAATTTCGATTAGACTTGACGATCATTGTGTATATATTGTATCATAATACAATTTACTATCACATAAAGTTGTATTAAATACAGTTCACTATCACAACTCATAATTTTAATTTTATAAAGTATATTTTAATAACTTAATTTTTATTTCTTTTGTTTTCAGGTAAGACTTATAAGCTGTATCGTACCTCAAATTGTAAGTATTATTATTATCACAAATGTAATACTCTTATTATCTTTCCGATATTGACATGAGTTTAATTATACTAACATTTTTTTTTTTTTTGCAATGTAGTACTTAATTAATTAATTTACATTCGAATAGAGAAATGAGAATTGAGTGGTGATGATATAAATGAATAATTCTTAGTATTCTATATTATTTGTTTTATCTGTAGCTATGGATAGGACTTTAATAAAAATACTATCTACAGAAACGTTCCATTGCCTATAAAGTTTTATTAGAATTGAGAGACATAAGAAAACGCTTCAAAATACTTTTATACTTATTTTTATCACTTTCAACGCTTAGTTGAAGATCTTTGATTCCACTCCCTATTTTCCCATGTAAAGAAATATTGAACAAAAAATATATATTACATTTTTACATAATATTAACTAGTTTTATGAATTTTTAGTTATCTTTCAGTGACTGATTCATGCAATATTTAATTTCCCGGATGTTAAATCGCCAATCCGCAGCTGAGGATGTTGCGAAAATAAGAGGTTATGATGACCGCATTAGAGAATCCTTGACTATTGGTGTTGGTACTTACTTATTTGTGTCGTCTTCAACGTGAATTAATATTCATTTTCTGGCTACCGCCATAAAAATTCCTTTAAAAACCATTTTGGGATAACTACGAATCCGCAACTTGTCCTACGAGTTTTCATTATGATAACTAGAGTATTGTATATTTAGTTCTCTTAGGGAATAATTAGCGTTAAGCTGAATTTCATTTCAGCAGAAAACTTTGAACTATTTGAATCATTCTTCAAAACAACTGCTATAATTTCTCATTTTATTTATTTATAATTAGAACTAACATTATATAAGTTTAAATAACACAATTAAAAAATATATAAAACCTAACCTACTAAACTAGTTAACTCTACCATAGTAGAAGTGTTTGGTAAGCATGAATTAGAGGAGCATTTGGATTGAAACAGACTAGAAATTGGGTACTTGAAGGGAGAGAAGACAAAGAGAAGGGCAGATATCGTTGATAGGGCATTAACATTTAAACGTGTTTACCGCGCCTACCCTTGTTACAACGAGCGCTCCGCAAACATGCTGGTCCGCCCAGCCCAATCCTTTGACAGTTCTGCTGGTGTAGTTTATATTCCCCCGGCCGTTGTTGATTGTTTCCTTACTATTCAGCTATCACTGGTATCCGACTATTAAAAATGCTACATAGCCGCAAAACTGGCGACAAGTTTACATACGTCACCCGTAGTAACTGTGATTTTAATTTATTAAAATGGGGGGGGGGAAAAAACTAGTTTAGATATTTGTTGGGAAGAGGGGCTTACCGTTAATGGCTGCCTACCACTATCCCCTTTCCAGCTGGTTCTACAAATATCAATTATTAAAATAAAAAATAGGAAACCTATAAAAAAAAAAGAAATAAGTCTTTCTAATTATGTAACATATATTTACACATTAAATAAATAAAACCAAACAAAAGAACATACATTTGATTGAGAACATTCAATTAAATAAAAACAAAAAAATTATAATTTCTCACGACTTAAAAGGTACTGTTGAAGTTAAATCTATTGGTATCAAAGATGTTATGATAGGTATCAAGATTAAAAATTTTACCACAAATAAAGAAAATATTTTAAACAAAAAAAACCATTAACTTAAACAAAGAGATATTTAAATTAATATTAGGAAAATAATGTTAAATATAAGTCCAGCTAACTCACGAATACTATTTTTTACGAAGTCAAGACTTTTAATTTCGGCATTTTCTTCCAAACGACCTCATTTATAGAAGGCAACCAACGTCCGATGGCGATTATTTCCAACAGTCGAACTTCAATGTGTTCGCTCAGACTGTAGCGAAGGCGGTGCCCCTGCTAATTTCAGGATCCTGAGAAAAAAAAAAATATCTATATATATATATATATATATATATATATATATATATATATATATATATATATATATATATATATATATGTGTGTGTGTGTAAACGGTTATTTCCATGCGTCCTGGTTGCTATCTATTTTCCGACTGACTGTGCTAGCCACTACCGCACGAAGTCCAACCTCCAGCGATAAGAGTTCCAACACTATAAACAGGCGACCCGGCGTGCGATCCCCTTTCTCTTCTTTTTTTTTGTTTATTGAAATTATGAATACAATAAATGAGGCTAAGGTGCTAACATAACAAAAAAAAAATATATTCTAAACTACAACTAATTGTTTGATTTTCATAATTGGAAAGGTGAAGAAAAAAAAATTAAAGTTGACTCTTTTGAAACAATTACAATGATATATTTTTTTAACTAAGCGTAAAAAATTTTAACTATTCATACCTAACCACAAATCCCTGCTTACCCATTCTCACAAAGAGTAATGACCACCAGATTCTGAATTCAATTATTTCTAATGTGTAAACATTGGATACGTCTAATAGATACCGCAACTTTCCTCGTAAATATATATATATTTTTTTTTGTTTTGGACGAAATCATCTGAAAAACTTACATTTCATCTCGAAGACAAACAAAGGGTCGAATTTATCAATAAAATTTTATTAGAAGAATCATTAGATTGTTTAGAAAATGAAGGTGAAGATCTAGATTCTGAGACTCGACTAGACAGATTTCAATTCTGGCCTAGATGAAGATAGGCTTACACTGCTCATCAAAATAAAAAACAATGCTATTGCTAAAAATTGGCTATAGAAAAAAAAATCACCACCTAACTAATAAAATCACTCTTAGAATTATATTGTGGTAGCTGTGCCAGGGGTTATTAAAGAAATCTGTAAATAAGGGATGTCAGAAACCTGGTCTTTTTTTTTTGTCAAAATAAATGTTAATTTTATTGTACTAATTTTAAAACTTTCTGATCAATATTAAATAACTAATTTACTTAAGTTAGTTTTAATTATTTTAATTGTGTTTAAATAGTTATATATTTGACAAGAGTGTAAAGAAGTACTTTTACTCACTCGAGGCAAGGTTTACACGCACGAGCGAGCGAAGCGAATGCTGTAAATTTCTGAGAAAGTGTAAAATTCTTTATACTCGAGTTAAATATTACATTTTTTCTGCAACCGATCAAAAAAATATGAAAATCTTTTTATTAATTTTATTCAGGTAGCAATACAAGTACTCATATTATTTATTATAAATTTTTATTGTAATATTACAATTACTGGCGTTTGAAATAAATGGTTGATTTGAATTATTTGCATTGAAGTCAAGATTATTGCTGAAATGAGTATTTATTGAATGAATATTTATGATTTAATGAGTATGTATTAAGGTGGCACTGAAATTTTACTTCACACTCTAGAGAATTAAAGTTAAGCTTATGGGATTTTTTAATCACTAGAGAATAAAATGGAACGTTAATCAGCTGTTTTTAAATTTAATAATGTTCCCATTATTTTACGGTTGCAGAAAAAAGAAATTTAACGCGAAACACGTTTTATGCCAATGGCTACCATATAACCTCGTCCTCTTAATTAAAACAGCCTGTAGTAATCATATATTGTAGACCACAAGAAAATCCATTGCTTTCGATAAAATTGTTGTTCAGACTTTGTGAATAAGTGCTCCGAAATACAAAGTGGAATTTCTTAGGACACTTCATCATTTTCCCCTATATTACCCTTTTAATATATTTATCTGATAAACATGAGATTATAACAATCGTTTACAATACCTTTAACTTAAAGTTCAATTACTTTTTCTTCTTTTGGCTAACTACCGCTTACGCTGTAATGTGTTTAGTTGGTTGCTCACAATCTTTCCTAATGGGTTAACTTTAAATTTGTCTTTTTTAATTGCTGTCCGATCTGGCTTGGAGTTAAACAAGGCTATGCACTATTTCTGTCCTTTACATTCTCTATATTTTTGGAATCACTCTTACCCTCAAGATGTTCCTCTAAACAATAGTGTGATTCTTCTAACCGCGTGATATATTTTTAATTTTTTATTTCACTTTATAAATAATTAATTTACCGCTATTTTTGTCATTGTCAAAAAAGTATGAATTTTCATTTTCTATGTTCGCCTTCGCAAAATTTCTCTTTAGGGAATTATTGTAGTAATCATTCTAATTGGCATTAGTACATAATGTGTATAATGCTTTTGGATTTTTTTTTTCTATTTAGCTTCGTTGAGTGCAAAATTTCAAAGCCGAAATGTAAGTGACTAATTAAATTGTTTGTGATATTATACAAAGACCGTAAAGCTTAAGGGAACTGTAGGACAAAGCTTAACAAGGTTATCCCCATCCTGGTAATTAAAAGGGGTAATTTCGTAATCACGTTTGCTATCATTAAGTCTTCTGTCTTTATTTGATTACTCGCTCTATATTTATTCTCTTTTATCTTGTTCCCGTTGAGGGCCTAAGCCTCTCTTAGCAAAAGTTTGCCAGTGTATTCTCTCTGTCAGCTTATATCACTGTAAATATTCCTGATGCTAATATTCCAGATATATAATTTAATATGCCTTCTAAATTACATGTCATGGAATACAGTTTTGTTTTTATTTATTATTATTACATTCGTACATGTGTAACTGTCCAGCGATATAACTTCCTTTATAATTAATACATTTATGATTATTTTTACGTATTAATACTTTCGATTAAAGATGATACCACACAATCATGGATTGCGTTGTGCAATAGAAAAGATCATTGTGTCTCATCTATAATTAGTCTCTACGCAATTAAGATTCTTGTTGATAATTATAATTTTATATCCTTGGTGAACCCTCTACAGATTTTTTTCTGAACCCTGAAATATTACTGATGACCTAATTTTATATCTATGGCACTTAAGAATAATATTTTATCTGTAATTTTAAGAATTCAGGTTTTGTTTGTCAGCAGAAACCCTATTTTTAAATGAAAATATTTGTGTCTAGTTGGCTAAATTATAAGGCTGTTACAGAGGTGAATATTTCTTTGTGCAGCATTTTGGTAAATATTCCTAGCTTCTAATTGCATTACTCCTAAAATAAAATATTTGTACCTAACGCACTAGTCACAGATAGTGCATGAGAATCGATACTGACATGTATATACTATGATTCAATTTACAGATACAATAGATTCTCCCATCCATATGTCATAGCTATAGTGCTTTAGAAGCTCCCCTATTTCGGCGAAGCAAATCTTTAGTAAATGTTGCATCTACCCCACTGTAGGAACTCCTCTATTCAACCAACAACTAAAACAAACCTCTTGAATGATCTGTGCAGTGTTATCAAATTTCTGAACCCAGATCTTTTGCCTAATTTAATATGTAATTAAAAATCTCTGCACCAGATTATTGAGTTTATGGCCATGTTGCAATACAAGGTACCTTAACATGGCATAAATATAAATATAGGAACAAACACAACGTAAGAATAATTAATTATTACTCTACGTTTCGGCCTACCTCGTTGGTCTTCTCCAAGTATATAAAAGAAGATATGACATAAAATTAATGATAAACCAATATCAATGTAGTCATGGACAAATATTTGAAACGGGTAAATTATTATAAAATCTATTTATGAAGATTATAAAGCATATTGTTTTTCATTATCCTTTGTAATCTCTTGTCTTTATATTTTGTAATATCTTAATCATATTGCATTCTAGTTCATCACTATATTGATATTTTTTTTTAACATTAATTTTATGTATGTATTACTATATTACATTTTATATTTATATTAGGTTTGTAGACTTGAAGAAGGCTGTCAGTTGCCCAAAACGTAGGCACACATTATCGTTACTTCCTACGTCTCTCCTCTGAACCCATTCTATCATTTGATTTTATTTATTATTTATCTTGATTGTTTTAAATTAATCTTGATTGATCTTATTTTTATGAACAATCCCTCTTTAAATAAAATGAATTATGGTTTAAGAATTTTCAGAAATATGAATCTGATTTATGCGGAAAAAAACAATTTGATACTATTAAAATATTTATTTATTCCAACCTAAGGGATTTTGTAAATTACAAAGCTCTTTATTGAAAAAAAAAAAACTTTTCGAGTACGAATCCTACGCAGGTTGAACCCCTTCCAGGAACTACTTAACGGCTGGATTTTACGAGAGGAATCCATTGAATGATTTCAAACAGACCTTTTCTACTTACTTACGATTTTTTCGAAAGCCTATTTCCTGCAACGGAATAAATAAATAATTAAATTGGATTTAAATAAAAGCTTTGAACTTAACGTTTCGAAATGTTAAATTCTATGATTGTTGTTACTCGTAAATCGGAAATTTGGTATCTCATCCAATTTTCCGTAATGTATAACGTTACGGATCCGTTATGTATAACTAACATGTTATGAAAGTATATGTTTAGCTAAAATCTATTAATTACCATTTGTAGAGCGCTACAATGTCGATTATGTTACTATTAGCAAATTTAAAAGCTGTCTTTATTCTATAAGTAGAGAAACGTGCTATAAATTTAGTTACAATATAGTACTGTATATGTATATTAATGATCTATCTATTAATTTTATAAAAGGTTGACCATGGGTGATATCAAGGAGATGATCGCTGTGTTGCGGTGTTTCTTTGTTGTAATATATTTTTTTTAATCTTTATTTTTATATTTTTTCTTGTTGTATAGGCCAAATGTAGGCCTGAAGTGTTAGCCAAAATCACTATTAGTATTTTAATTAATTAAATAACTAATGTTTAACGTATTATAAAAAATTACATACAGAGACAATAAGATAAAATTGCGTTATTAGACAATGGACGTAAGCCTGCCTGTCAATAAGTCATAACACAAAATAATTGTGTTTTAATAATTATAAACATTAAAAAAACAAGTTTATTTACTTTTATATCTATGTATATTTCTTACATTCATCTAAAATCATTAAAAAATATATATAAGTTATAAAAAAAAAAAAAAATAAAAAACAACACGAAAATATGCTTCTTTTTCCGTTGAAAGGTCTGGTGCATTTCAAATAAACAATCATTGGTAATATGGAATTTATATTTTTCTTCCAATGTAGCTGTTTTTTTTTTCTGGGAAAAAAAATCTGGATTGCGCTTGCACCAGAGGCATATTCACTCAAAATAATATGTGTTTTTTATTATTTAATTATAGTATTTTATTTAAATTTAGTTCTCCACCAGTTTTCAATATTATTCTGAGGAAACAAATATCATTAATTATTGTTTGTTGGGGAGGGGGGCTTTTCACCTTTGGAAAAAACAGTTCCCAACCCCAATGAATGCTGGTAAAAAATTATCTTGCAATTAGAAAATGCCCAAACATTAATTTTAAAGATTGGGAAACCTGTAAATAATTAATGACATAAAAAACAACAAAAAAAACAAACAAGGAAAATTGAAACTGTAAATGAACACCAAAAATTAAAAATATATTTTCTTAAATGAGTGAATATAAATACTTATATACATAAAAACATGTATATGTGTAAACAAGAAATAAACAAATAAAAAAAAGGTTTCTCCTAATAATAATATTAAAAATCCCCTATTGTGATTACAAAAATAAACCACATTAAAATATATACCAAAAAAAATTTAAATGTCTCTTTTCCTTTTTTCTTATATATTGGTTCAAGTTACGTGTTACTGTGAGTGTTACCATACTTGAGGGTCCCTGGTGCATTGCTTCATCATTCCATGGGCAGGGGTGAGTAATAAAAAAAAACAGCCTGCCGGTGAGTTTTGAAGATGAAGTTGGTGAGATTTGTGCCTAACTGCTTCTTCCAGGGTGGTCTGGCCCAGACTGACCGTTGAGTCTCTTATCTCCCGAGGCGTACGTAAATACGTAACTTGAACCATAAACACTTAACTTGAACCGTAAACACGCTATTTACACTACATATTGTTCATTATAAGTTAAATGCGGTTTCTTCACTATAGGAGATGAGAATATAAAAAAAATAAAATAAAATAAGATGTTAAATTATCGGGCTTTAACATTGTTTGTTAGATAATTTCTGTATTTCTGTCAGAATTTGCTCTTATTTTTAACTGCATAGCATAATTGTTGAAAACGGTATTGTTACTATGATTTTTTTATACCTAAATGAAATCAATTTTGTATCAATTCTATAAAAATAAGTTGTAAACAAAGCAAGCATAAAAAAAAAAAAAAAAAAAAAAAAAATATGTGGCCAGGGACAAACTAAACCAGCGCCCAATTGTGGACGCTCATTAATTTCGGGAATACTATGACAAGAAGCGGAGGGCGAACAAATTAATCAGGGAGGAGTATTGTGAGTGATGATTCGGTGGCGGGCCTTTATGACACCCACTCCTCCGACCACAATGGATTGCCAAACGGCAGAATTATGGTTCCCGTAAAATTGTGGTTTGCAAGGCTTTCTACCTCCACCATGTCCCTCTCCACGTTTCATCACCACTTGCAACGCAGCAAAACTTGTTATATATTCTCTTATATCATTAGAATGGTTATAGTGGTTACGTTAATGTTCTTCATAGTATTGTTTTAGGATTATGCATTATGGTTCATTATCTTATTTTATAATTAATTTAAGTAATATGAGATAACATTTTATAATTAAATGCGGATTTTTTTCTTAAATATTATTTTTTAATTGATGGAAGTATTTGTTATATTGTTTATTTTACTAACCGATTTTTTTAAATTTTTTATTTTATATTAATTTATTGAAATTTACAATTTATTGAGTAATTATTACAATCTGCCACAAATGTGGGCAATAGGTAATATAGATGGCGTATGATTACATTCACACATTATGTACAAAAAGAAAAAAAAAATTATTGAAGTAAAAACTTTCTATACATAAACAATATACATATAAATAAAATGAAATACTGAAATAAAAAAATTAAACATTTAATAAAAAAATAAATAAATAGTAATAATAAAAAATAGAACAAA
The DNA here is from genome assembly GCA_003667255.2 of Euschistus heros. Taxonomy (NCBI): domain Eukaryota; kingdom Metazoa; phylum Arthropoda; class Insecta; order Hemiptera; family Pentatomidae; genus Euschistus; species Euschistus heros. The sequence goes on along the minus strand of RCWM02000066.1, from coordinate 1,266,148 downwards.
ATTAAATTATAAGTTAATAACACAATCGTACTTTATTTACAAAACTTACTCATTCTAGGGACCCCCAGCCAGACCCCTCCTCAGAACTGCGTCACTGGTGTAAAAAAAAACCAGTGGAGGCTGAGTGAGAGCACTATAGTGCATTCACTTAAGGCATGAGTAGAGGAACTGCCCATTGCCAGAACTCCAAAATAAATAAATTTTACAAAAGATCTCGGGGCCACTGCCGTTTTAGTCTGCGAGGGGGGTTATCAGGATGTGTGGAACTGGATAGTGATTGAGCCAGAGGGTTAGGATGGAAGGAAAGGTTGCGATGGAATTTGGAGAATCAAAGAGGTATCAGGTCAAGGACAAAAGGTATAGTGAGATCATTATGTAGGGTTTTGTTGGAGAAATAATATGGAGCATTTACAATAGTACGAAGGACTTTGGATTGGAAGGACTGAATGCGTTTGATATTCGATTGTTTTGCTGTCCCCCACAGTTGAAGTCTATTGGTCCAAATAGGTTTAATGATGGCTTTGTATATGAGCAGTTTGTTTTTAATGGGGAGCTGGGATGTCCTGTTTAGTAGTTCATACAATTGGCTGAAGCGTCGGTTAAGTTCTTGCCTTTTAAGTCTAGTGTGTGTTTTCCAAATATACATCGATTTGTTGATAGTGTTGATAACTATTAGAATAACATGTCAAAACTTGAAAAGAACTACTTATCAGTAGCACTACAATAAAAACTCTACACTAGAAGGTCTCTGGGCCATCTTCTTTTCAGACGCCTCGGAGGATTAGCGGGAACAGTGTGGTAAGCAAGTTGAGAACTTGGAGGATTTGAGTGTTTATGGAACTTACCATGAAAGGATAGGTATCTACTTTGTGCTAAATTAGCAACTTATGGAACATTAAGATCATTATGGATATGTTTATTGCTGACAAAGTAAGGAGCATTGAGTATTTTTTGAAGGATTTTGGATTGTAAAGTTTGGATACGAGATAAATTGGATGATTTAGTGGAGCCCCAAAACTCAACTCCGTACGTCCAAATAGGTCAAGGTAATCACAGTCATGTAAATAAGCCTTAAATAATTAATTGGGAGCTTTGAACGTTTGTCTAGTAAATGTTGATATATTCTTTTCTTTTCGTATTAGTCTTTTTTAATAAATTTTATGTCTTTATAATTAGTCTTTTTTAATATATGTCCTTTAATTGTGATCTCTCACACAGAGGATATGTGTGAGCGTATGTTCAGTGCTCTGATGCAGCCGTACTTTGATGAATTGTGTCTCAGATTTTGGATTTAAACACCAATAAATTGATATATTTTTTGGCAATAGGTTTCGTTAGTACTAATGAGTTTCAAGAAGTGAATATATTTTGGGTGATTTATTAATTTCAGAGAGGATCGTACTTACAACAGGAAGAACAAATGACTTAGACTGTTATTTAAAATAAGCCGCATAGGTTATACATGTAGGACTCGTGTTATTCTGATATTGAATGTTATACAGTATTTTACCTTGTGTTCTTCCATCTTAGTTTATTCCTTTATATTAAGATTTTATAAATTAATTCAAGATCTTTAGAGGTAGTTGATCTGATGTTGATCCATCCACACCAACAGCTTTATAACAGCTATCTTGATTCTTCTAGAGTTTCACTTAGTTTATAATAGTATGGATCCTTGTTTATTCCAAGGAACGAAATATAACAAACTACAATTGTGTGCTTTCGTTTTAATATTTTTTGAGAATCAAGAATAATTTAACCTTTTTTTTAAGGAGTTTAAATATACTACTGCAATATATTTATCTGATAACCAAATATCAAATAATATTTAGAAAAATCTTAGAGTCAGTAGCCCCTTAAGGGTTGGTATGGACTGAGCTTTCGGTTCACACAAATAGGGTGTATAGGCTTATTACCTATTTCATTTGTATCACTTTTTTACAGAAATAAAATTTTAGACATAAGATACAACACATTTAAGAGAAAAAAGTGAGAGGTTAGATGGAGAGTCTAAAACCCAAACCACTGACACTAAACCTAACGACTTTCCATTTGTAAATATTTCTATCACTATGTCTCGGTAAAAAAAACAATAATAAGAGAGAGATGGATAGTGAAAAAAACACTTTTAATAATTTTTGTATAAAAGTATTAAAGTAGAATGCTGTTTCCAAAAACTTCTGCCAAAAAGTCAGAAGAAGGTTATTTGACTCCATACAACCCTTAATAAGGTACCTGCCAATATATGAATCATAGGCAGTCCAGACTGCATTAGGAAGGGGAATGATTTTCTGCATGGTCGTTTCTAATGTGATTTAAATACTTTTTTGAGAAAACCTTTCAGTCCTAACTGTCTAAAGTCCTAAGTTGAAAAAACTATTTAAAAAAAGTAACCATATGTATGTGTGTGTTTCCTTTATAGGCTTTGAAACGGTAAGAGATAATGTTCCATGTGAGGCGGCATTTTTTCCCACATATTCAGGGGAAGATTATAGGCCTATTGGTATATTGATTGGAAGCATAGGTGACAAGTTATGGACCAAAATGTAAAACCATCTGATTTATTTCTATACGCAACAGATGGAAAACGTAAAATATTGTATATCCGTCAGCACTTCAATAAAATGAGTAAAAGTAAGAAAATCAATTCTTTAGAAATTTGTTTAATTCAAATAAAAAAAAATAAAACATTAAAAAAAATACACAAAACATGAATCAAACAATACTTTAATAATTGTTGTACTGAGCTTTTTTTTAAAAAAAATGAAGGGCGTAGCATCGCACGCCGGGTACAGCTAGTATTAAATAAAGTATATTCAGAAAAATTATTAATTATTCAACACCTGATTTTTGCTAATGGGAGTAGGAGTGGACACAACAGATGGAAATGGATGGGAAATGGGGCTATATCTATTATTGATGGAGATTAGTTAACAACATATTACTGCATTAATGATTTCGAAATTTGTGGAGAACATTGCGACATCGACTATAAAAGCACAATGATATTTTGCCGAAAGACTATACTAAACGACGAATTTATCGAAAATCTCCTTTATTAGTTTCTGTAAGACCTACAAGGGAAGCGAAGCAATTGTTTTGTGCATAGTTGGCTAGAGGAAGGGTGATGGTAGAGGGGGGTGGGGAGGAGGGGAGGGGAGGAGAGGAGGGGAGGTGTAGAGCCGGCCTGCATACCAATACTCACAGCTTTTTAATTAAATCTCTTTCCATCCTTTCTGTACAAATTACTCAAAGAAAGGGCGGCGATTGCATTAGTCTTTCTCTTTCTTAGTCCTCTCTCCAGCGCCTTTCTTCTTCTGTCAGCCATTTTCTCCCTTCGCTCTACTTTTATCTTGTCATGTACTCTCCGCCTTTTAGTGCTGTAAGAGAGAATCATTCATCTCTAATTGTATAATTTTGACATAGATTAAAAAAATTATATGAATTATTTTTGGAAACTTGAATGGCTTTAAAAAATGTGTTAATTATTTTAGTTTCTGTTTTGTGCATTATTTATGTTATATAGAGTTCGAAAATTGTTTATTATATGATATGTAATTTCAAATTGTTTATTAACCTTATTATATTACTTTTTTTGGTGGCCAACAATGGTTTGGCCAAGACGTTGGCATTATATTATTTGTTTTGTTTATATCAAACAGTGCCTTAAATCCCCCCCCCCCCCCCCCCCCCCCTCAACATTCTACTCTATATAATGAAATGAAATCTTCTGTACTTACTCAGTTATGGGAACTTACTCCGTTTTGCAACAGTTTGAGACTTGCTCCTTTTTGATAATGAAATAAATACAAGTGTTGAGTTGATTTATAGAATTGAAATGATGGGAAAAAAAAATATTTTACGTTCAAAAATGTTACTTATTAGCTTGGTGAACAGATATTAAACTAATAAACGATATATGTACATACATGGACTAGTCTATGTTATCAGAGTACACATTTTCCTAGACAAATTATTATTCTTCCTCATCTTACTACTATACAGACTTTCAGTAAAACTTAAAATGGCTAAAAACATTTATCATTAGAGAATATTTTTATATATAATTGTGAATATTTTTTAAAGTATTGAGGAACAAAATAAAAACAATTGAATATTTAACTTCGTATTAGTATCAAAACATTATTGATTGTGTTTTTTAGTAGGTAACTTAAAAATTCAACACAAATAGCTATCTAAAAACTTTTTTATAATGTTTATTATTAGTTATATATTTATGTTATTATTATTTATATATTAGTTTATTTTAACAAAGAAAAAAAAAAGAATTATAAATTAAAAAATGGACAATAGTAATTACGACCACAATAACCGGTAACTTTTCTAAACAGCTGATTTTGTTTCTTGCACCTCTTGGGTTTTCCAGATTTTGGGTCTCCTAAATCTGACAAATAATATGCATAATATGGCAACTATATTGTAAGATGTTCCCTTTTGGTACTGTGATAGGCATGGTTTTAATTATAAATTTTAACAGTTTTTCCTTTGCTCTTAAACCTCAAACCTAGTCAGTGTTCTTCGAAACTCAATTTCAGGCTCAAATAAGACTTAAATGGATAATTGAAACACATATTATTCAAAATGGTTGATTATTTATTTTTTTAGTTGAGTTTGAATTTAAATTCTAAAGTTTTGTTTTACAGCAGTGTAATGGGGCGTGTATAAGTTGAATTGGAGTTGTTTTTTTTTCTGTGACCAGCGTTGTTTTTTATTTGTTTTTTATCATCAGCGTTTGATTGATCATGAGTTTTCATCAGCTCAGAGAATGGTCAGTCCATACTCAATATTATAATATCATTAGCGTTTATTATTATGTGGACAGTTCAGCCAGTGGTGGATCGATAAGATTAAATAAAAACCTGCCTTCCTTGATTGATGAATTAATTGCCACTTCTATTGGATTATTTTCAAAACATACAAAATGTGCTACAAATCAGCAGTATGTCACATCGATTATATATACTAAAGTTTTCAAAAATGTAGGACAAAAAATCAAATATTGGTACTCACCTGAGAAGTTCTAACAAATATCTGAAATATGTCCATCCTGGAAGGGCGAAGGGCCAAGACAAATTAAAGAAAAATATTTTGGGCTTTATGAGAATAAATTATACAATTAGTATGTTTTAAGATGATTTTAATTTGTTTAATTTTTATTCACCCGTTGACTTTTTTTTTAAATTTTTTTTTTCCATGTAACGGCCTTAGAGACCACGCGAATATCTCTTACTACTTCTCTCCTTCCTTCTCTCTTCCCACCTTTTCTTCATTCTTTCCGATTGCTCCTTCCTTCTTTCTTAGGTCCACGCTATTCGTTTTCTCGCATCCTTCCTTCCCACAAGAACCTTGATTACATTTAGTTTTTTCCTGTATTCATCCCTATCAAAACAGTCCTGGTCTGTTATTCCCAGTTTCTCAGTTTCCTCTTTCATAGGTTTGACATAGCCCCCAGAACTCTTGTATCCTCTGATTTTATAGAAGATTTCTCTATTTAATCTATTCGGGCCCATCCTCACCATATGCCCATAGAACTTTAATCTTCTCATTCTTATGTCTGTTTCCAGATCATTTATACCTTTGTAAATTTCTTTATTAGGTCTCAACCTAAAGCCTTCTTCTGTCTTCTTTGGTTCGTGAATTCTTCTAAGTATCCTTCTTTCTATGGCTAACATTTTCCTTAGGCTGGGGAGGGAAGACGTTTCCATTCCATATAGTATACCCGTTGACTTCATTGAAAGTTTATTCATTTTAAATTGAATTAAATTATATATTTTTTTGGAATAAGTCACAAAAAAAATAGCAATTATTTTGTCTCCATTTGCTTCGTTGGAATTTCATGTCATATGTACATGTTTTATTTATTTATTGTACTTTTGAGTAGATGGGATTGAGGTTCTTATTAAAAAAGGCTTATTTATAAGAAAACCTTTTATTCACATGTGTATGTCTTTTGCCTGGGTGTCAATACTTTTTTAGTGTGACTTTTTTCAAATTCAAAAATGTTATATTTTGACAGGGTCTCTTAAAACATATAAAACTAAGAAGTAGAAGAAATCAGACTATTAATGAGCCATTTTCTAGCTAGCTCTGTTGGTGTTTTCTAATCACAAGCAGTAGATTATAGATAGACATATTCGTAATGTATATTTGTCCACATTCAGGTAGAATTTTTTTTTTTTTTCTTTTGAGGCAGATAGGCTATTCAGGAAAAATTATGGGCTATTTTAAGTTCCTCTCTTTCTTGAAACTCAACCTCTATTTTTTTGGATGATATTTTGGACTGCATTGTCTTGAATATTTATATGTTTTTTTAGTTACCTTTGGCTTTATATACAATCCTTAATCTAAAATTTGTTTTAAAATCAATTAGAACTGTTCTAAGTAAATCACGGTGGTTTTTACTTCGGTATTTCTCTGACGTGTTGAGTTTATTTAAAACGGAGAATTATCAGGCATAGATCGTTTTTTGACTCGATGGAAAGTAGGGTTGGGCGATAGTCGATAGCGCTATCGATAGGCTGATACTATCTATTGAGAACTATCTGTTGCTATCGATAGTTGCTTTATTTTTTTCGAAAGTTATTCAAGTTGAAAAAATTCAACTACTTTAATTAAATTCAATTATCTACTTAATATTTGAAATTTGCAGGATTATAAATTATAAGATTATATCATAAAGATGCGAGAAAAAAACTAATTTATTTGAATTTTAAAAAAATGTTTGTAGTTTACATAGTTACAATAATAATGATCAAATCAAATCTTCAGAAAAGAAAATTAACGATATAGTTAATTTCAAGAGTCAAGTTGTGTTCCTTGAGCCACATATTTCCCGAAACAAAAACTAGCATTTCTGCTTTCCTTTGGCTTAATCTTTAAGAGAACCCTTGAGCTCTAGAAATTCTGAATTTAATTCTAAAAGAAGTCGACACTGGACAGAGACATATCAGCATAATTCTGAGAGTTTCAAAACTTGAGGGTAAAAAAGATCTATCGATATTCGACACTGTCGATAGTCACCATCGATAGTAAGTATCGACTATCGCCCAACCCTAATGGAAAGATGGATTGGTTTTCAAGATGTTTTAAAAATCGGAGCTAAAACCTTTATTTTGAGAATTTAATGGAGGACATTTTTTGTTATGTTACTTTTGCCGCTTGGATCTACCATTTAGGAGTAATAATAGTTTCAGTGAATAATGTCACGTTTTGAATACATTTTTCAAGTTTTAGGGGTTTTTTTTATATATTCTAGCTCCGTTGTATTTCAATAGTAGGTTACAGTCCTCACTGGAGATATTTGTTTATAAATTATGTATAAATTAACGTTTATGATCATCCCAATTTTCTTATTATCACTTTTCATTTCCAGATCGCTCTGATGATCCTCACGTGGATGATTTAACAATAATAATAATAATGAGTAAACATTGAAAGAAGTGAAAGTATAGTCTCTCATATTTATAATTTTGGAATTGTTATGACCTATATAAGAATTAAATTATCATAGCACATAAAAAATAAAAAACAAAGAAATGCGAGCATAGAGATAACCCGAGGATAAAAATATGTGGCCATATAATAATTATAAGAAGAAAATGAAAAGAGGAAAAGCTCACTTCAGGCCAAAGCGTTGGATACTACATTAAAAAAACAACAAATAATATGGTAACAAATACTGTATATTCATATAACCCTTTCATTATTTGACGCAATACAATGTAAATAATTGTTTAAAAAAAAATTGTAAATTTTATTGTAAATTATTTTGGTTATATCTAGACTGCTATTCCATAAAAAAAAAAAAAAAAAAAAAAAAAAAAAAAAAAAAAAAAAAAAAAAAAAAAAAGTTTCCTTTTAGTTTCATTTCATAACGACCTCAGAATTATTTTTATAGACTACTAGGTGAAAATGGGTTTGCTATTTTATAATTATTTAAAAAAATAAAATAAAATAAATTATTTTATTTTTTATTTGTATAAAGTCTTATATGAATATTAGGTAATAAAATAAAGAATAAACCTTATTACTATGAACAAAATATCTTTTTAAATAAAGTGCATTGAATGTGTGCAAGTGTACTCAAACTTTTGCAGTGTAAATAAATAATAATAATAAATCAAACAAAATGAAAAAAATAGGACATTTAAAGCACTTGAAATAACATTAATAATAATATAAATAAAAACAATGATTGATGTAAATAACGTGAAAAAACAAAACAATAATAGTGTTCACATCAAAAAGTCTTGCCTGAGCTTGGTTTACGGGATGATAATTAAAGAGTTACTTTGTTGAAAGCTACTGTACCTTTAACTGCTGGTAACTGACTATGAAATTTGATGAGGTGAATTTGAATGGCATCGTCAATTACCTCTGATTTATGTTGTAGTATACAATTTGTTACCAACCAAGGATCGTTTACTGCAGTTTTAGAGCCTTATTTTGAAAAGTTTTGTAATGTTTTCCGTTTCGCACAGGACTCTACGCCCCGCACTTCACAGCCGTACATTAGTCTAATTATTATTTAAAAATGACTACCTACTTGAAAATATTTTCTAAAAATAATAGTTTAAAAATTAAAGCTAATGAAAAATGTGAAGATTGTAGCTTATTCGTCTTAAATAGCTTAAAACATCTGTTGTTAGAGTGCCAAAGACACGATAATTGTCGAAAGAAATAACTAAATGACTATATCGTTCAAACAGATGAAAGTCTATCTTTGGAAAATATTTAATACTACAATAGCATAGAAAAGATAAATAACGTATTCCTATTTATTTTATATGTTTTAAATGCTAGCAAAAAGTAATTGATTTATTTCTTTTGAATTAACTAAATAAAATATTGGTTCTATTGCAATTGCTGCTACAACTTCTGTCACCCTAGACTACAATCAATATCAATTATTATAAATTGTAAAAATGTATGTTTTTATTTTTATTTTCATTTTATTTTTATATATCATTACAGCTTGTAAGAAAAAAAAAATCTTTTGTTCGTATAAATTATTATATTATGAAGAAATGCTTTTTCTGTTAGTATTAATTATATAACATGTAAAACTCTTCCTCTATTTGTATTTATTGTTCATTTACTGTTATGCAATGTAGCCAATTATTATTGGCTTACGATTATGATTTAAATAAATTTGTTTTATGTGGAATGTTTAGAGAATTTAAAATGTCGATCGGAAAAGTTATAAAATGTACAATAGCTAAGAGAACTGGATGGATATGATAATATAGCAAGGGCTTTCACTGGAGGCCATTGGTAGTAACTGCGGCAACCGCTATTTTGCAATTCGGCATAACTGAATATTATTAACAGCTTGTTACCATTTCACGTGAAATGTTATCTCATGAATTTCATATTTCGTTAAAAAATCAATCGTTTATCATTGAATCCATTGTTTTTTCAGCGGTCATTCTCTATCACATTTTGTTTATTTTATAATATTCCTTTTATTTTAATTGTATATTAAAACTAGAATTCTCCATCGTGGCTTCACCCTCTGTCATATTTTACGAACTTAACTAATAATTGAAGTTTTATTTATTTCTCAATAATAATCTTGTATTGTAGAAAGCATGCAAAAAAATTAAAATAAATCCACAAGACATTCGAATAATATAATAATATAACATCTGAAGATAAAACTCAAAATGAAGTTTCATCTTCCGATGTTTTGATAGTATAAAGCCATGATGTGTACAATATATGTTGTTAATTAGCAAACCTGTAGCCTTAGTAGTGTTAGTTGCTAACACCTTATTTTTTGAATATGAAGTAAATATTGTATAATATAATTTACTAGTGTTTTACCTTCTAATATTTGCAGTTACAAAAATATGAGTGTTTTCCTTCACTTATTTGTTCTTGAATAAACGTATTTACTTTTTATCACCAACAGTAGATTGATGTATATTTGGAGTGAAAGCTATCAAATAGTTCATTTAATTTTCTTTCCGATATACCTTTGGTTCGGTTTACTGAATCATTTAACCGTAGTAGATCCTCGATTATGGACATTCACGTTTTGAAACATTTACTAATAATTTCTGTTTTTCTACCTCTATCTTTGTTATGTTTTTTTGTATTAGTTATTTTTCATTTTTGATTAGTTCAATTCTTTGCTTCATTGAGTTAATAATTTTGTAGAAATTTCTTTTTCTATTTGTAATAATACAATCCTTACTATTTGATCCCTGATTACTTTAGGTGGTTTTATTTAATCTCCATTGGCATTTAATAGGGGGCCTTTACGCTATGGTGTGAAAGAAGTAGTGGAAGTATGAGAAATAAGATTATGTAAATATGTTTAGATGTATCTTTAGAAATGTTCATTTAATTGTTATTGTGTTAGTTTTTATTTGTTTATTTTTTTTTAAGTTCTTAGTTTTATTATTATTTATTTATTTTATTTTTATTTGCTAAGAATAATGCGCTGGTGTTATTCTAGAAACGCCTGTGGTGTAGTTTTATGCAGCGTTTTGTTTTTCCTGAATGTTTTATTTTTTAGCACGCTGTGGTATACAATAGTCACTGAATTCCTGCTTTTTTGAGTATTTATTTTTTAGAGCTTAAAAGAAAACGTTTACATACTATTTCACTAGGCTGGTAGGATACATAACCCCACCGGGGTAATTCGTAACATGTTAGCGATAACAAGTATTATGTCCCCTTTTACTATAAAATCATTTAAATTCCTTAACATGCCTTTTGATCCAAGGTGAATAATAGAGAGAGCCCCCAGATGCGTAGCGTCCTTTGCCTGAAGCCTCTGTATTGTTTAACCCTTGACTTGCTGTTTGCTTCCTCGAACCTGAAATTCTGAACTCTTATATATTTTAGTTGGGAAGAGGTCATTAGTGTTGGTTAATATCTCTTTGTCCCAAACTAAGAGGAAGGCTCATTTGTTTTTCATAGTAATTCCTAAGACTACCCGCACTGTTCTGCCTAGTCCACCCCCTTTCATAACCTTATAGGTGAAAAGTAGCTGGTTTGATTCTAGATACACATTCTGGTTCTGGAGCGCTGTTCCTATTCCAAAGTCCATGTCTCATAGTATATAGCAGAGTAGGGTAAAATTTAATCATATCTATTTTACAACTAATTTCCTGGATTCCATCACCTAATTTAATAATGAGTTAACATCTCTAAATCTCTAGATCATTAAGTCATTTTTTGGTGAACTAATGATTATTTGACTGAAAGATGTAATAATTATTAAATCAGGTGGTTGATTCTATCAAATTAGTTGTCAAATTGCTTTGACTAAATTTTGCCCAACTATGGTATGTAGATTGTACTTAGGTTGTAACTACGCTTAACAAACGTCTATGTTGGAAAGAACATTGAAAATTAAAGTTGAATTTTTATGTTTACTACTTGGTGAGATAGTTATTAAACATGTTACGAAATCCAATGCGCAGCTAGGAAAACGCGCCATTATTATTTTTCAGCATTTCAAGAAACTACTATTTTGTTGTTTTTTTATTTTTTGTGCATGTTATATTGAGGTATTATTTTATTTTTTCTGGCTTGAATCCACATGTATGCCTTTTTAATAGCAATTTATTTTATAGTAAACATAAGAAGTAAAGAAAAAATATTTAAGTTATGTCGTAGCAAAAGCGATCTCCTATAAATGATTGCATTTTTTTTATTTTACTCAAGGAGAATAAGGGTAATATTGCTTTTATAAAGTAAATATAGGGGAAAAATAGAAAACGCGATAGAGAAATATGTTAGGTTGGATATAATAGTGTAGGAAGGAAGAAATTGATGGTTGGTGCCACCATTGACTCTGCTAAACGACAGCCTTCCTATACAGGCTATATATACAGCTATGGACACTCGGCTAAGGGATTCTGGCTGTCTGAATCAGCATCTTTGTCGGCGTCACTCTCCTGTCGGCAATCATCCGTCTTTCTTTTCTACCTCCTGAATATATTCTTACATTATTCCGATAGCTGTTTATAATTATACTATAACAAACCTATTTAATTGTATTTATTTTTTGGTTCAATGAGCAAGGTAGAAAATAAATTTATAAGTATTCATAAATATAATTGATACGATTTTATTTTCTTGACTTGTAAGAGAGGGCATGCAGTAACTGTTAAGATTCTAAATTGCTTGTAGTTGAGAACGTCCTCTTAAATTGTTATTATCATTGCAATAATTTGAATGAGTTTCATTCTGTTTGTTTCAGTTATTACAAATCGGACTCTTAGGAGTTTTTAATGAGTTACTGCCAACTAAAACTCGCTCTAATTGTCTATTAAAACTATATTAATTTTATTTAGATTTTAGTTATAAAGGTTTGTAACATAATTATTGAATGTACGATCAAAAATAAGTTTATATTTAGTAAAAATTTGCTCCTCATTTTCAGAAATGAACTAGGTGTATGTTTTCATCATCAACCTGATAAACTAAATTAAAACATCGCCTACATTGCGTTATAGGTATCTGATTGATTCAAATTTTAGGACTTTTAAATTTAAAGTTTTAATTCCTGAAACATCTTTCAATTTATTTGAAAGAGAAAAAAAAAAGAAGCAGAGTTTCCAGTTCTTCCTCCTTTCTTTAGGTGGTCCTATTCGATCAAGTTTAAGTCTAGACTCTTTAACCGCTGAGATACTCCTACTATGTGGCATTATTATGATATTCTGACATCACTAATCCTTCACACATATGTGATCCAAATAACACCACATGCTAGAGCATAGATGAATATGTTCAAGTTCCTGTATGATGTCACTCTTCTCTCACCGCAGCCAACTCTGAATGTGCATTGAATAAAAAAACAAAACAAGAATTCCATAACATCAGTGAACCACCATGAAATACCACCTGGGGACCCATATAGCTGGGGATGTACCTCTTCTGTTTGAGAATCGAGATCTCTTACATTCTTCCAATGTCTATTTCATATTTTCCGTCGATTGTAACCATTTTCTGAGCTGTGATAAGTACAGGGGTATAGATAGGATGCGAAATCCTAAGGTTACATTCATGTTGCATAATTCTAACAATCATGCTAAAAATCAACAAATTTCGGACTTTCCTAATGATATTGTTATGCCCTTTCTGGTGACACTGCGGTTTCGCGGATCTTTTTGTCCTGAGTTCCTTTATTGCTTCTGTTCCTTTTAAGCCGACTCTGCGCTCTTCTTCAGAATGTTTTACAGTATCTCTTAAACGTTTTTGAACTCGTGTCATCAGTAGCTGTATGGTTTTATAATTCTAACTTTACTTAGCCTTTATCCTCCCTTTGTCACTGTTTCCGCCCTAATACAGCCAGACTCACAAGAATGAGAAAGCTAAGTTGACGAGAAAGAAGTACATATGAGAACAAATGTATGAGAAATACAAATGTATCTGTCTAATACTACTGTCTGTGAAATATAAATAATCGTCCAAGTGATTAAAGCACTATTAATGGTTTATATTTACTGAAATCTCATAATTATTAATAGAAAAAGAAACTAGTTTAATTTTACGTTGAAATATTGTATAGGTGCGTTAATTTTTTTTCTCATCATTTTATATAAAAAACCATGATGTTTGGCTTTTTTGTTGAACTATTGGTTTTAAATCTTGCACCCTTACCATATAATACAATTATGCACGGATATGTAGTTTTCTGAGTGGGGTCGAGCTGGTTGAATTGTCCGATTAATGCATTTTGGCTAGAATTGCCATCCTCTCATCACCTCGCTGTTATTGTCAAGAAATAAATAATTTACTTTTCGAGGTGAGGATCGGATAATACTGTAGAGCCATAATAATGTTTTATAGGATTCCCGAATTCGTCATCTGTCCAATAAAACTTTTTCGATAAACGCATCCTATAATTGATTTTTAAAAACTCCTTATCAATGTTTACTTAAAATAATTTCTATGCAATAAATTATGTTAGATTAAATTTCATGTTATGTTTAACACACTATAATAATTAGTTATCTATGACATTTTATTATTGTGATCTGTGACATTGGTAGTTTATCCTCAGTTTGAGACGTTTTCTGAATCGCCACCCTAATCTTTTAGTTTGCCCTATTCTACTCTAGTTGAAACCTATTTAAGGACCAAGTACTCCGTAAAAGGAAGAAAGGGGTTTGACTTGAGCTCTTGGACAAAAAGTAAAGTAGCCGGGAGATGGGACCTGAGGATTTATTGAGTTAGTAAAAGAAAAGTGGCTTCTTTTGACAAGCGTTTCAACCTGATTAACAGTGTTATTTCAAATTGGATTGTCTCTTCCAAGAAATAACATTCTTCAGCAAAAACCTAAGGATCGCTGTTGCTAGCAGTTGTGTTAACGTCTCTAAAAAAAAAAAAAAATTGATTTTTTATAGGTGTGAATAAAACTTTTATGTGATGTAAAAAAATGTAAAATTTCATATAATCTTGGATTTATGTCAAATTCTAATTCGTTGTTGAAATTTATAAAGGCTCTCATAATGATACTCATCATGTAACTCAGTTTCCTAATGATCCTATCAATGAATGTCTTATAATAAACTCATTTTCTTCTTTTTATGGCTTGCTGTATGCATTAATACCTGCATGTCCATGTATGCATACCTGTCTCTAGAGAGGCTCCAGGTTTTATAGATAGCTTCCTTTTGGTTTTAAGTTACCTTCACTTTTACCATAGTATGTAATCTTAAGGAACTGTCATAACTGTTTTTAAATAGTTTTAATGTTTTAAATATAAGAAATATTTTTTTTTTTTACTTCTTCATTTACACTTGTCAATTATATTTTAGACAATCAGTTAATCTTTTGAATGAATATATACACGGTGTGTAAAGCTTGAGGGAGAGAAGAACCCAGCGGAACCCCGCCTCCTGTCTTAATGTAGTTTTTATATGTTAGTGTTGGAGATCCCTCGTCCATCTCCTTTGGGTGTTTTCTTGTATTTGCGTATTGGTCTTGTCGTTTATGTGTGTGTTGGGTTGTAGATGTGATTTTTCATGGAATCGGTTGTAGTGGGCTCATGTATGTTCGTAAGGTCAGTACGTAAAGTTATGCTGCTTGAGTTCCGGATCAGGGTGCTGTTGTTATCTTCCTGAATGTTTTGACTTGGAAAATTTGGAAGTTGTCATTATTCAACATCCTCAATACTGCTATTCTTGTTCTTTTTTTAGTATTAGTGGGTTTCTAATTCTTCTTGGGAATCCACCAGAATCCTTTTAGCTTTACCACCATTTCATTTCCTATTCACGTTCCTAGCTAAACCCTGATTTTCTTTTCTTTTCTTCCTTACAAAATAATTTTGAGGCTTAAATGAATTCAAATAAAATTATGCTTAATTCTAGTTCTTCTTATTCCTTTTATATACCTTTAATATCATGTGAGTATTGGTATAGCGATGAAATGTTGGAACTGAACTAGTCCAGAACCTAGAACTACTGTTATTTGGACTCCGCCAATCCACACTAGACCCCAAACTATTTGAAGAACAAACAGAGAAGTGCTGAGGAAGCATCTCTATCTGATCCTAGTTGTTTTGATGGATTTACTTGAGTTTTAGTTGCCGTGATCCTTGATTGCCTTGTTTGTAACTTAGTGAAACTTTTTTCTGCTTCTAGTGAGTGCCGTCTTAATTTATTATTTATTTTTCCAATGGAATCTTCTATTGCTCCACAGTAGAGCTTATACTTATACTTACCTGAAGAATCCAAATTAAACAAAATAAAATTTTAAGTAATATTTTAAGCAATAATTTTAGCAGAAAATATGCAAATATCCGTCATAGAAATTGAGAATTGGAACTGAATAAAAAAAAACAACATTTGGTTTGAAAATATGTTTGTATATGATTTTAATTTAAAAAAAAAAATAACGATGTTTATTTTACAAAATATAATTATCATCTGATTATTATTCACTATAAGAATGATTTTATTTTTCCTTTTAAATAAAAAGTAAACTTCTTTTTAGATATTATTGTGCTTACATATTTGTATTGCTCTATCAGTACCTACCAGCATTACTGGTTTTGCCGGTTGCAGCATATGTTTAATTAATCACCATCTCCTTTTTTTTAAGGCCCCAATTTCGAAATGACTTGCTGTCCCTTCTGTCTTCTACTCCTACATGAATACGTTACTGGGAAGTTTTTTTTTTTAGTTTTTTCTTCTTAGATGTAATTTAATGTAACAGAATGTATTTATTATGTAATAAATCTCTATCGGCAATGATCTACCATACTGTTCTTGAACTAACACAGGTTAAACGACTTATCCCTAAGATGAGATCTAAATGCGATCTGGCTAGCTCCCAAATCTCTTCGCCATGGGAGCAATATACCCTGGTGATCAAGGAATCCTGGAGCAAGCAACTCTGTGTGCTGTTGGATTAATGAAGGTTTAAGATTTGCTGGTCCACCGAAATTATAAATAGATTTGATAAATTTGTTTTATCAAAGAAAATTTAATTTCTCCCTTGTTGGGAAAACAATACATCATCTATAATCTACTGCTTCTGATAAGGAAACTGTCGGCAAATTTTCGATTCGATCAATACCAATAGAGTTAGAGCCAGTCAAAAAAGCTCCGTCACTTAAAAAATGTAGGAAAAGCGTACCTTCATTCATTCAGCCCAATACAGCTCCTAAATACTGGATCCTAGCGGGAAATATTATATAGCAAAAGATATTCTTCATTTAATTTCTGATCAGAAACACCAAAACTGCTACAGCATTGCCAAAATGTTTCTTTTTTAAGTAGTCCAGTAAAATAAGGGTTTGCCGAAGAAAAAACTGCGAAACTTTTGTTCTCAACGGATCTTTATGTTTTTTGGGGCGCTTAATCCGAATCTGAAGTTTGCTACCACGGCAACCATCGACTTCATATTCAAAACCGCCAAAAAAAACCCGTTACTTTTTGTTTTTTTATCTATATCACGATAACGAAACTTTTTTTGGAAGAAAGTTTTCAAATATTAATTGTAGCTGGAACTAGTACCTACATAATGAAAAAAAGAAATCCTTTTTTTTTTTTTTATTTATTTCCCTTCCTTGCCTCTCGGCTACACGGGTTTTGCAGGGATGGCTTGTAGCCATCACTGCTGGTTTTAACAGTTTAACATAACATTTCAATATTACTTTTAACATTGCAAGAATAAATTTTCTTAAACATTTAACAGAACATTTCAATATTACATTTAACATTTAACATTTCAAGATTACACTACACGTTTAAAGTAACATTTAATATTTAAAATACATTAAACGCTTTACATAACTACATACTTGTGTTTAATACAATATACCTTATATCTAATACAATAACCTATATTTAATACAACATACTATATTAAACTTAACTACTAATACAACTACTAATACAAACTACTAATACAACATACTATATTAAAATTAACTACATACTAACTATAACATACTATAATACATAATAATAACTACATAATAACTATAACATACTAATTTAAAATAACAACATACCTATATCAATTTTTTTTTTTTTTTTTTTTTTTTTTAAATTTTACGTTTATATAGGCATTATTCGGTGATGGGGTTGTCGTCAGCATCATTCCTGTCCAGGATTCTTTCTGGGGCGTGGCCCCTTCTTCCTAGGTTGAAGTGCTCTACCCCCACTTCAGTTTTCCAACCATACACAAAACTTTTGTAATACGGGTAGTTGTCAGCTGATACTAGTTGAGGGAAGTCACTCTCCGTTAGAGCATACAGCCCTGTTTCTCTCTGTAGCTTGGCTCTCAATACCTCAAAGGCAGTGCATGAAATTACCACATGTTCAGCGGTTTCCGGTACACCACAGCTGGGACAAAGCGGGTCAATATTTTTACCATGTTTCTGGAGCTTGGCTCGAAAGCCCCCGTGCCCTGTGAGAAACTGTGAGATCCAGTAATCCGGGAGTACCCAAGTTGCTTGAAGACGTGACCTAACAGTGGGGAAATATTTTCTAAGAGTAGCCCCTTTCGGGGTTGTTACCCACCGCCTGTTCCATTCTTCTATCGTGTACTCTCGGATTATCTCCAACCATTTCCTTGGATTTGAGTCGATCAGAGACCGGAGATTATTTGGTAGTCCCACCGAGCCTTCCCTTTTCATAATAAATTTAAAGCCATCTTCTTGCAGTACAAGATCAAGAGGTACCCCTCCTGCTAAGACCTGGACCCCCTCATGAGACACTGATCGGTACGCCCTGGTGACTCGCAGCAGAGAATTATGCTGAATTGTTGCCAGCCTACTCATCTGTCTGCGTGAGAGATTTTGGTACCAGGCGGGAGATGCATACCGTAGGATACCAAGTATCACTCCTTTATATATCGCCATCGTAGCTGGGTATCTGAGGCCCCACAAGGCGCCCCCTAACCTACTGAGACAGTTCAATGATAAGGCCGTCCTATTGGCAAGGTATTCCAAATGAGGCGTTACATCAAAATTCCTTCTTATTTTCACACCCAGGTAGGTGACAGTCTCAGTTGGACGTATTCTTTCTCCTTCAATTCTAATAATAGGGTTAGGCCTACACTTATTTCCTTTCAGAAGAATGGCCTGTGTTTTTGCAGCCGCCATTTTCATCTTCTGTTTACTGCACCATCTACTAACTAGGCCAGCACATCTTTCAGCTTCTTGCTTCAATTGGACTATACTGTTAGCAGACACCACGACAGCCAGATCGTCGACATAGGCAATCGCGGGGAACCGTTCTTCTTCGAGTATAGCCAACATATCATTGAAGACTAACTTCCACAGGGCCGGACCAAGGACAGAGCCCTGAGGACAGCCCCTCTCGACTACATCTTCATACTCATAAAAGTTTCCGCGTATTTTAACACGTCGGTCCTGGAGGTAGCTCATTACCAGCGCATACAAATTGCTAGGTGTATCGTATCTCTGGAGCTGGTGAAGTACGCTTGGCCACCACACACTATCAAAGGCAGAGGATATGTCAAAGAGGAGTAACATGACGTACCGATCTGCCCTCTCAGCTACGTCATGACGTACCCTCAACAAAGCATCAGCGGTTCCCCTGCCTTTAGTGGATCCGTATTGCCGTGGATGGCTTGCTCTCGTCAGAACTGGCTGCAAGCTCTTAAGCAGCAAGTTTTCCAACACTTCACTCATAACAGGGAGGAGGCAAATAGGTCTATATGACTTCGCTAGTCGCTTGTCTTTGCCTACTCCCTAATAGAGAAGTCTAATATCAGCAGTTTTCCATAGTTTCGGGAAGTATCCCTTATCTAAGCAATCATTGAAAACCGCTAATAGCCTATCTTCTATGTAGGGAATACTGTTCTTGAGTATAGCCGTGTCTATACAATCCAATCCTGGTGCTCTTCCGACTTTCTGACTGTCCACGCTATTCCGAAGATCCCATATGTCCCATGATGGGCACATATCAGTACCAGATGGATACGTAGTAGTACGTCTCATAAATGCTTCTTCATCATTGTCTTCAGATGGGTTGTCTCTGGGGTATGTCGCCTGGATGAATATCCTTGCCGATTCTTCTGGTGTTACTGCCTGTTCGTCTCCTTGCTTCAATGATGCAATCACCTGTAGTGGAGTAAGCTTGCCAAAGGCAGTCCTATAAGGAATACCCCAGGGATTCTTTGCCGACTCTTCCTCAATAAAATTGTCCCAAGACTTTCGCTTTTGTGAGCGCACCTGGTTTCGATATACTCGGGCCTTAGACCTGTACTCTTCACGGAAGACAGTACGCCTCTCGTCGCAACTACATCTCTGATACAACCGCCGAGCCTTATACACCTCTCTCTTTAAGGTGGTTAATCCCGGTGTCCACCATGGGACTGTTCGAGCTCTCGCCTTCCGGTGCTGGAGAGAATCCTCTGCAGCATCGAGGATGACATTTGTGAGCCTTGACACTCTATAGTCCAGGTGATCTGTATCATCCGTCTCTGCTGGATCCCATTCTTCATCAATCAATTTTCCCTCCAACGTAGCACAAAAGGTACTCCATTCTCCTTTTCGAGTAACGTAACCTTTATGGAAGACGTGGTAACATCCTGCATACTGCACTAAGTCAAAAGCAATTGCATTGTGGTCGGAGCTCGTCTCAGATCTAATATTCCAATCGAAAATATTTCTTATCAGTGTCGGTGAGGCAAGAGTTACGTCGATCCAGCTCTGACCCCTTGGCCCAGAGAATGTAGGGGTGGTAGAGGGTTCATTAACAACCACTAACTGGTTCCTGGCAATAAACTCTATGACTCTAGCACCTCTTCTATTTGTTCGATTGGATCCCCAAACGGTGCTCCAGGAATTAGTGTCTGAGCAAACAATTACATTTCTTGAGTTTTCTGTGATCGCTTCCATAGCAGATATACCATCTTCAAGATTATTATTTCCATCGGGAAGGTACACTGATGCTAGGGTGAAAGCAATCTTACCCCACCTGATATAACAAGCCCACACTATCTGCTCTGGTATACTGCTCAAGACCCATTACATCAAGATTCGGGTTGATAATGACTATGGCAGCTCTAGGCCTCCTCTCTCCACTTCTCAGGGCTATTATTCTCGACGTAAGGCCAAATCCAACAACCTTGTTCCCATGGCAGCTCGGTTCCTGGATCGCCATAATGTCATAGTGTAGGGTGAGAGATCGCAACTCATCCGCGACAAGACGCCGACGACCCATATTAAGCTGAAGGATGGTGATTTTATTCATAGAAGGTTCTTTTCGCTACCTCATTAGACCACTTTAGATGCACAGGGCATTCCCGACTGCCTGCCTTGTGCTTCCTTTGACCAACAGGAGTATTTCCTCGCTCACAATTTATGCAGGAAGGGCTTTTCAGCTTTTTCTTTTTCAAGCAATCCTTTATTATGTGACCGCTACATGCACACCAGATGCAGACTGGTACCTCAGCTGTACAAGTGGCTTTTGTGTGACCGTAACCTTGACACTTAGTGCACCGAGGGGCGTCGAGGTAGTCCTTAAAGGTTATTGTCCACCATCCTCCATCCATCTTGCCCATTTCCAAAAGCAAGAAACGGACCATTGGATGCACTTCCAACACCCAATTTTTGGTGAAGCCATTTCTAGCTACTGAGGAGAAAAGTGGACGGAGATCATTCTTGATATGAGGAGTGGAGCCCGGCTTCTCGGGCATTCTTCCCCATAAAAAAGTCACTAAATCATATGAAGTCCAGGAGTGAGGCACACCATGCACTTCCATTCTGGGTTTCTTCCTGAGGGCTAATTTGGCATGCAGGCCTTTTTCTCGCAGTCCTTGACATCCAATAACTTTGGTAGCGTCGCTAATATCATCCATTCGAACTAGCACTGAGCCGGCTTTGGTCGCTCGGACTATAGCAGCTTTTACTCCTATTTCCTCCGGTGATGGCAACCCGTTAATTATATCTACTGGACTTTTACCCAAGCCGCTGATTGTGACATACGTCGATTTTTGGATCTGGGCCGGCTTAGCTGGCAGGGACTTAGCAATTTCAGCCATAGATCTCGGTTTCGCCTGGTTCGAAACATGGGAGATGTCTTGATTTGCGCTATTTTGGTTACTTTGTACCTTGTTTCTCGCAGTTTTTGCTTTTTTTTTTTTTCCTTCTTTTACTTTTAACAAGTTCGAAGGTCTCGGTAGGCGAGGAGGTTCCGTTTAAGTCCATGATTTGAGGTTCCGTTGCCCCTTCTGCTTCAGGCTGTGTGCATTGGGGTGCCGCACTCGATGCTGAAAGCGCTTGTATGACTTTTGGCACTGCGGTCTCAATTATGATTTTCGTAACCAATTCATATACTTTCTGCGACGAGAGTGTTTCATTTACCGCCCTCTCAACAATAGAACTGACTTCACTAGGACTGTTATCATTTTCTCTGTCCGCTAATCCTTCAACGATTTCTATAAGACTCTGTATTTTGTTGTTGATGTGTTCACGAACATTTATAACAGTTTTCTTATCGTTTCTGACCATGTAACTTCGGAGATTTTTCTGAATCCGCCTAGCATCATGAATCAGTTTTTCTTTTTCTTCGGATGTTTCTTTACAGACTTACAACATCAGTACAAATTAGTAAACATGAAAATACTTTACCTCGAAAAATTCATAGTATGCAACAGAATAACCTGCCACAACCTGCCACAAAGCAAGGGCGAAGTGGCACCGGACTAGATACCCATAAGACAAAAATAATTATAATAACTTGAACAACAAACTTAAGACGGAAAAAAAAAAAAAAAAAAAAAAAAAAATTCAAAATTCAAAACCTACAAAACCGTAATGAAAGTCTAAATGCTTCTGATAAGTCATTATGGATAACTAGGGAAAAACATCTTAAGTACAAAAACTTTAATCATCCTCTCCTTACTGATTTCCAAACCGGGACAAGATCAGACTAAGAAAGACCCCAAATTTTCGGTCAGCACCTCTTTAAATCATTCAACCCCCATCCTGGTATATTTAATCCGCATCACCTTTAGTGTTTTGAAGCAGAACTTGTTTGTTTATTTCGTTTAACGTCACTTTATGCTCCTGTGGCTAATCGGACGATGTTACAGTGGAAATCCTAGATTTTGCCTATCCAGGTATAATTAGGATAGGGATCTTTAACGAGTACCTGACATCGCACAGGCTCGGGCCCCCATTTTACGTCCCTTCCGAAGGACGGCATAGCTAAGGTTGAAGCAGAACTAAATATTCCTCTCTAAATGTCTCCTCCTCCTAAAGCATTCCATCCTTCAGAGGTATCTAATATAATCCACAGATTTGGACAAACGTCTCACATGGAATCCACATACAAGACTAAAACGACAAGAAACGGCAGGTCGTAATAGATTACTCCAACATTTACTAGACAAACGCTCAAAGCTTCCAATAAATTACAAGAGACTCATTTACATGACATTTATCAGACCTGTATGGACGTATGAAGTTGATCTTTAGGGCTCCACTAAACCATCCAATTCTTCTCGTATGCAATCCTTACAATCCAAAATCCTTCGAAAAATCCTTAATGCTCCTTATTATGTCACAAATAAACTTATCCATAAAGATCTCAATGTTCCATATGTTGCTGATTTAGCCCAAACCACATATCTACCCTTTAATAGTAAACTGCACTCCCACACGAATCCATTAGTCTCCCAACTTGCTTCACATTCGATACCTGATAACCCACCGAGGCAAAGAAGATGGCCAAGAGACCTCCTAGTTTAGAACCTTTATTGAAGTGCTACTAGTATGTAGTTCTTCACAAATGATTTGCATGTCATTATAATCATTTCCTCATATTTACTAGATGTATATTGATGTACAGTTGTAAATATCAATAAATAGTTAAGAAAAAAATAAAATAAAATAATTATACAGCAAATGGAAATTCCATCTACCTCTTCACCCGGGAATACCTCAAAGTCTGGAAAAACCCACATACTCTTCCCTAGGGGGGAAAAACCCCCTCATCCCTTAGGTTTTTTCCCCAAATTTCCTCACTTCAGTTATATATTCAACTCATGTATTTTGTATATTTATATTTTTGCTAGCTTTATTTTTAAAATTGAACGTCGTCTAAATACGTTATTTTATTGACTGAGCCTCAAGAACCATATTAAACATATAAAATCAGACGTCCTAAATCTCAACACATGTTATTCCAATTTAATACATTCAGACCATTAATATGTAGATAAATTGTTTGACTGTTACTATTAAATGTTTAGTAAGGTTATTGAGGTTCAATCAATAAATAAAAACAACTATTTTGGCGACGTTTCGAGAAAATATTGTTCTCATAATCACGCCCTACAGTGAAAATACAGGTTACAATAAAATTAATATATAATTTTATACAACTTATTTCAAAACATAAAGTTAGCTACAATATAAGTATATAACAACATGTGTTAGAATACTTAAATATATATAACTACTTACAATGTTACTGGTTGGATATGGTATCGACTAACTAAATTCTAACAATTTTAGTACACAACTGACTTGGGGAATTTTTGGAAAACAGTTATAAAGGTTATGGGGGATTCCCTAGGAAATATTAAGTTAAAAGGACTGGATGGTATTCCCAAGATGCAGGTACAGAAATATTTCGGTGTAATATACCAATAAATGAATGAATGATTTATATGATGTATATTAATGTAAATGTATATTATTGGTCTGAATGCATTAAATTGGAATATTTATTGCGCGATTTTTAAATTTTTCTATGTTTATCATTTCTGTAATATTTCTTTTAAAATTAGTTTGTTCATGGTGAATAATTTTGGGGTAATCAAATTTAAAGAATGTTTTGTTTGCCTGTAATGTTTTGTGAGAGCTGTTTGGTCAGGTTTGTTCGGGTTTTTATTTATAGGCGTGCAACTTTATTTATTAATGTTGATAAACTCGTCGTTTAAGATATTGTTGATGTACTAAAATAAGACTTGCCACAACTATCTTCATATAGTAATTCATAAAATATATTAAACTGTAATTCTAAATACCGTGTGAATATAGTTGTGGCAAGTCTTATTTTGTTTTGGTACATTGACTGAACCTCAAGAACCTTATTAGACATTTAATAGTAACAGCCAAGTATATATATATATATATATATATATATATATATATATATATATATATATATATATATATATATATATATGTGTGTGTGTGTGTGTGTAAATTATATTTTTCCTTTATTTTGTTTTGCTTTTTAAATCTTAAACGTTCGAGTGAAATATGATGTACATTGCTTTGAAAATAATACTGAGGTTCATGAAGACTGTCCTTTCCCAGTATATTTTTATCATTCTCGACCAATATAACGACCTATCGGTAATCTGCCTTACTTTTATGGAAAAACAACTCCCGAGGCGCGGTATACTATTAGGAAGATATCCGCTTTCCAAAAAAACAGGGAAAACATCCCTCTTCGGTGGAAAGTCTTTCCTGATCCTCACCAATTTATATCCATAAGCTCCACCCTCTTTCACACATTACTTTTCTCCTGTCTCCCTCCCCACTCCCATCGCCTTTATAAATGATTCTATATATATTTTTTTATCTTCTCTTCTGTTTTGTTCTTCTTCGATTTTTTAAAACCTCGAATTTCCGAAAATATTTTCTTTTAAATATTTTTTCTTTTATTTTTCAAGAGGAATTTTAACAAATTAATATTACAACACTTTAAAATTTTCTATATTGGTTACTTGAACTTAAACATGTACATTTTTTTTTTTTTTTTTTTTTTTTTTTTTTTTTTTTTTTTTTTTTTTTTTTTTTTTTTTTTTTTTTTTTTTTTTTTTTTTTTTTTTTTTTTTGCATAGACATAACTTTTGTTTGAGAGTCTGTACTTTCTTTTGAGTAGCTTTTTTTTTTTTTTTTCACTTTTTAAACTTTAACATTTGACACCCCTAGCTCTGCATGTATTGCTTGGATTAAACAATTGAAGACGTTTCCTTTATCAGAAAATCAATGGAGAATATTTTTTTGTTATAGGGCATGTTTTCATTTCAATCAACCTACTTTCAAGTGTAGAAATATAAATGAATAGTCCATTTCTTATAAGAAGAAAGCTAAGGGGTTTTCCTGAAGTTCTCAAGAAGATTATAATCAAGTCATTTGGCTGATG
Organism: Euschistus heros; assembly: GCA_003667255.2. Classification (NCBI taxonomy): domain Eukaryota; kingdom Metazoa; phylum Arthropoda; class Insecta; order Hemiptera; family Pentatomidae; genus Euschistus; species Euschistus heros. Next base: position 1,240,517 of record RCWM02000066.1, on the reverse strand, counting down.
TCTGTATTCAGAATGATTGAAACAGAGCCAAGGTAGTAACTATTGACGTCTTCAAGTAGGATGAAGCCTAACTCCACTCAGCAATGAGGAATAGACATCGCAGCCTATGAGAACTCTATAGGTGAATGGAACAATTCATTAATCTCTATGGTCTCATCTTCAGCTCACATGTCGCCTATATACTAGGCAATAATAGTCACTGAGAGAGGGGGAAAAAAGGAAACAAACATGTTTTACTACTGTGTGATTTATAATAAATTGATTTATTGCTTCAATGTTTTGTTTACTTTAGTAGAATAATTAATGAATAAAAGCATAAATATATATTTTTTTCTTCATCTCTTAAAATTTTATAGAGGTGTGAATGAACAAAACTTATCCACTGCTTCTCATTTTTACAAAATTGTTTGTAAACTATTTTACATATAAGAAAATAATGTCACCCTACTCTTCTATTGAAGTATGATTATTGATAATAATGATATAATGTACTTCTTCTTAATCTACCCATTAATGAAACTTAAACTGTTCCCTAAGTTGAAGTGTACCTAACTTAAATCGAAAAGGATCATCTTGATATGACTTTTAGTTATATCATAGAAATTCGTGGACAAATATACGTGATTATAAGCACACGTGATTGGAAGTCTAAATAGATCATCATTCTCAAATATTATCTAATTCCAACAATATTTCATACATTCGTGTCAAATTGATAACCTTTTTTTTTGAAGTCGGTTAAAAACATATGAGGATTGATGTTCAAGGGGGCAATTCCTAAAAAATATTCCATGTTATTCTTTCTTTAGCCCACAGCCTCAACGGGGAGGCTTCAATTCTTTTCTTTTTAATTTTTTCTGCATAAAAATAAATAAATAAATGAAGGTTATAGGAGTGAACTATACTCATTTATCCATAGCTTCTCATTTTGATAAAATTGTTTGTGAATTATTTTTCAGATAAGAAAATAATGTCACCCTACTCTTTTACTGAAGTAACATTTAAGTTTCAGACCATAATCATTTCTAATAATTCTTTCAGAGACCTCATTCTTGAGGTTCGTGGGTTGGTTTACTGTAGCTTTTCACAAGCTTCCCTTTTTAATGTCAATATTTTTTATTTAGTTAATAATTGATAGGTAAAAATAATACTAAGATATAAGGAATTATTTATTGATTACCTAGCTGGCAATTATTAGCTCAGAAAATATTTTGTGTTATGTGGTTCAAGACCGGGTTAGAGTTAAACTCAGGCCGCAAACAGGCTGGTATTCAGCTCGGGACTAACACATAGCTGCGATACAGATCAATATGTCCTCTTTGTCCACATCTTCCCCTTCTCCTCTCTGGCCACTTCTGTCTTCAACCTTTTATTTTCTTCACCATCTCCTCTCTAAATATTCCCTCCAATGTCTAAGAATTACATAATATATAAGTTGCGGCTGAAATATTAATTAAGTGTAGGAGTATAGAAACACATAAATCAACAGAGATTATTTCCTACTGTAAATGTTAGTTACAAACTTAAAAATTAAGTAGCTATTGTCAGTATAATTATTATTTAATAGAAATAGAATTAACTGGAGCCACAATTAACAGATTATTTCAATATTTATTCCAAACTTTTACTGCATTATTTTAAAATCTTCATTGGTCGATTTTAGATTATAAGTATTTATTTATATTTAAAGAAACGTGTTAAGAAGGAATAATAACACTTTTGTTGAGTTCTTATTTTTTTGAAAACAAAAAAAAAAGAAGATGTATGGCATACACCATAAATATGGTCATCCGGTTTTTAAGTAAACGGTGTTCTAAACTTTTAAAAATTATTTTTCATTGAAACTTATTTAGGATACGTTATGAATATATTTAGAATATTACAATAGTTTTTTTAACTGTGGTATTTTATAATTTAGGTTCTACACATTAAACCAAAGAATTTTTAACGACGATGTAGTAAAACTGCATTACACCGATTTCAAAAAGCTATTCTATCGTCCCCTTGATGTTACCTAATATTTTTATAGAATAATAAATAACAAAGCATATTCTAATTTATTTAGGATGATTGTTGGGGGGGGGGGAGCAAAAAAAAAAACCGAACTTAAGTGTAAGTAAAAGAAAGATTGCTCATTATTGAAATATGAAAATAAATTTCACCGAAATGAGAAGTTACCCACTTATGTCCTTTAAAAATTTAGAAAAAAAAACTTTTTTTTTCCTTAGGTTACAATAATGTTTTTTTTATTTAGGGTACAATAATTACATTTTTAACAAACTTTAATTACAATTAATAGAATAGAAGTTTTCTAAGTTTTTCTTGATCATTGTAAATATCTTTAAAGTTCAATAAAAAAAAAACATTTATATGAAGTGCAGTTAATTATCCTTTTTCAACGTTAAATGACCACTTCCACGTAAATTCCTATATCTTATATTTTAAAATTTCTTAATTTTATATTAATCTTATATTTTTAAATTCATTTCATATACCTTATTTTAGATTTTCAGTCAAAACTTAAAGTTAATTAAGAAAAAATTGAATAATACTGAGTACTTACATGATTATTTTCTCCATCTCGTTACTCTTAAATAACATTTTTTTTCGTTCTTTAATGAGCTGAATCGACTAGAATTTATTTATTAGACTGTCAATTTATAGATGTGATATCTCTGTGCTATTTATCAAAATCACTTGAATTTATTGGTTGCAGAACTTTTTTTTTTTTTACATCACGAATTTGTGGATGAAAGTTTTAAAACTAGCATTAAAAAATTGATGAACATTACGACAAAGTACTTATTTAAAGAATAGTTATTAGAGGTATATTTGAATGCGTTGAAACTTTGTATCACTGCAGATTTAATTATGTTTAATATTATATTTTCGGCTGTTTAAAATTAAATTTAATGAAAGGTTTTGTTTCATATTTTATTTTTCTATTACTCTCAGATTCAGCGATGAATAAATGTTTAAAAATTATTTTATATTCTTAGGTTGTAAATTTATTTTTAAAGGATCCTTTAATAATCTGTTATTTTCTCCTCCAGGTGAGATTTCAGAAACTTTATGGCAGACGATATCGTTGAAATGAAAGCGGAAGAAATTATTTTTGTTGTTTCAAGGGTTGGAGGAAGGGGAGGGGGGGGGGGAGGTGGCTATAAAGTTATCCGTGAAGGGAAATAGTCTATAAAATTATTTTCTTTATTTACGGCGATGACTCTCCTTCAATAAAATTATTTATTGGAAGTAGTAAATTCTATTGCTTCTCTTAGAAATTCATTCGGAGCATGTATCATTCTTTTTCTTATTTCTTTTCGAAGGTTTCATTACTTTGTGAATTAACCTCCTTTAAAAAACTCCACAAAACGTAAACAGGAATGACAATTGGTTCTATGAGGGATGGGAGAAATGATAATAAAAATAAAATTATTGTTTTACCCTGTTAATTTCTGAATTCATGTGTAATAATAAGAAGACCATATATTCTCCGTTTATAGACCATAATTTAAATTATGATTTTTTTTTTTTTTTTTAAAGTCATTCGAGATATATAATAATAATAATAATAATAAAGTTCTTTATTTATTCTGGGGCCTTAAGTTCCTTAAGAAAATAATGTACAATCAGGGGCCTACAGAGCCTCAAGATGGTTATGAAATGTATTTATTTTTCTATTTATTGCCCCCTTTGAAGCAGATTGTAATACTTTCTCAATTACTTCATTTCTACAGAAATCATAGACGTTAGTTCGAAAATGACTATTGTTTTAGTGATTTTAGTTTTAATGCCTAATCAGTTGGTCAAGTATATTTATTTATATCTTATTCAAATATCTAATACAAAGGTGCTGATATGTAATTATTTTTAAATGTTAAACATTTATTATCTTTATGTTTTAGTTCTTAAAACACTAAGATTCACTAATTTACTACTTTAGAGGCTAGTGCTTTTGAATTTAAATAAATGCTTGGGATATTCCACTAATCCCTGTTGAACAGATCCGCTACCTAGGACTCCACTTGGACAAACGTCTTACTTGGAATCCACATACAAGACTAAAACGACAAGAAACTGCTCGTCGTTACAGACTACTTCAACATTCACTAGACAAACGTTCTAAGCTTCCATTAAATTGCAAAAGACTCATTTACATGACTGTGATAAGACCTATTCGGACATACGGAGTTGAGCTTTGGGGCTCCACTAAACCATCCAATTCATCTCGTACCCAATCCTTACAATCCAAAATCCTTCGAAAAATCCTCAATGCTCCTTATTTTGTGACCAATAAACTTATCCATAAAGATCTTAGTGTTCCACATGTTGCTGATTTAGCCCAAACCAGATACGTATCATAGTAAGAAATACGCTTCCATAGTAAGCTCCATAACCACTCAAATCCACTAGTCTCCCAACTTGCTTCCCACTCCATTCCCGATAATCCTCCGAGATGTCTGAAAAGAAGATGGCCTAGAGACCTTTTAATGTAGATATTATTGAAGTGCTACTAGTGAGTAGTTCTCCACAAGTTATTTACATGCCATTGTATTCACTAGCAACACATTTACTTAATGTATATTGTTTTGTACAGTTGTAAATATCAATAACTGAGAAAAAATAAAAAATAAATGCTTGGAATTATAAATGAATCTGACCAAATAAAAAAGCTGTAGGAAAGAACTTGTTGGATTAAAAATAAGGCTAAAACGCGCATTGGGGACTGGAGCGGTTTAAAATATATTGAAAATAGTTATGAATATAAATTAAAAAACTCTTTAATCTTTTACCGATAAATTAATATTCTGCGTCTCATAAAATATTTCATTATTTAGTAGGAAAAAAAATTTTCGGTATTGATATTTTTTTCTTACGTCCATTTGACTTATATTTCAAGTAAACGAGCTTAATCGTGATTAAAATTAATTATTTGATAAAATTATTTATTATTTATTTTAATTTGTACGTAATTATTAATTCCTTCCTCACCTTTTTGTGTAAATTATGTTTTGATATATCACATTGGAACTTAAAGCTTTCTTCGTAATTTTGGTATAATTACCAAGATTTTTCTCTTCAACTAACAGTTTTCGTTCTAATTTTCATACTGTTGTTAAAACGATAAGGGATTATTTACAGTCGAAGTTAAGGTTCTGCTGGAGTTAAAAGTAGTTGGGAAACTTATGCTGCCATAGTTCCCTTGGAACTATGCCTTCCTCTTTTGAATTGGCCGAAGTTCTACTGGCATTCAGGATAATTTGTAGTACGGCCAAAATTTCAATTAGTGCATTCGCTTCAAATGTTTAAGCTCTAGTCTTGTTATAAATTGTGTCAACTGGCCAATGACCTTTACTTAAAAATCCATTTTAGTTTATATCTATCTTTTCCATCTATTTTTCGGTCTTTCATAATTAATAAATTAAAAATATAGATTCGAGAAAAGTAAGATAAGGAATAACGGAATTTGTTATTCATCCGAATAAATTAGAGATTAAATACATTTTCCATCCTTTTTAATTGAAGGGAATTGCTGACAAAATAAAAAAGGTAGAAATTAAATCATGAATTATTCTACGGAAAGCGTATTAGAAGACAGCCTTGATGTTATTATTTTTACCCTTTCTGTAAATTTTTAAAATTTAAAATTCTCTCTTTAAATTTTCATTTTAATTCAAAATTATTTTTTTCAAGTGTAGTTATACTTAATTTAATGGAATCATTATGCGTATTATCTGTTCTCGATGTTTTCCTATGTCTTATTTGTTATTTTATACCACTCTTGTTATTTAAGTTTCTTATGAAATACTTTATTTTCAAATTTATCTTCTGATTTTATTCATTTCTCCCGGAATGTTTAAGTATTTCTGAAAGTATTCTGAACTGTTTTAATAATCTAACACATGTGGGACCAGAGGGGTGCTAGATTTCAGTAAATGGTGGATTACTGGATGTAAAGAAAAAAACTCATAAAAAATGGCTAATCGCTTTTTTAACAAAAAATTAAAATTAATTAGTAGGAAAAAAATCTGTTTATGTAAATCTGATTTATGGCAAAGCCATTAGCCATATTTTTATTTATTTTATAAAAATATAAAACATAAAATTTAATTTTTTTTTTTTCTGTTGATAATAATAACGTTTTTTCTGCTTTGTTTTTTTGTTTTCTGTTTCTCACTCGTTACTTTATTCAAGTCTTAATGTGTAAGTTTCTTTTGAAATACTTCACATGCTTCCGTTTCGTATTTTCTTCATTTCCTTGTTTAGGCATTTCTAAATAATTGTTTTTACCTGATAATTATTACTCTAAAACGGAATAGCTTGGTTAGTATTTTTATTTTTATCAACTGTTAAGATGTGTTAGACTGTTGTGGATGTTGCACATTTTATGCTGTTTAATGATTTCTCGATTATAATAATAATAACATTATGTGTCAAAGTTGTTCTTGTACAAATGTTTCAAATATAAATAATATATGTTTAATGTTTAAAATATAAATAATAGCTAATTTATGTATATACTTCTTGAGAATCGCTGATCGCACATCTTATTAAAGTTTGCATTGTAAACGAAATATTATTTTCACTATAATTGTAATACACATTATTTTCAAATCTGTTTTTAAATGCATAATTTTACTTAATTCAAAATTAATAATTAATATGTATGTACATAAACAACATTATAATAAAATAGATACGAATAATAATTATACTCCCAAAACAAAATGGCCTCAGGAAGGAGAAGTTTTTAAACATTTTCTCCATGTGTTTGAATTGCACTGGCTTATATCTGTAGGGAGTGAATATTCTTCTGTACAATAGTTCGTCGCATTATCCTGGAGACCTCTTCAGAGAAATAAGTAGATTTGAAAGCGTTATTTTTCTTTTGGATTGAAAAGTATACAGATGCGCCACTTTGGTAATACCGTGAATGTTAGCTATATTTAAGGAGTTTGAAATAGTTCTATACTTTGCGAATATTACCATCCTGAACCAGAATGTTACTCGGCCACTTTCCACCTACTGTACGGCTGATACTGGTTATTGTTGTTGCCTTGAATGGAAGCATACTAATAGCTAATGTGGAACACTTAGCCTCTATAAAACGGAAATTATAAAGTTAAAGCCCCCAAGTCCCTCCCTGAAGTTGCTTATTGCTAAGGTAATTGACTTGAGCGGTGGTGGAGGTAGGGCGGTTATTGCCGTGGATATGGTGGGAAGGGCAATTGTTAGGCACCATTGCACGATATGGGAGGGGAAGTGGAAAGCTATGCGCCCTATAGGCGATGGCTAGAAGAGAAGCGGGATGCTAAGGTGCAATGTGAGCACCTCGTTCCTTCGTGAGCCACCTGCTCTCCGCGCATATTCCCACATCCTCCCTTCAATATCTTTGTACGATTCCGTATACGAAGCATTTTACTCCTATTTCCCCTAAAACAAATATAGGATTCAGAAAAAAAATTGGAGAACAAATGTTAAAATATAAGAACTCTTTGCTAGATCCAATTTTTTTTCGTATGGGTAATGCTTTTAGTTATCTCTACTAAATAAAAGTTCGAAAGTAAAATACGACATTAATTAGTTTTTATTATTAAAATATTATTAATTCAAAGTTGCTGTAAATTACCTGTTGTACATAAAAACAACAATGTTCACTGAGAAATACTTTTATCAAACTACAAAAATCAATAAAATTATTTTTGCCGTATAAAAATTATTAACAAATCAAAATGATGATTGCTTTTTGATATTTGTAAAATACGATCTAAGGGCCAACTAATTAAGGAGTTTTCTTTCAAAACTGAACATGTCCACTTCAGAAAATGCTTTAAAATTGCAAATCATCTACTACAATCTTCCCCCTGCTATAGAATTCAAAACAATTATATTATTAAAATCCATGAATGACTGATCCTTGATCAATAAAAAAGGTATTTAGTAGTGTGTGCACCTTGGAAGGCTTTAGCAGAAAATAAATTTTAAAAAATGTCTACCGAAAGTAGACATTTGTTCAAACTCTCAATTTTTCACTTTGTTGGAGAGAGGGACTTTATTGTCCATTAACGTTAAAACAATTAGAGAAGACATAAAAAACAAAGAATAACAACAAAAAATCTTTTTGAAAACAACCTTTCTAGTATATGGAAAATATAATTTATTTTCTAATTAAAAAGTTAACAAAAAATAAACGATTTAAAACACATTAAACAAGATTAATAAAATTTATTAATTAGCGAAGAAATCGAAAGTTGAATTTTACATTATTTAAACTTTGATTGAAGGGTTTGGTGAAAGAAGGAGGTATGTAACAAAACACAATTTTAAATAATTTATTTTTGAAGCTTTTTTTTTTTTATATTTTCATTTAGCAGGAAAATGTTGCATAATCCCTTCATTCCTTCACATCTCTTTTTCTAGTTGTTTTTTTTTTTTTTTTTTTTTTTTTTTTTTTTTTTTTTTTTTTTTTTTTTTTTTTTTTTTTTTTTTTTTTTTTTTTTTTTTTTTTTTTTTTTTACATAAATTCTTTTTTTTTTTTTGTTTTTTTTTTTTTTTTTTTTTTTTTTTTTTTTTTTTTTTTTTTTTTTTTCAGTTTTATAACTTATATATATATATATATTATATATATATATAAAAATCTCCCCTGTTTTTTTTTTTTTTTTTTTTTTACATAAATTCTTCATCCAATGCACTAGATTGTATTTTTTTTTTAAAAATGTGACAGAACCCCTTATCTACCAAACCACTCAACCATAATACAAAAACAACGGTAAATTTAAAATATTCCCTATAACAAGGAATCGTAAAGAAAACAATTTTATGCTGTATACCTGTATAATTAATTAAAGTGAAGCTTATTAAAATTAAAACTAATTCATTAAAATTAGATCTAATTCAACCTTCTTTTTTATATATATATATATATATATATATATATATATATATATATTGTATATATATATATATATATATATCAGTGTTATCAGTTATCAGTGTTCAGTCTAATTATAACTTATATATATATATATATATATATATATATATATATAAAAAAATCACTTGAGGGACGCATAGAATCCAATAGAAGTGGAAATTAATTCACCATTCCTAATTGAAAAAAAAAGTTTGATACATTGCTGCTCCCAGGATTGGGGCAACTTTAGATTTGTGGTGACGGGTTTTTTTTTAAATTGTGATGGTAAACGGGGTAAAGGTTTTTCACCGGAAAAATTTGAAGTTCTTTATTATAATGTCGAAATGAACTACCGGTTAATTGATAAATAACCATAATTAATTTAGTTGAATCTATAGATGGAATGCAAAGTTAGTGTTAAGGTGTTCAGTTTCTATGTACACACAAATCTCTAGCTATTACTTGTTTTTAAGAGTTTTGATTTTATCATGTAGATTTATATAATGATTCTACTTTTGTTACTTTCTGGGTATTATTTCTAGTATTTCATTATTTCCAGGGGAATATTTGCTGTCCATTTCTATGGATTCTCTTGGCTGCATTTATACCTCACTCATTAAAGATTCTTTCGAGTCATTACCGCATATAAATTCCAGTTTTCAGTCCCTATGTTCGTTGTTTCTACAATGAAATATAATAATATGTTAGATTGTATTCTACTATATAATACAACTTATTTTCTATATTAACCTATAGCAATATTTTTCTTTTCCTATTCGACTTATTGTATTTTGCATTATAAAATTATGCAATTGTTATTCAGTGCTACTGTTTTATTTATTATCAAAATTTTCTGGAATCATCTTATGCTACTTTTATTAATGTTTACGAGAAATGATTTTTGGCATTGGCTCTGGTAATAACAAGCCACTGAGGGGTCAGATAGGGAGGGGGTGTACTTTTGGCTTTATCGACTTTTGTCCCTTCCAGATTGAAGATTCCTCCCGCTATGCTCTGGAATTAGGCTAAAACTTTTTTTTTTATTTCTGAATTGCAAAGTTAAGAGGATTAATTATTATTCTGCGCTTTAAAGGCGGTCCCACTTTAAGGCTAATGAAACCGAGATTTCTCTGAATTGCGCATTATCAAACTAAAGTTATAAATAATAATAATAATAAAAAAATGATTTATTTAATTTCTGTTTTTCTTCATGAAACTTTATTTCTATAAGACCTTTTCGCTTTGAATTATACTTCTTTTCAAGATTTCTCTCTTAATCTATTATTATAATTAGTTTATAACTTTAATAACTATATTTAGTTGTTTTTTTTTTTTTTTTTTTTTGAAAATATAATTTATGTTGTATTATTCCTGAATAATAAATAATTCCCGATCTTGCAATGTTTACATAATTTAAATACTTGTAATGCTGATCTATAATATTAAAATACATAATAAATAATGAGTATTATGTTTAGTGAAACCTTTGAAGGACTGGTAAAACCCCAGTAATTGGGAAAATCCCCTGAACACCAGGCAGTCCACCATTTTCTTATCACACTGTATTTTAAATTTATCAAATAATTCGTTTTATTTTCCATAATAGCAGTGTTAAAATACTTTGAATTAGTTTTTATAAGAATGTACATGATAAAACATACGTGTATTTTATTATTATCAGTCACGTAAATATTCATGTCATTATATTAAAACTAAAATACAATATGATTTTAAATTGGATTAATGATATTTCGTATTAAGGATATGATTTCAAATCTATATCTATACTACTATATAAAGAACAAGCTATTATTCGTTTGTGATCACTAACCGCTATAACTATTAAACACATCTATCCTAAGTTTTAATTATATAATCTTCATTGTTTAAGAAAGGTTTAAAAATTGAAAAAATAACAGATTTTCAATTTAAATGTTATTAAAAAAGCGATAAATATGTGGTGCGCAGTAAAGTTTGGAAATTCAAGAGATGTTACAAAGTGTTCATTTTCCTTGAAATTTTTATTAAAAAACGGATACAATTATAAAAATTTAAATATACAATGTTGAGTGGCAGAAATTAAATTTACCACACTGTGATATACGTTGGTGGCTAGATATTAAAATATAACTAGATGAAATAAATATGCTGAATAAAAATTATTACCTAATCAAAATGTCGCACCTTAGCTTTTTGATATTGTGCGCAAAAATATGAATCATTGACCTTTTCTTGTAAGCACTGATAATGCAGTTCATTTTTCACAGATTTCATATCAGTCTCTGTCCATTTGGCACTATCAACGCGTAGATTGAATTAAAAATTTGATGTCTAATTATGCTTAAGTAATCTTCATTCACCAGTGCAATTTTAACCATGTTGAAAATGATTACTATGCGTGAAAATAACTTTGAGGAAATAATGCATGCTAAAAATAACTTTAGTATGGGTTAGTATACTAGGGGACAAACTCTCTCTCTCTCTCTCTCTCTCTCTCTCTCTCTCTCTCTCTCTCTCTCTCTCTCTCTCTCTCTCTCTCTCTCTCTCTCTCTCTCTCTCTCTCTCTCTCTCTCTCTCTCTCACTCTCTCTCTCTCTCTCTCTCTCTCTCACTCTCTCTCTCTCTCTCTCTCTCTCTCTCTCTCTCTCTCTCTCTCTCTCTCTCTCTCTCTCTCTCTCTCTCTCTCTCTCTCTCTATCTCTCTCTCTCTCTCTCTCTCTCTCTCTCTCTCTCTCTCTCTCTCTCTCTCTCTCTCTCTCTCTCTCTCTCTCTCTCTCTCTCTCTCTCTCTCTCTCTCTCTCTCTCTCTCTCTCTCTCTCTCTCTCTCTCTCTCTACAATAAAATTATATAAGTTATACAAGTTATTTCAAAACATAAAGTTAGCTACAATACAAGTATATAACAAAATGTGTTAGAATAATAAAAATATATATAATTAGAGGATATAGAGGAGTATAAAACTACAAACAATGTTACTGGTGGACATGGTATAGACTAACTAAATTCTAACAATTCTAGTACACAACTGACCTGGGGAATTTTGAAAAAACAGTTACAAAGTTTAGGTGGAATTCCCTTGGAAAAATTAAGTTAAAAGGACTGGATGGTATTCCCAAGATGTACTAATAAATGGATGACTGATTTATATGATGTATATTGATGTAAATATATAGAATTGGTCCGAATGTATTAAATTGGAATAACAGGTGTTAAGATTTAGAACGTCTAAAATTTTGTTTATTGCGCAATTTTTAAATTTTTCTATGGTTATAATTTCTTTAATATTTCTTTTAAAATTATTTTGTTCATGGTGAATAATTTTGGAGGAATCAAATTTAAAAGAATGTTGTAATTCTAACTTATCTATATCTTTGGTTTTGGTGAATAATTTATCAATGGTGTAGGTATTTTTGAATGTGACAATTTGTTAAAAGAAGGTCTACTACTTTATTTTCCGCGGTTTGCTTATATTTTTCTGTGGATAATTCAATCGCACGATATATTAAATTTTTTGCGGTTATGATTTTATAACTTTTGGGGCATTGATTAGTATAATGTAAATATCTTCCGGATTTTATTGGTTTTTTCCACCATTCTGTATCTATTGTTCCATTAGGGTTTGGAATTAAAAGTAAGTATATATATATATATATATATATATATATATATATATATATATATATATATATTTCTTTTTTTATGAGAGAGGGAAAAGCCGCGACAGGGATGCTATTATATAAATAGAAATATATTTTAAGTTTTCTTCTTTGCTTTAAAGTTTTATTTTTCTATTGTATGTCTACGAAGCTAATGATATATTTTTTTTTTTTTTTTTTTTTTTTTTCTTTTCAATTTCTAATTCACACCTGTTATTATGGTAACAATTAGTGAATGTGGTGGAATTGAATACTTCAGGCCTTGTATGCGTGTGGGAGACTAGTACTCAATAGTACCTTCTCCTGGCATGGGTTAAAGAAATTTAATTGAGCAAATCTCTCATCCAGCTTCTTTTAAGCCTTCTGTGAGTATTTCCAGGTATGTCAGTCGTGGCCATGTCATTAATGAGTATGTTGTTATGTCCATGAAGTCTGTGGTGAAATCGTCTATAAAGGTCATGTATGTGTTCCTTTATTGTGGGTATTTCTAAATCAGTGTGAAGTGTGTGGTTTGAAACGTACCAAGGTGATTTCGTGATTAGTCTGAGTAATTTTGATTGGAATATTTGTATTTTTTTAAGGTGTGTATTTTTTGCAGTCCCGTATATTTGTGTGGCGTATGTCCATATGGGTTTAAGTAAGTAAGTGTATGTATTCAGTCGTTGTCGGAGTTTTAATGTTGACCGTTTATGAAGCATTGGATATAGAATTTTTAATCTCTTGGTTAGGCTGAGACGTTTTTGTTTTACATGTGGGCCCCAGGTCATTCTTCTATCAAATGTAAGTCCTAAGTAATGAATTTCGTTTGTTTGTGGTATGGGTTGATTGTCGATGAAGACAGGTGGACAAGAGTCTTGTCTGAGTGTAAAGGTTATGTGCTGTGATTTGGTGTAGTTTAGTTTTATTTTCCATCGTTTGAACCAGTCTTGTAGTATTGTTAAGTGGTGTTGAAGAGTTAATGATGCAATTGTGGGGTCTTTATGTCTAGTTAATATTGCTGTATCATCAGCGTATGTTGCTGTCAATGTTTGAGGGCTAAGTGGCATATCGTGAGTGTAAAGAATATATAACAATGGAGCTAGTATTGACCCTTGTGGTACTCCGGCTTTTATTGGATAAATAGAGGAGATTTCTGAACCTTGTCGGACAGAAAAAAAATCTATCAGAGAGAAAAGATTGAATGATCAGATAATAGGTAAAAGGAAGAAGACATTTTTCAATTTAAAAAGAAGTCCGTCATGCCAAACTCTGTCAAATGCTTGAGCTACATCTAGAAATGCCCCAGTAGCATATAGTCTTTTCTCGAGTGAGATTGATATGAAATCCGTTACACGGTGTAGTTGATGAACTGTTGAGTGAAAAGCACGGAATCCAAATTGATGTGTAGGCAGTACTTGTTTATCTGTCAGTATGTCTAGTATTCGTCGGTAAAATAATTTTTCAAAAACTTTAGAACACAAAGGAAGTAGGCTAATTGGTCGGTAGGATGAGGGTGAATCGGTGTTTTTGTTTGGTTTATGTATCATGGTAATATAAGAATATTTCCATTGAACTGGGAATTTTGTAGTCCTGAGAATTGCGTTGTAAAGTGTAGTTAGAAAGACTATAGCTTTTTTGGGCATTTTCTGGAGAAGGTCAGCGGTGATTAAGTCAAATCCTGGAGCTTTTTTTGGTGATAGCTTTCTGATTACTTGCAATACATCAGAAGGAGTGAAAGACAGTGGTGGTAATGTCAATTGAAGGGGAGCTATTAGAGTTTCTTGTAGGTAAGTTTCATGTTCATTGTCTTGGTAGTCTGTATGTGGTGTAAAAAAACTGTCGACAAATGTTCAGCAAAGAGTTCAGACTTTTCTTTGTCCGACATCACCCAGGACCCATCTTCTTTTCTGAGAGGCGCTATCACCTCGTGATGCTTTAAAAGTTTTTTAGTGTGCCTCCATAAGCTTCCGTCGTCTGTCGTGATATTGGATAAGTAATAATCGTATTTGGTCTGTTTGATTTTCATAATTTGTCGTTTCAGTTCGTTATTCAATTTATTAAATGTTCGTCTGTCTGAAGGAAGTCTGTTTGTTTGCCATACCTTTCGCGCCCTTCTCTTTGCTGTGATCAAATCCCTGATGTACTGTGGGTAACTCGGTAGAGAACCTCTTTTGTTCATTCTAGGAACGGATGAGGCCCATGCAGATTCCTGTACAGCTTTGGTAAATACATCAACTGCTTCTTCAATTTCTTTTTCGGTTTTTAGTTGCATTGGTATCAGCAGTTTCGAATTTAACCTGGATTGATAGCTATCCCAATCCATAACGCCTTGATTTAGGAATAATCTTTTCTCTTTTATTATAGGTTCATCAAAAAGTGTCAAATGAATCAGGGAATGATCAGAGCAGAGATCAGAACTGCTACTTATTGTGTAAGGTATGGCGCGAAGTCCTTTAGTGATGAAAAAAAATCAAGTAAGTCAGGGGTTTTCTGTCTCGATGTGGGCCAGTAAGTTGGAGTATTTGGGGATATAGTGTCTAACGAAAGTTTATGGAGAACAGATCTTAAATTTCTACCTCTCGGAGTACACAAACGGGAGCCCCAAGCTTGGTGTTTGGCATTATAGTCTCCACCAGCGACAAAACATTTTCCCAGTTTCTCGAAGAAACTATTGAACATGTGAGATGAAATGGCAAACCTGGGAGGACAATACACAGCTGCCAGTGTTATAGTGTTATGTTTTGTGTAAAGTGTGATTGCAGTGGCCTGTATATGGGGTGTATGGGGTGTATGTACTGAATTGTGTCGAAGTGAAGATTTGATGACAATGGCTGTGCCTCCGTGAGCAGTGTTATCTGGATGGTCCGTTCGGTAAATAGTGTAGCCAGGAATGTGAATTTTATGTCGGGAAGTAAGGTGAGTTTCGGTTATCAGGGCAACGTCCGTTCGTTTCTCATGTAGGTATATGTCAAGTTCATTTTTATGTTGAGGAAGTCCGTTAGTGTTCCATAGAAGAATGGACAAGGAACCCACAGTTAAAGAATTAGGGTGCATATGATGGGAATAAGGCTTGTTTTACATCAGAAATCTGTTGCAGAAGGCTTAAAAGAGGTTGAATGAGGTCATGTAACCCACATAATAAGGATACCATTTGATGTGGCATATTTTCAGGAGGAAGCACCTGCCGAGTTGTTCTTCGCTTCATATCTGAATGATCCGCACATTGCTGATGTCCCGTAGCTGATGAATGTGGATAGCTTGAGGGTTCTTGCAACTTTGGTAACTTGTCTTGTCCTCGATGAGCTGGTTCAGAATACTGCGGTAGAGGTGGGTACTCTTGTAATGAAGGTGGGTCTGGTTGCTGAACTAACACAGGCCTGAAGATTTTAGGTTTTTTCAGATTTCTTAAATCTTTGAGAGTTTGGCAACCCCTGTAGTTGGCAGGGTGCGCTCCTTCACAGTTTGCACAGGTTGCAGGCGTTTCCCGTGTTTTTAGGCAACTGCTACTCTCGTGGTTTTGTCCACAACGGACACATTTTGGTGGATGGTTACAGTAGGTCTTTGTGTGACCATACTGTTGGCATCGGATACATTGTGGTATTGTTCTTTTTTTACGCGGTTCTTCAATAGTAACCGCTGTGTAATAAATTCGTTTTATATCAAAGATATGTTCGTTGAATGATTGCTTTGTAATATCTACAAATTATATATTAATTCGAGAAGAAAATACAAGTTTAATCTGTTCAGCGATAAACAAACGATAAACTGTTTAACGAAAATCTGTTTAACGATAAACAAATAAGGAAATGTTCAATGTTAAAAGTGTGTTTTATAAAAGCTTGGGTGATAGAATGGGAGGGGAAAAAATAAAAGAAAATACTGTCGTCATGTATTATTTTTCTCGCTGGAATGAATTCCCTTTTTTAATTTCCTTGTTTTATTGTACATCAGAAAATCGATAGAGTGTTATCCCATATATTTTTTCAGTAATTATGCTTTCATTATGAATTGTTAAGGGATGTTGTGTATTTCCAGTTTGTTTTATGATTCCAACTGGAACGATGATGGAAAGGCCGAGGGAGCAATGTGGGTCAGTGGGGTTTTGGGGTCAGGCTGGGTTGTCTCTGGGTCAATTGCTGTTCAACCTGCCCATGTTTCGCCTAGTTTTGCTTGTAAAATATTCTGTAATTTCTAGGTATATCTATGTTTGTTTTTTTAATCATCTTATTTTGTTTTAAATCATTCTTATAAAATTGTTTCATTTTATGCCGATCTGTCTCTTAATCTATATTCTGTTATTTCGCTAAATAGTCTTAACTGAAATGAGAACTGAGATAAAGAAAAATAATTTGAAATAACTTATTTTCCTGTGAATACCCAGAGTCTGATTTTTTAAATTAATTTATTCATTAAAGATTAAAATAAATGTATTAAGTTTAAATAGGATCAGTGTAAATAATCAGTTCATCATAATTTTTTTTTTTTTTTTAATGCTAACTTTTATGGATTTCAAACAAGACCGTCCACAGGGCTTGAAAATAGAGATACTATTTAAAAAAGAGGTAACTTTAGAAAGGGATGAAAGGTATGTATTGAAAATGTCAATGAAGATTATATTCAAATAAAATACAGGTCACAATGATAATAAAATGATTAAATAATGCATGTTTATGAAAATTATAGTTAAGGCAGAATATATCTTAATAGTAAAGGAAAATCAAATTTCAACAATGATTATGCTAAGATAAGAAAAAAAGTGAATATATGTAGGTTATGTAATGACACAGCAAATAAGTTAATTTACAAAAATAAAGGTGAATGATTAAATTTATTTTATAATAATACTAGAATTTTTATTTATCTTTCATCATTTTGTGTAATTTTTTCTTTTATTATATAATTTTTTGTTATTCTTCGTATCCTTTTTCCTAACTCTGTGGACGGACAACATTCATACAGCCGAAACGTCGGCATAATTATAAAGCATGTATAAATGAACTATTATATCGTCCTTTGACTGATCCCTTTTCAAACCAGCAAATACATAAGAATCTTATAGTAGACCGACAAATCCTTTCGCTAGATGGCTCTGAAGAAATAATCCAAGGAGCTTTCTGCATTCTCGTTTTTCCTTAGAGGTCAACTTGAAAGAATCTTCGCATTGAAGATGTTCCAAAGGTTAAGCTGTGGGATTGATACCGAAATAGAAGGAATCCTAGCGTGCCTGCATTCCGCTTCCACCGACCGCTAAGTAAGTTATGGTGTTCATGAGAAAGACTGAATCGTTTGTCGATTTTTGGCCTGCCAACGACATTATATCACGCAAAGTATTATGGACGCACCCCATGCCTGGAGCTCTTGATGAAAAGATTGGTTATAATGAGGGTTTTTGATATCACTTGTACATATAATAAAAGCTATTGAAATTTTCACTGAAGATGGCAATGAAGATAATATAAAAATAAAATACAGGTTCATTAATAAAAGTTCATGAAAATTGTAGTTACTATAAGATATAGGTTAATCGTTAGAAAATTAAATTTGAATAATGATTAAGTCGAGGTTAATTATGTATATACATAGCAAATAAATTAGTTAATAAAAATAAAGGCGAATGATAACAATATCAATTTTTATCTTTCATCTTTTCTTGTATTTTTTTTCTTTTATTATATCTTCTTATTTTTTATCTTGCTTTTTCAAAGGAGAGCTAAATTTAAATAATTTTATTGGATTGAAATAAAATTTTTGCTGCAAAGTGTTATGTATTTTCAAAATAAAATAAAATAATTAATAAATAATATTTTCCTTTTTTTATTATAGGCTCCATTGCTTTAGAAACCACAAATCTACAAGTGTATTGCTGTTGAATATCTTACTCTGTGTTTCTTTTTGAAATCATTGATCTTAAAAAACAAATTTAGACTTATTTGTATATTTTCCACGTCACACAATTGCTTTATCAGATCCTTTTGTATTCATTCCACGTCTTTTTGAAATTCTTTACCACTGTATTATCACATAGCTTTCAATATTTTAATGTTATACATATCTTTAAATTCGTTGGATAAATCAGGTTTTTTTTTTTTTAATTCGCAGTATTCAAGTATCAATGCCTCAATATTTTTATTTAAAATACTGCAATATTTAAACAACCCGAGTTTAATTTAGAAGTTAATTATACCGTTCTTTGTAAAGGTTTATCTATACCAAAGCTTAAGCACTCCTCCTCACTGACGCCCACTTAAGTTTATTTTAGGAATGCTTGATAACTGAACTGCTTCTCTTGTTTAAGGTAGTTATTTATTTCTTGTATCATTTTAGTACATATTTACATGTAACAGTATTTGTTTATGTAACTATCAGTTTTACTCCATATTAGCTTAAATTAAAAAAAAAAAAATGAATAATTTTCGGTTTCAAGTTGTTTTGGTGATATGACCTTTTTTATTCGTGATTTGCTTTTTTTATTAATTAATATTCACCATGCGCTTATTAATTAATGTACAATTTGTTTGGGGGGAAAACTGCGTATCATCGTGCTTGTATATCTGAATTAAATGATATTTTTTATATATTCCAACAGTAATATTTTATTTAAAAATAAAAAAGTATATACTACGAAAAATAATTTAAATATCCATTATTTCATATCAATATAATAGCTTTTTAAATGTTTATTGTAGGTAAAGGGCTCACTAATACAGTTACATACATTGTAGTCGGATAGGTGGGAGGGTCTTAAAAATGTTGGTCTTTTATGTTAATCTCAATTGATTTTTAATTTCGGAGTTATGTTGCACATACCAGAATCAAAATAAAAGAAATTGCTTTTCGTTTCCAGCTACTCCAACATTTATTAGTCAAACGTTCAGAGTTGACAGGAATTAGATCAATTTGGATAGATGTAGTTAAGCTTTGGGGTGCCTCTAGGCCTTCCAATTCTTCTCTTATCCAATTCTTATAATAAAAAATCATTCGTGAAATCCTTAATGCTCCTTATTATGTCACAAACAATCTTATCCGTAATGATCTTAATGTTCTATGTGTTGCTGATCGCCACCCCCTCAAATCCCTTATTCCCCCAATCACCTTACACTGGCCCCCAAACCTATGCTTTCATAGTAATCGCCAAACCCACTCAAATCCACTATTCCCCCAATTCACCTTACACTGTATTCCCGATAATCCAACGAGGGGTCTGAAAAGAATGTGGCCAAATATATATATGTTTCTTATGTAATACTATTGAAGTGCTACTAGTGACTAGTTCTTTACATGAATCGACGTGTCATACAATTACAAATCCTTATTTTTAAATTTCCTTGTTATACAGTTAAAAATATCATATAATATTTTATAAAATAAATTAAGTTGAATCGGGATTTTAATTTTACCACTTATGGTGTAATTTGGAATACCTACAACTGAACTACATAATTTCTATTAGATAGTTAATTCTTATTTTATTGAATGGTTCAAGCATTTTTTTATGATTTTAACAATTAATACGGTTATCTTACGTGCCTGATAATTTCATAAATATAATTCTTACGTTATATTTTTATAAAAAAACGTACAGTTGGTTTTATATTGGCAGCTATCTAAAAATATCATGTAAGAACTGCTTTGATGTCGGAGATTAGAGGGGCTTTGCTACAGGTGCAGATTGTTGGGGACGAAGGCATCCAGCCTGCCATTCTGGGCATTATTGTCATTCCTTCATGTTCACTCAGATCTAACCTAACAACTTTATTAATCATTCTATTGATTCACGTTCATGTTACTCATCTTCGTATAAGTGCAAATCTGGTTTTATTATTTTTATGGAATAGAAAGTTAATCAAGGTTTTAAATCATGTAAAATCGTTTAACTAATTGAAAATAAATATTTACTTTGTGATTCACATCTAGATTTATTGTTTTTTATTGTTACATTTTGAGTATTTGGAGGGCAGTGGAAGGAAGACAACAATTCTTAAATGACATTTTATTTTAATTAATTTTAAGTTATGAAAATGAGAAATTAAGAACGTTATATTAAAATGTCATAATAGTTTTTTTATTATTAATTTTTTCTTTATTGATATATAATATTTATATAATAAGTAAATTTGATGTAAAATGATTACAATGACATGTAAAAATCCTTTGACGAACTACCCATTAGTAGCAATTCAATAAATGTTATACTTTAAAGACCCCTTGGCCATCTTCTTTTCAGACGCCTGGGAGAAAGATCGAGTGAGATGCAAGTTGGAAGACGAGTAGATTCAAGTGGGTATGTAGCTTGTTATGGCAGGATAGGTATCATTTTTGGGCCAAATTTGCTACATATGGGACATTTAGATCGTTATGGATAAGTTTATTTGTAACACGAAAAGGAGCATTGAGAATTTTACGAAGGATTTCAGATTATATGGATTGCATACGAGAATAATTGGAAGGTTATACTGATGGACAATTAAAACAAGCCCTCTCGTGAAAATGAAACGCCTCTGCCGTAACAATTGACACAAACAGCAATAATCTATTCTTCACAAATAATATACTCTAAAAATCAGACAATGATAAAATACTTATATTTACTTACCCTAACCTTCATGGACCTATGCATCACAAATTTTTGGGACAGCAAAAAAGACTCACATTCAAAAATTACAAACTATTCAGTCTAAGGTTTTAAGAATCATAACTCGCTCGCCTTGGTACGTCAGTTATAGAACACTGCATACAGACTTGAACATACCCACTGCATAGTACCGTATTCACACTTCATACAAAAGATTTTATTAACTTCTAGGACACTTCAACAAACTAAATTAAAACTTGGCGATTTTGGATCTGCCTATGTCAACCCGAAGAAGGCTGAAAAGGAGCTGGTTAAGAGATCTCTTAAGATAAATCTAAACAAATGCAGGACTGGATTAGATATCGGTGGGTGCTGTACTCCCTCCATGCCTGCCATGCCAATTTTACATAATCATTTTACATCACATCCGCTTATTGTCGCGGTTTGAGCGACAGGTGTGGTTAAAAGAAATGTCGTGGGAATAAAATTGAAACAAAATACATTTTTAAAAAATCCAAATAACGTGAATCGTTGGAGCTGGCTCGAGATAGGTGATCTTATTTTAAAATAATTTATAGAGCTTTAGAATAAACTCACTAACTTGTTTTTACTTCCTGAATTATTGAATGTATTATTTTTTAGTTGAATTAAAAAGTTAAATTTTTTGTTTAGTGAATCATAATTCTTGTCAATTCTAACCATTGCTGTCACACTTCAATTCTCTCCCCTGCCTCTCTTTATGTTTATCACAAATCAGGACATCTACTTCCTCCGGTCGAACAGGTTTTGACTGAATTAATGAACCTCTTTTCTATGAACCTGAATTATAGTGATCTTTATCGATAAAATAATTTTTTTTTCGACCTCAAGTATTCTGTAATGTTAAACAACTAACTTGAATAACTTTTATTTATCCTTCGAGGTGCGCATGATGGTATATAATGATCAATACAGCTTTAATTGGTGAATTCAAGTTCTCATTTAAATAAATGAAAATAACCTAAAATCAGCAATGTATTAGTAATCTGTAAATTATGTATTAAAAGAACGTATATAAAAACATTCAATAATAAGGCGCAGAAGTCAAACCATGCTATCACTTTATATGAAAGTAACTACGTGTAAAATTGAGAGGATTGTATATATGTATGGAACGTGTTAATAACTGAATCAATTTAAGGTGTATATGAGTATATATATAGGTACGCACGATGGTATAAAAGGATCAATACAATTTGGATAGATGAATTATTTGCCACTTTGATTAGAATTATTCTTCAGATCTAAAAACGCAATAATTTCAAAATAACTGAATTTTTTTTTTTTTGCAAATTTTTTATCAAATACCCAGAGCAACTCCGCTATACATTTAAATAAAAATAACCATAAGTTCAAAAAATATTCTCTAGTTGAACTAATACGTCACGTAGAAAATTAAATATTTATGAATAATTAGAAATAATAAAATCGTTCAAAACGATTCCAATTTTTTGTTTAAATGGCCAGGTAAATATTTCCAATAGTCTCTTTATGAATTTGTTTGCAGTAGGGACGGAAAAAACCAACCAGTCTTAGAGAAAATCTAAAGGGCTCATTTCTACCTCACTCTTTCTTTTCTACATTGTCTTCTCTAAGTCCTGATATCTTTCAGAAGTCCTTTTCATTTTACCTCCTTAAATGAGTACCAATATGTTTGATTTATTGTCTTTAATTGTTTAAAATAAAGTTAATATATATAATCTATGGGGTGCTTTGCAAGTTTGGTATGTTTTTATAAACTGGTGATGAATGTTGAAATATTCGAAACTAGTTTTCAAATATTGAGGCTCCACCAAACCATCTAATTCATATCGTATCCAATCCTCCAATGATCCTCACTTTGTCACAAATAACCTTATCCATGAAGACCTTAATGTTCCATACGTTACTGATTTAGCCTAAATCAGATATCTATCCTTTCATAGTAAACTCCATGCTCTCAGCTTCCCATTCTATTTCCCTTAATCCACTAGGCGTCTCAAAAAGGTGGCCGAGAGAACTTCTTATATAGATTCTTATTTTTCTTTGTATTGAAGTGCTACTAGTGAGTGGTTCTTCACATGTTACTGACAAGTCATTGTAATAATTTCCTCAAATTTACTATTGTACATATATTTATTTAGTTGTAAATATCAATAAAGAGTTAATAAAAAGTTTTCAAATAAAATGAATTTCGAGTAGAAGTGGTAAATAATTCATTAATCCTAATTTTTATTCATTCCATGTGGTAAAGAATCTATTCATCGATAAAAAAATTGCACCTTAGCCGTTATAGATCTGTAGTACATTATTACCATTGTTAAATGCCCCCCTCTTTCCCTCTTGCTTCGCCTCGGGATCAGTAGAGTATTATGTTAAGAAGAGAGTGGAGTAGCCTGGCGGTGAAGCGAAGACGGACGGCGGTGTTTAAGGAAGGGGTTAAGTGATGTTTTGTGACGTCAGAGGCACGGGTGAGGGGCCATTATAGTAAATCAGGGCGGGTGCTGATTTGTGACCGGCCACGCCCATTCCCGTGTCCTCTATCCAATCAAAGTGCCCCTAGTGCTCTCACCGATATTTACTGTCCGCATCAAAAATTATTTTATACCTCTGTTTACTAGACCGCTTACTGCTGTGGAATAGAAATATGTTGTTTAGTATTTTCTCCATTGTCACTGCCGGCAATGAATGTTCTTTTCGCCTCCGGACTGAATATCGGCTTATTGATTTACTGTTAGTCTTATCTTAAACCAAAATAATATAATAAAAATAAATGTCAGGTTATAAAGAGAGCTTCCATAAACGAGAAGGGTCTCTTTAATCAATAATTATTACACTTTTGTGTATAGCTCTGAACGCGATCTTTGATAGGATCTTGTGTTTAGTAGCTGATCCGGTAAGGGAATCGGACCAACACTCCTCCCCTTCTTCTGCCCAAAATATCTTTCTCGATTCTGATCTTTCGATTTATTTCGATGTTTTCGACTCTACTTTTCCAGGTTATTTTATTCTTTATTTTCACACAAACCTAACGTTGTTCTCATATTGAAGATTTGGAAATTAAAAAAAACTAAACAATTATAGTATCAAAATAGAAAATACTTATTCACGTAGTGATGTGTCGGTACCAACATTTTTATATTCTCAATACCAAAACAAGATTGTCGGTACGGAAACTATTATTTGAAGTTAATACTAGATAAATAATTAAAAATAAATTGTTATCACCAAAAAATAATCCATAGGTGAGCTGAAAACGTTTAGCAAATACAGTTGAGCGTCGATCATCTGATTTAATTTTGTCAGGGTTGGTTTGGATACCGAAAATTCGGATAGTTGAAATTCGTTTAAAACTTATTATGTGTAAATAGCATCTTCAAATTAATTTTTTTTTTTTTTTTTTTTAGTTCTACGACTCGAATTTCCCGCCTCAATGTAAAGATTATGTGCGTGCTTGATATTCGAATCTGAATTATTTTTTATTGCCGTTAGTTTTAGATTTACAGTTAGATCAGTTAGATTTACCAACCCCAAACTTGATAGCTAAGTCTGACACTATTCACATTTTATTATCAGCGTATAATAGTTTCTGAAAAATGATATGAGTCGAGAATTTACAGAAAATTTGCGAAAGTCGGGAATAAGTGGTCGTTAATGCTAAAATTTTCAGAATTTTTTCAGTTTTTGCTCAATATGTCTGATTGGTATAGTCACTCCACATACTTTTAAAGTAAACTAAATTTGCTACAATTTGAGATCAGGGTGAGCTCTATATAGCCATTGGTTCCCAAGATACAGGGATATTATCTTCGAAAACAGGCCATTTTTTCAGGCAACATACTAAAAGTTCCCACCCATGGGGAGTGAGCATAAGGTGGGGTGGAGGGGAAAAGGTCCCATTTTGGGGTTTTTCGACATCTCAGAAACGGTGGACTCTAGAAAAATAAAATTTAGATAAAAACTAAAGCTAATTAAATTTCCTACAAAATTGTTTCTATACGTATTTGTCATACTTTTAACGGTATTAGAGATACACGTTATTGCAAATAATTTAAAAAAAAAAATCATTTTCACATCACTTTTCGCCAAACGGTCGTGTCGTAGCCGGCACTAGAAGCAAACCTAGTGCCGGCCACGGCCGTTTCTCAGAAGAATAGTAAGAAACAAATTGATAGAGCATTAAATTTAATTTAATTTTATGTATAACTTTGCTTCTTTATTTTTAACTGGATCTATAGTTCAACATTTTTTACAGTTATAACTTTTATTAAAATTTTTACCAATCAAACAATAATAACGAAAATATTTACGTGTACTAGGTGATTATAATTAAAAAGTTAATTATATAATAAAGAAAAATAATCATTCAACGTTTGACATCGACAGATTAAAGCGATTCAAATTTGCAACAAATTTGATTCTATTCAAATTTTTTTTTTTTTTTTTTTTTTTTTTGCGCAGTCAGTAGTGGGGCAGGGAAAATAAAATATTTAGTTGAAAACTGTAAAACGTCACATTGAACTTACTTTTTAATAGTATTACATTAAAATAGGTTCAGCGGTTTGGCCACCACCAACCTAAAGATTTGTTGCGGTAAGTAACACATCGCGAAAACACGTTTGTCGGTACTTTTTTGGCTATAAATCTATAATTATTTGTCTGATGCAAATTTCTTTATTTCATCTGAAAGCTGGTCAAATTTGCAATGAGACCTCTTATCTGAAATGTGTTTTAAATCCCATGAAATACCCACTCCAGCACGCTGAGAATACCATACCGTTGTGAAAAACACTTTTTTCAGTACAATTCTCGTAAATAGTTTCGGAGTTATAGTGAGAAATATACTGAAAAAAAAGAAGTGGATTTCACAAGAGTATGGGGTTCTCAGCGTGATGGCATGAGTATATCATGCTACTTGATCAAAATCTCATATATGAGGTCTCATAGTAAATTTAACTAGCTTTCTGATGGAAAAATAAAGAATATTCCGATCGGACATATATTTTTGGAGTTATTTTATCCGACAATCTCGTGTAACCTCGTAACTATTTTCAAAACGAATGGCAATACTCGACATTGATGTGTTTCTTGAGATTTATCTAGAGTAATCTGAAATATAAAAAAAATTGCTTTTTTTTTATATTGTTTATCTGTGATATCTAAAGTAGCAAAGTATGCATAGATTGCTTTGTTTAGATTATTATTGAAACACCATTAAAATATCGATTGGCTAGAATTTCTAAAAATTTTTTTGAAAAAGTCGGGAATTTCTGAAAAAAATCTTGAAAAAATCGGAAATTTAGATTTCTGAGATTGGTAGGCACCATGAATCGACGCTCTACTGTTTATAACGCTCTATTAAAACTATTAATTTTTCAAAAATATATTAATAACCAGCAAATATGATATATAAATTGATTACAATTAATTTTAAAGGTTCTCATTAAAGAAGAAAAATATTTCTTCATAGATAGGTTCATATCTATCATGTTCATCATTAACTACGTAAGAAATTAGGATTGATGAATTAATTGCCACTTCTATGGGTGCCCAATAGAAGTGGCCATTAATTCATCAAACCTTATTGTATTGATTCTTCTATACCATCATTCGTACCTCGAGTGACTTAAGAAATTAACAATATTACTACAATTTAATTTTTTTTTTTAATCCTGAGAATCTATGTATAATTATTACATAAGTAGATATTACAAACCAATCACCAACGTCAGTGGTATCGAATGTTTCTTAGGAATCGACTTTTATGTTATCGATTCTTTTTTTAAGATTTAATGAAATGGATAATCGACATTTGGAATCGATACATCCCTTGTTCAAAGTAACGATGTTTATTTCTGATACACGTCGTGGTTCGATGTCGTAACTCTTAATCTATTAACTAGGACTTGTTGACCCACGCTAGAATTCCTCTCCTCTACTTTCCTCTCCCAGACAAATCCAGATGAAAGAATTCGGACACTTGATAGTTGCTACTCACGAATCCTACCTAACCGTTAGCGGTACTTGATAAGAATCCCTTTACTATTTGAATATTACAGTAGTTCGACATTGATGGCTTCTTACTAAAGTCGTGGGGTAAGACGCCCACATGACATGATCAGACGTAATATCTCTCTATGCTCAGTATGAAAGGATATACTCCACCAGAAGAGTGGGAGGATCTGAGATGTATAGACGATGTGAGATTTGTCGTGCAAATATAGATCTAAATCTGCTCTAGGCAGCCGCACGGTGATGTGAATGGCGGATCAGATTTCAAGAGATCCTTGTCCCCCACGAGTTTTAGAGGCGCCGAAGGAGAAGACATTTCTTTTAATAATTCTTTTCTTTTCGTCCGATTAGCCATAGCAGCATAAAGTGACGTTAAACGAAATAAACAAACAATCTTTTTTTTTTTTTTTTTTACTTCTTTAAAATTTATTTATTGATATTTACAACTGTATGGATTAAATACACCTAGTAAAGATTGTAATAATATGTCCATTATTTATAAATCAATTACCCATTAGTTACACTTCTTTCTAAAAGTTCTATGTTTAAAATGTCCTGATCTTTTTAGACGCCTTGGAATAAAATTGAAAGCGAGCCGGGAGACTAGTGGATTTGAGTGGTTTGGAAGTTTACTTTGAAAGGATTGATATCTGGATTGGGCTAAATCAGTAACACACACATAAAGATATTTATAGATAAGTTTATCTGTGACGAAGTATGGAGCATTGAGAATTTTCGTTTGTAGGATTAGATAGGAGATGCTTTTTGAGCCCCGAAGCTTAACCATATGTCTAAATAGGTTTAATTATTGATATGTAAATGATTCCTGTAATTAATTTTGTTGTCTTGTTGAATCTCTGAACGTCTGTTTAATAAATTTTGTTGTGGTCTACATTGACAAGCATTGTCTTAGATGCTACATATATTTACTATTAATTTTTTTTTAATTTTAATTTTTTTTTCTTTTGTTTTCAGGTAAGACTTATAAGCTGTATCGTACGTTAAATTGTAAGTATTATTATCATAAGAAATGAATGGTTATTTAGGTTATACTCTTATTGTCTTATATAGTTTTAATTATACTAGCATTAGCTTTCAATATGTAGTTAATTTAATTAATTTTGAATTGAGGATTATGAATTGAATAGGTGATGAAATAAATCGATAAACCTTAAACTGACTTGGCGGTTCTATATATTGCCTGTAGCTATAGATTAATGGTATTTAAATAAAAAATACTTTATAAAAAATGTCCAATGCCTATAAAGTGGTATTACAATTGAAAAAAAAAATTAAATACTTAAAAAAACACATATTCATAACTGACTTAAATCAAAAATGAAATTCGGTAGCCAAACCAAATGATGTTGAAGCAGTCGTTCCCAATATAAAATAACTTCTAATAATAGAACAGGGGTATTTTGATAATTATTCTTAGATCCAGAATAACCGAAAATACCGCTTGAGATCGAGACATAAAATTCAAGTATAATGGTTAACCGAGAAACCATGATACAAGAGAGAATGCTGGAAATCTACGGACACATAATGAGAATAGATCACTAGAGGTTTTACAAACAAATTTCTGAATAAATATTTTAAATGAAAGTCTAAAAGCTGATATAAAGATAAAGTCTTAAAAACATTGAATTAGCAGTGTAGATGCAAAGACTTGGAAAATATTAGAAAACAAACTGATGTAGTTAAGGTGCTTACAGGTAATTTGAAAAAGCATATTGGCAGATAATGAACTGAAGAGTGAAAATGACATCACACAAAAACAAAGAAAATGGGAGTCAACAAAAGTGATATTTGCGTTATCCACCGTTGGTTTGTTGGCATTAAAATAATAATAACAATACTAAAAAAAGTTATTATTTAATTAAAAAAGAAACTGATTATTTATACAGTTCTAAGGGTCATATTTACTTGTTGGACTTCTGTGTTGTGTGTGGTTCAGTTGTAAACAATAATCGATTATATTTTTTGTCTATAAGAAGTACAATTTTTTTAGCTAAAGAAGAATTGTATTTATTTTTAGTAAAGTTTACCAAAATATATTAGTACCTGAGAAATATTTATTCTTCAAAATATAGAAAAGAAAACATTTAAAATATCTATCTCCAGAGAATATTGGTCTTGATAATGATAATGGTAGTTATCTAATGTTTAAATAAATATCCTGAATGGTTTTACAAGATGAAAGAAAGCCTGAAGCACATTATATGCACTATGTTAATTGCATTAATTTAAAAGCTGTTTACTGTAAATTAAACAAATTCACTTATAAAAAAATGTAATTTAAATACGAGGGTGAATCAAATATAAACGGTAATTTTCAAAATTATATTTATTGAATAATATTATACAGAAACTATACCTTCAACATTTTTCAATGTAGTCTCCTGCATTATCTACACACTTCTGCCACCGATTTGGAAGCTTGAATATTCCCTGTTCATAAAAAGACTGAGGGCGAGTTTTTAATCATTCGCGCACGTGCTTTTCGACGTCTTCATTGTTTTCAAATCGTTTTCCTCCAAGTGATTCTTTCAGGGGCGCAAACAAAAAATAGTCACCATTAAACCCCCGAATGGAAAATGGCAAGTAAGGAGTGGCAAAGGAAGGATGAAGGCTGCCCAGTGAAAGCCAAAACTCGTCTCTCAGCCGGAAAAGTTCTTGCAACAATTTTTTTTGACTCAAGGGGAGTTCTACTCATTGATTTTCTTCAACGAACAGTGAATGCGGCTTACTACTGCCAGGTGCTGCAGTCAGCAAAAACCAGTTACCGGAACAAAAGACGAGGTGTGCCCATTAGAGATGTCATCCTTCTCCATGACAACGCAAGGCCTCACACCGCATTGTTGACAAGGGATAAATTGGAAGAAATGGGCTGGGAAACTCTCAATCACCCTCCTTACAGTCCAGACCTGTCCCTTGTGACTATTTTTTGTTTGCGCCCCTGAAAGAATCACTTGGAGGAAAACGATTTGAAAACAATGAAGACGTCGAAAAGCACGTGCGCGAATGGTTAAAAACTCGCCCTCAGTCTTTTTATGAACAGGGAATATTCAAGCTTCCAAATTGGTGGCAGAAGTGTGTAGATAATGCAGGAGACTACATTGAAAAATGTTGAAGGTATAGTTTCTGTATAATATTATTCAATAAATATAATTTTGAAAATTACCGTTTATATTTGATTCACCCTCGTATGTATTCCATAATAATATACCCTAGCTGCCTAGAGGAAGTCGATTAGAGATGTTGCTCCTATCAGTTTGGTATTTCGTTTTCGTTTTCCAATATTCTGTAATTGCTCAAACAACTCAGCACTAAAATATATACTTTAAGGCCTGATTAAGTAGCACAAATTAATTAGTTTTTCAAAACTCAGAAATAAAACCACTGCTTTAAAGGTTAATAGTTAACTTACCTTCTATGTAATTTAACTTTTACACTTTTTCACCACCAATATGTAGGAATAGGTTGCTATTAATGAGTTACGATTAAATGATAAACAAATATTTTAAAAAAAATACATGTTTAAATATGTATATATTTTTATTTTCCTGGAGAAGAGTGGCTATGAAATATCGGATATTCTCTGAAGGGTATGTCTTTCCCATAATCCCTTTCTTCGGTTTCGATGTCAAGTAATCAATTAAAAAAGAAATTGAACAAACTTATTCAGCGTTAATTATTTTGTTTTATTGAACAGAGCTTTTCCATTAATGATCTCGGTTGAACCAGAATCTTTCAACTTGGCTTTCAGTGTATTCAGATAGATTGCCTCTTATTTATTCATTCGTAAGCAAACAGTAAAATTACTCCGTACTTGTTATTCATTACGTAATGGACTTTCTCAACGACCTTCTTCCTTCTTTGTATTCATCCACTCGAGTCTTGTCTTGAGTTGATTAATGGATATTATTAGGTAATGGTAATAAGAAATATTTTCTCAGTTTCGCAAGGATTAATTGTTGTCTTGTGAAGCTATTAAATTTTATAAATTTTTTAATTTGATTTCCTCAAGTTTTTACTTTGTGTTAATTATATGCGATACAAAAATACTTTTGTTTGATAGTATATTCTTCACATGTAAATGTACTCCTATTATTACTGTTTATACTTTTTCATTCTGTTCCTGATTAAAAAAGTAAAAATTAAAATAAATTACATCCAAACATTCCAAAGTTAAGCCAATTTAACTCGCAATAAAACCGGTTCCCCTTTGCCCTACTGCAATTTGCTTATCCCGAGCCAGGAAGTCTATATAGTTCTGCTTTAATTAGACTTGTACTGAAAATTAAATTGTTTCACTGCCGTTTCATAAGATATATTATCTAAATGGAAGGAGTTTTTTACTTATGGTTCCCAAAAAAACAATTTGAAACCACTTTTGTTGTGCATAATTAATGCTTTCCCTCGTACGTTTCCAACTCTGATTCAATTATATCATTGATTATTTTTAGTTTCTAGAAATTCGTCTAGGCATTAATTCAGGTGTAGTACAATTCTAGTAATTGATAGACAAATAATATCCCATAACTCATATAAAATAAATGATTTGATAATTTCTGATTGAAACTGATATTGGTATTCAATCATCATAATTATTGTACTTTTTTTTAACATGGATATGCCTTTTGGCTGGGGGTCTATATTATTATTGTTTAACTTATTTTTACCCGAAAAGTTTATAACGTTTTTTCACACTAAAAAATATAACATTTCGACACGCACTAACACTGTTGGTGCTCGGATAGAAAATGTGACAACAGTTTCCTTCCTTATCAGAATTTTAATGGAGAATTATTTTTGTTATGCCGCAAACGGAGGCTACTTTAAACAGGTTTTGCACTGCAGCGCGATCAAGAGAAAAAAAAAAAAAATTGAAAACTGTTTTGTAGGAGTTAGAGAACGAGTTTGTCAACTCAAGTGCAATCGACAGTTGATTTGGATGTGAAATAGAGACTAATGGATTCAAAAGTACAGCAGACGGAACTATTGGCAATTTATAGAAGAAGATTATAGATAGGCATGATCTATTGATTTTCCAGTCATTGTGAAGTTGAGGTTTTTAGTAACCAGTTGTGAGAATTATAAATTTCTCTTTTGCTGTTAGGTTGTAACATTTTCAGTGAAATAATGGAAGGGTTACGTCACATTTTTTTAAAAATACAATTTAGTTCAGTGGATGAAAAAGTTATGTCCAGAAGTTTTAGGTAGTACAATCTGAATATATCAAAACAACTAAAAACAGACATATGAGGAAAGGGCTATGTAACATTTTCCTTCTATAGGAAAATGTTGAAAACAAGAAACAAAAAAAAAATTTAAAAATAAATTACAAAAAATTTTGTTTTGTTACATAACTACTTCATCCACCAAACCCTTTAATTGCGTGTTCGGAATTATTATTAATGAATCATAGGATAAATACCTCTAACCATTTCTATTACAATTTCTTTTTTTTAGTGAATATTACTCCCTTCTGTATCATTAATAGTAAAAACAAAATTTCCCTTCATTATATTGCTTGTCATTTTTAACGTAATCAGGGTGTCTACTAGTCGGAAATTTCGAGAATTCCGGGAATATGTCGGGAATTTCATATGGTCGGAAAAAATTCGGGAATAAGTAGGGAATTTACAGATAATGTGTGAAAGTCGGGAAAAAGTCGTCGTTAATGCTAAAATTTTCAGAATTTTTTCAGTTTTTGCTCAATATGTAAGTTAAGGAAGCGTCTGATAAATATAGTCACTCTACTATCTTTTAAAGTAAACTAGATTTGCTACAATTTGAGATCAGAGTGAGCTCTATATAGCCATTGGTTCCCAAGATATAGGGATATCATATTCGAATAGAGGCCATTTTGTTTCCAAAAAGTTTTTCGATATAGTCACTTATTTTGTGACATATCTCCTAAAATACGTCATTTTAGACCAGAATGGTACCTGTGGGCCCAGCGGTTCTCTCAAATACGGCAGATAACAAAAAAACAGGAAAAAGTGGGTTCTGGGGAAAATACTTTTCCGTCTTTTTATGGTTTATTTATCAAACAAAGAAAATTTATTTATTTTTGTTATTGTTAAATAATTGATTGATGAAAAAGAAAAATATAGCATAATCGGGAATTACGTCATCACCTAACATTGTTTTATATACCTACATACTAAAATGCTTGAACCAACATCATTATATATATATATATATATATATAAACAACTCGGAATCCGTTATTTGTAGTACATTTTTTACAAATCAAAGAAAAATAACGAAAATACGTACGTGTACTAGGTAATTATAATTTTTAAAAAAAGTTAATTATTTAATAAAAGAAAATAATCATTTCAATGAGACCTCTTATATAAAATGTGTCCCATGTTATGAATCCCATGTAATACTCACTCCAGCACGGTTAGAATCCCATACCGTTTTAAAAACCACTTTTTTTCAGCACAGTTCTCGTGAAGAGTTTCGGAGTTATAGCGAGAAATATACTGAAAAAAAAAGTGGATTTCACAAGAGGATGGGGTTCTCAGCGTGATGGCATGATTATATCATGATCAAAATTTCATATATGAGGTCTCATAGTAAATTTAACCAGCTTTCAGATGTTTTT
This sequence comes from Euschistus heros, assembly GCA_003667255.2. Lineage (NCBI taxonomy): Eukaryota > Metazoa > Arthropoda > Insecta > Hemiptera > Pentatomidae > Euschistus > Euschistus heros. The sequence goes on along the minus strand of RCWM02000066.1, from coordinate 1,206,743 downwards.
TTTTTTTTTTTTTTTTTCTGATCGGACATATATTTTTGAAGTTATTTTATCCGACAACCTCGTGTAACCTCGTAACTATTTTCAAACCGAATGGCAATACTCAACATTGATGTGTTTCTTGAAATTTATCTAGAAATAAATAATAAAATTCAAATTCCTTTTTTTATATATACATATTGTTTAACTGTGATATGCTAAGTAGCAAAGTATGCAAAGATTGATATGTTTAGATATTACTGAAACAGCATTAAAAAATCGATTGGCTAGAATTTCTAGAAATATTTTTGACAAAGTCAGGAATTTCTAGAAAATTCTTAAAAAAGTTAGGAATATGTCGGGAATTTTGATAGCTGAAATTGGTTAGACACCATGGTAATAGTTCATCATCAAATTTAATTATTTTGACAAAATCGGTCTATCAATTTATTTATTTTTTATACAAATACTTCTCTATTTGATTGTCTAATTTATCTTTAAATCGAACGAGTTTGAAAGAAGTATTTATTTAGTGCCCCGGATTTAAGAATAATCTCACTATGAAACCGAGCTCCGAACCCCCACTAGCTTGGTGTTAAGGAAGAAAAATAGTTATAGAATAGGCTTCAGACTGTACTCTGTTCAGAATGACTGGGACTATGCTCTGTAACGAACGATGCCGGTTAATTTTTCACTTATGCAGCAATTATTTCAATTGTACAGTTCTTTGGTTTCGTGCACTACATCATGGGTTAGAGGCCCACAGCAATTATTTTATCGGATAAAAAGAAAGGTTTAAAATGAGAATGTTCTACCGTTTGCTTATCTAACTATTAATTTTTAATTCATATTTCGGTTCCATTACTGTTTATTTACTATATGTATGTAACTTGTGAACTCTTGTGAGGAACTGTTGCTTCGTACAAGTTTTTAAGCTTGATACTCTTTCTTGATATCGAAGCACTCCTTCTTGAATCATATTTTGGACCGCATTCTCTTCTTCTTTAGCTTATTCTTTATATGTAATACTTAACCTAAACCTTTAAAAAAAAAAAAAAAAACTGTTCTAACGAGTTAATCACGGTGGTTTTTACTTTGTTATTTATTTTACATGTTGGTTCCGTGTTGCCTTGACATAATACGGAAAATTAACAAGCATGAATCTTTTTTTGACAAGATGGAAAGATGGATTGGTGCGTGCTTTCGAAATGTTATGAAAAGCTCGAAGCTTTATTTCGAGAGGCGGTCGTTTATTCTACTATTTTTTCTTTTATTATATGATCTATAAATGTTACTTTATTGGGATACTTTTAGCTGACATAATATCTCATGTACTAGTTATAATTTAATCTTTGAATAAGATTTTAAGGACAAGTGAAGCTTGTAAAGTAGGAATTCGGTCAGAAGATTGGGATAGTTAAACTACACAGCTATGTTTAAGGAATATTATCTTTATTTATAAGGTCATATGATTTCTAAGGAAACCTGTTTAGGTTTGTTTTTTCAACATTTTCATCCTTTCGTTTACTATTTCCCAACGATTATATACAGATTACAATTAGGACTGATGAATGAATTGCCACTTCTATTGGGATGATTTTATTAGAAAACAAGTTTCGAATGCTAAAAATTCATCTTCAGTTCTGAAACATACATGCAGGGTTTAAACCTAATTTTTTTAAAATTCCTTTCCGACTTTGGTAGATATTGGGCCGTAATATGGTATCAAAATATATTTCTTCGGAGTAGCTTTTTCCTCTGGTGGTGTTATGTATATATTACTCATAGTTTTTTTATGGGTTCGTTTTCTTAAAATATTATCGATTGTGATTTTCTGATGTGTGTATATTCTTGGATTTTAAAGGAATTAAAACAAAAATGGGTTTAAACCCTGCATTTTAAATAGATGAACCATTGTCATCATACTTCCCTTCACCAAAAGACAAATTAAACTCTTTCCAAAAAAACGGTGTATACGAACTCAAACGTATTGACTGTGAAGCAAAATACGTGGGGAAAACTGAACGATCGGTAATCCAAAGAGTAAAAGAACATATAAGAGCATACATTAATAAGACCCAAAACTCCAATTTCGCTATCGATCTAAATGAAAATAGCCATAAATTTAATAAAGATTCCGGGGTAAAATTACTACATCAAGTAGAAAATAGCCTAAAATAAAATATTTATGAATCATTATAAATAATAAAATCGTTTATAATCGATCCAGATTTTTGTTTAAATGATCAGATAAAAATTTCCAATAGCCCCATTTTAAATTTGTTTCCAATAAGAACGGATAACTCCAATGAGTCATAAGGGAAATCCCATAGTAAATCACAAAAATTTAACTTACTTGCCCCCTTCCACTTCTCACGGTGGGTATATTTCAGTTGCCTCTTAGACCTCCTGAGGTGAGCACTAATGTTTGATTTCTTGTCTTACATTTTTGAAAACTTTAGTGTATATAATCCATGTACATAGTACTGATTTGTTGAAAACTGTCTATGTTTTAGAACTGAAGATGAATGTTTAGCATTCGAAACTAGTTTTCTAATAATCCCAATAGAAGTGGCAATTAATTCATCAATCCTAATTGTATTGATCCTTCTATACCATCATGCGTACCTCAAGTGATAAAAAAGATTTACTTGATTATTTAGCCTTATCAGGTTATATTTGAATTTAAAGAAAAAAGTTTATTTCCTCTTCATTTTATATGTTGTTTATTTATTACTTTTTAAAGTAAATGAGCCAGCTTTTTTAAGAAAACATTTTCTTTTGTCTTTTAATAGTCGAGTAACTGTATTTTCCTTCAAACCAATAGGATCCTCTTCCTTTTTTCGAGCATTCTTCAGTTGTAGAATCTCAATTTAAATGCAAACCTCGAAGGGGCTAAGCAATTTATTTTCCCTTTGTTGTTTGGAACCGGCCCAGGCTTCTTTAATTTGTTAACTCTCCAACGGTGCTCGGTTTGCTTTAAGCTTTGTCAGCTCATGTTTTCGGATAAGGGTATCGCTTTGATTTGTTTAGGTTTCCACTCTCCCTGAGTGATAATATCCCTCAGTAACTCTGGCGTTTAAACAATTATCCCTCCTTTGTTGAAGATTTTATAATAATTCGAAGGATATACTTTGATTTATTTGTTTATAAATTGCCGAAATAGAAATGTGGAAAAAAAGTTCGTACAACAAAAGAACATATTTTTAAAAAAATCTTTATTGATTTTTGTTTGATACCTTTAATACAAGTGAATTTGAAAAAAAAAAAAAAAAAAAAAAAAAAAAAAAAAAAAAAAAAAAAAAAAAGTTATTAAAATGACATGTCAAAAACATTTTAAGTACAACTCACTATTAGCACAGGCCAGTTGGGAGACTCGTGGATTCGAATGGGTATGGACTTCGCTATGAAAGGATAGGTACATTAAGATCTTTATGGATATGTTTGTTTGTGACATAATAAGGAGCATTGAGGATTTTATGAAGGATTTTGGATTGTAAGGATTGGATATGAGAACAATCAAAAGGTTTATTGGGGCCCTAAAGCTAAACAGCGCTTATTCAAGTGATTCTGATTATTGTCATGTAAATGAGTCTTTTGTAATTTATTGGGAGCTTTATTGTGTAGTAAATGCTAGAGTTGATGGAAACGACGAGCAGTTTCTTGCACTCTAAATCAAGTGTATAAAATAACTTATGAAATGCTATTTTTACTATCGAAAACCCCTTATATTTGTTCTCCAAAGTATGGAAGTACCCGTTAAATTTAGAATCACATCTTTGGCTTGAAGTTTAATGTTTAATGTTCCAATTTACTAATCTAATAGCTGAGGTAGTAATTTATAGAAGTTCCTAAAAGTGCTCCTATTCAAGCCACATGGCTGTTAGATGGTTTTTAGAAGATTTTTTTATTTTTTATGTACTCGTAAGTATCTCTGCTCATGTATGTTTCTAAACATCTTAAATTTATTATCATTTTTTAAATTAGAAATGATGGCCTATCGAGCCTGGTAGATGAATCTGTCAGATACCTTCATTTTAGTTGGTTTTAGTATATTTTAACATTTGTCTTTTTTATAAAAAATTCTTCAGAGGTGAAATATGATTTTTTAGGACAATATATAAAATAAATCCTTTTTTTTTCAATATCTAAGTTTGGTATCACATCCCTTTTGAATTCAAATGTTACGACATGAAAGGCATTCGATTTATTAAGCGATATGAATCGTACTTTGTGAGTGATACTATGCTGAAACGACAAGGTGGATTCATTACTTAACAATAACCATTTCTATCTTAAACTATATCTATTGTTAAAATATAACTAAATCTAACTTGAACCATATTGTTAAAACATATCGAAATTAGTACTTCTTAATGAAACTAAACGCTAAAAAGCGGAAAAATTGCCGATGGTAGCAAAAATCGCTGCTCTTAGTTGTAACATATGGGTCAAAAATAAAGTTTAAGGTACTAATGCTATGTTTTGAGTATGAACGGAATGCATCGTAAAATGAAATGTCGTGTCTATCGTATCGTATTTTTTTATCTTGCCCCGTGCGTTTGAACCCTGTCTTACTCTTACATTGCAATGGTGTGACAGAAGGCAAAGTATGCTTCAGATTTGTTGATTTTATTCATGTTGATCGGAAACAGAAACATTAATAAGGAATAATACAAAGCAGCAAGTGAATGCTAAGGACAAGACAGGAATGAAAAAAAAAACAGAAAAAAAAAACCTATAAGGGTAGTGAATAAACGGATAATAAATGAAACAGAAAAGAAAAGAGGACAGAAGAAAATGTATCGTAAATAAAAAATATGGGAAAAACCAAGGGAAATAAAGTAAACGGTGATATAAGAAAAGAAAGGGGTAAAATTTATAGGTAAAGGAAAATAAAAGTGGAAAGATAAAAGGAAAAGTAAGAAATGGCAAAGAACACTTACCCACCGAACCACACTGTAGAAGAGACGAACGATGACTGAATCTAACCGTAACAACAGCTGGGCAGGTAAAAAACCGCGGAAAACATAGATACAGAATAGGAAAATGAAACAATAAAATGTAACAATAATATGAAAAAAAGAAAAACAACAGAGAGACAATAAGATAACAAAATCATGATCAGATGTAGAACGAAAATATAAAGTAATACAGTGAAATAACAAAATGATACAAATAGAAATAAAAATATAACAGAAATACGAAAAAGATACGGAATTCATTATAGCCCTGAAGAAGACCTGCAAGGCAGGGCGAAACGTTGGCACGCATCAAAGTACTTCTCATTAAACGTGGTTTTCCTCTTTTACTGCATCCCTGATAATCTTCTTCTTCGCTTTTTTATTATGTATTTTTGCATTATTATTACTATTTTTTCAAGAGGTGAATACTATAACTGTATTTTTTATAATATATTATATTTATAACTGTTTGTGATTTGGTTAGGCGTGTACATGACCCAGTTGCTCTGCCCCCGCTGGCATTAATTACAAGAACGATGGCTGAGGTATGTTTAAGCCTTGCTTCAATTAAAGGCACCACCTTCTCATAATTAAGCCAAAGACTCATTTTCTCATTTTGGAGAGCAAACATGACAATTTATTCATTCTCATCTCACACATATACTTTTGAATTTTTTAGTCCTGCTGAAATTATACTTTTTATATCTAATTTTCTTTGTATAATTATATTGTTTAGATGTAGATAATTTTTATATTGCATTATAAAGGAGGTAATATTGTAGATGGTTATATCCATAACGAATTTATTAGCTTGTATATGACATCCAAACAGAAAGCCATGGATAATGTTACCATTTGTGCTTGTATATGTTTTTGAAAGATTATATTCATCAAGTCAGCCTTACAAAAGTATATTGGGAACGGCTATTTACTTTAGCTGAATCCTCGAAAAATACATAATATTTATTGTGAATCGACACTGTTTCGAAATCAGCTAATAAATTGTTGTTTTTTTAAATTTAACATCTGAACTTGTTGCTCAGCCTTTGAAAATGCCTTTTCAAAATACCACAAGTGGCTTGCTGGGCCGAAGGGAGCTTGCCAACTATCGATAACTACTCTTACAGTATAGTTGAACTAAAATAACAGATTAAGTCATTTTAATTTTATGATATAATGTAACAGAAACGTGTAGTTTATTATTGGCATCCGTTGTACATAGTTTTCATAAGCATTATTTTTCTAGCTCTCGAACTTTGTAAACGGGAGGATATTGTAGAAGATTCCAAAATGCGGATCTGTGGGTTCTTTATCTTCTTTATATTATTCTATGTATTCTATGTTTATCTTCTAAATATAGTCTTGTCTTTGGATTTAATAATGACCAAATTCCGAAAGAAAAAAAAAAAAAAAAAAAAAGCAATCAGTTTTGAGCAGTGGGGCAAACATCTGAGGGGTAGACTAAGATGTAGATGGAAAGATTACGTCTGATCTGATCTTGAGGATTTTGGTTTTGGTAGGGTGGGTTGAAGGGAGGTATGTGGTAAGAATTTTTTTGAGCCGTTATCGTATTTTCGGGTTTGATAAGCCTTTTATTAAATTAGTCTATAAAATGAGAACCTATGGAAAAAATAAATGAAAGTGTGGGGTTGCTCAAGCATTGAGCTTATCTTCCGTGCCTGAGTTCTAGTCCGGATGTAGGCCGAAAATGTATATATGTATTTATATGCATGTATCCCTCATTCCTGCTGTATCAAGAGAAAACCCAACGGTTGTGTTGAAGCCCCCGCAAAATTGACAGGGCATTTTGAATGTGGGTCCAAAAAACGAATATAAAATAAAAAATAAACTAAGGTTCCAAATATTAGTATCCATCTGAGAAAACCGAAACTATACGCCAAACATATGTAATATAATGTAATGTAAAGAAAACAACATTAACTACTTACAAACAATATATTATTGATAAAGAGCTTAGCTGATGACCGGTAATCGCCGAAACAAGATAGTGATAACGTTCTTGGTGGTCTCGATGAGTGAGGAACCTTCCCAAGATGTTCTAAGATGTAGTGAACGCTGCACGTCTTCGAAAGAGGCCGATGAGCTGGTGGGCCCACGTCTATATTTCAACTATAAATGATGAATACCACAGCGTCTTAACATTGGCGCTAACTGTTCGCTATCTTATATTGCACTCCAAACAATTAATTAGCTTGTTGGGCTAACTATCATATGACCGTTGCTAGGTAACGGCAGCGAAAGTCTAGCCGCAGTAGCGACCTCCTATATCGCTCACCTCACCGATAATATATTGTCTATTAATTCGATAATGAAATTCAAATTAATGCAAACACTAAAAATAAAAAAAGTACAGATTATTGCAGTGGCACTAACACGTTGAGTACGGTTGATCGTTGGTCATGAAAATCGTTGGTCATGAAAAATTCTTCCTTGCCATGTACTAAATGGATTTTAATAATTTCATATAGTGTTAGGATTGTTTGTGTTTACTTGATATATTATACGCTACTCAAAGTATTTAAAGAATTGCTGTAGCTATTAGCTAAGTACCTTGAACAAATTCAGTACCCTGCCCAATTAGAATGAAACGAGTTCTGTTTGGACTGACCTGTTATTTTTATATAAAAGATTACATCTTCAAAACAATAGCCAATGGTTTATTTTCTCAATATTAAAAGATATTAGATAACTCCTCGCCTTGAAGGTTTCCATTGTTATTTCCTTCCGCTACAGGGAGCTGGCCCTGTTTCCAAAAGGAGAAGACATCCTGTGAGAATAAGAAAGAAGGAGAAGACGATCTATATGCCGGGGCGGTGGTTGGCTGGGGGCCAGGACCCGATCGGCTCCCTTCACGCCTCGTTGCCCCGAATCAAGGCTTTATTAAACGAACCAGAATTCATTTCTCAAACTCGGCTGAAAAGTCCTGATGGATATTCTCCTTTTTCTCCAGTTTTCCATTTCACGCCGGCTCTCTCCTCATTTATTTCATTAGGGAAGCGGTAGATTGCAGAATGACTGGCTTCCTTCTGCCTCCAATGCTAGAGCAGATATTCATTTTATTGTATTCCAATCCTAAATATCTAATCCGTTTATTTTTTTCTGTTTGAAATAATAATATAAGATTACTTATTCAACTCCCTGAGATTATCCATCTCATTGAAATATATAAACTATTTCAAAAATGTTTCAAAAACGCACCACCTAGTTTTTATGACTTATCTGTTACGTAGCTCTTCTGGTTCATCGTTATAATGTGTATCTGAGAGAAACCAAAGAACGCCAGATTGAGAAATTCTAAAAGAAATCTTCCGCTTATCAACTGTAGCGTCATGGCATTTGAGCTCTAAGGGAATTATAGATACTTCTGGAAGACCTAGTTTCTATTAATAATATCTGACCTTTTTGGTTTGAGAAAAACTTACCTAATGGCGACATCAACTCCTATTAGACTACGAAGCTGATTTCCTCTCATCAAGCAATCCTTGTACCCATTCAAGTGACGAACTACGATGAGCTGTCCGTTTCCTAGCTACTAAGTAAAACATTAAGTTAAGGAATCAGAGCTTTGAAGATATTTTTCATTTTTTGAACCATACAAGTATTTTATATGCAATTAATTTAAAAAAAAAATGTTGGAGAAAAGCGGTTCACTGCACCTGATAGTTGAGGAGTGGGACTCTAATTACACACCAAAGATAGCTCAGAGGTAACGCACTATTAAAAACATGATTAACTGAAGGTCGGATCGAATCTTGAGGGAAGGGTGGAATTATCTCCCCACCGTTCCTCACCCTTCCGACCTAGAAAACCCTCTGTCGCCGAAAGGGCAAGGAAGGAAAAAATAAATAAATAAATAGATTACACCATTTCCATCTTTTATGAATTTCGCTTCATTTGATTTTATTATATAAAGTTCATTAGTAGCCTAGGTAATGTAGTTTGATAAGGACAGTTAGGTACTGTGGACTTAAAAATGTTAGTAGAATTTATTTTGTAATCTGTTAAACGATCGCACATATGTATTTAATGTATGTTTAATATTTTATTAATAGTTTATTTTGGCATTTATATGACTTTAAACGAATATTACCTACGAATCTTCTTACGCTGTTTTTACTTCAAGAAAAAAATGTATAATGTATGTATGTGTGTTTAAAATTGGATATGAAGGAGTACAATATTCCATCTCATATTCAGCCATTATTAACCCGTTTTAGGGCCTAGTGTACTACAGTACACCATAACTAGATTGTTTGCATGAGCCTTATCATTTAAAAACGAGATTATAAAACGAAAAAAAAATTGTATAAAATTAAATCAATTTTTTTTTTTATTTTTATGATTTATTCAATTTTAGACCATTAACAAAAAAACAACAAAAATTAGTTTAAATATTTTTAAATAGTATGCTTGCCGTAAACAGGGTTAATAATATTTGTATATATGTATGTATAATAATGTATATGTATAATAATGTTTGTTTACTATTAGAGTTACCTAATTCCTAGACTATTCTTTAAAAGGTGTTTGGGGTATAAATCAACCCTAATGAACATATACCTTGAGATATACTTAGCCTCATTACGTATTTAGAATTGAATAGTGATTTTAGAATTTTTTTATATTCTGTATTGTTTTCAATTTGTTTATGTTAAAAAAAAAAAAAAATTTAAAAAAACATCAAACCTTTATTGGTAATTACTTGATTGAGTAATTCAGAAAGAATACAATACACATTCTTTAAGGAAATCTTATCACTTTACTCGTCACAAAATTTTTATTTGCAATTGTCCATATTTTTTTTTTTCTACTCCATATTATCTGTGTTATTTAATATATTAATTTCTTACATTTACTTCTCATGGTAAAGTAATTTTTTATCAAAAGATAAATATAACAATTATATTACCTAAGCTAAATTAATAGTCTACCCAAAGTTGAACCGAATATTGCATGCGCAGTTTGGAATAGTTTAATGCCTCCTGAATTGTTTGTGAAACGACGATTAAATCGTTGTTACTTAATGTGTCACGTCCAAAGTTTTATCAACTGGACGGACGATTTTATCGTTTGTTGGCATTAATAGCTAATTAATTACGTAATTATGTTTGTAATGTTTTAGTAATGTAATGTAATTGGGACAGTGACTTAATTATTCCGTATTCAATTAGCCCAAAGCTATTAGCCAATACGCCTTTGTTTTATGTTTACATCTTGAAGAACCATGTACACTAATTGCACTTGGAACTTGGCCCTGCAAATAATTTCCATTTGTTTATGTGTACTTAGCCATTATTTTTAACTCTTGGCAAGGATATATTAAATCTCTTATTTGGTATGACACAAAGTCTAATGTAGGCTGCGGTATTTATATATATAAAAACAAATTTTGCTAATTATTAGGATAGACAAATTTAATTCAACTAAGAACTTGTTTAGTATTGATTGGTTTACCAGAATGGAAATGCGTGAATTTTAATTTTTGTTTAAATTTCTTTAATAAAAAATATCTTTATTTATATTACCCTTACCCTTCTAGGACAGGTTACAAATTATTCTGGTTGAAATACTGGAACAAATCTTTTGATAAATCCTGGTGAATATATTTTGAGTCCTACCCATCAAATAAATTAGTTTAAAAGCGGAACCCTTTTATAAATATCAGTCTGTTTATCCTGCTGCTCATTCGTTGGCCTAATTTTTATTACGAGTTTATTGATTTTTTGTCGTTATATTTGTTAATGTGTATAAAAAGTTTAGTCCGTTGAACCCTTCGGTTATTTTTTCCCTTTCCTCTAATGCACAATTAAGTAATTATGTAAGGTTAGCTTTGTAAGGTGAATGATCACAACGTATATTTCTACAATGATGACGATATCAGTAGTAATGAAATAAAAATAAAATTTTCTAAACATGAAATAAATATGATTTAATGTATGCATAAATATATTATAAGCAAAATATTGTATCCCAAAAGTTGAGTCTATTGTTTGTTATTAAGAAAAATGTTTTAATTAATTTTAACCTTTTTTTAAAGATCGTAACGTATTTACTTATTTTTCTACATAATTCCCATTTCGGTCGAAGATGTATAAGTGATGACCTACTGTACAAACTTGTGCTTGATGAGCTCGGCTATTTAAGGTACAACGTGTGGGCGAGTGTTGCCATGGAGGTTGCCTACGCCGTTGCTGAACATTCCTCTTCTCTGATTCTAGACTGCCCGTTCTTTTTCAATTTTTTTAGAAATCTCGGCGTTTATTATGATCACAAACAATGTTTCCTTAAAAATTTCAACCAACAATTATACTTCAAAAGAGGAGAATGCATTTTGTAGAGGGTAAATTTTGACTAAGGTAGGCTTAAAAATTTATATGTTTTAAATGATTATATGGAACACAAAACATGGACAATAAAGTCCGATCTCTGGAAGAATCTTTATGCCACTGAAATTGACTGTTGTCATATTTCTGACGTATCGCAACATTATTGATTGAACATTATTTCTTTGATTATTGAACATGTTTTATTGATTCAAAATCGTAACAGTATATCGTTAGGCTTTGGACTAAAAGACACATATTTCGAAAATACTGCCGTTATAAGCCCAAGTTGTTAAGAATAATACTGGGCTCCCCTCCCTACGTTTTTATTGAAACATTATGTGCAGACTAACGTATCCTTTCACAACCATATCAGAAGAACTATGAACGATTATATAGATGTTTTAACAGAGAATTGCAAAATATGGCGTCAGCAGAAATCTTTTATATGACACAGCGAAGACTGAAGAGGAACTAGATGAAAGATCAAGTTTAAGAAATGTGCACAACATGCCATGATTTTCTTTTACATATTACAACGTTTTCTGGATTTTAATTGCTTTACAAGTGTAAATAAAAATGTTGAAGTTAAGAAATATATATATATACAATATTGTAACTATGGGTTAAGCACTATCGGCCAAAAGAATTTTAAATAAAAAATATGCGAACATTAAAAATGTTTTTTTGCTAGGTTTTTTTATTTATTTATTTATTTTTTTATTAATATTTCCAAATATTTTTAATTATACTTTTTTGTAGGTATCTTAAGAATGCATTAAAACATATTTCTTACAAAATACAAGTACGTTTATTCGAGGCCATTGATTATAAAACAAAATTCTTGGCTTTGGAGAAGAAGGTTCTATAAGCCCTTTGAACGCGCCCTCACACCTCGGGACTATTTACATTCCCTTTATTAAACTGCGAATTGAAACCAGGGCTCTATCCCGCCACGTCAACGTTTTCCTAATATTAACATTGAAGATAAAATGACTACCCTTAAAGAGTCCACTTCCAAACCCTCTTATTATTAAAATTTCTGAATTTCTTTTGTTTCTTCCCTTGCTCCTTTCCTCCTGGAAATGTATTCTGTAATATTGCTTTCATTTTACCATAATGTTGTTTACGAAGGTATTGCATTTTTCTAAGGAATATTGAAATGTTTTTCCCTCCCCCTTTGAAGTGGTCCCCTCTTGGATGAAGAAAAATAAACGAAAATTGAAATTCTGCTATTAATTATTTTAAATAACTGCCTCAGTTCAAGCTTTGTCAACCAAAATTATATTTTTAAAAATATGATTTATAAATTGCGTAAGCCTTTATTAAAAAATAAAAAAAATATGATGTTTAAGTGGAGGTTTTCAATTATTCTTCAGAGGCTAATCTTTACCTCTTTATTGGTTTTAGAATATTATTATTGCGACCGTAATTTAGCCAGAGCATATGAAACGTATTTTGATTGTTTAAAATATGAATTAAATAAAAGCAATCTGTTTTTAACCAAAAAATTACTAAGCAAATTAAAATTAAAGAAATTTCAAATTATGGTATATATCCGCCACTGTGTTCATTACCTGCTTTCAATGGTCCAGAGACTCAATATGAAGAGGGGAGAGTTTTTAAAATAAAATTATATATATTGTCTTTTAGAGATATAAAGAGGTTTATGTGTTTAACAATTTGCCATTTTTCATCACTTATAATTGTTAGATTTAACCAAAACAGTTTGAGTCTTTATGAGTAATTAAATCTAAATGGCTGTATCTAATATTCAGGCTTCCTCAAACCTTCAGAAGTGAGGCGATGAGGCATGCTAGCGGAATGATAATATTGGCTAGAAGCTATATATACGGGATAAACTTCCCTCCCCAAGTAGGCACTAACGGAAACCTATACCTCTATCAGGCTCCTTACCGTCTTAACATCTATGTTGTGCAGATTTTATGCGATGAGGAACTGTATTTAGGTTCGCTTTTTGTCTTTTATTAGTTGCACTGATTGGTAAACTTTTCTAGCTCTCATTTTTTTCTTTCTATTTTACTATTATTATTATTATTATACTTAATGTAGATAATTTTTATTTTACATGTTTAATTTTTGTTGAATGGTTTGAAACTTCTTTAGGTATTTTAATTCGAAGACTTGTTCCGAAACATTTATTATCATTGGATCCAATAATCTTATTTTAAATTTGTTTCCACTAGTGACAGATAGAACTACCTGCTATTAGGAAACGCTAAGGGATTGCCTATTCACTTTACCATTAAGCTTACTTATCGGGAATCAAATGAGAGTAATATTGAAAAGTTGTAAGTTTGAAGGAGTAATTGTTGAAATTATTGATTCAAAAGTGATAAAAAATTATTTCTTTTGTTCCATCCTTGGATATCACTGCGGATTCTAGCTTTTAATTAATGACAGTTATATGCAAAGCGTGAAATACTACAAAAGTCATTATTAAATATTTCGGCCTTGATTCTGTATTTATTTTTTACCTTCCTCTGCCATTACAACCTTTAAAAGATATTGGGTTGGAAACGTGAAAAGCACCCCGGTCTAATGAAAGGCTAAAGTACCCTCTTTTTTAGAGACTGGATTTACTATGGGAAGCTGTCCAAGTGAAATAATAATAAAATTAATGTCATTCCATTTTCAAACTTTATATCTTTAACTGGCCATCAGTACTTCCTCGGTACAGTTAGAAAATTGCAATCACAGTGCTCCTGTCAAGAGTATGTCTAGTCTTTGGAAGAATGTCTAAAAATAATGCCGAAGACTTATTTTTTTTCCTGCTCTTGTAGCGGAGCATTCTGATTTTGCATTTTAAAATTTAATGTTGTTTTTTTTTTTAATTACACTGCATTTTAAAATTAGAGGAAAAAAAATATTATTATGGAAGGAACATTAATTACGATTGTTCATTGCTAAATTCGAAATGTTTTTGCAATAAAATAATAAACAACAGCTCCTCGTAAAATCTACCGGGAAAAAACGAAGACCAAACATGTCAACTATCATTGTGTCTTATGGAAATCAATCTTTGCTTCGCCAAATTTAGAAATTCTTATGATCAAGGTTAACTCAAATATTAAGTGAAATCACCAAAAAATTCATTAATTATTTCTTATATGTTGTTGTTTTTCTTATAATGCTTGATAACGGAGTGTTGCTAAATAGAAACAATAAAGAACTATATGACATCTACAATAATCTGCCTCTATCAAATTTTAAAAAGAATAAGTAGGCTGTTGGACATGTTAACAGAATGAATGAAGACAGGCAGGTAAAGAAGGTATATAAAGGAAAGACCTCCGCTAAAGGAAGGACCGAACAAGAGCTCGATGGAAGAGGACATGCGACTGGCGGGTATCCATGCGGTGGAGGACAGAGGTCTGTGGCAGCAGATGTTGAAGTAGAACTAGGACCACTTCGGTCTGTAGTTCCAGAAGAAAGGAGAAGATGAAGAGATATTTTAAATTAAAATGAATGCAAAACTTTAAACGTCTCTCCTGAAAAGTAATGATTTTTTGTTTGTGAGTCTTCTCCCAAACCAACGATATGTGTGTCCATTTTTAAGTATTACTTAAAGTATATTTGCCTCCTAATATATGTATATATATATATATATATATATATATATATATATATATATATATATGTATATATATAAATTTAATATATTTTATTTCTTTAATATCTAGAGCGAAGATAATTTTTCAGTTTGTTTGAATGACATTAGGATGTCAACTTAGCAATAGCAGAATGTTGATTATTTTTGTTTTCTAAGTCTTAACTTCACTTCTTGACTGTTTTTTCTAATGTGTTTCGTTTGTCGTGGAGAGTTTACTTTTTGTTATTTCTAAGTGGTTCATTTAACTGCTCCTCTCGCCGGAGTGTGTTTTGCTTTTATTAGGTGTCCTTCTAAGTTTGAAGTTGTGCTTAAATTTTAAAGTAGCTACCTAAACACTAGGCTTCTTTGCTAAATCTGGTGCCTTTTACATTTTAAATAGCGGCACTGCTGGTGCAGTTTCCGCACAACAGCACCGACTCCCTACACGAAGCGGAGTTGAAAGTTTAATGCGGAGGGGAGGCTAACGAAGTCTGATGATGAAACTTCTGCAGCAAAAAAGGGATGTGTGTAAAGAAACATTCAGCTTTCTCGTTTGCTTTATCAGTTACGGGATATTTTGTCTACTTCATGCTTGTATTAGCAAACTTTTTAGCGAGATTATTTTTAAAAATTAATTCCTTCGTTTAACCTGCACAGCTTAATTTTCTCTAAAAATTTACTATTTTTTAACGTTCATTTTAAATTAAAATTAAAAAAATAGATATTCTGATATTTCACCACGAATTAAAGAAACCTCTTTAATGAGAAAACACTGTCAAAAAGCCATTGCATTTTCAAATCGCAGTTATTTCTTTGATCATCATTCCTCTTATCAATTGCTATATTGATGTATTTACTATCGATTACTGAGAAAAAGATTCATACAACTGACTCTCAAATTATCTTAATTAAACGACTTTAAGGCTTGGGTACTAGATTGATTAATGTATTATTATTACGAGAGTATTCTGAGTATTTGTTTTTCAGGTTAGTATACGTATATTTTTTATTCTTAAGGGACTTGAGGTCCCAGAATAAATAAATAATTTTATTATTATTATTATATCTAGACCAAAATAAGGTTTAATAATTAATTTTTAATGGTTTTTTAGTTAGTTTGATTAATTTATTGAATATCAGTAACAGATATTATAGTATTGGATTATTAATAAAACTAAAGGCCGGACCTTATAAGTTGTCGATTTCTACGTAACCTAAATTTCTTTCTTTCTAGTAGGTTTAGGGATTTCATAACAGATTCATAACAATTTTAATTCTTCCCTCATGGGTTCAACATATTGCTGTTCATCCCATGGAACAAAGACTCAAGTGAAAAAAATGAAATTTTACAGGAGAAGCGAGAAACTGCAATGAAATACTTTTAACCAACATTATAAGTAATATTCTTATGAATTAGTGGACAGGCCAGACCAATACAATCGATGTCCCTAACCACGTATAAAGCTTTCAAGATCACTTCTGATGAATTTATCTTAGTAATATTTTTACTCAATTTCGCAGTTACGTCATTGTTCCTACTGGATGAGGGATATCGCCTATTGATGAGTGAATTTGTATATTGTTTGTAATTGATGTATAGCCTTTTTTGCTCAATAACGCACTTTGTGGAGCTTGCACATTCTTGTTGTGAACCTCGTAATTACTAAATTTATCTTACTTCTCATCTTAAGGTTGGTGGTTGGAGTGGAAATGATATGAGTCTGTTGGCAGAATTGGTGTCTTGTTTAGTGTCTGCGTTGGATTTTTCCCCTTTCTTTTTATTTCTATTTTGCTATTTTTCTTCCTCTTCTGATGTTAGTCCACTTCCCCCTTCTGTGCAAAATGTGTCTTCTAATTCAGTCTGGCGGACGTACTTATTAGCTCTCTATTCTTTCCTAACAAGTTTCATATATTTTAATTTTTTTCTTATGTCTATATAGTTATTATATATATATTTTAATGTTTCTAAACACAGGACCGTGTTTACTTTTATGATTCCTAATTTATTCTCTTTGAGTTGTTCGATTTTTGGAAAACTTTTCGCTTGCGTTCTTTGCAGTCAGAATTTTTTTTTCGCAGTTTTGTTCTTTTATAAACGAACTATCCCAAAGCTACTGAAGTATACAATTATACTGATTGGTGGAAGAAGAATGATCAGTGGTGGCAAGATGGGTAAGGAGGAATGAGTGGTGGCAGCAAAGTGGGTGTAGAAAGCATTATGGGAGGCAACAACATTGGCTGTGGAAGAATGACGGAGGAGGAAAGATAATGAATGGAAAAAGTGAAAAATTGAACTTAAGCATTCATTAAAAACATTATAGCATCCACCTGTACGTTATTTTGGGTTTATATTAATAAGATATAAAAGCAGGATATCTTCGCTTAGGAACAAGCTTCATTTATGGCGTATCTTCACTCCTTTTGGTAAGGATTATTTTAATCCTCTAAGGATGGGTATCGTAACGAAAATATCAATATTCCATATTGACAATTTTTTGAGCACTAAAATTCAATACCCTGGTATATCGTGCTTAATTTTTTTATTTTGTTTTTTTATTCTATCCCATTTTAAATATTCCTATAAACTTACCATTGTATAGCTGTTTATTTTCATCGCTTTAGTCAGTTTATTTTTAACAAAATAAATAGGAGTTATAAAATAAAATAATTTCAGTTTTAATATTATTTCGAATTAAACAGGAGGAAGTAGGTATATACAGTTAGTCAAATGTGTACTACGTGTAGATGCAACCAGTACCATTCTTGCCAACTGTTCCCTGCCTCTTACATTAAATACTTTCTTTATTTAAACTAATTTTATAAGGTTAGTTTTTTCTTTTAATATGTTTAGTTATATGTTGATTTTTATGATATATAGAGAACAATTGTTACGTACGCATTGTTACAAGTATTTGAAAGAAACAATATGGATGTAAAAATATTGTACTGTCAACAAAAGATACCCATCCTTACTACCATCATATTATATCATGATTATTAAATATTTAAACTTTATTTACTAAAATTTCCCATTTCATGAGAAAATCTATTTTTATTCTTAAGCAAGTTTTCCATTACTGCGATTTATTACCACTAAGCACTCGACAATGTTTGGTATTATCTCTGGTTTTTTCCAACTTTGACTAAGGAGGCATTGAATGCAAGAGGACTGTCTAGTGAACTTGATATAAGACGTAAAAGACTAATGAACTGTTTTATTAGATTTTTTTCTTGGAAATTTTAAACGTTCTCACATATCTCACAAGAATTCTGAAATTAGGTGGCTTTACCCCTGTTACTGACGTCAATATTTACTAGGTGCAATCATATTTCAATCCTTCAAAACGAAAATTCCCACCTATATTCATGACCTTCTCTGCGCTCCTCCATCCATTTTAAATACTAGAACCTAACCCATTAACTTGTACACTCCTGCGCAAATTCATCTTTCGAAAAATACTTAATTATTCGCGCTTCCTCTTTATGGAATTCATTGCCCATCTCAATTCAAAAAGCTCCATTCTTAATTCCGTTAAACGCCATCTATTTCTTCACCTCCTGGATTTTCAATCTTTCAAGCAGATATAAAACATGAAGATTTATGTTATGTACATTATAATAACATACATAAGATGTATCCTTTACAGGATTTCTCATTTATTTTGTAACTCATAATTAATTATTATAGAAAGACGATTGTTCTATGTATTGTACTCATTTGTTATTCTTAGGGTACAAGTTGTCCCACAATAAAGTTCATTTTCCTCTTCTTCTAAAATTAATAATCAACGCAAGGATTGTTTATCCTTTCTTGATATCAATACGCAAAGCGATATGGAGTTGGAAAAGCTTAAATGATTTGCTTGAATTTGTTTTGTTGTTGAATTTTTTGTTCAACTGACAATTGGATTTGTTTATATTAATTATGTTGTGTCATAATATTTTACTTCTTGAGTGATAATTTTATTTTTTCATCCATGATTTTATTGTTACAATCTAATGTTAGATGGCTTAATTTTCGAAGTACCAGTATTTTTATTTTTTTCTATTTAGTTCGATTTCTTTCTATAATAAGGTAGTTCGATAAAAGAGGCACACCTCCCGTTCAAAACCTGTCCCATTAAAAAAGCGGTTTGATGTCCTGCCTTGGCTTTATCATATTTAATATTTATTGGTCATAAAAGCGGGGCAGTGGCTGCCTCCCCCCTACCACCTTACAATTTTAATCTCGAGAAAATTTAGTAGGTATTCCCCTTATGGGGGCCGTTACTCATGCTCGCTTCGCTCCTCTTTAATATTCTTTTCCCGCCACCGCGCTCTTTCACTCTCATCCTTCCTTTTACTCTTCGCAAGCTCATGGCCTATTTTAGCAATAATATTGCTTTATACGCTCTTCCCTCAGGGAATTCAATCGGGAAGAAAATGGATCAAGCACCCATCGTATAATATAATAAATCCATTGTTTTATATACTTTTCACGTAATAGATTTATTTTCATTGTGGTGCTTTCTTTTGTGATATAAGATTCATTTATATTCATGTATTATTTCGTAATACATGTAGACTGTTATTTGTTCACCTTGGTATGTAAGGTACTTTAGTTGAATAATATTCAGTAATTTAAATCGCTTTAAATTCAATGTTTTCTTCTGTTTAATCCTATTGAAAATACTTATTGTGTACAATAGTATTACGTTGTAACATTATATGTAATGATATTATTTAAGATACTGTAAGGTTTCAATTAATATTGCATACTTTTCTGTGTGTATCTAAGTTCTCTGTCCGAAAAAAATTTCTTATATTAGATCAGAATTGGGCACAAGTCGGTTGAATATTCGACTAAAGAAGCTATATATTTCGTCGGAATTTTCAAACGGATGTGTATTCAAAATGACTAAAATTGTATCCGAATAAAAAATTAGAATACAATTTGTAGTCTTGGCTTTTAACTAAAATTTTGATCTGATAAAAATTTGTTTCGATGAAATTTTATTCGAATAATTATCCAACTTAAAAACTCATTATCCTTTTATATTTTTGTGACCGGGCCTCAAATTTTCAGCCGAACTGCTAACAGATTTCTGTTCTTGTTATCTTAAATATTCCTAAAGGAAAAAATTGCAGGATGTCGACAAATAGAAAACTAGTGGTTCTCTCATTAAAAGACAAATTTGAAATCATTACGCGACTGAAAAAAAGTGAATCGGATGATCCGTGTTTTAGTTGCATCTGCAATCAGACAATCGTCAATCGCTTCAATTTAATTTTAACTTGTTTCTGATTACTTAAATTTTTTTGTATAGCAACTCGACGTTCTTTATAATTAAAGCCGTATCGAATTATGAATTATGATTTTACTATTATAATAACGCTTTGACTAAATATTACCTAAATATTACTAAATATACCAAATTTGCCTAACTCGTACCACAAATTAACCGATAGAAGATAACAATCAGTATACAAATATTTTTGGCGGAAGCATTGTTTCAATAACTTCCGTTTCTGTATATTCATCTTAGATTTGGCCTGTGTATCTCAAAAGTATGTTATTTGTAATTTAATTATTTTCTAAAGAGTTTTTATATAAAAGGTAAAGGAACTAGCACCCTCAACGAAGTTTAGGCATTACTCAATATCCCATAGGCGTAGGTTATTAAAAATTATGAAAGTAATGTTATTAAGTTTGAAGGTAAATTTTTAAAATGCAGATGTAGTATTAGGGTTTATTAGGTTCGCCATAAAAAAAATGTAATATCCCTTAGGTATTTAACTAGCATTTTTTTTTATTCACCTCCGTGCTCTGCAAAATGTTTTACAGATTTTATAGTCGTTTAAATTGTATGGGTAAAATCTAGTCCCTTTGCTTTTGTAAGATACTCAGAAAGAGATATGATTCTTTAATTTTTTTTTTATTCAAAGTTTTCCAACTAATATTTTTTTAACAAGTAAATGAGTGGAAAATGATTACAATGATTTGTCAATAACTTCAAAGAAATAATCTTTAATAGTTCAATGACAGTTCTTCATTAGGAGGTCTCTTGGCCATCTTTTGTTTTCGGATGTCTCGGCAGTTTATTGGAAATCGATGGTATGAAAACGATTTGAGAGACTGGTTGATTTAAGTGGGTATGAAGTTTACCATGAAATGATAGGTATCTGGTATGGGTTAAACCAGTAACATATGGAACATTAAACTCTTTACTGAGAAGGTAAATACATATATATTTATAATATATAAATTTAAAATATTGTATCTCAACTAGCTTCCCATACAATTCCCAATGATCCTTTGAGGTTTTTGAAAAGAAGATGGCCTCGAGAATAATCTCCAATATATAACTTAAGTGGCTAGTTTCGGTACAATTTATTTTGACTTGTTATCATATTCTTAATTGTTATGCAGTTGTCAATTTCATTACCTAATGGGAAAAAAGTATATGGTAAAATGGATTTTTTTTTTTTTTTTTTTTTTTTTTTTTTTTATGTATATGTTTTTCTAGGTTCTATATTTTGCAAAAAACGCTTATATCAGCGTCAGTCGCAGTTAAGCAGTGAGTCGGGTGATATCTTTTAGTCGAGGGATGTAAAAGGTTAAATAATGTTTCCTTTTTGTTGCATCAAAGAATGTATTATAAAAATTATTGGCATGCTGATATAAGGTTTCGGTAAGTAGGTGATTTGTTACTCAGTATAGGTACATAATTAACATTCTCTTCAAAGAAAATTTTTGATTCGAAGCCCCTGTGGTTGGGTTAAAATTTGTCCCACGAAATCAATCTTGGCTTTTCTATCCTTGGTTAGAATATTTTTGTAACCTCTAGGGTAACCCGTCCTCCCTGCCCTAGTTGGAGTATATACGTTTAGCCTAAATAAACAGACAAACATTCTTTTATTCTGAAATATATCTGAACCTTCTTAAAATTTTAAAAATACTGTAAAATGTAGCAATAGAGAGGTTTCTTACTACATTCCCTAGAAATATATGACGCTGATGTTCTTATTTATTATTTATTCGTCCATTTTTTTTTTTTTTTTTTTTTTTTTTTTTTTTTTTTAATGCGCAGTAAAAAGTTGAGAAGTTATTTATTTTAGATTTATTAGAAATGCTGGAAGAGATCTAGTAGCTCTTAAGTAACCTATAATTCTTGTAAAACCTTTCTAGAAAGGAAGTCCGTAGTTTTTTAATGTGAGCCAAGACAAAGCACTGAAAGCTATTCTGAGTATTTTGTAACTTTGGACAATGGAGTTGGTCGCCTTCCTGAAACTTTAATGCATGGAATTCAGCGACGAAAGTTATGACCCCCTGTTATTCCTGACATCTCTTCAATAAGTTAGTTCTTTTTGTAGGACGCACCTTTGGTGAAATTTAATACTTTTATATATTATATTATATATTTTTTATTATTATATTAAGTTATTTTATTTTATCATCTTCCGATTCCTTAATTGTTTACTTGTGATTAGGCGATTTCATCAAACCTCTGCTAAATGATATAAGGATTAAATTAGGTATGAGTTCATGTCGTTATTATTATTATTTCTTATTTAATCGCGTTTATCATTTTTTTCTCTCTTTTTTGGCCCACATCCCTCCTATTTTCTCTCCCGTCTTCTTCTTGGCTCCTCCGTCCATTTCTTTCTTTCCCTCCCGGTGAAGAGGAAGATCACCAAAAGAACCTTTATGCTTCTCACCATTTCCAGATTCTTTTCTCTATCTTGGTAGTCCTCCTCTCTGATATCCATTTCCTTTAATTGATTTTTTGTTTGTTACGGATATCCCTTTTCGTTCTTCAGCCTTATCACTTAACCAAATATTGATTTTTTCACCCTCTCCGTCCGAAGAATTTTAAACTACTTTTTATTATCGATATTTCATATATATATATATATATATATATATATATATATATATATATATATATATATATATATATATATATATATATATATATATAGAATAGAATAGAATAGAATAAAAAAAAATTTTATTCTGGGACAAAGTCCCTTAAGAATAATAGTTACATGACAGAACTCAAGTTATATCTGGCCTAGAGATGATAAAATTAGATAATAAAATAAAAAAATACAATTAAAAGTAAATACAATTTTACAATAAAATAAGTAATAAAATGAAACAAAAATCTATACGCAATATACACATATATATATATATATATATATATATATATATATATATATATATATATATATATATATATACATATTTCACTTGTCAATTATACACGCACACCATATAAGAATATGTATTCTGTATATATCTATTTGTGTTTTATATGTGAATCGATATGAGAGGGTAAACCTTGTTACTCAGTTTTAGTTTTGTTTTTTTAACCGAGAAAAACTTCATTTATTAGAGATTTTTCGAGCGTAAAACATGTGAGTCATCATCGCTCGTTCGATTTTAATAGAAAATTAATTTCATTTGTCTATATTTTATAATATATTGTTTTTGTGTGAAGGATGACTATCATTTTTTCATCGTTTCTTAGTGCATTTGAGATGTCTCGAGGTATTGCCGATTCAGTCAACCTTTTGGTGTAATAAGAGAAAAACTGAATTCAATGGTTAGAACTTTGTAAAATCATTTCTATTTTATAAAAAATATCAGCAATTATATGAGTTGGAAAATCAGTGGCTAGTCTAGTTCCTTTACATTTTCTTTCGTTTTAATGCATGTAAATTCATTATTGTAATTGAGTTAGATGTTTTTTTTTTTTTTTTTTTTTTTTTTTTTTTTTTTTTTTTTTTTTTTTTTTTTTTTTTTTTTTTTTTTTTTTTTTTTTTTTTTTTTTTTTTTAGTTTTTTTTTTTTTTTTTTTTTTTTTTTTTTTTTTTTTTTTATGGGACTTATAGTCCTTATGTACTTCAACTTGGGCAGGAAGGGCGTGTTTATCCTTGTGGTATGACCAACCTATTCTAGCCAGAGCTTCATTTCAGAAAGATTCAAACAAGAAATAAATATCATCCGACCAAGTTGTGAATCGAACCCACTACCCCTTTTGAGTCTCTCCCCCCTTTGCTCTTGGCCATCATGAACCATGATTGTAAGTATTTATTCTTTATTTTTTTCTTCAAAATTTTCTTCGAGCTCTTAGTATTTTAGCCCACTATATTGAAATTACATTTCCGTTACTCAGTTACAGTTAAAATGGATTTAAAATGACCTTATTCGAGTTCTAAAAACTTGGCTTCCTTAATTTTCTGGAACAAGAGACAATTACTTGCTACCATATTGTCAAGTTTCCATAAAGTGTGGTGTATTTATGACTGCCTGTTCTGGAACGGTTGGCGTTATGATTCCAATAAATCAGGCGCTAGTAACAGTCAGCTGGAAGAGTTAGGGTCCAATTTCCCTTGAAGACGTTGCTCCGTGGTCCAGCTTATCGGAGACCTCACGTCCTCTCCTCACGGTCCTTCCTCGGCAATATCATGGAACAGAAACCGCTGCGAATAGTAAATCATCTTGCCCTCATAACTATACTCGACCCTTTCTCTGCTTGGATTACTAATAGATTCCCAGCAAAGGCGGTTGGATTAGCAAGTGTGATTAGAAAGTATGAGACCTATCTAATATATTTTCCATATTATTATCTTTTTAATTTTATAATAAACGATAAAAGAATGTAATTGAAGACTGCTTTGTTTTGATGTCTAGTCAATTAGCTGAATCACATCTAGGTCCTTAATATTTGATACGTTGGGGGTGGGTTTCTCGCTCTTGACTTAAGATACAGATCTTATCACATCTTCCAGGACCGAATCAAGCAATCGTATTGAGATAAATACTGATGTTTTGTGGATAGTTTTTTCGAAAAACGGTGAGCGTTGAAGTAATATAAGAAATTGTGACTTCCACAAATTAGGTGAAGATCAAGGTGTTCTTTAGATACCAAGTTTGCAAAATTCAAGGATACAGATACACTTGCCATTATAGATAATTTAATGCTTAATCCGAAAATGTGGTCAAAATTTGAAAAATATTTAAACAAAATGGAGATATTACAGTTTTTTTGGAAAAAAACGTGGTTTCCTCAAAAAAGTCTGCGGCATTTTTCTACATTTTTGATCTAGTTTCACCCAATTTTTTTTTTTTTTTGCACACTAAGAGATACTCACCCTGTATAATACTATTTTTATTTATAAATGTAGGGTAGGTTAGCAGGCAGGATATTGTATTCCTAATCCGTGGATGCACGTTCGAGTATGGCTGAGGCAGATTCTCATATATTAATATAAGATCAACCATGCGGCCGGGAAACTCTCCCTGACCACATATCCTCAATAAGAGGGTACCCTTAATTGTTTGGAAACCAGGCGGGTTTGTGTCACCAAATCAACTCCTCAACAAAATCAGCCAAGTTCTGAATTGAAGTACATTTTTGAGTTTTTGTGTTACAGGTGACCGTTGCTATCTACCTACTCACTTACATTATATCATGTTCTTGTATTTCTGGAGTCCTACATCAATAATTATCTTTATAATTTAGATTCCTCCTGATACAGTGTTTTCTTACTCGGTATATAACATTTATATACTTTTATTATATGTTCTGCACGACACTACGCTCTGTACTATTGAAATTTATTTTTTATTTAATCCTCTTTTGTTTCTGTCTTCTCCATATTTTTAGTTAATATTTATGTATATCTTTATTATTATTAATTTTATTTATGTTTTCATTTTAATATGTCTCTGGCCTGATGTAATTATAATAATTTCTGTACTTATTAGTTATTCTTCAGGGACTTCGTCCAAGAGTAAAATTATTTTTTTTATTCTATTCTAATAATAATTACCAATTGTGGATTGTATTTTACTAAAAGTAAATATATTATATAATTTTACAAAAGATATTTTGTCCTTGGACCATTTAAAAGATAATGCGCCAAAAGGCGGCGGTCTTATGGCGTCACCAGGATCTGAGTCTTGTTAGCTTCATAAGATTACTGCGAATTGATCTTTATTATATTATTGATTAATTGATTTATTATATTATTGGTTGATCTTAATTGTATTATAGAAGTGCGTAGATGTTTTGATGATGAAAGACTACAGGTGCCCAGAATAAGGGAAGACACCGGTCGTGCTGATCGGAAATAATGTTGTTTTTTTCATTTCCTTAATTCCAAACTGTTATCTCGTATATGGACCTAGCTGAAAAAGAAAGTTATATTTAAATTGCAATCAAGAATTATATTTATATATACTAAAAAAATGTTTCTTTACATCTTTTGCTTTTTTCCTTCAAAATTTTGTTGTTATATAATGAAAATATTTATGTATTATCATACAATTCAAGAGTAATTATCTATTAGTTAAATTTGGTTTTTCATCAATTTCTTTCACCTTATAAATTAGATAATAATTTTGATTGAAATACTCATGTGTTTATTTTTTGTATTAAATATTTTATTACTTTCATTCGCTTTGAATCGTGTATTTGTTTTTGTTAATCTTAGGTTTTATATATTGTTAATCAGCTATCTAATTGCCGAAATAATATTTGTCCATCAATAAATGTTTGTTTTAAATTTTTTTTTGGATTCTTGCCTTAAATATGTCTATAATATATGGTTTTCGGAGTTCGAAATAAATGTTTAAACTAATCATATTTATTAAATAATAGTGTTACTTATGGCGTTAACGGTTTCATCAAATCTTTGTTTTTAAGACCAACGGGAGTTTTGTTGTAATCATATACAACGATTGGGGTATCACACAACCTCGCATGTTATAGTTTCGTGAGGTCCGACCGGCTGGTTCGTTATTCAAGAAAAACGGAGGAAATAATAATTATGATAATCTCCCTAATTACTCAAAGACTGAAATTACTATTACAAATCAACCTTTCATGAGATTTGTTTTTATTAGCTCCCTCTAAATTATACCAACAATATTAACCGGCTTTTCTCTAAGTATGTATTCAGTTTTAAGAATTTTCATAGAGCAAGATTTATTTTGCTCCCTCGCATATTGCGTATAAATTATTAAAATTAACTGACGGGAGGATTTTTATCATCAATGATGTGTTGAAAATGATAGGGATTGCGACAGAGGATCTGGAGAACTGAGAACTAATGTTGAACATTTAATTTAACTGTCTTTAATGTAGTGTAAGATTCTGTTTTGATCTTAATCGAACCAATATCGCTCATTTTCTACAACGACAATATAACTCAAAATCTTCAATATTGTAGAAGGAATAAAGTGAATAAAGTACAGGACGATCTATAGACATGCAATGGTGACATATCCTGCTCTCTCTTAGTGAATAGTTAAAGCTCAAATGTAACGTTCTACCGACTAAAAATACTTAGGTGAATCGTTTATTATACAGTCAAAAGCTTGTTTTTGGAGTTATGTCATTGTTGCAGCAAATGAGCGATATGGGACGTTAATGTTCCACATTTTTGTTTTAGGCTTAATGATAAACGTTAGGGATGATGTAGCTGATGGGTAATGTGAAATTATTTCGCCACTACTGGAATTATTTATTGTTTTTTTATATTAATTGATAATTCGTGGGTTCGCCCTATAATTGAGTTAACTATTATCTTCAAAGTATGATTTTTAATTTCTACCTTATACTATCCTCACATCCTATGCTGATGACACAAGCGTGTTATCAGTCAATGTTAATCTATTTGCTGCATCCCAGTAACACTCCAATCACATATCACTTCACTTAAACTGGAGAGGTAAGATAAATCCCAGCAAATCCCTGGAAATAACCTTTACCCTACGTCGAAAACCTACCTCATCCTGTCCTGTATCCTTTAATGGAGTACCATTAAATAATGTAGAACAGATAAGATATCTTGGATTTTATCTGGACAAGAGACTTACCTGGAACCCTCATACAAGATTGAAAAGACAAGAAACTGCACCTCGATTTCGACTACTACAAAACCTACTTGACAAACGTTCAAATCTCCCTATTCACTACAAAAAAACTCATATATATGACGATAATCAGACCTATTAGGACTTATGGTATAGAGTTATGGGGATCCACCAAACCATCCAATCACTCCAATCCAAAATCCTTCGAAAAATCCTAGATGATCCTTACTTGGTCACATATGATTGATCCACAATGACCTTAATATCTGCTGATTTGGCACGAACCAGATACCTTTCCTTTCATAATAAACTCACTGCTCATCCAAATCCACTTGTTGCACAACTTGCTTCCCATTCTATTCCTGGCAATCCTCCGAGGCGTCTGAAAAGAAGATGGCCTCGTGATCTTCTTTTGTAAATATTCATTAGAGTATTCCTCTACAAGTTACAAGTCATTATATCTCATATATACCGCATATTTGCTATACGTGTTTTCTAATACATTTGTAAATTTCTATTAATAAATATATTTAAAAAAATTCTACCTTGTGAAAAATTGGTCAAGTTGTAGTCTTAATAAGGCTTGAAGTATTTATTTTACCGCAAATGGTGTATTTAGAGTGATTACTGGATTCAGGAAAAGATTTTAAAAATGCCCTATCGATAAAGTGCGTTGTTTTGACTTTTCGACTTCTTCGCGGAATTCAGAGAATCAATATCCGATTCAATATGAAAGAGTTGCTTTGGTTATACGGATGATTATTATACGTTTTTTAATAAACTACGAGTTTAAAATATTTGACTAGAAAATACCGATAGAAGTTGTAAGAAGCGACATATTTTTTTCAATAATTAAATCGTCTAATATTTGATCTAGTAAGTATTGTTTTTGTTTATGTTACTCTTAAAAAAAATGAATAGAACACTGAAAAAATAACCCAACTGATTAATTTCCCTAAAGGAACAACAACGAGGAAGGCTGATGGTAGGTAGCCAAGACCCCGCCAGCCCGGCCGAGATTCGGTAATCTAGGAGGCCATTCTGTTTTACACTTTCCGACACGGGATCCTCATTAGGAAGGCACGAACCCCCAAGGTCAGCTGATCTGGTCACGAGATCCCTCCTCTCTGCCTTGCAGCATCAGCTTATCTGTCTGCGCGCTCTGTCGTCTGTCACTGTTGTCTTGGAACTTTGTAATTAGAGAAGGATATAATTCAATTCCTAATCATCGCCCAGTTTAGATATAGCCAAAATCTTGATAAGTGATTTCTTTTATAAGTTGAACTATTTGTAAAAAAAATATATTTTAACTATATTTATTGTTACTTATCAAGAATGTCATCTATTTTGTAAATAGTTAATCTTTAAGACTTTAAAAAAAAAAAAAAAAAAAAAAAAAAAAAAAAATATATATATATATATATATATATATATATATATATATATATATATATATATATATTATTGGGTCGTTTCATATGAAATACACATTTTCACAGATTAGCTTATTTAGTAAAAGAACTTTATGAAATCATAAAATTTGTATTCGAAACATTTGCGTTCTTTTTCTATACATTTTTCCTACGTGTTATCAACTTTTCTATCTCAGAACTGAAAAATTACTGTTTTATTAGAAATAAGGCGCTTTTGGCCTGAGAATCATTTGCTAAAATTTAAAGCCTGTACCACTACAGCCCATGAGGCGTCTTGGATTTAATACTTGTAAGAGAAAGTATTATTTCTTGATCAATGCTTATACAAGGAAATGATGTAGTCAACAATCACGTTCAACCGCCAGATCTCCCAACTTAAGGGCACCTCTTTATAGAAGCTGGACGTGCCCCGCGAGTGTCTGCAGAACTCAAAATTAACCCAGGCTAAAGAAATGGAAATTAAATTTTCTGCCTTCAGCCGGAATGGAACCCGGGTCCTGGAGCTAGAAGTGTCTTGGCCAATAAGCTACCCCGCTCCAGAAAATTTGAACTTTTATTAAAATTGTGAATTCTTCCAAATTACTGATGGAAATCTGCTGAGGATGGAGAGCCTGGCAAATGAAATGTAGTGGTAGGACTTCGAACAGCTCGTTTAGTTTCTTCAATGTCTGTAGTGGAACATGAATGTTGCCGTATAAGTATACAAGGTCCCTTAACCAATCCATGTCGTTGTTTGATAAGTTGTTGATATAGTAGTCAATATCACTGCAAAATAAGGGAGTGTGATAGTTTTACTGCTGAGTAAAAATGGGAAATAAATTAATCCTGTCATTGACAACCCTACGTAAACCAATAAGTGTCCAAGCTTAAAAAGAAAATAAGGTCATATTGGATGATGATATAAAAAATAGATTAAAGATTATTATTTACTATAAACAGACATAGCAATCAACAGAATTATACTAATCCCACTTTGAATTTTGGAATAATAAAAACTGTAATTTCGTATAAAACGACCCAATATTTCATATTTATTTCATAATGCTTTTAGACTTTAAAAGTACAAATTCGTGCTTATTCCTTTTTTTATTTTATTTAATTTTTTTTTAAACGGCTCTTTGTTATTATAAACGAGGATCAATTTATGAGTTAGTATGGTTACTTTTTCCGTTTCTTTTTTTTTTTTTTTTTATATATTTGACAAATGAAATATTCTTCTAAAAATATTTTAGTGGAAGTTTCTGTTACAAAATAAAGTGATTCTCACATTTAAATAAAATTATAGTATTTTACTTATTGTTTTTGTTTGAAGTTACGGTGTTAATACAGAAAATATGTACACAACTGAGTTATTTATTGAAAATTCATTAATTAAGAAAAATGTCTTTTATTACTCACATTCTCACTATAATTTATCATACAAATCAAATTATTTTTACTTTGAGGATATACTAGAAATTTATTCTTTATATACTCGAAAAATCTCTGTGCTTTGAAATGATTACTCCTGAGATGCTATGATGGCGTTGGATTCGATTGGAGGATATAGCACTAAGCATTAAGATCACATCAACCATGTTGATCCTTTCTGCTGCAGTAATTAATTATTGACTAATTTCTAGTACAGTGAAACTTCAGTTGTCTGGAATCTGATTATCCGGATAGATTTCAAGAGAAAAAAAAAGTATATATATTTTTTATTACATCCATTTTTTTTTTTATAGTTTATTAACAGACATTGTAGGCCGTGGTTCGGAGTTGACGTAAAATGCGATAGGTCCTATCTTACTAGTTTTCATGACACAATAAAAGACGTAAAACCGAGACCAAGCGGCAGAGACACCCGCAGAGAGCGGGGCCCATACACCTCATAACAGTCTAGTTCTGATTAAACGTACTTAGTGAATTTTTAGAAACATTGCACATCCATCTTACACTGTTTTTGTCCAATCTGGGCATGCCGTCGTGAATGGTCTATAAACTGAAAGAGTTATGGAACCTAAAAGAAAACGTGTCGTTTTAACTGTTTCCGAAAGACTGTCCATTGTAGAACAGACCGTCAGGAAAGGCATTCTGGGAGAAAATTAGAGTATGAGTTCTGTGTAGGAACATCCAAGATTTCCGGCATGTTAACTAAATTTGTCATCAATTATTGCATAAATATCTTTTTTTAAACAGATTTTTCAATATTCAATAAAATGCATAGTAAAACATTGCATAAGTTTGTTTTTTTTTATTTCAATGACCCAATTCAATAGTAAATCTGATTATCCAGATTTTTGGGTATCCGGATCGATTTCGGCCCTAATTAATCCTGATAATCGGAGTTTCATTGTGTTATAATTTGTTTTCTTTCTTGTAGATGTTTTCGTTTATAACATTTTATTGTTTGTAAATTTAATTTTTGAAAATACACTTTTATATCTTCTTATATCGTTTATTTGGCTTATTCAAATTTTTCACGAGGTATTAGCCCACATATTAAAAAAATTTTATCATCCTACCTTTTTTGGAAGAAATGCGTTGTTAGAAAAACTTTTTCTTTGAAAATATTATTATCTAGTTTAGAATAAATATTATTTCATCATGAATACGTTATTTGTAATTTTTTTTACTCAATTATTTGCTTAGTAAGTTTTTATAAAACGTTATTTTATAATATTATATTCCAGTACAGTCTAAAATTATGATTTTTTAATTTATAAATTATGACCGATGATGAACTCCATTATCTACTAGTGCAGCGGCGCAGACGAGGTGGTTGGTACCCCGGCCAGGTACAGAGTGAGTATATATGTGTATATTTGGAATTACGGAAAGGTTGCGGGCGGGGGTGCCTTATAGATTTCCCCGGAGAGTGGAAGCCAGCTCTTGACTGCTATTTATTGCCTCTTCCTCAGCCGTGGTCTACTTTGGCCCCGCTCTCCTCCCTAGCTCCTCTTTGTCTCTTAGCACAGCCGCGCTCTCTAAGTACAAACAATACTTCTAGGAGAGGAACAAGGACCTTTTATAAAGAAAAACATTAAACTTTATAAGCTTAGGGAAACCTTAAATGTAGTTCTAAGAGATTATGTACTAAATAGTTTAACAGAATACAAAAGATATTTACATTTGAATTGAGTTTTGCGGATTTAAAAGTTCTATTCAAAGCTAGCTAAATATAAAGCTTTAAGAATCATGCGCTAGAAATCCCAAAATTTAAGTTAATAAACATTTTGTTAAAAGAAGTAGTTATCAGTAAAATTTTGTTCATGCAATGCGCGTGTATATTTTTATTTTAGTGTTAATTCTTTTTTTAATTTTACTAAATATATTTTTTTTTGTTTTCAGGTAAGTGGACTAAACTTAGTGACGGATGTGACAAATAAAAATTATTGGTCCTAAAAATGGTAAGCTTGAGAAATTAATATATTTTTATATCGCTTGTTTATTAAATCATCCTTTTTGCTAATATTTTTAAATCAGACTGATTTAATAAATTGAGAAAAAAAAATATGATTCGAAAAACAAATAGCAAACGCTTCCATTGCAACGCTAAAAGTCTGAAGTGTCCTGTAAAACAGTTAATCGGTTCAGTTTACGATTTAACTAAACTGATATAAGATTTTTCTTCCGTTTTTCTACTTATTTTACTCTATATGGAAATTATCAGTAAAATAGTTATATCTATCCTTCATTTATTTTTATTAATTAATTGAAACCACTGAGCAGAAAATAAGTAGTGAGACCCAAACTGAGGACCACTAAACGCTTTACACTGAATCAACGGACCTTTCATTTGTAGATATTTCTACCACAATTTCTCAATAAAGAAACTATAATGAGAGACGAATGGATGTTGAAAACGCTTATATATATATATATATATACAATTTTTTTTTTTTTTTGTAAAAGTAGTGAAGTAAAGTGAAGTAGGTGTTGGAGAAAGAATAAACTTATAATGTACAAAGTATTCTGTTTTAGGTCGGGTTTAAGTCATTTTATAGAGATTATATAAGTATGTTTTACACACTTAAATCTCAGGGCTTATTTTAAGAACTGTCTTGGTTTGAAATGTGAAAACTTTATCCATCCTATTCAAGGATTATTTTTAGTGACAATCGAAAGCTTATATTAACCTAGTTCTTAATCTCTTATATAGAATTATATTGATGTGTTTTCTACGTGTTATTGTCAAGAGACTTAGGAATTTTATATTTTGTTTTATTTCAGTCTACACTCTTTACAGACATGTTTTAATTAATTATAACTATTAGTTGCAGCCGAGTAGAATTCGATTCAGAATATAATAGTGGATTGAGTCATAAAAAAACGCTACGTATTCTGTGAATTATACCTATTGTTAATACCTATTAATTTACTTCAATATCGGTTCTCATGGCGAAACTAAAGATCTGTAGGTTTAAATACTGTTAGAGGGAGGAAGAATAAATGTTCTTTGTTCTTGCATATCAACGGTGTTATCTTAAATAAATCCAAGTGAGCTAGGTTAAGAACCTAGTATTGAAATTGGTTTATTTTACAATAGTATTCCTTTAGCCATTCATTCGTCAGGTTCTTTATATAAAACTTGCCAAATTTAAAAAATCTAATAATGATATAGTTGCCCCTTTGATTCAATTATTTTTTGTAGTTACTTCTCTTCCTGGAGGAGGTTGGTTCTGGAAGGGTAGGGATCTTTGATTAGTAGCCCTTGCTGCCTAAGGATTGCCCCTTTCTGTCACTTACCTTCTCCTCTCCGAGTCTAGTCACGAACCTCTTTTCGCCGTTGCCTTGTGAAGATTCTGGTCCTAGCTGTAGAGTGTCTCTTTACCTTGTTCCACTACCTCATAACCCTTCTGATTACCAGCAACCTCATTGTGATAAGGGGTTTCCTACGTTTTACTTTCAGTGCTGATGGCATTTTACTGACAAGGGGGGAAGAGGACATACTCATTCTCTTACGGATCTTGTTGCCAATTTTTTGGAGGTTCTTGGACAAAAAATGACCCGTAAAAAATTATATCGACATGATTCCTACAAAATTTTTATTTTTGAGTGCAGATTAAAGGAGAAATTCAGACGCTTCAAAAATTATGGTTTAGTTTAATTAAATTATATAATCAAGCAAACTACATTTATAGATTTTTTTTACATAAATGACTAGATTCTTCATTCTTCCAGATTCTAATTAAACATACTCAAAAACATTTAAAAACGTTTATTTGAGAAAAACAAGAAATATCATTTTTTCACCCTCTTATTGCGCCATCTCCTAATGAAGGTTGGCGATCCAAATGGCTATTTGAGTTTTGGAGGTTGCCGCACGGAATATGACTAAGGATGTGCAGTCATACCAACGGCGAAGATACTTCGCCAAGAGTTGATCTCTTCTTGCTTGGAATTTCTCTCAATAATCATTCTTAAATTTTCATACTTCTCTCCTCTCATAATGTGCCCAAAATAAGGTTTTTTTCTTTTCTTAATGGTGTACAGTGATTCCTTTTGCTTACACATTACATTCAGAACTTCCAGGTTTTTCACACTTTACCATCTTCAACAGGATTACAATTTTTTTTTTTTTTTTTAATCGTTACTATTTTGTTGCACTCCACTCTAGTTGGTATTGCAAGCTATTGCTGGAAAGAGGAGATTTCTTTTGATGTATATAAATGCAGTATTCGATAAAGGGGAAGAAAAAAATTGTTTGAAAAATTGAAAAATCCGAAATACATTTTGATTTTTTACTTGCGTTTGACACCTGATAGGAAGATAAAACTAAAGACATTTTAAGTGTATTACCACCCTATATTTTGGGTAAAAATGTGAAATTGATTGAACCGTCTATCTTTAAAGTTTTTGTAAATTAAAAAAAAAAAATGCTTACCAATTTTGTCAGGCAGAGTTTGGTTACGATTTTTTATTTGGATGAATTTTCGTATTTAAAGGTTCTTTTAAATGCTGAATTAGAATCCTATATAGGCTTTTGTGTAAAAAAAAAGAAAATCTATAATGGTAGTTCACCTCAACCACAATGATGCGGCTGTATTTTTCCTTAAAACTACACTCAAAATAAAACATAGGTGCCAGAATCATGTCGATATAATTTTTAAACGCGAGATATAAAATAAATTAGTTAATTTCTATTTCATAATTTTCTCGGTTTCTTGGGCCTATTAGTTGAAGCGACAAAATACGTATCTAATATTTTTTGACTAAGAACCTCCAAAAAAATAACCAACAAGATCTTTGAAAGATAATAATGATTCTCCTATAGAGGTTTAATTGGTTATAGAATCAAAGATAAATGTATCCAAGAGAAGGGAGCACTATGCAGAAAAAATATGCAATTTGTGGGCTATTAAGAGGTTATTTCGGATTTCAGGAATCTTCAAATGTATCAAGTGTACTGATAAAGGAGACGATGTATTGCTGGAACGGCGGGGGCTGATTCATTGGAGGCGATGAGGAGCGCCTGACAAAACAGAACCAATAAAGCCCTGACGAATCGACTAGCCCTCAAGACGGCTAAATGAGATATAAAGAAAAAGCGGAGCCCTAATGGCGGGGGCAGTTAATGAAATAACAGCCGATTGTTCTTGTCTGGATTTAACTTGAGCCCTGCCTTTTTATTTCGCAATTTTACAGAGCTCCTCGGCCTAAAGTGGCGTTATTTTTCAGCGGGGGGAGTAGTGGCTTAATTGGGGCACTCCCTGTGTTCGTGTCAGCCGGGATTTGGAAGGAAATTAAAGCAGAAACTACCCCGTCCCCACCCCCCGCGCCCCTCCCACCGTATGCATCGGCCCTGGCTTATATTAGGTTTCTCTGTTACTCTTATTTTATATGTATAATATATTCTTGCGATGCCGCTGAAAAAAAATATATATACATATATTTATTAATTTGTATAAATTTCTTGACTGCTACTATTAAATGTTTAGTAAGGTTCTTGAGGTTCAGTCAATAAATAAAAACAACTATTTTGGCGAAGTTTCGAGGCTATATTGTTCTCATAATCATGCCAATGTTACTGGTGGATATGGTATCGACTAACTAAACAGAATTTATATACATATATATATATATATATATATATATATATATATATATATATATATATATATATGTATATAAATATAAATGCAATGCAAATAGTTGAGGATCCATTGTTGAACAGAAGTTTTATTGGAGAGATATGATAGTTTTATAGAAAAATATAACACTTTTGGGAGATTATTATTTATTTATTGAATATTATTTTATTTAAAACAAAGGAATGTTCAAGTTACTTTAAGTAACTTGTGTTGTAGAATTCCTATTCAATACAACTCCTCAATTACAAAGACATTCTAGTTTCTGCCATTATTCAACAATGGAAGTGAATAAAGAAAGAAAATGTTTTGAAAAACGTTTCCGAGCAATATTATATTATCAGGTCATGCATATACAAAATATAATAAAATAAAAGTTATCATAAGAAATAAATAAATAATGACTTAAAAATAAATTAATGTGAAGGGGAAATTAATGTGTTGGTTGACATGATGTTGTTGGAGATCAGTAAAAAAAAAAAAGAAAAAAAAATTATGGTTGATATAAGTAAACATATTTATTTGCCAACGTTTCAGCCAACTGTGATGGCCACCAAGTTAAATACTGTAATAAATACTGTAATAAATTATATATATATATATATATATATATATATATATATATATATATATATATATATATATACGAGTATATATATATATATATATATATATATATATATATATATATATATATATATATATATATTTATTACAGTATATATATATATATATACCTATATTCTCTTTTTGGCAACGACAGATTTCAATTGACGAAGAGAGTCATTCTGCGCTCAGAAATGCAGCTTTCTAAAACTTTTTTTTTTTTTTTTTTTTTTAATTTTAGTTCTAAAATGATGTAGTTGGTTCAGAAGAACGAAAGTCTTGGAACTCAACTTATTTAATATTAGATTGTGATAGTATTTTTTTGCTTTCTCTTTTTCTCTGATATTACTTTATCTTAGCATCTGTATAACTAATATAACAAGCAAAACACATAATATATAATTTGTAAATTTCGTGTGCTCATATCGCAATACACGAGTATTCTTTAGGACACTCCTTATGTACGTTTATTTGTTTATTTCGTTTAACGTCACTTTATGCTGCTATGGCTAATCGGACGATGCTACGGTGGGAGTCCTAAATTTTGCCTATCCAGGTATAATTAGGATAGGGATCTTTAACGAGTTCCTGACATCGCACAGGCTCGGGACCCCCATTTTACGTCCCTTCCGAAGGACGGCATAGCTAAGGATTTTTTACTCCCTTTAAAAAATCCTAAGGTCATCTGCCGGGTTGCGAACCCGCGATCTTGGGTTTAGTAGGTTGCTATGCTAACCATTACACCACAGGTGACCCCACCTTATGTACGTGCCCGCAATAGTGAATAGAAATTGAAGACGAAATTTTTGCTATGAAATGCTAGAGCTTAGTGAATTATCATAATTTTGAACATGCCATTTATACTGATGAATCTCTGATTTCTCACAACACCAAACAGAATCCACATTTTCTGAAGCCCTGTGGTTTTGAGAACATAAAAAAATAATATATCTAAAATTACTACATCAGTGTCTATTGTATATATAACTATTACTTTCGCAGCATTTTTGATACCTTATTTTGCGTCACCCATGTACTATTAAAATTGATGTTTGAATAAAAATCCCCTATGCTCTCGAGCTCGATGGCCGAGAGCCCCCAACGCTAGTATATTTTTGTAGTAGAATTGATTTATTAAATATTTGTATCTTTTCCTCGGAATCTGATAATGCGACTATTCCAGGACCTTTATGTCTTAACATAAAGGTCCAATTGTTTTAGTGACAATATCCCGTGGATCCTTTGGTCAAGAAGTTTAAGTCGTTTTAAAAAAGTTACCATGAATGAATATTTAAATACTCTTGTTACTTCTGCACTAATATTAGGTACCCGTCTAAAATACTATACGTTACAGCTGCAACTTACACGCAATAATTATTAAACGTTATGAAATGAATAAATGTCAAATCAGCACATTTGTTTTGTTTTTTTGTGTTTTATTCCCGAAAGGAATCAGTTATTCTTACATGGATGGTGAATAATGGTTATGTTTAAGGTTTGTTGACTAATTCATGTTTTATCCAACTCCAGTGTACTTTACACGATCGGGCTGAATTTATTTTAGCAGGGTTCTATTATTTTCTGAAATTATGCCTTCATTATCACTATTACCGTGCTGGGCTGCTTTTAATGGAATTAGCGTAAGTAGAATTTAACTGGCGCCAATATTCAATTATCGCTTTTCTGTTTCCCCCCTCTATCGATATTGAGGCTATAATAGTTTGGATGATAACTCTATTAATGCTCGTCTGAAAATATTTGAAGTAGTGAAGTAACGTGTAATGAAAATTAATTATCTTTTTTAATTGTATATTTTTTATGTTCATAAAGTTTCGTTTTCTGCTGCTCTTGTTGTGTTAAGTAATTCAACCTTCTTCCTTTTCCATACTGTAATTCTTTAATTTTTTTTCTGTTTTTAGTTAAGTCAGAATATATGAGTTAACTGCTTAAAACCAAAATTTCTCATCGGACAGCTGCTGTCATACTCATCATATTCATGATATGTCTTATTTTATTTTTCTCTCTGCTTGTGTTCAGATATCATGGTCATGAATGTACCCTGAGGCTGTCTCAAGAGCATTAGCTAAATTTCTGTTTTGATTCTACATACTTGATTCAGAATTTTGGCTCACTTACTTCTGTGAGGAAGCAAACTGAGTTAGTTTTTTATTCTGTTTTTGGAAAGTTATGATCATAAAAGTAATTCTAGGCCAGTAATTGTGATAGGAGGATATTTAGATGAAATTACACTCAACCGCCTGGTAGTTTTCCCAATAAAAGGTAGGTAGGTACCTAAGGGGCTTGGTGTGGCCCAGAAGGGTCTCTCGAACTCCAAGTCATCTCACGGCTGAAATAACATAAGTTTGTTTTAACCTCATTAGTTTTTGCTAATTTCATCAAAATCTATCCCATCATCCCAATCCTCTAGCCCAATCCCTATCCAGTCTTAACCATCCCTATAACCCTCCCAGAAGGTTGAAACGGCAATGGCCCCGAGACCTTTTGTAATATAATGTCATGCTGGAGTCCTGGTACTGACCAGCTTCTCCACTCATGTCCAGAGCATAAGTGGCTATAGCGCTCCCACTCAGCCTCCACTGGATATTACCAGTGATGCAGCTGAGAGAGCAGCGCTGGGATCTCTCGGGTCTGGCCTAGACCCCCAATAAGTCGGGGAACAGGCTCGATTCGTGGTTCCCCAGGCTGAGTGTGTCTGTTTTGTACATATAGTAAGAATGTATCTTATTCTTTTTATTTTTTATTATTATTATTATTTATTTGTTTATATGTATATATATATATATATATATATATATATATATATATATATATATATATATATATATATATATACTTAATTCTTATTTTTTTCATTTTATTCTTGATAATTGAATTATTAGTTTTATTTTTATAATTATTACTTGTTTTTATTTTTATCTTTTATTATCATTATTTTGTGTCTATGAGTACTTGTATATATTGTATGAATGAATACATCTTTAGCACTGTTACCTATTGCCCTTAATTGAGGCAGATTGTACATATATTTCAATAAAAAAAAAAAAAAAAAAAAAAAAAAGTTTTTGCTGATTTGTTTTCTATTTCACCATATAATACCATATAAACTTATAAACTATCTTTAGCTAGTCTCAAACTCGAGACCGGGAGCTTGGCATTTCAATGCTTTACCATCTGATCTATAGCGCCTTCTTTATTTTTTTTTTTATGATCTACATAATTCTTATAACTATTTGGAGTTAAAGAAGGATCTGAAGGATCTGTGTTTCAAAACTCATCTTAAGGACACTTCTTTCTTAGGACTACTCTTTTGGGGTTATCTATTGGTCTACTATGGAATTAGAATCAAAGGCCCGATATTTCCGAGTTCAGATGGTAAATTGCCCGAAAACGTCTAATCCCTCCGTGGAGAGATTGTATCTTCTTGAAAACATTTGAAGAAGAGGCTTAACTAGTATTTTTAAGGCATGTCGTGAACAAGAAGAACACTGCGATTACTTCAAATCTAAGGATTTTAGAGTTGCTTACACCATTGTATCATTAGATAAAACGTTCACTGCTCTCTATTTCGCATCGATGGAAACCCCTTCAGTACCAACTCAAGAAAATCTTCTAGATTCTTGGAAAACTGCAATTACTTACTTACTTTTGCAGGTTCTATCCCTCAATGGGTTGCCTGGTTAAGTCAGAGCGTCCCTCCACTTCTCTCTATCCCACCAGTCATCCTCGTCAAGTCCCCTGCCAGCCATTTCCTCCTCCACACAGTCCCTCCACCGGGTTCGGGGTCTTCCTCTCCTCCGTCTTCCTGGTTGTTCCCACTGCAGAATCCTCTTCGGCCACCTACGTTCTGGCATCCGCTGACAGTGTCCATACCATCGTAGCCTGCTTCTTCCAATCCTCTCCGGGACTCCTTCGGTCACTCCCAGCCTGCCTCTGATCTCATCATTTCTGATTTGGTCTAGGCGGGTAATCCTTAGGCATCTCCTCCAGAAATCCATCTCTGCCGCTTGTAGTTTAGAGTTGAGCCCTCGGTTAAGTGTCCAGGTTTCTGCTGCGGCGTAGCTGAGGGATGGCTCAACAATACTTCTAAAAATGCGCCTTTTGTTGTCCGTTGAGATGATCGTGTTCCACAGGCCTGGATGTAACATTCTAGTCACGCTTCTTGCCAGGCCAACCCTCCTCCTAACCTCGGGTTCTGACGTCCCGTTCCTGTCTATTGTTGACCCTAGGTATTTAAAGGAAGCTACCTTCTTGCACACCTTCCCATCAATCTGTAGGTCCGCGGCCTCCTTGCAATTCACTGGCAGGTATTCGGTCTTATCAAAATTTATTCTGAGACCCCACAGGCTGTATTCTTTTTCCAGGGCCTTTAATGCTTCTTCCAGGCCTTCTCGGTTATATGTGACCACCGCTTGGTCGTCGGCAAAGAAAAGGGAGAACAGCAAATGTCCGTTAACGTCTATACCTTTTCTCTCCCATCGTGCTCTCCACTCCTTTTCTGCCTGTTGTACATAAATTTCAAACAGCGTCGGTGACATACAGCAACCCTGCTTAAGTCCTTTGGATGCAGAAAAAGGCTCAGATACACGAGAGCCAAGCTTTACTCTATATTCGTCCTCCCTGCACATGCACATCACTGCGTTTATTAGGGCATTACTCATACCCGCATTCTTAAGGGCTTTCCACAGATTCCGTCTCGTTACAGTGTCATACGCTTGCTCTAGGTCTATAAAAGCTATGTGCACAGCTCTTCCTTTTTCCATTCGTTTTTCTATGAGCTGTCTTAGAACACATATGCTGTCCGTACACGACCTGGCAGCAGTGAACCCAAACTGCTCTTCTGGAGTAATGAACTCCTCTTCTAATTTACCCTTCAGAATTCTAGCGATGATTCTTGATATAGAACTCTGGACACATATGCCTCTATAATTTCGGCATTCCTTTCTGTTTCCTTTCTTATATATAGATGTGATAAATCCTGTCTGAAGGTCCTTTGGTAACTCTTGTCCTTTTAATAGGAGGTTTATTAGCTTTGTTAGAGCCTTTAATAATCTGTTTCCTCCTGCCTTTAATAGTTCCATCGAGATACCTCCAGGTCCTGCAGTTTTTCCACATTTTGCATGTCTAATTGCATCAAGAACCTCACCCTCTTCTACGGTAACATTCCCTTGTGCATCCTCCTCAGGTGGATATAAGCCTGACCATTCCGGCCTAGTTTCTGTGAGCAGATTTTTGTAATATTCCAACCAGGTCCTTTCACTTATTAGAGGAATCACATTTCCCTTCACTTGTTTCCTGAGAGCCTTTAGTATCCTCCATGACTCACGAATTTTATTGTAGCCCAGGGTATTATCAATCCTCCTACAACATGCTTCCCATGCTTGGTTCTTGCTTTCCGTGACAGTACGCTTCACCCGTGTGTTCATATTTCTATATTCTATCCAATCATCTTGGCTTCCACTACATAGCCACTTATTGAAGAGTACTTTTTTCTTGTCAACCATTTCTTCTATTTCACTGCTCCACCATTGCTTTGGAGGGTTCGTTTCTATCTCCCCTAAGGCTTCACTCGCTGCTTCATGGATACATTCTTTAATGTGTTCATATATTTCTATGGCATTACTACTCCCATTATCCATTATTTTTTCTTCTAGGCGGCGTTTGTAAAGGTCGCTTACGCTTTCGTCAATGAGCAGATGAATCTTATATTTACGCTCATCTAAGAGAACGGATTTTGTTTGTTCAGGTGCATCCTGTTTTTTTCTCCACAGTGCCAAGCATTTTGCTCTAATCAAATAATGGTCGCTGCCACATTCCATGCCTCGCAAGACTCTCACATCCATTACTGGTATTAGGCTTTGTTGCTTTGTTATACAGTAATCCAAGATAGAAGGTCTGAATCCCGGTTTACTCCATGTGAACTGATGTTCCTTTCTGTGTTGGAAAAACGTGTTTTGTATTTTTAATTCAAATTCCTCGCAGATATCCCGGAGTCTGGTGCCGTTATTATTTACGTCTTCCTCTCCGCATGTACCCACTACCGGGTTTCCTTTTTCTTCCTTTCCAACTCGAGCATTCATATCCCCCATTATTAACACTTAATTCTTTTGCCTGATCCTTTCTATATTGCCTCTAAAAACGTCATCGAAAAGGTCCTTTTCGGCGGCCATTATATTATTATCTGGGCTATATATTCCTAGAATAGAGACATTGTATCCGAATATTCTCATATCTAATCTGATAACCCTTTCCGAGACCATCTCATAAAAGGTTATCCTTCGCTTATGTTTTCTTCGGATTGCAATAGAGACTCCTGCCCTGGCCCGCTCACCTTTATCCACTCCACTCCAAATGTGAATCCAATTTCCAATTCTTTCTTGGCCCCTTCCCTTCACCTTTGTCTCTGTAAGAACCACGATCTCAAGTTTGGACTTCTCTATCTCTGCGAATACCTCAGTTTTTTTTATCAGAGAGACTCTGCACATTCCACGTTCCAATTTGTAATGTCCTTTTCCGTTTCCAGGTCCGTTTACCAATGTTTCCGTCCGGCTTTTCTTTTATCTGACTTATTTTAGCTTGAAGAAGTTTTTCTACTAACAGGGTGCTGGCCTGATAGAAACCCCAGACCTGGAGGACCAGAAGTTTTCTGTTGGGGTCACTTTCCCTTAAACAGGTTGCCATCCCTGACTTTCGGGTCCTGTCTACCCGGGCATTCCCGCTTTGCAGGAGAGGCTGCACTTATTTAGAGGCGGCACATAGTCGCCTCGTCACATCGTCGTCATTGGGCTCTTAGGGTACTTGCGAGAGTGGTGACGCCACCAACCACCCTCCCCCACCCTGATAACGCTGCCGTTCATGGTTCGGGGCTGCTTATTCGATATATTCACAGCTGTCCTGTCGAACCGACAGGACGTCCCGCTATCTACCACCTGCGGACCCGCTCGGTAGCCTGAACTTAGCCCCGAGAATTACTACAATTACAATTAAATAAAATAAATTAAATGAAAGGTTCTACTCCATGACAACCACTGGAACTGACTTCGACCGATAACTTCGATGCGTAACCTTTCATCAGAGACCGAAGGATTCCTATTAGTGATAGAGAAATACATTGCAAACATTTGTAGACGTGGAATATGTGATGGAGAAATTAATAAACTATGCCGGTTGTGCAAAGCTGCAGCGGAGTCGATCCAGCATATCAGGCTCTGCCTGGCAAAAAATTTTTGCTGAGGCATAACAGCTTTGCAAGAGTAGTTCACCAAGTTCTGGACTATAAATACGGAATCTTGGATGAATCGCAAGTACCTTACTGTAGGTACCATCCACAGTCAATCTATTTTTTATTTATTACTGAGCGCTACAGTCCTGGTCAGACCTTGGCCTAGCTAAGTACAGACAGCCATTCCTGTCTATTTTCCGCCTTCCTCTTCCAACCATTCACTCCCAGTTTTCGTACGTTCACCCTGAACGTTGTACGGCCATCTCAGCCTTGGTCTTCCTCTGAATCTTTTTCCTCTCAGCCTGCCGTTTATCATCTTTTTTGGAAGTCAGGAAATCAATCTATATACGGTATATAAAAATCAATGTATGTGTGTGTGTGCCAAGAGATAATTAGGATTGATCCTTCTATACCATCATGCGTTCCTTAAGTGGTAAGAGATTATGCTCCATGTGAGGCGGCATTTTTTTCGATATACCCAGGGGAAGATTATAAGCCTATTCGTATATTGA
Source organism: Euschistus heros (assembly GCA_003667255.2). Taxonomy (NCBI): domain Eukaryota; kingdom Metazoa; phylum Arthropoda; class Insecta; order Hemiptera; family Pentatomidae; genus Euschistus; species Euschistus heros. The sequence continues at coordinate 1,162,115 of RCWM02000066.1, read as the reverse complement.
TTTGATGCATAGGTCGCTTCAACAAATCAGTGTATTTCTAACAGCTGAGTCATCCCCATGTTGTTTATTGTAAAAGAACGAGAAACCAGATGATTAAAAATAAGAACAATATCTGCTTGAATGTGTATGTAAAATAAAGGTTACGAAAGTTACTGCCTCTGGGTACTATCTCTTGATTATTCTCTCATTATTTCTCCTATCTACTGATTATCATTTATATATTTATAAATAATTATAAAAATTTAAAACAATTAAAGTAAGAGCAAAAACACATAAAAAAAGCGATTCGGTTTGTATGTTTTGTTATTTAAATATTATTTTGCTGGGAGGTTTGTAGTTCGAAGAATATAAATTAACACTGATTATTAGGGTTTGTATATGTCTGAAAAGTATTTTTAAGCAAAGAACAAATATTTGTTATCGTAAGCACGTTGTTCCGATATCCTATTACGATTTGTTACGATATTCTGTTATAAGGATTGTCGGATTACAATATATGGATACTGCAATATTATAGGGGAAATGAATTGATGCCACATTGCGATCCATTGCTGATTGCTTTATATCTGTTTGTTGAAATTGCGGAATATTGAAATGATAGCTATCTATACTGTCTTTGAATGGGCATCGAGTGAGATGAAAGCTGTACAAATGTGATAGAGTGAATGAGGCTATTGAATTAGGATGTTGAGGGCAGCTGTGGTCCAGGCTCCTCTCACATTAATCCACTGTTATCTTCTTCTAATGAGCTCCATTACCAGTTTTCGCATTATCGCTCTCTCCGCTATATCCGTCCTCTCTGCTCCCGTCTCGTTTGTTATCGCTATTAGGATACAATAGCTATCATTTAAGGATGGCAGCAAGAAATAATTTCCCTTCATTTATTTTTTTGCTGTAGAATCTCATTAATCTGCGTTTCGATAGTCCGACTCTCCGGGTGATCCGACCATCCAGCGGAGTCCCGTCAGATGCTCAAAATATTTGCGGAATCCCTAATACCCTAGTGAAATGGTACATTTTGGTGTAAGAAAGGTCGGGTTTACAGTTGGTTCTAAATAAAACTGAAATTATGTATTCAAAATTATACTAAGCCAAACTAAATTTTATGCAGTTTCAACAGAACGGCGTTTAAATGGAGACTAAAATACAATCTTTCAAATTTCTGGAATTCTCTCAAACAGCGACGCAAATTTTAGCTCCATACGTCCTTAAAAACGACGTTTAGGAGCATACTTAATTATGAACAATTTTAAAGGTGAGTTAGTTTGCTACATATCCAACAAAATATAGTGTTACTTTGGCCAACACTCCTATACATAAATAACTAGGTAAAATATATGTATGCTAAATATTATTATATTCCTGTATTTAAGGCGTTGAATTCGAAAAGTCCAATGCCCAGATTTTATTTATTTATTTTATTTTTATTTTTTTTTTTTAATAGTATCTTAAATCACATTTAAAACGGCCATACAAAAAATAAGGCCTCTTTCTATGTCAGGAAAACTTTTACCTTTATGGACACAGCTGTGAAAAATATTGAAAAATGGGCTTTAGTTTCTACGCTTCATATATTTCAATTTCCTTTATTTTTAAAAATGTTTTTATATAATTTTTAATATATTTTATTATACTTTAATAATTCCCTTTTTGCTATGAAAACAATTTCTGAGGTTTTATTTAAATCTCTGGTTAGTCCGACCTTTTGGGCGTTCCACCCTATCTCTTTTTCCTTTGGGGTCGGATTTCTGAGGTTCTACTGTATTCGTTTTTTTTTTTCTAATTACAAAACTGAAATTTTTTACTCCAGAAAGTTTCTTATAATATTTTGTAATAATAATATTAATCTGTTTGCGTCCGTGCCTCTAATTCATTTTAATTTTTAATTCAAAATGGTCGCATCCATGATTTAATTAATCATTTGTTTTCATCAAAATCTAAACAATTATGATTAATATGCATCTGAAAAAAGTACAATTTTGAACAGCCTAGAGGGTTCGAGCAAGATCGGTCAGGTTTAAATGTTTATATCATATTAGAAAAAAAAAAAAAGATTCGAAAGGAGCTCACTCATTTGAACCTGCCTCCTAGTCGAGATATTTAGTATAAGAAGAGTTGAGCTCCTAACTGCTTCTATTCTCCTAATATCAAATAATCAAACTACGCGTAACGCCCTGGAGTTCCCCGAAAGCGTATAGCGAGCGTTTTACTAACTAGGTCACCAGTAAAACACGTCCCATGTTAAAAGTCTTAAAAACTTTTGGAATCCCTCCATTCATGTTAGAATTTTTCTCTTAAGTTATGTTGGGTATATTAATATATATTTTCTTACGCTTTGTTCAGAACATGAGTTTAAATAGTGTTTAAGTACTCAATTTAAATTTATACCTTTATCTAGGTCGCCAAAATCTTATATTTAACCAAGCCTTGCTCCTTCATATTATATTTATCCGTATTATGTGTTTGCCTGTCCTTCTAGGCTGTATTTTAAAACCTTGAGACTGTATGTATTAGCATAATATTTCAGCGCCATAAATTTACTTCCCACTCAAAATTTAAATATTTAGAATCTCTTGAGGCTCAAGATTATGACATAACCCCTTAGATAAAGGGAATAGCTAGGCTGCCTTTATCTCCGCCTTGGGAAAGAGATGTCTTTATTCGCCTTACTGCATTAATTTTCCAGGCATTAATCCTACTTGTAATATAATAATCTTTAAACAAATGAGATAAAATTGTTGGTCTGAGAAAGAAAAATTTAAAATATGTTTTTGATTGATGAAATTAAACAAAAGAGGAAACCAAAAAAAAAAAAAAGACCAAACAGATGTGACTGGACTTCTGTGCCTAAAATGCATTAAAAACCGAAGATGATCCCATGTTTGTGAAAAAAAAACAAAAAAAAAAAAACGATATTTTTTATTTATTCTACGTATAGCAAAATTCATTTACGTTTTGAGTAACGGCTACCTAATGAAGGTTTTTTGGAATAAAGCTGCAAAGATACAATACTGTAACTGCATTGTAACAATTGGTAATATTTGTCAAAATACAAGTTTTTTAAGTTTTGAAAATTTCAATGTTAGGAATCAAAACTTTTCAAGAGAACCAATTGTACAGATATTCTATTACGTTTCTTCGATCTCAAAACAGTAATGCAAGAATAGTTCAAATGACTTGATCTATTTCTTAACGCCTTAGTTAAGTAATAAAAAGATAAAGCTCAACTGTACGAAGTTATCTTAGCTATTTTTTGAGTTGCTAATGAAGACACTTAATTTGAGTCAAATTTATATTAATTTTGAATAAGTAATGTGGTTATGAATCCATTCATGCAATATGTGCAATAAGAATTAAAAGAAAATAAAAAACTACAATATTTAATAATAATAATAATAATTTAAAATAATAATAATAATAAAAAATGCAATTATAATATAGATACAGAATATATGCTCAGCCTATGGTTCCCCTGTTTCTAATGAAGGAAAAAGCCGTTTCTAGTGATATGTCGGTAACATAATAAGAGAAACATTCCAAGGGTTCTGGAATTCATTTTTTACTTGTGATACTACAAATGTTTTATTAAAATCTGGAAGCACTGATATTTATATAAATTTTGTTTCAATGATTTATTAGGAATCGTAAACTAGTATGAACATCTAATGAAATGAAAAATAATCTTTCTTCTGGGATGACAAAATCTTCTAAAAATAATATGTATGATTAAATAGTGCTATTGTCCGGGTACATTGATTTTATTAGTGGTTCAGCTTCCGCCTTTTAAACATTCACTTCCTGTTTTCTAGTTTTCCTATAAGTATCTTCGGTAATTGTTCGGATCAGCGACACCAACCCCTAAACGCGCTCAGAATACCTTTTATCGATTCTTACCTTGTTCCGATTTATTTCGATGTTCTAGTCGCTGCTTTTAGAGGGGGAAGGTTATTCTACATTTAATGAGAAACTCTAAATCCCTGTTCAAAGTAATATTAACTTCTATTTACCTTCTAATATCTAATAAAGTGGAAATAAGGAAATATCAAAATATAAGACACTAAATGAATTTAGAATTAATATTAATTTAATCAACAATTAATATACTACTGAACCACCAGTAAAGTTAATTCCTGATGAACTTTCTGTCAGAGAAGTGAAAATAACAAATTATAAATATAAAAAAAGACAGAATCCTTTAAATCCAGAAGTATTTATTTGGCATAACTCCTATTTATTTAACATTTGTAGCTAAATGTTTCGGAGACAATGTTCCATCATCAGGCTTCTCGAATTTTTTTCAAAACACTCTATAATTAATTAATCTATAACATTATACCAATAGTTTTACAATTATATAGTAATGTGTCATTTACCTCTTAATCTGTGATTATTTTCACATTGTCAATTCTCCATGTTAAAAGCCATGATATAATATAAGACAGAATCCTAGTTGAAAGTGATGATGTTAATTTCTGCTATATTTTCTCAAGGGAAGTGGAAATAAGAAAACATAAAAAACCTGTGATATACTCTCTCACATTTATTTACAAACTGATATGTTTAATTGAATTAATTATACAATCCGTCTCACTTTAGCACAAAAAGTAATATGGATGACAAAGAATCCATTCACAAAATATGTATACTGAAATTTTATCACTGAAATTGAAACAACAAATAAAAACATATAAAACACCAAATCCATGTACAAAGAAATCTTGTTAAGTTTTATAACACTTTTACAAGTCGTAAATTTTATCACTTAAATTGATAGAACAAATATAAATATGTAAAACACCCAATCCATTAACAAATTAATCTTCTTAAGTTTTGTAACACTTTTACACATAAGATAAGATGAAATAAGAAAACATAAATTCATAAAACACTTAATCCTTTATGAAACTCATTTTGTTAACTTCTGTATCACTTATTTACATTTAAGAAGTCTAAATATCAATATAACAAACTAAACAACACAATCTAAGTTGAGACTGTAGAAGTGATTGTTTACATGTGAGGTTATAGGAATGAACTATCGAAAAATGTAAACATGAAGTGAAGCGTAAGGATCGAACTGGTCGGTGTAGCGCGGGTCAAGCCAGTTTGCTGGTGTCGCCGAACCGAACAATTACCGTATCTTCAATCAATTGATGTTTGAATTTCTGAGGCGATTCTTAAGTATTGATAATTCTGTAGCAAACATTGTTGATGTAGTACAAGTATACCATAGTTTCTCTCTTGTAAATGAAAAAATATCGTTGTATAATAACGATGTTAAATGGTTTCATAATTTAGTACAGTGAAACTCCAATTATCCAGATTACAATTATATGGATATCCGATAATCCGGATTAATTTGAAGAAATATTACATACAATTTATTAATTTTTTTATATTTTATTAACAGTTATCGTAGGACGTGGTTCCTAGTTCACGTGAAATACGATAAATCTCGTATGACTGGTTTTCATGACACAATAAGAGACGTAAAACCAAGACCAAGCGGTAGAGACGGAACTTCGTCTCAGAATTAGGGGCGGTGCCCACACACCTTATAACAGTCTAGTTCTGATTAAACGTACTTAGTGAATCTTTCGGAGCACATCCATCTTACACGGGTTATTTCCAGTCTGGGCCCTATTGCAGTCTTAAGTGGTCTCTGTATAAACCTCAAGGTTTATGGCACTTATAAGAAAACGTGTTGTATTAACTGCGTCCGAAAAACTGTCCATTGAACGTATTAGGAAATGTAAATCTGGGAAAAATTAGTGGATGAGTTCTGTGTTGGAACATCCATGATTTCCATGTTAACTAAACTTTTTTGTTACATATACATATAATTGTATAAACTGCCACACTTTTTATCGTTAAATATGCATGTTTAAAAGATTGCATAGGTCTGTAATTTTTATTTCAATGCCCTAATTCAATAGTAAATCCGATTATCTGGATTTTTGGGTAACCGGATAAATTTTTGCCCCAATTAATCCAGATAATCGGTGGTTTCACTTTATCCCAAGAATCGATGGAGCCGGGAATCGACACAATCCAAGTGGTTTCAAAACCATTGGTACCATCGAGGGTATGAGTAAAGAAACTGGCCATTGTCAGAACTTGAACTTTAAAAAAACAATTATTTTACCAATTTAAACCTGTAGGTAAGAGTATCCCACCACGCAGCTTTGTTATCAGTTTCCTAATTCATAACGTTCCTAGAGTTTTGATTTATCATGATAATTGCTATGATAAATTAATGTTTCTTACTTGAATCTTTTAAAACTCAAATTCTTAACAATTGTTTTATTTAATCGTATATTAACTATAAATATATGTATGCATAGATAAAGGTTTGATAGTGATTAGAAGATAAAGAAAGTGGCATTGACCTTAATATATAAAATGGACGGAGATAGTGGAGGAGTTAGTGTTAAGGCGGGAGACAGGGTGGGACCTGGGGCCTGGCCGCATTGCAGTCTTCCCTCTCATCATTATTCTCCCCGTCCCTCCTCACATCTGGCTCACCATCCCCTTCCTCATTTATAATATTTCCCTATATCCTGTCAGCTATTCACGTTTTGATACAGTTCTAGGCATAGTCTTCTCTTTTCGAAGAAATGAACCATGAAAATCCTGTGAAAATACCGTATATCTAGTTGCAGCAGCATTGCTGCGAACCTTAGCAAATTGAATTGGAACTTTATTTTATAAGCATTTGCATTTTGCTTTTCATTTTTTCGTAGTTATGAAAAATGTTTGGTTTGAATTCAGAACTGTAAAATAGGGTTATAAACGATAACTTCCTCTTAGATTCATGAATTATTTGCCACTTTTGCTGGAATTGTTTTATTCGAAGTTTTTTATGAGACGAAAATTGATGGACATCTAAAAGAAAACTAAAATCAAAATCAATTACAATCCGTCATATCTCTTGAGGATTCCTTCCGTTTTGCTTCCTTGGAACTAACGAGGAAAGTTTAACATTCGAAACTAGTCTTCGAATAAAAAAATCCCATAAGGATTGACAAATAATTTATCTATCCTAACTTTATTGATCCTTTTTTACCATCATGCTCAAATGATTCTCTTCTTCCTTGAACATAGTAATACCCAACTATGACTAGTAATAATTAGAAAATAATATTAGCCACAGGTAGGTAATGCCATATGAAATATTCGACAGAAATATGAGTTTGATACTTTTCATTTTTTTTTTTTTTTTTTTTTTTATCTTATGTTTTGACAAATATTGTAATTTCTGGTATACAACTCGTATGCGTTTGTATATAATTGCTCTGGTATACAATATTTAATAGCAATATAAATAGTAAATGTCTAGAGTTTAGGGTGATAAATTATGTCGCTGTAAGAACATATCCATGCATCATTTACAAAAAAAGAACAATATATTAAAATAGAGTAAAATTATGAGTGTCTCCCGAGTAGAGAATATTCCTCATAAGATGATATATGAACATGAGATGATAAGCTGGCTGTTGCCAGAATTCCATTATCGAATTTCACTATAGATCTTTAGGCCACTTCCTTTTTAACCTGCTAAGATTATTGGGATGCATGCAGGGCACTCAATATTTAACACTGAATCTTTTACAAAAGTGAAATTCGTTTAGTAATTTTCAATCTGATTCGCTGTATATTATTTGCTGACTACCTCAATTTTCCACTAACAACCACGCCCTAACATAATGCAAGCAACAATTTAGAATCACTGCAATTAGGATACCGACCAAGAATTGCAGAATTGGAGAAATGAAATGAAGCATTGAAAATGCTGGGCAAGGAGATCCCCTCCCGAGACACTGCGAATGACAGATTTCAGGAAGAGAATTGTCTTCATCAGCTATGCATTAAGCATATCGATTGGAATTATTGTTGGACAACGAAAACAAGATTATTTAACCCTGAATCGGGCGCGCTGGTTGCTTTTGTCAACCAGCCGGATATTTTCCTCTTCAGTTTTCCCAGACTCGGAGCAACTTATTTCAAGTCACTAATACCCTTCCCCCGACTTCCCCTTGAACCTTTACAACCGTTTCACATTTGATTTGGTTGACAACGTCAACCATGTGCCCGGCCATTTAACTATTCGTTTCCTGTTTTATAGTTATTATATATATTATTTTCAAACTGAAGACATAACTACTTATTTTACAAGTTATTAAAGTGTAATCTGACGAGAAAAAAGACGCGGAACACAATTCAACGGAATCTGATTCTTTTAGCTTGGATGAAAAATTATAAACCATTTTGATCAGTTTAGGATTAATGGATTTATTTTTACCATATACTAGTACTAACATACATGCATCATGCATGTTTGAAATGGACTGATTTTGATAAGAGTTAGGCCAATTAAAGGCATGTCTGATTTTGTATGCTGTCAAACCGAAATAGTACATACTCATTGTTTATTCTGTAAATGCTTCTGACGAGTTTATTTAGTAATGCATTAGAATAAATAATTAAAACATTTTGCTTTAAACAATTAAGTGTTGGCTGATTATGGATGGTAGAGTTGATGTAATATAATATGCAAATTGATTACTGATTAAAAATGAATAGAGTGAATGGCTGTTTTGTTTCATTATTTTATTGTTGTAAGTTTATTTTAACTCAAATCATTCTAGAATATAGATAGATTGTTTTATTATCCTTATTGCGTGTAGAAGAATTTAATATTTGTCAATAAAACCTTTTTATATGTTCACATAGATTTTTTTTTTTTTTAATTTGCTTTAAGAAACAAAAATTAGAACCTTTCTTAGAAATAATAGTAAAAACTATTATGCAACAAAAACGAAGTATTTTTAGATTATATACTGACCAATATGTTGTTTTCATTAAGTTTTTTTATTTTTTGTAGTTATAAACTTGAATTGTTTATAGAAGGATGCTTTTAAACGGAGTTAATGAAATGTAAATGGGAGAGATGAATGAAGGGTCATCAAGAAACTTTTTATCAATTTTTTTTTTGCTCTAAAGAGGTCTATCCAATATATCATTAATATAAATCGTGTAATGTAAATAAAAAATCTTTTTCAATTAGAAATTAAATTACGTAATTTATTAACAAAGTAATAAGTTAATAAATATGTCCTGTTGGCATTGTGATTGTGTATTATTAATAAAACAGATATAAATTCACAAAAGGTCAAGAGCAATGAGTTGCTATCAGCTTATTTATTTTTTTTAATTTTTTTTTTTATTAATTTTATTTTATTTTATTTTTTTTAAGGTAGACAAGGAGATCACTTTTTTCTTTTATAATTAAATATTAATTTAGAATCAATTTATAACACAATTTAACTTAGAGTTGATTTATTCAACAACATTAAATATTGCTGGAAAATATGACAATTTTAAATAAAAATCAATATTGGAGAGATGAATGAAGGGTCAGCAATAGAGACCGGATTTTTGTGCAGTAAAAAATCAAAAAAATGTGCAGTAAAAAACTCAAAACATGCAAAACCGTGCAGTAAAAAAATTAAATATGCAAAATCGTGCAGTAAAAGACTCAAAACGTGAATTTAAAAACTTAATACTTGCAGTAATCCATTTTTTAACTCAAATATGCAAAACCTAACCAGCCTTGAATAAACTTAAGGGCATTTCGTCAGACGTTCCCTTTCAGAGTTATTTCAATCCAACATACTTAAAAATTTGGGAAAAGAAAAGGAGATGAAAAAAATTGTTAATTAAAAGAAATATAATTAAATGATTTTGAAAAATTAATTAGTTTTCAAAAGTTTCGTGAAAATGTACGACATTATAAATTTCAAAATATTTCTCAGTAAAATTATGCCGCCTGTCACTTAATAAAATGTTCTTTAGCAAAGAAAAGAAACGTTCTACATCTATGGACGTAACAGGACATTTTTTGTAGCATGCGATTGTGGATGGATCCAGATTATCAGCTTCCATTTCCTTTCCATTGAAACAATAATTTATTTTTTTTTAACGAATGTAGCCGTAGTTTTTCTCTAGGATTTACTCAAATTTTGAAAACAAACATCTTCCCTTTCCATTTTCAATTCGATTTAAGCTTTCTTCGAGAGTTTCAAACAAATATCAGTTCTGGATATTCATTTGTCCATTGTTTGAATTTTGTAGAAACACCCGCGGACGTTTTTGGCATTTTCAAAGTTAATAGTTTAAAATCCTGTTAACAACCAGCCCTTTGTGCTAAATCAGAAGTGGGGAATGAAATGGGAAGCGTGGAGTAAAATTTTCTGAGGAAACGTCTTAGTTCTAGGAAGTACTTCGATCTTCAATGTTTGCCTAAATCCTCAAAACTCCCAATTCAATACGAACATTTAAAAGTAGTAGGTCACAAAAACATTTAATTTAAGCGACTATTTACTTTTAATTTAAAACTAACTAACCTATTTAATTTAAGTAATTGTTATAAATGTTGCCTAATAATCGTAAGTAAATAAATAAATGGTTAAGTAAATAAAATTTGATGAATTTGGTTCAATTCTACAATTTCGTGCAGTAAAACCTGAATTTGTGCAATTAAGCTCAAAAAGTCAAATTTGTGCAATTTCGTGCAAAATAAAATTTAAGAATAAGAATCCTTATTATATAAATGAGATAACTACTTGGGTTAGAGAGCGCTAAATCAAAGCGAACTAAATGTGCAATAACACAGAAATCCGGTCTCTAGTCATCAACTTATAATACAATACAATTTTTAAAATGTAATAGTTACTTAAAAAATAAAATAGCTTGGTATTTGTGAGAGTGGCATTATTGTAACGCATTGTCGCAGGTTTGAAACCATTTTCGATGGTTTGAGTTTTATTTCGTGGCGGGCCCGTGGAATAAATCTGAACCTTCTTGGTTTGGTAAGGTATAAAATAGCCCACTCATCCAGCTTTAGTTGGAGTACGCGAGGAACTAGGAAACGTCCACATTTAGATGTTCAATAATATAATGCTTTTTAGAGAACAAATTGAAACACAAAATTGCACAATATTTTAAATAAATAAAAGGCTCAGCAAACTCGAAAGTTTTATGCCGACTCCTCCAACCGTTGACCACATACCTCCATCCATTCCACTCCCTCAAAACCCTTATTCATAAGATCGACCCTGACGCAAATTTACCCGACGGTTCAAAACTGATTACTTTTTTCGAAATTGGGTCATTACTATACAACTTTACATGCTCATTTTTACCGCCCTGCTGCTATTATCTAAATTATATTGAACGGATATAACTGCAGCAGTTCCGCGTTGTGAAGTCTCTCTGATTCTTTTCCCGCAAGCGTTACTTTCCTAATGTCCTATTCTAGTGTTATGTTAAATAACACCGAAGAAAGAGAATCTCCTTGTTTTAATGTTTAATCACATATTTTATTGAATATAAATCAAGTAAGATATAAATTCATTTTTGAACCTTAGGGCTGTCTTGATATTGCAAGAATAATTTAGCTTGCTCTTGCGTTGTCGCTGAAGTTGTTCGTTCACTTTTAAACGGTGGGGACTAGAAAGGAGACTGTTTGTACAATAGGGTCAACATGTCGTGTTTACTTTATGAAATTTCCTAGTCGCGTCCCTACGCGCTACTAAGTTAATAAGGTGCTCTGTATTATGTGCTCATTTTAATCAGTTCCGGACAGTGCATTATGTACTAATGTTAATAATAATAATAATAATAAATATATGTCTTCCTGTTGGACATTAATATCATTAACACTGTAAATAAAACACGAACATAATGCAAACTGACGGGGAAAAATTCATCGTCATTTTTTTTTTTTTTGGATTTCTCTGCTAAAACTTTGGTCTTTTTTTAGGTTTTTACGTCCCCATATTCTTTATCCGAAGCATATGAAACTTATTCGGAATGTTAAAAATATTAGTCAAATAAAATACAGAAGTATTTAAAAATATTATCAAGCAATTGGGGCAATAGGCATATGTGGCTGCTAATGTTATTTTGAAAAATGCTTGCCCCATGTAATAAAACTATAATAAATTATTTTAATTTAAAATTTTTTAACTTCGTTTTGATATGGATGTGCCTTTTGACTGGGTATCTATACTTGCTTGGTTTAAGGTTTATTACTCTTCCATTCTGACTTGCTCTAGCTCTGCTGGTGTTGATCGGATCGAAAATTTGATGAACTTTTTTCACTCAGAAATTTACTGAGAATTTTTTTTTGTTATATAATATTAATTGCTAAGGCCTACCGTATTGGTTCGAATGAATAAAAGTACCGTTTTCTACATGTTTTAAAGTGTTGGGGCTTTATTTTGCTCGCTCTAGCTGTTTTGCTGTTGCTCGTATTTAAAATTTGATGGTAGTCTTATGATCAGTAATTTAATTGGCAATGTTTTTTGTTTTATATGTCGCTAGGATCTACCTTGTAAGATCTATAATGGTTTGAATAAAAAAATCACGTTTGAAATCGTCTTTTTCTCTCAAAGTTATTTCGAATAATCAATTATTGGTAATTTAATTTAATTATTAATCTAAGTAATTTGATCTTTTTATTGTGAAATGCAAATTGGGAAAAGCTGTAGACTGTAGATAGACTTATCCATAATGCGTTGTTTTTCCCATTTAAGGAGAAATTTATGATGATGATTATTGTATTGTTGACTGTGAGTTGTAATTAAGGTGATAAAATGGTCATGGGTCAGGCAGGATAAATAAGCACGTCAAGTTTTAAAATGAAAAACTTATATTTTGGCGTGCCAATATAATGCCATCTCTTACCTTTCCTTCTTACCATTTTCCTTTTCATATATATCCCTTATACTTATTTTTCAATTCCTATTAAATGCATCTGTTAATAAAATTGTTACATTGTATTAGTTTACACAATTTAAAATTTGTATTATTCAATTAAAATTATTTAATTATTTTATTACAACTGTATCTTTGACTAGACTTTGCTACTATTTCGTGTTCAATTTTTTAATTAACTACAGATATTCTTATAATTTTGTAAACAGCTATTAATTCTTTCGTTGACTAATTTACATTGTATTATTAATGGGGTCACCTGTGGTGTAGTGGCTAGCATAGCAACCTACTAAACCCAAGATCGCGGGTTCGCATCCCGGCAAATGACCTTAGGATTTTTCAAAGGGAGTAAAAACTCCTAAGCTATGCCGTCCTTCGGAAGGGACGTAAAATGGGGGTCCCGAGCCTGTGCGATGTCAGGTACTCGTTAAAGATCCCTATCCTAATTATACCTGGATAGGCAAAATTTAGGACTCCCACCGTAGCATCGTCCGATTAGCCATAGCAGCATAAAGTGACGTTAAACAAACAAACATTGTATTATTATTTTTTCTTGTTTCTTTTTCATTTTTAAATTATTTGTTTATTTTTTTAATGTTTGTATAATCTTAGTCACATCCAATTTTTGTTATTTTAGCCCTGATGAAGACCTGCAAGGCAGGTCAAAACGTCGGCACGCAAAAATATACGTTTTTCATTTATCCTGACTGCACCCCTGACCATTTCATCACCTTAAGGAGAAATTTAGTATTATTTTAACATGAGGTATGTTTTACCTGTGACCTGTTTGGTCCAAAGCGATACGTTTTTAGGGAACGCTAGGTTGATACGCGTACTTTGACATTCTGGAATAAGAGCAGTTAGGAGCTCGACTCTTCTTCTACTAAATGTCACGCTCCCTTAAACATGTTCCATGTTATTCTTCGTTTAGCCGACATACTCAAAGGGGCTTAGATTTCGTTTTAAAATACTGCTGAATTTTATTTTATTAATATTTTTAATAATAATAATACATTTTATTTGTGCTGGTTAAAGTATATGGTGACATAAACATTTAAGAAAAGGAATAAAACTTTTATCCGAGGAAATGATATTAGTGGACTTTTTAGCGTTCATTGAAACCAAGTGTGGCCACTTGAGGACCACTTAGGTATCCTATTAATCTCGAATCCATTTCATACAGTCATAAATAATAGAAATATCAATGCTTGTTATTATGGTAATATGTATCCATGATTACGTTATTGTACCATGTATTGCAAATTTGGCCGATACCATATGACGATGTAGTGTAATTCTAAACCTACTCCAATGCACGCGTCTCTCAAATCGCTTTCCAGTCTGATAATCTCTATGCTTGATTTGACCTATTAACAGCTTCATTATCTGTTAATTCTTGTTAATTTTTATATAAATTTACAAAATAAACTTTATTTAGTCATGTTGTGATATTGATATAGCCACCAAAACCTTTACAAAATTAGATTACTAGAGAATACATTTTCTTCAGAAATAGTATATCTACATATCCCTTATTAAAAAATTCCAGATGTTCAAAATAAAAAACATTGTGTTATTCTGAAGGAATAATGGATAGGGAATAATTAAGAAGGATTCAGAACTTTCAAAGTTGCCTAGGGATAATTTGTTTATTCTTTGTATGTAATCATGACTTAATCAGCAGATTTTATTATATTTTTATGAAAATGCGGAATATTAAAGTTATTAACGAATAGTTACAATCAACCAATCATTTAAACGATTTTTTTTTTTAATATATAAGTTAGGTACGAGTTCATTCTTTTGATATATTTACTAAATATGTTCATTAAATTACTTTTTTTTTTTTAAATCAATTAATATTCTTTAGTTGATGTTTGCTATATTTTTTCTATATCAGCAGTATGTGATTTTTAAGCTCAAAAGTGTAGCAGGATTCCCATTTATCCCCTTTGAATGGAGACCATCATATACAGGAGTATGATAGCCCTCTTTCCTTTTAGCTTTTTCTTTTCAAATTTTTTAATAAAGGCACAGAACAAGTATTTTTTGTCATGGCATGAAGATGGAACCCTCAAAGAGTAGGAATCTTTTGACTTACTAATATATTTTATCGATCTCTTAGTTGTTAAATAAATGGAAATTGGTAAAACCTAATAAACTTTTTATTTTTAGGAACAGTAATTATTTAGTTTTTGTCTAATTTTTCAAAGATGATTTAAAATCACAATGTTTTTATAAGTAAATTGAAATAGCTTATTTCAGTTATCTTACATTTTCTAGAAATATAGATATCGGAACTATTCGAAGTAATGACTTGTAGGGTTTAAAGAAGATAAAAAAGAAAATAATATGATTATAAAAAAAGAAAATTCTACAATACTGATTGTGAGAACTAGAGAGACCAACTATTCCGCATGACTCAGGAGTGTTGCGGGACTGTAGCATTTTAGCCTCTCCTAATTGTCACCTTTTTATAGCTATATAAAAATACAAAAAAAAAAACAGTATTTTTCGTTAAAGTAAGATTAAAAGCCATTTAAGTTAAATAATACATTTTTTCCACATTGCAGAAATTCTGCAAAGGGTTCATATATTTATTATATAAATTTTTATTCAAAGATTATTAATTTTATATTATATACAATATTGTTTAGAATAATATTGGAATGAACATTGACTTAAGAAGAAATAAAATGAGAACCAATTAATAAACGAATGTATTTATAATTTATTAATAAATATAAAAAAGAATTTAGGAGATACAAATATTCTTGTAAGTAAACAATAAAATTAATATTTTAACATTTATGAAATCCAAATCGTATATTATTAGTAGGCTGTTCAGTTGTTGAGCTTTAAGTAGTCAACTTCATCCACAAATGCATCAAAGTTCTCAATGTATTTGTCTTTGAGAACCTTCTTTGGAGGCTTTGATATCCGTTCTGTAGAACTTTGGCTGTCAGTATGTTGTCGTATCCAGACCCTTATTAACCTTTATTAACTATTATTAATTCCTTATTACATCGCATTATCCTAGTCACGCCATCCTTATTTACGCAGCTCTTCTCCGAATTTCTAATCTTGTTTACTAGCTCCTGTACTGCAGCTGCATCCTTATCCCTCATAGTCAGCGCTAGCCCGGCGTCTCACGCCTCCTTATCATGTTTACCAGCCTCCTATTCAAAGAATACCTTGCTTGCATTGCATCAGCCACCGCCCTACGCCTTTACTCCCTTTAAATACCCGAAGCCCGAGGCCTCCCTCTCTCACTCTTTCTCTGTCTCCTTTAGCTGCTCTGCTCCTTCACCTCCAGTCAGACTCTATTAGCTTTTCCCCCTTTTTGTCATCTTTTAAGGGTTAACTTACCTTGTGTGCTGGGTTACTCTTATTATTGCTTTGTAATAATTAGAGACTCTGTACTTTTGTACATTTCAATAAAGGTTCGGAATAGACCTTATCTATTGCCCTGGTGTCAGAAATTAATCATTTGATCCCAGTTGTGCCTACACTTTGTAGACACGTCATTAAAACTGGTGTCAGAAGTGGGATAGGTTTCTGCCGTAAGTCTGGTAGATTCCCTTCTTGGGACAGTCTCGATATCAGCTGGTTCCCTGAGTTCCATAAGTCTGGTAGACTTGTCGCAACTTTGAAGAGAGTCTCGACATCAGCTGGTTGTGATCACACTTCAAGAAGCAAGGACTCCTGCATCCTGCGTCAACCCACCGAGTAAGTACCCGACCTTTTTTTTCTTTTTCATCAAGATGACTTCCTCTCTAAACCATCCTTTAAATACTGAATCCCCATCTTCCAACGAATTCCTCGCTAATAGTCCTCCTCCAACCTTTCAATGTAATTCTAACTCTACTCTTAACTCTAACCATGTTCCTCTATCTCTCCTTTTTAAATTCATTAAGCCCTATAATGGGAACAGAACAGACTTAAGCACATTCATTGCAAACTGTAATAGCGCATTCTTATTAGCCCAACAAAATCAAATAGATCAACTCTTCCTATATGTCGTAAGTCAATTATCTAGTAACGTTATAAATGAATTAAATATCAATGAAATTTCTAGTTGGGAAGAACTTAAATCAAATCTTAAACGATATTACGGGCAAATCAAAGATCTAACTCAATTACATGAAGAATTAGAAACGGTAAGGCAATACCCTAGTGAAACTATTTTAGACTTTTATAAAAGATTAGAAAAAATAAAAAATGACTGCATCAGCGCAGAAACTAATGCTAGTAATGATAATAACGAACTCATCGGTATAAAATCTTCTATTCAAAGAACCGCTCTTCGTAGGTTTATTTTACATTGCCGTCCCGAAATATCTCAAATGTTAAGAGCGCGCGAAATTAATACTTTAAATGAGGCCTTTTCTATAGCATTAAACGAAGAGAAAGTACTAAACTACATGAATAAAGATAAAAAATCATTAAAATATTGCTCAAATTGTAAAATGAATAATCACAATACAAAAGAATGTAGGAAAAATTTATCACATCATCAAAATAAACCGAATCAAAACACCTACAAACAATATCCAAACACATACCAAACTAATCAAAATAGGTATAGTAATAATTATAATCACCAAAGCAAATATAATGATAGAAATTTTAATGATAAATACTATAATAAATTTTGTAACTACTGCAAAAGAAATGGACATGTAATTTCAGAATGTCGGAAAAAAATGTACAATGATTCACAACGGGAAAATCCTAAAATCAACTATTTAAACCCCCACGATCTGACGAACACCGATGCCCGTCCGTCAGAGAGATCCCAGATAACAGAGGCATCTTCACAATAGATGATAACCAATACATCGCGTTAGAATTTCGTTCCAGTTACTCAATCCGTCCAGAACAAAAACTTAAACTCTTAATTGACTCCGGTTCAACAATTTCGGTCCTAAAAAGTCACGTTTTAAAGAAAATTTATGTAAAAATCGATCCGACAAAAGCAATTTTCATAAACGGTATAGCAAAAATTCCCCGTGCAACCCAAGGTGAAACAAAAATAGATCTAAAAATCGGAAAAGACTTACCAATCGCGTATTACTCTAAAACATTAAACAACGCAGAAAAAAAAAAATACTCTACAACTGAAAAAGAATTATTAGCCATCGTTGAATCAATAAAACACTTTAGACCCTATCTATTCGGTAACAAATTTCTCATCGTAACAGACCATAAACCTCTAACTTGGCTAATGAATTGTAAAGACCCCTCTAGCAGACTCGTCCGTTGGCGTTTAAAATTATTAGAATATGACTACGAAATTCAATATAAAAAAGGAACTTTAAATAAAAACGCGGACGCGCTTTCAAGACCCATTTTACAAATTGAAAAATTATCATTCGAAAACTATAAAAATTCCCAAAATAACGAAATACCTGATATTCCGAAAGATTCAACTATAACAGCATCAAATTTTGTCATTCCACTATCATGCGATCTTCTACCTTCTTCACCAAATTATCACTTCGCGAAAGATCATCTAAATTCATTACAAGATCCTCATCTTAAAAACATATTCCAAATAAAAAATAACAAACAAAATCTATTTTTCATTTTCATAAAAGAGTACGAACAAGACACACCAGACGAAGAAACTGTATTTTTGATATTCTCCTCACATTAAAAGTATTATTAGAAAATCATAAAACGCGGTCTTTTAAAACGTTTACTATCTGTCCCATTGATATTCCAAATTTCGATCAAATGCTACATTATTTATTTAATAATTACAATTATAAAATCTATAATAATATGATCCAGCAAATTACAGACGAAAATGAAATTCAAAACATTATTCAAAATTATCATAATTCAATTCTAGCAGGCCACCAAGGCGTAGAAAGAACCCATCAGGCTATAAAAACAAAATATTATTTCCCCAACATGAAACAAAAAATAAATGATTATATAAATAGATGCGAAACTTGCCAAATTAACAAAACTAACTATTCACCAAATAAAAGTCCCATGGTTATAAACAGTCCCTCTAAACATTTTTGTGAACAAATAGCTCTGGATATTGTCGGTCCTTTACCCGAAACAGTAAATCAAAATAGGTTCATTTTATCTCTTCAAGATGATTTAACTAAATTCGTACAATTCTATGCACTCCCAGAACACAACGCGGAACTTGTTGCTATTCATTTTCTAAAATTTTGTACACAATTCGGTTTCCCTCAAAATATTTTAACGGATCAAGGATCAGAATTTACTTCAAACACAATAAAAGAAATAAATAAAATGCTCTCCATAAAACACAAAATAACTAGTCCCTATCACCCTCAAACGAACGGCTCATTAGAAAAAGTTCATTTAAATTTAAAAGATTATTTAAAATGTTATATCAACAATGATACAAACGATTGGGACGAATTTATAAATTTTGCCGCATTTTCCTATAACACACATATTCAAAAATCCACACAACTAACACCGTACGAACTGGTTTTCGGACAGGAAGCTCGAATTCCTGATAAATTTTATAATCCACAAATTCGGAAAACATACGGAGAACTAAATACAGAAATATCAACCAAATTACAAAAACTTCGCCAAACTGCTAGGGATAACCAATTAAAATCCAAACAAAGGAATAAAAATCAATACGATAAAAAACATAATAAAGAATATAACTTTAAAGTCGGAGAAAAAGTCTTGGTTTTAAATATGCTAAGTAAAAGACAACATAAAAAATTAGATAAAAATTATAAAGGACCGTACAAAGTTATTCAAATCCATTCAAATAAAACTGCAACCTTAGAAATTTCAAAAAACAAACTAAAAACATACCATTTTAACCTATTAAAACCTTTTGTTTCAGAAAAAGAAGAAAGAAAATAACCATGTTTTCCAAATTATTAATTTTCCTTATCTTCCTCATTTACATAAATTCTACTAAATCCCAAGACATTACACCAATAAATAAAGCAGCAGGCATATTCTACGAAAATATAAACGCGGCCAAAATTTCAAACAAACATTTTAATCTTGTTAATTATTTAAACGTTAGCCATATTGAATATCAACTAAAACTTATAAAACAATACAAAGACAAGACAAACGGCATGTGCATGAAAATTATAATCGAAAAACGATCGACAAATTGCTGGAAACAATTAAATTATCTTGAAACCAAAATAATCAACATAGAACGTGACCTCCAAATTATTCAACATCGCCGAGAAAAAACGCGGACTAATTAACGGAATCGGTGACATAATGAAATATTTATTTGGCACTCCGGACGCCGACGACGCGGAATTCTACTCAGACTCAATAAATTCAATAATATCAGACCAGAAACAAACTGAGACACTATTACAAGCCCAAATTAAAGTCGTTTCATCCACTCTATTACACTTTAACATGTCATTAAACACTTTAAATCAAAACACTTTAACCCTAAATCAAAATATACAAAAATTCAACACATACATGAAACAAACAACAATAAACGAAAAACTCTTACACGACAAACTCATAATAGACGAAAACATGATTATACTCATAGGGATGACTAACGAACTAGAAACTATTTTAAAAGACCAATTATACAGTATCTCTTTGCTCGCACATAACATTATAACATTCCAAACCATACGTCCCGAAATTTTATTTAAAGAACTAAATTCAATTAAACAAAAATATCTCATACCTCTTGAACCAACATTTGAAAATACATATCATTATTACAAAATTATAAATTGCAAAACTTTCATTAAAAATAATTTATTAATTACTGTGTTCGAAATTCCTATTTGACTCAATGACATTTGAAATTTACCATATGCTTCCGTTACCAATACCTCATAAAAACAACATTTTATTACACTCCTACATCCAACCTTCTCGACCTTATCTCCTCATATCAATCTCCCGCACCCAATATGCCCTTCTTGATGACTTAGAAAAATGTTCGGAAATGACTTCACAAGAAAGAATTTGTAAAGAAATTAACGTCCTGCAACTATCAACTCAGTCCTCCTGCGAAGCTCTACTTTTTATTGAAAATTCTAAAATACCTAAAAATTGCGACATAAAAAATATTTTGGCTCATACAGAAATCTGGCACCCTTTAAAAAATAATAGATGGTTATTTATAACAAACGAAGACGCCCCAATCACTATAAATTGTAATTCTCATTCCCCAGTACAGAAGAAATTACCAAGACTCGGAATTTTAAAACTAAACAACACTTGTAAAGCTTATACCTTTTTCGCGACTATAGAACCCTCTACAATCATAGAACAGAAGAATTTTACTGATAAAATACCAAGTACAGAAATCACCGAAGACGACTGCTGTTTCCAAAATCATGACAACATCACATTTCATAATGAAGAACTTCAACCACTCACACTTACTAAAGTCAACCTCAATGATCTACAGATTGCAAAACACCAACTGGACCAACTAGACGAAATTCTGCAACAACAACTCAACAAACCTTTCATCATCAAACATTCAAATTGGCTCTTAACAACTTTCAGCATCATCGGAAGTCTAATTCTTTTATTATTATTATATAAATGTTGTAAATTCTTTGGACTCTTACCACTATTACAAAGTCTTTTTTGTTTCAGTAAATGCAAATCATGTTCAAAATGTATTCCTTGTATCAAAATTTATAACCAGCACCAGGTACACGCAGCCGAAGACACATACGTACGATACTCACCTCAAGAAATTGAAATGCCTACGAGACCTGCACTGCCCCACGCGTTATCAACCATTCCGGAAGAAAAAGAAGAAAAATCTCCCATCGTCAGAAATCTTCGAGGAAGAAAAATTGTAATCAACGACCAATAATTTAAACTTATGTAAAACATAATACTAGGTAAACTCAATCTTGCACCCTCATTTATTTTTTTTTATATTTCAATGTAGTTCAGTAAATGACATTTTTTTTTCAAAACCTGTACAAATGTATAATATGTTTCATTCAATATTTTTATATTATGTAACTCATTTATTTAGCCTATTCAATTATTCCAATCTATCTATAATGTTTATTTTATCTTTTATATTGTATTCATTTCATTATTTTCAATTCATATTATTATATTTTGTATATCCTTTTATTCATATTAATCATATTTATGTCTTTATTAACTTTCAATTATATTACTATTATTCATTATATTATTCAAATTTAATTCAACTTCGATACTATAATATTGTATTCAGTTTAACCTTAATTGCATTGTATTCTTTCATTTATACCTACTATTGTATTTTATCTCTTTTTTAAATTATAGTTAACATTTTTGTTCAAATATTTAAATTTTAATTCATATCAAATCACTTATTGTAAAAGAGTAACCTAACTTCTAAAAATTTCTCTTTAATTTAAAATCAGCGAAATTTTAAAATACCCTGGGAGGTGTGTCGTATCCAGACCCTTATTAACCTTTATTAACTATTATTAATTCCTTATTACATCGCATTATCCTAGTCACGCCATCCTTATTTACGCAGCTCTTCTCCGAATTTCTAATCTTGTTTACTAGCTCCTGTACTGCAGCTGCATCCTTATCCTTCATAGTCAGCGCTAGCCCGGCGTCTCACGCCTCCTTATCATGTTTACCAGCCTCCTATTCAAAGAATACCTTCCTTGCATTGCATCAGCCACCGCCCTACGCCTTTACTCCCTTTAAATACCCGAAGCCCGAGGCCTCCCTCTCTCACTCTTTCTCTGTCTCCTTTAGCTGCTCTGCTCCTTCACCTCCAGTCAGACTCTATTAGCTTTTCCCCCTTTTTGTCATCTTTTAAGGGTTAACTTACCTTGTGTGCTGGGTTACTCTTATTATTGCTTTGTAATAATTAGAGACTCTGTACTTTTGTACATTTCAATAAAGGTTCGGAATAGACCTTATCTATTGCCCTGGTGTCAGAAATTAATCATTTGATCCCAGTTGTGCCTACACTTTGTAGACACGTCAATGTATCTATATCTTTCCAATTTTCTGCAATTTTAGATAACATTATCGATGGTTTGTTCACTGTTTCCGTTGGAGTTAAAGATGATCTTGTCAGTCAGGTTAAAAGTATCTCCTAGCTCAACCATGGTTTCTCAAAAATTAAGTTAGTTTGTCAGTTTTTTAATTAGGATTTATGAATTAATTGCCACTTTTATTAGTATTATTTTATTAGAAAACTAGTTTCGAATATTAGACATTCATCTTCAGTCCTAGAACATACAAAATTTTCAAAACATCAGCACTATGTTACACGGATTATATATTCTAAAGTTTTCAAAAATGTAAGACAAAAAATTAAGTATATTGTTAATGACCTGAGGAGATCTAACATATATCTGAAGTACGAGTATATCCATAGTGGAAGGGAAAGGGCCATGGAGGTGAATTTTTTTTGGTTTTACCATGGGATTTTTCCGTTCTATTGGAATACAATTTAAAATGGGGCTGTTAGAAATGTTTATCTGATCATTTAAACAACTATCTGGTTTTATTTTATTATTTCTAATGATTCATAAATATTTAATTTTAGGCTATTTTCTACCTCTCAGTATTTTAACATGAAACATGTTTTACCCGTGACCTAGTTGTTGAAAAGCGTTACGTTTTTGTGGATTGCGATGGCATTACGAGTAGTTTTATATTAGGTGAGCAGGAGCAGTTAGAACGTTCTTTACTAAATAAACACTAATCTAACATTTTGACTTGCTCTTGCTGTGTTGGTGTTCCTTAGATCGAAGATTTAACATCTTGTCAAATATTTAATGAAGGATGTTTTTTGTTATATAACGTCTGTGGCTAGGGCCGACCGTTTAGGAGCTGTGTTGGTTTGAATGAAAAAAGTCACGTTTGAAACCCCTATTTATAAGTGTAGGGTCTTTTTTTGACACCTTCTGAATAAGTTGGTGTTGTTCGGATCGAAAATTTTCTTAAAGTCAACTTAACAGAAATCAAATAGAAAAAATATATTGTAAGGGGGGTAACCCATAAAACATGTTCCATGTTATTTTTTCTTTATCGGACAGGCTCAAGGGGATAAATTTTTTTTTCTTCTATCGTCTGTAGTTTTAATCTGTTCGTATGTATGCCTACGCTTTGTTGAATTTACTCATCTTTAGTTTGTTTTGCCGGTTCTTTCAAAATGTTCTCGACTGCACTGATTGGTGCCTTATAAAATAAAACTGGAAGGGTTGTCGACTTCGCCGCATATTTTTCCGGTCGCTTCAGCTAATTGTATTGACTACTAAATAGGACATCTCATCTTTCCATTGAAAACAAAATTCTCATATACAAAACCATCATCAAACCTATTTGGACTTATGGACTTGAACTGTGGGGGACAGCCAAAAAGTTGAATATCAAATGTATTCAATCCTTTCAATCCGAAATCCTCCGAACTATAGTTAATCCTCCTTACTATGTTTCCAACAAAACCGTACTTAATGATCTGAATATACCATACTTCCTCGACTTTATACCCCTTAAATTTTTAAAATTCCATCCTAACCCACTAGCTCAGTCATTATCCGCTTCCACACATCCTGATAACTCCACTCGCAAACTAAAACGGCAGTGGCCCCGATACCTTTTGTAAAATTACTTATATTGGAGTTCTGGCAATGGCCAGCTTCTCCACTAAAGCCTCCACTGGTTTTTTTTTAAAACAGTGACGCAGCTGAGAGAGAAGAGCTGGGATCCCTCTGTGCCTGGCTTATCCCTTCATAAGTGGAAGGACGGGTCTGGTGGGGGGATCCCTAGGATAATAATTCATTTTATTAATGTTTTTTAATTTTTACTTTTTCATTTTGTACATAGTATATTTTATGTTGTTTATGTATAGCATAGTTCTTTTTTTTTCTCTCTTTTTCTTTTCTTACATTACTTATTTACTTTGTTTTATTATTTTTTTTTTCTCATTGTACATAATGTGTGAATTTAATCATACGCCATCTATATTACTTATTGCCCACATTTGTGGCAGATTGTAAAAATTACTCAATAAAAGGTTTAACTAAAAAAAAAAAAAAAAAAAAAATTCTGGTGCATCTGTGTTAAATTAACTATAATGTTAGGAATACCACATACAGTATAAATTATAAATGTAATATATGATGTTGATTATATTTCATAAATAAAAATTTTGATATTGGATTCAAGATTAATATTATTTAATACTAACAGTATGTGGCAATCTATGTGTGACTTATTCTACTAACATAGAGTGCGTGAGAAGTTGATATGAGGAAATATGGTTTGGCTAGGAGATATGTATTAATGGGAGTTGCCTTGGTTAAGTTTGTTGTTGCGTATCTGTGGGGCCAACTGCCTCTGTTCCACTCCATTCTTGCCAACTCCCATTACTTGGCTCTAACCATAAACAGCTTTGATATCTTTTACGTTTTGCTAACTTTAATCATTCTGAAACATTAACTTTATTGAGTCAACTTGTGAGGTGAAGATAGTTGCAAAAGCATTATTGGAAATACGTACTCACAAGAAATTTAGGTTTCTTC
Organism: Euschistus heros; assembly: GCA_003667255.2. Classification (NCBI taxonomy): domain Eukaryota; kingdom Metazoa; phylum Arthropoda; class Insecta; order Hemiptera; family Pentatomidae; genus Euschistus; species Euschistus heros. The sequence goes on along the minus strand of RCWM02000066.1, from coordinate 1,136,808 downwards.
AAAATCAGAGACCGCCTTATGCCTGATGTGAAATCTATTTTTTATTTATTTCTTTTTTTTTTCATATGTCAATCATTCTAAACTTTCACAATAAATAAAGGGCTGTTTAATAATAACAATTTTAGGCAGTGTAAATGGAATATATTAGAAATATATATATTTAAGAAACTTAATTCTTAGACGAAGTCCCTTGAGATTAACATCACATAAAAAAAAAAAAAAAAAAAAAAAGAAGTCATATCTGGTCTAGATATTTTTAAAATAACACAAGATATGTGAAACTGAATACAGATTAAATAAAAACATATAAAAATAGAAACATAAACAAAATTGTAGAAAGAGAACAGAATAAATTATAATGAAAATATGAAAAATCAAAAATGATTTATAAAAAAAAATGTGAAAATCATCATAAGAAAACTATATATTTAGGCTATTTTTTTATGTCTCACATACTGTTATGACATAGGTTATCCATTTAATTAAATATAATTACAGAGCGTCAGTTTGGAGAGAAAGAAGCATCTTAAATGTTCCGAGGGTAGAAGCATTGGGAATACAAAGAGAGAAATTCAAAGAATAGAGGAAGCGGCTAGAAAGGAACGTTGGAATGTAGGATGAAGTATAGAGATAGCTATGGGTAGATCTTGTATGTAGTGATTGGGTTGCGGACTTGAATTGCTGGATATTGTAAAGAGGGGAGGGTGGCGGGTGTTGATAACTTGAGAGAGGTATGTGATAAGGAAGTACTCTGCACGGAAGGAAGGGGAACCTACTTACCTCGGTGTCAAGATGAGAAAAATAGAATCATCTTGATGTTCCCGTAGACAAAGCTTATAAAGCAATTCATTATCCGTTTTAATCTATCTCCAAGAACTACCTAGAGCCTATACATTACATATTTCTCATAAGCATAGTCAAATTGGGGATCATACGAGAGGATACTTGGATTTTACGGGTTGTAAGGGAAGGATGTGATGGGAGCTGTTAAATAGTTTTAAAATTCCTATCGACCTTCGGGAGATTTGTGGAGTGAGAGATTTCCAGGAATAGGTTTGATAAATGGCTATAGCTGAATTTTTAACAGATGAGGGGAAAGCTATTTATTATAAGTACAATTTAAAGTAGTTGAGGTATAAATACTAGTAAATATACATCATGTTTACAATCGGCATTTTATAGTTTATAACTTAAATTGGCAGAACTTTTATATAATAAAATGCATTATCTTTAATTTTTATTTATATTTTATAATTACTTCTCAAATGGAAGAAATATCAAATATTCATTAAATTGATCTTCGCGGCAATCGGTAGGTTTTCTGCGTGTTATAACTTTGTAATTTCTACCATCATTGCATGCATTTAGTGGTGTATAACATTTTACGCAGTTGTGGATTTCAGATAAGAGAATTACAATGTCATAAAATCTGTAAGAAGTTGCAGGAGTATGGCGGATGAGAGCCTCATCTATTTATTAGCAGTAAATTACTTATACAGATCTTCTAGTCAGTTCATTTTTTACTTTTTTATGTGCAATATCGCTGTAGATATTAACGCAGTTTTATATCTGCCTTAACCCTCGTCATCATTTTTCTGATATACGATTCTGACATTTTTTAAGATAATGTAAAAGTTACAAAACTGAAACTAGTCTGGTAGTTTTTTTCTTGCATCCTTCGTAAGAATACGATGGAAGGAAGCATATATGTATTTATTGAAAAAACTTTTCGAAATCACAGAGGTTAATAGGTTAGGGTTTGTTTATCGATTTCTATCTAGTAGCAGTTGCCCCATCTCGTCACCATCTAACTGTTGATGTATGAATTCTCAAATCTGTTCTATTATTTTAGCTATTGTGATGTTTTAATGAAGTTCATCTATCATTATTCTTTTCAGTTTCTTATGGCAGTTATTTATTCCGGTGGGCGTAATGAAGATGAGAGTAAATATCTTATCAGATCGAGTTGATTCCAATGGTTTTCGTGATGCGCTTATTGCTAATTTAAATTAATAATCTGAATTTACTTTTAGAGTGTAAAATGATACATTTAATAAGAGTGGGGATTATTTTACATTGACCTTTCACAATGTTCGTTCATCAGCGATCCTTAAATAAGATAGGATTAGAAAAGGTCAAAGTTCATGACGTCCTTTCCTAAAAATCTGGTTTGTTAACAGGAGAGAATTCTTGTCTTATTCAGTTGTAATTTTTTGTATGTCCACTTGATATTAATTTTAAATATGTTCTACTAAACTCATTCTATATACTCTATTATCACATTTACTTCATACAGTTGTAAATTTCAATAAATAAATTTATAAAAAAATGTTTTGTTTTTTTGCAATACCAAATTATTTTATGAGGGATTTAAAAAAAAAACGTATTATGAGTTCATACCAGCTGAGTAACGTTAATGGGTTTTCGCAAAGCAAATTAAGACATAAACTTTTTTTTTGTTTCCAAATAAGAATATTTTAATCACGTCTATCTGTTTTAGTATTATGTTTTAAGTTAGTTTTATTATTAATATTAAGTTAAGCTTACAGCTATTAGCCGATATAACCTATACAAATAGTCTTGTATTAGTCTTAGGTGACTAACGTAAAAAGTAATTATTTGCTAATTATTAATATTATTGCATATAAAACCCTTGCGTTTTATAGATACAATAAATACCAGTTCAATTTATGATTCTCTTCCTATATTAACGATTTGTTTTTTATATTCAAAAATAAATAACAATAAATATTTTACTTGAGGAACGCATGATGGTATAGAATGATCTATACAGTTGGGATTGAGGAATTAATTGCCTCTTCCATTGAAATTATTTAATTAGAAAACTACTTTTGAATGCTAAACATTCATCTTCAGTACTTAATCATACAAAGTTACATAGATTATAATATTAAATAAAGTTTTCAAAAATGTATGATTTCCTCAGGTGAGTACCAATGTTTGATTTTTTCCTTACATTTTTGAAAAATTTAGTATATAGAATCCATGTAACAAAGTGCTGATGTGTTGAAAAAAAAAATTCTATGTTTTAGAACTGAATATGAATGCGTAGCATTCGAAACTAGTTTTCTAATAAAATTATTCCAATAGAAGTCGCAATTAATTCATCAATCCTAATTATAATTATTTTAGATTATATTAAAAATATATAATAAAACAAAAAAAGTGTATCTTATATAGTGTATAAGGTGTTTAATAATTATATTATGTATCGTAACGTTTCTTTAACGTCACCCGGTTCAGGTAGTTACTAAGTTATTGTCGATCCAAACCAACCTTGGAAAAATCCCACCTTTTTAAGATATTTTTCTGACCATCTCCACACCCATGTTATCTTTAATGTAAAAATCGTCAGATCAGTATTATTATTTTCGTTAATAATGTAAAACTTAAAACTTATATTTTGTCATTCACGGAGTTGTTTCGCTTACATCCGCTAGTCAGAGCTTCTGTGTACATACGTTTTTATTTTATTTTAATTATTTCGAGAAAAAAAAAAAAATTTAATTTAATGTAATACTTAATTTTTGAAATATTCTATAACAAACGAAGCACTTTTTCCTTTCCAATTTTTTTTTTTCTCTTTCAGATTTTAATTCACACCTGTTATTAGGGTAACAATCAGTGAATGTGATGTGAAATTGAATACTACAGGCCTTGTATGCGTGTGGGAGACTAGCACTCAATAGTACCTCCTCCTGGCATGGATTAAAGATATTTATTTGAGCAAATCTCTCATCCAGCTTCTTTTAAGCCTTCTGAGAGTATTTCCAGGTATGTCAGTCGTGGCCATGTCATTAATGAGTATGTTGTTATGTCCATGAAGTCTGTCGTGAAACCGTCTATAAAGGTCATGTATATGTTCCTTTACTGTGGGTATTTCTAAATCAGTGTGAAGTGTGTGGTTTGAAACGTACCAAGGTGATTTCGTGATTAGTCTGAGTAATTTTGATTGGAATATTTGTATTTTTTTAAGGTGTGTATTTTTTTCAGTCCCGTATATTTGTGTGGCGTACGTCCATATGGGTTTGAGTAAGTAAGTGTATGTATTCAGTCGTCGGAGTTTTAATGTCGACTGTTTATGAAGCATTGGATACAGAAGTTTTAATCTCTTGGTAAGACTGAGAGACGTTTTTGTTTTACGTGTGGGCCCCAGGTCATTCTTCTATCAAATGTAAGTCCTAAGTAATGAATTTCGTTTGTTTGTGGTATGGGTGGATTGTCGTTGAAGACAGGTGGACAAGAGTCTTGTCTGAGTGTAAAGGTTATGTGCTGTGATTTGGTGTAGTTTAGTTTTATTTTCCATTGTTTGAACCAGTCTTGTAGTATTGTTAAGTGGTGTTGAAGAGTTAATGATGCAATTGTGGGGTCTTTATGTCTAGTTAATATTGCTGTGTCATCAGCGTATGTTGCTGTCAATGTTTGAGGGCTATGTGGCATATCGTGAGTGTAAAGAATATATAACAGTGGAGCTAATATTGACCCCCTTGGTACTCCGGCTTTTACTGGATAAATAGAGGAGATTTCTGAACCTTGTCGGACAGAAAAAAATCTATCAGAGAGAAAAGATTGAAGGATCAGATAATAGGTTAGAGGAAGAAGATTTTTCAATTTAAAAAGAAGTCCGTCATGCCAAACTCTGTCAAATGCTTGAGCTACATCTAGAAATGCCACAGTAGCATATAGTCTTTTCTCGAGTGAGATTGATATGAAATCCGTTACACGGTGTAGTTGATGAACTGTTGAGTGAAATGAACGGAATCCAAATTGATGTGTAGGCAGTACTTGTTTATCTGTCAGTATGTCTAGTATTCGTCGGTAAAATAATTTTTCAAAAACTTTAGAACACAAAGGAAGTAGACTAATGGGTCGGTAGGAAGAAGGTGAATCGGTGTTTTTGTTTGGTTAATGTATCATGGTAATATAAGAATATTTCCATTGAACTGAGAATTTTGTCGTCCTGAGAGTTGTGTTGTAAAGTGTAGTTAGAAAGACTATAGCTTTTTTGGGCATTTTCTGGAGAAGGTCAGCGGTGATTAAGTCAAATCCTGGAGCTTTTTTTGGTGATTGCTTTCTGATTACTTGCAATACATCAGAAGGAGTGAAAGACAGTGTATATAGTAATGTCAATTGAAGGGGAATCAAGTTTGAGAAAAATATTTGAAGGTTATTAAAATAAAAAAAAAAAAAAAAAATCGTGATCCGAATAATTCGAAATTAGAACTACCAAGTTTCTACTAATGCATTCCATAATAAATTATTTTTAATGTCTTATATTGCTGCTGTTTCTTGTAATAGGTATATTTTGTATACATTAAACTTTCTAATATATATATATATATATATATATATATATATATATATATATATATATATATATATAAGTTATCTTCAATTTAAAAGTAAAGACTTTTTTAAAAAAGAAGTTTATTCAATAAAAGTTACAATATCAGAAAGAAGAGTGGCGTGGAGACGGCTCTGGATGTACTGAGAGAGAATTACAAAATTTCTTGAGGTTTATAAAGGGTTACAATGGCTTCTTCTAGGAAGCTTTATGCTAACATTACAGTTCACAGGAGAGCAAGTTCCCACGAGGGGTTTCTAAGAAATAGATTACAATGGTTAGGAGTCAAAGCTTAAAATTAAAAATATCTAAGGAAAAATATATAGTGTAACTCCTCCCCACCTAGATACGAATTTCACTGCTTTGGGTGAAATGAGTTACAATTCTAGTTTTGTAAAAATAATAAATAAAAGTTACAAAGGTTAATATAAAGATGATAATACAAATAAAAATTATCCACAAAATAATTATGTGTAGAGTGTTAGAGTTATAGGTATGTTTTGTTGATACAAGATGTGAAAGATGTGAGGTTTGTAATTCATGAAATTTTAAATTTTTAATTTCTAATGTAGTGTTTAAAAGCTGTGAGGCTTGAATATTTAAAGTTTGCTTATCAAACAATGTTAGAGAACATGAGTTTGACTGGATGAAAATACAGTTTTATTATGATACAAAATTGAATTAAAGTTTGTTTTAACTAAATAAATTCCTGTCATATGATAGTTTACTGTTTCTTTTTCTTGTTGAACTTGAAGATCATCCGGGTTGTAAAATGCTATGAGAATGTAGCGTGTTCCTGGGATTTCTTCGATGTGGTTTTCTTCTTGATGTAGACGTGTGTAAAGACAATTTACACTGGATGATTTTTGTAAAATATCTTGAATACATAAGTCATCGTGGTGAGATAAGTCAGCTGTATGACAGTGGTGAATGCTGTTTCTTTTGATACATTGATGATTAAGAAATTTAAAGTTGTTATTAATATTTAAGAGATATTTGAACTTTGGAATTATTGTTATGATTTCATCCTTTACAATAGATGGAATGGGGTATAAATTATACAAACTATAAACAGTTTCTTCAAAAATTGGAAGTGCTAAAGTATAAATAATCTCATTTTCATGCAAAGCACATTGTACAGATATTGTGCGTTCTATATCTAGGATAAATTTAAATTGAAATGGATAAAGAAATTTGTTATTGTAATGTGGAGCTATCTTTTCTAATTCTTGAAACAATGTTTTTGTATTAATTATAGCTGGATGTAGAATATTTAATTTACAAAATGTTAAAGAAGTTTCTATATCAGAAATAGTAGTAGAAATTAAAGAGAAAATAAGTTGGATGTGATCTAATAATTCTTTAATTGTTAACAAGTTAACTACGGTTCCTATATCATTAATTTTTCGTGCAATATGCAGCGTATTCTCTTGTATGGTTTTAATAGTATTATTAAATTGAGTAATTAAATCACTGTTTATGGAATATTGGTTATGTATTTGGTCAACAATCTGGTCCTGATTTTCTTTAAGAGTTTTCATTAATTCAGAAAATTCTTTTTTATCATACGCATCTAAGTTACCGGTTATACCTTTTATAATAGTGCCTAAAGCGTTTATTAATCCTCTTTTAACTCGGTTATTCCTGGTATCATGTAGTTTAATATTATTTATTTTTTCGTTAATTATAAATCTTGTACTGTTAATTATATTAATGTGAACTTTTAATTCTTTTAATACTGAATTGTTATAATGTGATTCATTTAGGTAATTTTCAAATTGCCAATTTACGAAAAGATATTCCGTAAATAGTGGTCCTAAGTCTAAGAAGTGTATTATTGTGTGTTGGGATGTTTGCAATTTAGCGTGTCCTAGGTTGATAGGTATGACGCCAAGGTTAGAAGTAACATTTTTTATTTCTATCATCCCTGCAGTGAGAGTTGATACTAACCTAAAAATTAAATTATAAAAATTAAAGTCTAATCATTTAATTATACTATTTTATTGTATAAAATATTTTCCATAATTTGGCTTATAATGCCATCTCTTAAACTAGTAAGAGTTCATATTCCCTGAACTCGTTATGTTGTTTATCAACAATAATTATTCTTTTTATCATTCTTTATTTTTTTTTTTTTTATTATTGTTATATAGTTTGGGCATTTTATCTGCCATCTTTTCACATCAATATAAGTCGTATCCAGCGACCTTATTGTGTATATTAAATTGTTATTTATATTAAATTATTTCTTATGCTTTTTATTTTAAAGAAAAATAAAATTATTTTAAAGCAAAAAAAAATTATTTACTAATATTAAAAAAATTAGTTTTAAATAAACATAATTATTATAGCTTGTAATTATAGCTTGTCTTAAGCGAAAGAATGTGTCCGGTGCGAGTGCTTTATCTCAGTTCTAAGAATGCTGACTCGGTCCAGCTCTTTCATCTGGAGGTCTACCAACATCGTACGTTTGTCCTTTCTTTTGCGGTCGTTTTATATTTTTTAAATGAATTTTTTCTCGCGTGTTATAATGTTTTTTATCAATTACAGCGGTTTTACTATGTTTAATTATTTTTTTTTTAATCTTTTCCTTTTTAAATTTATTTTTTAATTTTGATTGTTTTTGCCTATTAGCTACAAATACTGTTTCCGGGATTTCGTTTGGCAATTCTTCGCGATTTTTATTCATCCTGGTTATATAATTTTCTTTTGCTACCTGATTCCTATGATTTATTTGTTCATGCAAAATTTTTACTCTTTCTTTATGTTTTGCAACATAATCATTTATGATTTGATTATTGAGATCTATTGCAACGGGCGAGTCTATATCTAAATGTCCAGATATTATTTCGATTGGCTTTAGTTGTGTGATGGAATGAATAGTGTTGTTATACGCGAGTACGGCATATTTAATTTTTTTTTTCCATTGCGTCTTTTTTGAATTCGTCTCTATTATTTAATAACCGTAAATGTTCTATTAATGTGCTATGAAATCTTTCAATGGGTCCGTTTGATTGAGGTGATTGAGTAGCTGTATAATGTAGTTGGATTCTGTGTAATTTTAATAAATCGGATAATAATGAGTTTCTAAATTCTAAACCGTTATCTGTTATTATTTGTTTTGGTAACCCGTGATGAGAAAAATGAGAAATTAATTTATTAACGACTTCAGTTGCTTGACCATTTTTTAATTTATAAACTTGCGCAAATTTTGAAAAGGAGTCGATTAGAGTTAAATATTTTTTGTTTTCTAGTGTGATTGTATCCATGTGAACTATTTCAAATGGTTTAGATGGTGTTTGAGTAACGTTATATTGGAGTTTTAAAGGATTCCGATCATATTTTGATACCGTACAAATTTCGCAATTATTAATTTGAATTCGAATTAAGTTTTTCATATTAGGCCAATAATACAATCTTTTTATTCGATTAAATGTTTCCTCCGAACCGCGGTGGTTTGTTTTGCCAATGTGGTAATCATTTATTAAACTATTTTGTTCATCAGGATCTTGAATATCGATTAATCTACTTGTAGTTTTTTTTACAAAATTTAATTCCGAATGTTTAAAATATTTTACCATGGTTTCATAAAATTGGGTATAAAAATCAGTTTCAAAGAATAAATAATATTTAACTTTTGGTTCAACGAATTCTTTAATTAATTTTATTATATCTTGTTCGAAATTTTCCTTTGATATCTGAGCGATAATTCTGTTTTTAGTATTATTAAACAGTTTTTCGATTTTGGGTTTCGCGGGATTAATATCAACTAAATTTAAAATAATCTGATTTTTTCCTAAATTTACTGGAGAGTCTGCTATTGGTATTTCGATTATTGTATTTCCTAAAGTATTAGAGTGAACGGAATTTGTTTCAGATTCTTCTGTTATATTATCTAAATTTTCATTTTCATCAAAATTTACGATAAGAGATGCATTTTCCGATGTTTCATTTTCGCGGTAAAATTGTTCTATTAAATCATTAATAATAGTATCAGGGTCTTCAGATTCTGTTAAATTAATTTCTACTCGCGATAGTGCGTCAGCGACTTTGTTTTCATGACCTTTCTTATATTTTATTTCAAAATTAAATTCTTCGAGTTTTAGTTTCCAACGATATAATTTTGAGTTTGGATCTTTTAATGATTGTAACCACTGAAGTGGTTTGTGATCCGTTTGAATGATAAATTTTCTGCCATAAAGATATGGTCGGAAATATTTGGTAGCCCAAACAATAGCTAGAAGTTCGCGTTCAATAGTGGACAGTTTTGATTCACTTTCGTTTAAAGTACGGCTCGCGTAAGCTATCGGAAGATCTCGTCCTCCGTGCGTCTGTGACAATACAGCGCCCAAGGCTACGTTTGATGCATCTGTCGTTAAACAAAATGTTTTGTTGAAGTCCGGATATTGCAGGATGGGATTATTAATCAAAATATTTTTACTGGTTTCAAAACTATCTAAATAATTTTTATCCGCGATGTTAATTTTCGATCCTTTTTTTAAACATTGGGTCAAAGGTTTTGTGAGGTGTGCAAAATTTGGAATAAAACGGCGATAATATCCTAGTAGTCCAAGGAAAGCTTTAATTTGTTTAGTAGTCTTCGGTATGGGATAATTTTTTATAGCAAGGATTTTATTAGGGTTTGGTTTTACTCCGTTTGATGTGACGAGATGTCCTAAATATTCTATTTCCTTTTTTAGAAATTCGGTTTTATCGGGCTGAATTTTTAAGTTAGATTCTCTTAGTTTTTTAAAAACTTGCTTTAAAATTGATAAATGCTCCTGAAGGGACGTACTGTAAATTATTATATCATCTAAATAGGCAACACAATTTGGAACGCCCATGAGTATGTTGTTAATCACTCTCATAAATGTTGGTGGACTATTTTTTAATCCAAAAGGTAACCTTAGGAACTCGTAATGACCGTTTACGGTTGAGAATGCTGTTTTAGGGATACTCTCTTCATCCAATAAAATTTGATGAAACGAACTTGTTAGGTCGATTGTTGAAAAGTAACTGCTTTTGCCTAATTTATCCAGCAGTTCGGTTATATGCGGAATAGGATACTTATCATCGACCGTTTTCTCATTTAATTTCCTATAATCAATTACTATTCTCCACTTTTGTATTCCCGATTGGTCTAATTTTTTTGGAACTACCCAAATTGGACTATTGTAAGGTGAAAAAGAAGGGCGAATGATTTGTTGCTCTAGCATTTCGTCAATTTGTCTTTTCACTTCGTTTTGAAATATTTGAGGATATCGGTAATTTTTAGTATAGACTGGGATCTCGTCTTTAGTTAGGATTTTATGTTTGATTTGCGTATTTGCAGTTAGTGGAGTACCTTTTAAATAAAATAGATCAGAATATTGTTTTATTAAATTTTGAATTTCTTTTTTTTTCTTCTTCGTTTAAATGGTCCGTGCGAATAAGATTTTTGACTTCATTGAAATCTGATTCTTTTGTTTTAATTAAATTTATATTATGAGATTCGTTATTTTTAAAAATTCTGATTGGTTTCACAAGGATTGGGGTTTTAATAGTTAATCTAAATGACCGATCCGAATTATTTTTTACCGTACATATAGCTTCGTTATTTTTAATTGAAATTAAACCTTCATGAATTTTAAGACAATTATTGAAATCGGTATGAGGAATGATTCCTTCTCCATTTGAGATATTTTTGATTGGAATTTTGATTACGGTTTCAGAATCGTTGTTTAAGATGTAAGTATATTCAGATTGAGGGGGTCTGTTGTCATAATGAATTGTTAAATTGCCAAAAGGTGTGATTAGTATATCATTTACTAAATCAATTTTCGCACCTAATAATTTAAGACTGTCTGTTCCAAACAATAAATCGAATTAGGATGGAAGTCAAAAATGCCAAATTTCAGGGGAGTTTTGGTGTTGGGAAATAATTTAGATGAATCTACATTAGCATTAAAATTTTGTATAGAAGAACCGTGCGCGCTAGTAAGTTTAAATGGTTCGTGAGTAATGTTATTAAAAAAATATTTATTTGCTACAAGGACGGATACAAGCGATTTTGTGCACGCAGTGTCTATTAGAATTTTTAAGTTTGACTTTGGTGGAATTATATATGGAAGAGCACTAAAACGGGTTAAATTAAATAGGTCTATTACGTCCATGGTTCCTGTGCTAGGCTGGGATCTAAAAAATTACTTTGATCACTATCCAGATTATTTTGATCAGTGTATTGTTGATTTTCTTGATGATCGTCTGGAAATGATACAGTGGGATAGTCGGGTGGTTGAGCATTTGGTAATTCAGTAATTTGGGATTCACTTACGGACTGTTCCGAGTTTAGATTATGAAGTTCTTCAATTTCTAGGTTTGGGTTTTTCCGAACTGGGGTATTGAGAAAAGATTTAAATTTTACACTTTGATCAGGTTGTCTCTGATATTGGGAATTACTTCTATAATTACTATTGACACTCATAGGGGTTGACTGATTAGGTTGTTGGGGTCTATATTGATGATATTGGTGTGGTATATATTGATTAGGTTGTTGGGGTCTATATTGATTAGGTTGTTGGGGTCTATACTGATTAGGTTGTTGGGGTCTATACTGATTTGAGATTACATTTTTAGCAGGTTGAATTGCTTTGTACTGGTTTACTGGGAAATAGTTTATAAATTGTTGGCGATTTTTGTGTATTGGTTTGTTATGGTTTTGGTGTGGGCGATAAGTGTCGATGACAAATTGAAAATCGTTCGTTAGCATGTTTATTGCCTGATTTAGGTCTATCGGATTTTTGGTTCTCATGAAAGAGCCAAGCGGTTCTTTCAGTCCTTTTAACAAAACTCTTAGTGCTAATTTTTCGATATATTTCGTGAGGACTAACGCCTCCATCGGCATTTCGCTCCTTAAATAACTAATTTGCAACTGTAATGTTTTTTGTATTTTATTATAAAATTCGAAAGGGGTTTCGTTGCCTTGTTTCATTCCCGCCATTTCAATATTTAGAGTGTACGCGTCGCGTTTGTCGGCGTACCCTTGTTTTAACGCATTTTTAATATCGTCCCAGGTATTGATATATTTACTATTAACCATGTCGGCGGCAGCTCCTTTAATTTTAGCACGAATTGATCCTATTAAATAATCGTTTTGGAAATCGGCAGTATTTTCGTGATTATAAAATTTGTTTATTAATTTATCCGAAATTTCTAGAAATCGCGTTAGTGACATAGGGTCACCATGGAAATCAGGTATCATCTCTAGATACTCTTTCTTTAATGTGGGAGGTGCCATTTTTATAAAATATTTAATATAACAAACAAAAAATAAAATGAGATAGTATGCAATGAAATTAAAATAATATGAAATGAAAATTAAATTTATCCTTAATATACAGTAACTTAATATTTAACTTAATATTAAATAAAAAATTATATTTTAAATAACAAAATATTTCTTTATAGTTATAGTAATGAAATCATAACCTTTTCTTTAAAAATAGAATAGATTTTATTCAAAATTATTAAATTGAAAAATAAAAAAAAAGTTTAATATTGAGATAATATCTCTTAAATAAAAAAAAATCACTTACACTAAGATGACTTCGATAGTCAGATCCATGCCAGTTTAACGTCTCGTCTTCCTCTGAATGGACTCGTCAGCAAACAGTTGATACTGATCCTTGATATGCCCTCAAGTTTGACGATGTCCTACCGACTGCGCCAGTTATCTTCAATTTAAAAGTAAAGACTTTTTTAAAAAAGAAGTTTATTCAATAAAAGTTACAATATCAGAAAGAAGAGTGGCGTGGAGACGGCTCTGGATGTACTGAGAGAGAATTACAAAATTTCTTGAGGTTTATAAAGGGTTACAATGGCTTCTTCTAGGAAGCTTTATGCTAACATTACAGTTCACAGGAGAGCAAGTTCCCACGAGGGGTTTCTAAGAAATAGATTACAATGGTTAGGAGTCAAAGCTTAAAATTAAAAATATCTAAGGAAAAATATATAGTGTAACTTATATATATATATATATATATATATATATATATATATATATATATATATATAAAAAATAGGGTAGAAAAAAAATAATTGTTTAAAACTCGACTAAAAATGCCGCAGATTTTACCTTTACAATCTCTTGCAGATATTCGATAATTCAAAGAATCTTTTGAGGAAAACACGCTTCTGCCTTAAAAGCTGTTTTCAAGATTTGACCCACATTTTCGGATTTTCCATTAAATTACATGTTAGAGTAGAGTAGATGTAGCCTTTAATTTTACAAACATGGGACCTAAAGAAAAGCTTGATTTTCACCTTATCTAGGGAAGTTACAATGCACTCTGTTCTTACAGGAAAGTAAATGCTAGATCCGAAAATCTGGTCAAAATTTGAAAAATGTTAAAAACATTCTTTGAATTATAGTATATCTGCAACGGATTGGAATAGAAAGGTAAGGACTGGGGAATATTTCTTTAGTTTAGATCTAGTTTTACCTTTTTTTATTTTTTATTTTTTTTATTTTTTTTTTTTAATATATATATATATATATATATATATATATATATATATATATATATATATTCCTGTAAATTTCTTACTTAGTCATGCTTTTTTAGTTGTCTTCAAAAAAGTTTTATTGATATTAAACACCTAGACCAAACGACATGTTTTATATTTTCTGAATATGTCTCCATCTGACCTCTTTGACTAAACTATAGTATATAACACGGCTGTAGTCTCTTCAATAACTATTTGGTCCTCTTTATTAAAAAATATTGTAAAAGTAATAAATATTCCGTTTATTAATCCTTCTTGTTTACATTTTGATTTTCGTAAAATATTCTTTTATAAAACCTTCATTACTCTGCCGGTAATTACTTTAATATCCGATCCTTTAAATTAAAAAAAAAAGAAAAATTAATTTTGTTAGCCCGGAGTGACTGCTTCAATATTAATACTTGAAGTTAATGGAATTCCATCTTCCCAGTTTGTTGCCTCCATGCTTTATGTTTATTAACCCGGTTTCTTTATTACAAAACTTTCCTTATAACTAACATTGAGCAGTTTTCTTTATTAATCATTTACTTTCTTGTCGTAAAAACTTTTACTCTAATTTTCTTCCAAGAAGACGTAATCTGGAGGGCGTAAAAGGAGAAGTCCTTCATTAATTGAGTTATTACAAGCTGTTTATGTTCCTCCGGCACATTTCTCTCATTCCACATTCCATTTTGTCTGTTTTATCATTTACTTTAGTTTGATTCATGTTTTATTAATTTAATAACAAAGGCTAATGCATTTTAAAAATTATAAAATGAAAAAGTAGGCAACGGTAATTAATATATTTATTTATCTGAGACTTATATTGTTATGGTTATATGACTTTACTAATTAATTAAAGTTATTATTTATCAATGAAAATGTTTTATTATAGAAAGTATGCAAAAAGGAAAAAAATATTCACAAGACATCACAGACTACTTCAACATTTACTAGACAACCGTTCAAAGCTCCTTACTAATTACAATAGACTTATTTACATGACTGTGATTAGACCTATTTGGACGTACGGAGTTAAGCTTTGGGGCTCAACTAAACCATCCAATCTTGTATTCAATCTTAACATCCAAAATCCTTTGGAAATTCTCAATGCTCCTTACTTTGTCAGCAATAAACTTGTCCATAAAGATCTTAATGTTCCATATGTTGCTAATTAAGCTCAAACCAGATACCTATTCTTTCTTAGTAAGCTCCATAACCACTCAAATCCACTAATTTCTCAACTTTCTTCCCAAGCTTAGAGACCTTCTAGTTTCAAACTTAACTGGGATCCACATGTCGCACCACATATTTATGAAAAACAATTAATGAAAATATGTAATTTCTGTTTATCAATTTTGTGCTCTAGATAACCCAATGACGCTATCCGTCAATTTTCAAACTTTGCTGGAATCCTGGAAAAAATATTTATCGCATTATTAATAACACTTTATTTGAAAATCAGTAAATTGTATTATTGCTAAACCTTCCAAATACTATGAAAATGGTGTAGTTAAAATCAGTTTGTCCTTTTACATATTAGTATAAATTCATATCCTTGTTTCATAAATTCACTTTATCTCAATAACATTCCTATTCAGTTCACAAACTCCATCAAAAACCTCGGAATAGTTTTAGATCCAAATATGTCTTGGAATAACCATATTTATCTGAACAACTATCTCAATCCTCAAACATCTATGATTCCGTGAATCTTCCTCAAGCGATACCCGTCAATTGTTGTTGAAGACACCTTCCCCAACTGGATTATAGATGCTTTTCTGGAGGGCTCGAATCGAGGCTGAAGAGATTAACGAATTCTTTTACGAGATTAATTTTTGGGATCCTCAGGCACTCTCGTATCACTTACTGGTATTCTGAGTTAGGGTAGCTTTATTCAAATTTTCGACCACAATACTTTCTTGGAGCCTTTTTATTCTAACTTATAAGTTCAAAAAACCTTCGTAAATTTACGACATCTTTACCATTCGTTCTTCCATTTATCGTTTTAACACCAGATCTCAGCCTATTGATTTATACATTCCTTATCATCGATTTGCCTCCTCTGTCAAATCCTTTTTATTTCTTCATACCATATGTCTCCAAATGTATCAATCTTTCGAAATTATGTAATAATATATTATTATTAAACAATTTCGTTTATAAATTCGAAGGTTTGGTTTTAGTTTTTAATTTATATCCTATATATTTATATGCATAAAACTACGGAAGTTGCTGTCGGTTATTTCTGCACCCAGACAATAATACCTTTTTATTGTACTTTTATGTTATTCTTTGGGGACAAGATCTCCCAGAATAAAGATTACTCTTCTCTTCCGAGTGCAAAAGCACTGATGATTTATTGCACTTAGACTATGTATTGCTGGTAAAGCTATAATTGATTGTCGGAAACAGATAGAAAAAGGCTGTAAAATGGCTATAAAGCTGATGGCAGGTAGAATGGTGGGGGGGGGGGTCCGTAATTAGAATTCGAGTCCGAGGTTGAGTCAGGTCATGAATATAAATTGGCCATTCCTTTAGCGACCGGCCTAGTAGCACTACTACCACTACTAACACCGCCCCTACTACTATTACTACTACTACCACTACCAACACTCCGCCACTGCTGCCTTAATGCCATCGCAAAAAAGACCGCAGCATCTAGCACAGCAAATGGCACTTTTTACCGTAGGCATTTTCTGACGAGATTTATTTATTCTCTGCCCTTTTACCGAACATGCTGTATTTATTTTTATTTTTTGACATGGATATGTTTTTTTGGTTGGGGTCTATTATTTTTTGATGTAATGTTTTTTCACAGTCAAAAATATAACATTTTAACAAGCTCTTGCTCTGTTGGCATTGTTTGGATCGAAATTTGTCAACAGTTTTCTTATCATAAATTTGATGGAAAATATTTTTTGTTATACAACATCTGTCGCGTACATTGTTGTAGGAGATTTGTCACACACTATGTTGGTGTTGCTTGGACCGTAAATTTGACAAACGTTTCTTAATTAGAAATTTAATGGGGAAAATCATTATTTCATATCATTTGTCGCTAGGGCCTACCGTTTAGGGGCTATTTGAATAGAAAAAGTCATGTTATAACATTTTGTCACACTTAAATGTGTGACATTTTGACAAGCTTTGTTCTCAGATCGTTGCTTGTTGGTGTTGCTCAGATCGAAAACTTGCCAAAAGTTTTCTTTTCAGAACTTTAATGGAAAATATTTTTGTTATAACATTTATCGCTAGGAACTACCTTTTAGGAGCTATAATATTTTGATGAAAAATAAAATACATTTTTTTTTTTTGCATAATTTTTAAGTGCTGAGGCTTTTTTGACTCTTGCTCTGTTCATGTTGCTGAGATCGTAAATTTACAGAAAGCTTCTTATTCTGAAATTTAATCTAGAATTATTTTCGTTATGTAACATTTGCTGCTTGGACCAACCGTTTAGGAACTGTATTTATTGAAGAAAGTCATGTTTGAAACCATTATATCTTTTAACTCTTTTCATAAATTGCTAATTACATTTTATCATAATTTAAGTAATTTGATCATTTTTAGTTTAAAATATAATTTGAAAAAATATAGAGTATAGATAGCCATATTCAACAGCTACTGTTATTCCCAGTCAAGGAGAAATTGATTTTTTTTTTTACTAAGCTTCGATATGTTATATTACTGATAACTAACAACGTTTGGAGCGTTTCTTTGCATCAGTTTCTTCAGAGATCCTTTTAGCAGGGAGGTTTTGTAGCGGTCTGTGATATCCCTTCTATTATTCTACCAGTTCAATTACGTATAATCTTCCATTGTCAATACATAACCAGTCAATTCTATCCTTTGGAACAATTTTAAGCTGCAGATTCTCATATCCCGGCGTTTTCACGTCCTCCTCTTTGCATTTCTGCCAAGAAATAATAGTCTATTTACCTGGATCGTTCTTAAAATGATCCCACAACAGCGCCCTGACACTAGAGATTCAGCTGCTGTGTGGTACATAGACTTTGGTCATCATTGACCTATTTAGAGATTTGTTAAACCTCAACTTTGTGGTGGATAGTACTTTTTAATGGTGGATAGCTTTAAGCTGGATAGTTTGTCCGTTGTTCTTTTTCCATTTTAGAAAATCTCTAAGACCAAAAGGTTAAATATCAAAGGGAATTGTTAATTGATCTTGTTCCCTACTTCGATATTTCATGGTACTTATTATCTTTTGTATATTTTTCAATTGAGATAATTGAAAGATTATTATATTATTTTCCTTTATTTTGTATTATTTCTTTAAACTGACTTGAGTACATCTAATGGTCTCTGGGCAGTCGAAAAAGTATCTTTTTGAGATCTTGTTACGGATTGTTTTTTATTTAATTTTAGTTATGTTACCAACGTATATGAACATACGGTTCGTGGATATACGGAATAGCTAAATATACATATATCAGCAAACTCAAAATTTTCCTGGCCAAAACATTCAGGACTATCACCGAAGCAACATAACTGTTCATAGCGAACTTCGCCTTCTAACAATTAATAAGCAAATGCTGATTCACTACAAACGAATTTACGAGAAATTACATGGACATCCTTACACACTTATAAACGACATGCATGCTGCTCAAATACCATAAAACACCGAAAGAAGGCTTAAAGAAAAACTGGATGAGGAAATTCTTAGGTAAAAAAATTAAATAAATAAAGACAGGCTGGTTTCTGCTCCCTTCCTGTCGGCATATCTATATGCCAATTTATCATATTCATCGACTTATATGTGACAGGTTTTGATATCAAATGGAAACATACGAGAAATATTCTTTTGAAATAGTTTTTTCTATGAAATTTAATCTATCCCAATTTATTTGCTAATGTTACTTCGCGTATTACTCAAGATAGTCAGTAGTATTTTTATCTTGACCGAGATCTAATCACTCTTGTTTATGGATTTTTATTTATTTATTTATTTAAGAAATCTGTTGTTTTAAGGTATAAAAGATAATTAGAAGAGAAATTCCCCCTATCAGTATGACAGTACTAAATACCTACAGGAATCTCACGGAGTTCAATAAAGACAAGACGATCCCTCTGACAAGACAGATCTCTTCGAACTCGCTCTTCCTTCTTGATTGACATTTTCTACTTTTCTCTTCCTTCTCCCCGTGACGTCAATCATTGTTTTTCAGTTTTATTGGTTTCCTTCTATGATTGATTGTTATCAATGATATATGTGACAAATCATCACTTTAGCTGTGTTAGTGTTGCTATGTATTAATATTCTTTTTTATTAGTAGAGTAAATAAAAGAGTATAAATTTAGTTTGTTCAATTCAGGGCATTTTATAAATTAGGTAGAAGAAGAGGTAGAAATTGTTAAGTTATTATTTAAAAAAAAAAAAAAATTGTCTTACATTCTGTATTTTAATAAGGATGTACTATTATTGTATACTGCCAACCGTTTTGAAAGGAGGAGACATCTCACTAAACCGCCAGGTTTTTCCTAATTTAAGAGCACCCACTTTACAGAAGCTGGGTGTGCCTCAGAAGAGTCCCCCCACCTCAAATTCCATCTACGGCTAAAATAATGGATTATAAATTTTCTTTCTTGAGCGAAACTCAAACTCCTGTCCCAGAAAACTTCCGAGTCTGGTAGTTTAGTGAATAAGACGTTTTAAACTATTTTTTTTACTAGAAACAATTGATCTTTTTAATTTAAATGATATTACTAGGATTTTTACCGTAAAGGGGATGTATTGAAGTGATTAATGTTTTTCAATCCAAATAAATTTTTATTTTATCAACAATTTTTACCACAAACTCTGGTCCTTTATCTTCTCACTAAAACCTCAGTTTTTATTTAGCTTTATGTTGTTTATTAGTTATTTGATTTTTAAGGTATCGATACAAATTCTTATTGCGTTGGCCATTCACGATTTCCACTGCTTCTCTTATACCTTCACTCTCTAAAACTATTTTTTAAATAATATTTTGTAATTTTTGAGGATGTTTCAATAAATTTTATTATGTTTTCTATGGAGTTTTGATTGCTCATGAAATATTCATGAAAATTGTTTCTTCTCTACTATTGTGCTTTCCCTAAATAGTTATTTTTCTTTCGAATAAATAGTTCATAATTCAGGCTTAATATTTTCCTTCGGACTGTAAAATATGAATTTACTAAAGTGGTTATCGTTTGTTTTAATAATATAATTATCATCATCGTTTGGAGTTGCTCTTTTTTTCCCTTATGTGTTGAGAACTTTCTTTCGTGAAGTTCACATTGATTTTCAAAAATCATACTCAATCTATATTATTAGTTATAAATAATAGATGTGATTTAGGAGGAGGAATAAAATACAAAATTATATTCCATACATTTTAATATCCATATAAAGTTTTATATTCCCAGAGTGACGTTTCACAAACAAAAATAAAATAATATCAACAAGATTCCTTAGTCCATAACTATTGGGAACCCTGTTTCCTTTCTCCTATTTTTGAACAGTACAACTTCTTGGTTAAGCTATTGATATTTACATTGCTGTACGCTCCTTCCATGTTGTCTCCGATGGATTCTCAAAACAAGTCGAAGCTGCACGAAAGGTGGGACAAAATAGTCAGTAAAGAAATACCCTTCCCTTGTGTAAAAATCATAATACCAGAATATTCTATTGAAATTTTTTTGACTTTGTCTATCTTAGATGCTTCGTAACCCATGATAACAAAAGAATCCCGAATAAAATTAAGATTTTCTCAATCGCTGTTACTATGATCTCAGTCCATGTTTAAGGAGCAGAGTTTTGTCTAAGGTCACCTAATTTTTTCTATACAAAACAATTATCCGGCCAATTCTCTCATTTGGCTCAGAAAGGTGAACTGTCTTTAAAACTGGTGAGTAGAATTTGAAAATTCCTTATAGAAAGATTCAAGAGACATTTTTAAAGCTTTGAAGGCAGACCAAATATTAAGCCGTAAACATGATTCTTTAATTTATTTAATTAATCAAACATGGTCCAGTTTATGAAGCTGAGGATGAGATGGGTCGCGCACGTTGCACGGTTGGCTGAGAGAGACCTGGCTATGAAACTAATGACAGAGGCGATGTGTGGAACAAGACGCAGAGGAAGACCTCAGCTAGGATAGAGTGATGATGGTGTGGCTGGCGATTTTTGATAGCAGCAGGTCAGGATTGTGCTGTGATTGGTGGAAACTGGTATTGGAGGTCAAGACTACAAGTTGTAGTGCTAACTGTATAAAATATAAATTCTTTTCTTATAAAAAGTTTTTGATCTTAAAACTTATAATTTTATTATTATTATTATTTTTATGATATCTTATAGAAAAAAATAGAACTATTTAGTGGTAGACTGAAATGCTAAAGGTTTTGCTAATGCATAATAAACACTTGATTAGGAGTCAGTGTTGGATATTTATGTCTAGTCATCAGTTCTTTTTCTTATTAATCTTTCGTTAACCATTTTTGTATTTTTAATAAATCACATACATTTGAATAAAGGATATTTATGAACAATCAATGACAGCCGGTATCTAAATAGTTCAAATAGTTAATTATTTTATGTTTGGTGTCCACGTTATTTTCCAATTTTAGGTGTGTGGTATAACTTGGATCTTTGAATGACCGGAATGGCCCCTTCAAGGAAAAGTGAAGCAACCAAAAATAATAAAAAGTTTGTTGATTAGAAAAGCCGGTCTGAAAGTTACAATAGGTTAGGCAAAGAAATGGCCGTGGCAATGACAAGAAAGGAGACTGTGTCCTCCAACCTTCCCCAAAGTTGGCGGGATCGCTGGGGCTGATAGGAGTTGGTCCCAGTTAGTTCCCTCGAGTACAATAGTTATTACAGCTCAACGAGACTCTAGATATTACCAGAAATAAAACTTTTCCAATACACCTCCTCGCCCCTACAGGCTAGTGATAGCACTTCGGCCTGGCTCTCAAAAGGTGTTTTGGATTGCCCATTTTGAGAATGTTGCTGACGTGACGTACCTCAGTTCTACCTGAAAACTTCATATATTTCTTAACTGTTGCTATTAGATGTTCAATGTGGTTCTTGAGGTTCAGTCAAGAATTGAACCTTATTAAACACACACACACACACACACACACACACACACACACACACACACACACACACACACACACACACACACACACACACACCCACACACCCCCATATGTCATATCCTTTAAGCATAATTATCCCTTTCGGTTTTTTTCTTATTTAGGTTACGATTGCGCTAGTCCGACAATTTATTAACGAGTTGGGAATTTGAATTTTCATAGTTCTCATTAATAAAATGAATTGTGATATATATTTATTTATTTATATTTAAAAATAAAAGATTGTTATATTTATTTATAACTAAAAAAAAAAAGATTGTATAATATCCGGCCCGGAGGACCATTTTTATATATTGAATACCTAAAACCTTTTTTAGTAGTTATGGTACTAATCAGACAATTGATGGGTGAAATTTTAACTATTTTAATATTTAAATTAGAGTTATATATATTTATTGATATTTACAATTGTATACAGTATATACATCAAGTAAACAAAAAGTATGGAGATATGATTACAAGGAAATATCAAGTACTTGTAAAAAAATACTCATTTGGAGCAAATCAATGAAATCTACATTTGAAGGTCCCGATGAAAACTTCTTTTCAGACGTCTTAGAGGGTTATCAGGATTCAAGTGGAAGTGTTTTTATAGCATAGAGAAGAAATAGAGAATTTTCTTGTAGGCCTAGGAGTCCTAAGCATAATTATCGATGCACGATATATAAAAAATAGCCAATAAATTGAATTATACAACAAAAATGTTGACTGTGCGATTATTCTTTCCTTTAAATATTTTTCGTATCGATAGGAATGCAGTGGAAAGCCAGTTGGGAGACTAGTGATTTCGAGTATGTATGAAGTTTATCATGGAATATGGTATGTGCTAATTATGCAATATATGGGACATTTAGATCATTATGGATAAGTTTATCTGTGACATCATTTAGAGCATTGATGATTTTACTAAGAATTTGGGAAGGATTAGATTTGAAATGAATTGGAAGATTTAGTGGAGCCTCAAAGCTCAACTCAGTATGTCCAAATAGGTCTAATTATTGTCAAGTAAATGAGTCTTATGCAATTAAGTGGGAACTTTAAACGTTTGTCGAGTAAATGTTGTAGTAGCCTAATACGACAAACAGTTACTTGTCGTTTCAGTCTGTTATGTGAATTCCAAGTAAAATGTTGGTCCGGATGAAGTCCCAGGTAGCGAATCTGTTTGGCTGGAATCAGTAGAATATTATAATGTAATATTTAATTGAAAGTAAAAACAAATGAATATTGAGCTTGGAAATTCTTCATCATATGAATCCGAAAATTAATGATTTACCTGTTGTTTATTAAAAAGTCCTGAGAATATCAAAGAAAAAAAATACAAAACCAAGATTTCTAGAAGATAGACGATTATCTGATAAATTTGGAATAATAAAATAAAAGTAATAAATAAATAAATGGATTATGGTTTCAGACGCTCATACCTTAGTTGGACGATGACAAA
Organism: Euschistus heros; assembly: GCA_003667255.2. Taxonomy (NCBI): domain Eukaryota; kingdom Metazoa; phylum Arthropoda; class Insecta; order Hemiptera; family Pentatomidae; genus Euschistus; species Euschistus heros. Next base: position 1,113,337 of record RCWM02000066.1, on the reverse strand, counting down.
TGTGTCTCGTTTATTTTGATAGGTTATCCTCGCTGATGATAAATATGACAGAAATTCTGTGTATGTATGGTGCGTTGGTGTGCTCACTGAGTGCTAGAGTCAGAGTATCTGTGTCAGAAAGATAAATATCAGATTTATATTTGTAAAATTTAATAAAATAATCAGTCATAATTGTAATTGTCGTCGACATGATTTAAAAATATGTTTACATTCAATTCCAAGTAATCAAACAAAATACTTTCATTGTGGAAAAATTCTAAAGATATTCATACTTATAATAGTGTTGATTATTTTGATTAAAACTTTTTGCAATAAAATTGAAACTGAATGTTTTACTCTTTTTTTTTTTTTTTTTTTTTTTTTTTTTTTTTTTTTTTTTTTTTTTTTTTTTTTTTTTTTTTTTTTTTTTTTTTTTTTTTTTTTTTTTTTTTTTTTAAATAAATCGTCAGTGATAGAGGTTTCATTTTTAAGTTACTTTCTGGCTCAACAATAAAAAAATATTAATATATGGTTACAAAAATTGTATGTAGAATGGTTGTAAAGTTGTATGTAGAATTTATCATTATTATCTTTGAACAATGAGTGGTATATTTTTGCTAAAACTAACCGACAATTTTTAGCATACTTAATTGTTTTTTCTTTAATATTTTCTTTGGGATTATTTTTAAAGTTTAATAAAACTTCAGAGAACATTTTTTTTTTCTTTTTTGTGATTCTCTGTTTGTTAGGATTAGCAGGATTGGATGGATAACGGGTTATTTTAGAGTGAAATCTTTTGTAGTCAGTGTCGTGAAAGGAACTCGTTTCAATTAAGTTTTTCAAACGATAAAAATTCGTTTTTACCTTTACCTACGCTTCATATTAAAAAAAAATAAAATATATATATCAAGTCTTCAAAAGATTTAAACGACCTGTAAAGCCTATATTGAATACATGTAATTTTTTTTTTTTTTTCTGAAATCGTTTTACTTGTATATAATAAAAATTACAGCATTGAAATGATTAGATGAATTCCATATAGTATATGTATGCTTCGGGGAATTTATTTATTTATTTTTATGTCACATGTACCACAACATTTGGTTAGAGATACCACATACTCAGGTTGAAAATTTTAAGTCCTTGTACAGATTTGTTTGTTTCAAAAAGTGAATAATGTGGTTGTGGAGATATGAGTTGTTTTCAAGCAATGTTGCAATGTCTTGATTCATTAGACCGTTATCTTTCCTTGGCTTTGGTATTTTTGGCATTCAACAAGAATGTGTTCTATTGTCAGGTTTACCTGACATTCGTTGCATTTCGGGGGTTGCTTGTCTTCCAATAGGTAACTGTGGGTTAATTTGGAGTGTCTAATTCTTAATCTTGTAAAGAGGACTTGTTCTTTTCTTGTTCCTAGTTCTTCCTTCCATGGACCTGGAGTTGGTATATTTTTTTGAAGTTTGTTATTGTTGTCGGTTCTAAGCCATCTTTCATGCCAAACTATATTGATTTGATGTTTTAAAAAGTATTTTAGATTTAGTAAAGTGTCAGGGATTGAGCATAATGGGAAGAGGGAACACGCTTCTTTGGCTGCTAATCCGCTTGTTCATTACCTTCTATTCCTGAATGTCCCGGAATCCACATAAAGCAAATAATTTTGAATTTTGAAATGGTATCAATTAAGGTGGGTATTTCTGATATTATGTAGTTTTTTACGTTATGTTTTTTGTTGCTAATGCTTGTGAGAGAAAAAGTCAGAACAAATTAAGTATTCTTTTTGGTCCATGTCCAGTGTTTTTATTAGTTCTAGCGCTAGTTTAATAGCATACAATTCTGCCGAATAAATATAAAAGACGGATGGTAATGAGTAGCGTATGACTTCTGACCCTATAATAACTGAGCAACCCACACCTTCATCAGTTTTTGATCCGTCAGTAAATATAAGCTGCGTATTTATGGTACATAACAGGAAATTGCCTCTTTAAAGAAATACATTGACGAAGTGTGATATAAGTTGGTTTTTTTTCCCGCGGGTAATACAGATTAAAACAACTTAATTTATAATTAATAATTAAAGAAAAATAATAATCCTAGATAATAATACAAAAATATTAGATAAAAATAACATCAATTAAAATAATAAATTAACATGTTATTTTTTTTTTATTGTCGATTTAGTTATAGATTGTCTGGCTTTGTAACACTATGGCCTATTATGAAATAATAAAAATAATATGCTAAGTAGATATTATTTGTACCGAATTTATGAGTATATAATTTATTCTAAGAATTTTATACATTTTATATTAAGTGAAGAAATGGTCAGTCAGGAGTGCAGTCAGGTAAATACACGTCCAAGTTTTAAATAAAAAACTTTATATTTGGCGTGCCGACGTTTAATTTTATATTACTTTGGTATATATAAGTTTTAAGAGGTAGATGGTCATAAAGGAACAGGGAATAAAATTGTGTGATTATTCGCAATATTAAAAAAAAAAAAAAAAAACATTAATTTTTATATTTGATTTTAGGATCTTATTGATACAAGTTCAAGAAAGGGAAGATTAGTGATTTAAAATATGAAAACAAACACGGCACAGTTGGGGCAAAAAAAGTTTGGGGATGTTGGATTGTTATTTTTGTCGTATCAGAGTCCTGAGAGAAAACCTCTTCAGATTAACTCTATTTATGTGCCTATTCCTCCCAGGAAAGTGCAGCACATTAAAATTCTTTGAGAAAACAGAAAGATTCTGAAGAAAAAAAATGTGTGAATGGATCTTGCGCTGTTTTGCAAAAGCAGAGAATTGTATCCCTAAGAATCATTAGGCCAATGAGAACAACCTTTATTATGTTTTATTTAACAGCAGATGTTCTTGCGTCTGCGAATTTTACATTTTGGTATTATTAAGTTTATTCTAAATAGGTTACTCTGATTACAAAAGGACCGATAACCCACTTTTACATTCCTTTTCTAATGTCTGTACCAGTAACGTTTTTTCCTTAAATTATAATTACTTCTACATAATATAAATGATTACAAAAGATATAATTATCATTTTAGCAACTATATTGTTCGTTTGAACAGTATTTCTGAATTGAGTTTGTTCTTGCCAGCATAACAATTGGATTTGTATGATGGATTAGCTTTTGCAATCATTCTAACTTACTAACGAAATGCGCTGGATATTAATGGAGTTTGGTTTCCTATCTACGCTAGCGGTTTAGACAGATAGTATTCCCTGTTGGGATAGGTGTGCCGGGGAAGAAACAAGCTGAGATAGAAGTTGTAATGAACTAAGGCGGCGGATAGAGGAGCCTTGCAAGTTGTGGGGGTAGGGAGGAGGGGAGGGGGCGAGAGAGGGTGGGAGGGGGTGGAGGTACGTTAACGAACGGGGCCATTTGTGAGCCTTCCTCAAACTTTATCATTACTACTTCTTTTCTTTGCCGATACTCGTTCCTTTATTTTATTTTAAAAGGGCGGAGGGTTACGGTCCGTTGGTTCCATGAACACAAAGAAGGTTTCCTTTTTATCTCTCCGATTTTCTCTGATCCTCTTTCCGCTTTCTTTAACCTTTTACTCCGCCTTGTACAGACCCTTTACTCGAAACTTATTTAAAGTAACTATTCTATTTTATATATTTCAGTACCACTGTGATATCCTGTCTCCTCATTTATAATACTCAAAGCTCAATCGAACTGTTCTTGTATTGTCTTTTTAGGTGGATACATTCCATTTTTTTGCGTTTCATATTTTTACTTTAAAACCAATTGTGACATGTCTTGCTGTTTATTTACCCTCATTTACAATATTCCTCCATTGGATTTGTAGAGGCTTCATATTGTTTTAATTCTGAACCAGTGATATGTCAGTACCTAATTTTTGTCCATTTTCAAACCCACAACAACCTAAAGCAATCTATTTTTGATACCTCGGTTTAAAAATAAATTGGTATTTTAAAAAATATTTTATATGAGAGATTAAAAAGGAAAAGGAATCAACTAAAAAATACCTTCATACAGTAGAATATCACTAATTCGCATTCATCTAGTCCGACTCTCCGGGTAAACCAACCCTCACACGGAGTTTAGAAGAGGGAGGCCATATTGTATAGGAATCTCTAACAGTCTCGTAATATTGCTCATTTTGGTGTGCAAAAGGTCAGGTAATTTTGATTAATCGATATATTGTGAGTCATGTGCTGGTGTGCTCAAATCCAAGATTTGGACCCTGAAGTCCCGCCGCTCGCTAATGGTCAAAGCATCAACACTTTCAACTACTTACGTTTCACCGTAATATTTGCTGCACGGTTGGTTCTCAAGGATAGCTTTTTATATTCAAAATGAAACTAAACTAAATTATCTATATTTTGAGCAGAAAATAAGCTCTGTAGCTTAAACGGCGATTATTATACAGGCTTTCAAATTATCTCAAAACGTGACGGAAAAGTTGATTTTTTCATGATTATGAACTCTTTTAAAGGTGAATTAGTTAGCTATACAGTGTTACTTCGGTCATTGCTCCTATTAATAAATAGCTGGCTAAACCATATTATAACTTAATTTAAATTCTATGGATGACTTTTAATATAATTATAATACAATTTTAACTATGAAAAACACGTGTATTGTATTATTGTAAATTACAGTTAATCTGTCCATTTGGTTGTTCTGTCCTACCTCTGGTCTCTTAGGCGTCGGATTAGTGAGGTTCTACTGTAATACGAGGAATAAATTAGTCTACAGAAAGTATAGCATTTGCTGTCTATAATATATAGTATATGTAATGTATTACCGTAATATATTTATTTCATATTGACGAAGATAAATGTTCCAAAGATTCTAGATGATTTTATTAATAGATGAAGATATGGAAGATGTCACTAAAATCTTTTGCTGAAATACAGGGTGTCCCGAATTTAAATGGCAAAACTTCAGAAACTTATAGGGGACCGAAAAACTAAGACAAAAATTTCTTTAGAGATTTGCTCGTTATTGCTTAGTTTTAGAGAAAATCGCAAAAAAAGAAACAAAACAAAAATGTTACTGGTAGCGATTATCACCTTTCAAAGTTTGTCAGGCTTGGCCGTGAGATATGTAAACACTTAATGTTATCCTTTACATTCTTTTATTTGTTTACATTTTGGCTTCCTTCTAGGATTATAATTCCTAAATCAGTCTTCAGTCAGTTACTCAGATATTTTTGTGTGAATAGCATCAGCCACAATGCCGCATACATATTCTTATGTTGAATACGCTGATATGATTTTTTTGTATGGTTTCTGTAACGGTAATGCTTTAGAAGCGGTGCGGGAGTATGCGCGCCGATTTCCAAATAGAAGAGTGCCTAATCGACGAGTCTTTTCGTTAACTTTTAATAGACTACGAAAGACTGGGTCTTTCTTAATACGTAATGAAGCCGAACAATTCCAGGCAGCAATATGAGCAGATTATCGGAGAAGAAATTGTGTCCAACGCCACTTCGATAACAATCCTGGGACTAGCATCCGAAGAGCATCTGCTGCATTAGCAATATCGCGGCAAGCAATATGGCGAACTTTGAAAGGTGATAATCGCTACCCATACCATCTTCAAAAAGTTCAGAATTTATTACCTCAAGATTATGTCAAGAGATTGAATTTTAGTAACTGGTTTCTTGACAAAATTCGCGATGATAATTTATTTCTATTAAAAATTATATGGACCGATGAAGCTACCTTTACAAGAGGAGGAATTGTTAATCAAAGAAATTATCATTTATGGGCTCGAGAGAATAGGTTTCGGCATGAATTTGCTATTAACGTTTGGCTTGGAATTTGGAACGGATTACTGGTGGGACTATATTTTTTACCTGTAAGATTGAATGGTATTACATTTACACATTTTTTGGAGAACGACTTTTCTAATTATGAAGATGACATTCCCTTACAGCAGCGGATTGAAATGTGGTTCTAACTCGATGGATGTCCAGCTCATTATAGCAGAGTTGCTTGAGCTTGTCTGGATATAAATTATCCACAACGATGGATTGGACGTGGAGGAGTGGTACCTTGGCCACCCAGATCACCTGATATGACACCCATGGATTTCTTCGTATGGAGAACCTTGAAGGAGAAAGTTTATTCGGTGTCAATCAACTCAAGAGAGCAATAAGAGACCGAATCATAGATGCAGTGCACCAAATATCATCAGAACAATGTTTAGCTGCAATTTATCAAGTGAGTGCTAGATGTAATGCTTGCATTGGTGCAAGAGGACAACATTTTGAGCAATATTTACATTAAAAAGAACATAACATAAATATAAATGTAAATAAAGTAGTATGAAAATGTAAACTTGTTTTGTTTCTTTTTTTGCGATTTTCTCTAAAACTAAGCAAAAACGAGCAAATCTCTAAAGGACTTTTTGTCTTAGTTTTTCGGTCCCCTATAAGTTCCTGAAGTTTTGCCATTTAAATTTGGGACATCCTGTATACTGATATTTCTGATGATTTTTTAAAGTTTTCTATTAGGGCTCAAATTGACTGTTCTAATAGTTCTTTTTATTCATATTAATCTGAAGTTCTAAGTGGTCACATCCAAGCGACCTGTTCTCCATGATGATCAGAATGGAGAGGTCTCTACTTTTCGTTTTTGAATATATATTTGATAAAATTAACATTATTTATAGATTTATTCTTTTATCTTACATGTACGCTATATGCTTAAATACTGTGGCTCATTTTTTTTTCAACAAAACATAGATTTTAGTTTTTTGTTTTTCTTAAGTTGTATTAAGGACAATGATGTTTATATAATTTAATGTGTTTAATTCTTATTAGTTACCCTAATATTATCACTCTAGAACAAATAACACTCCTTCCCAGAGCCATTAGATTTGGTTTTTGAGTGCTGAGTGGGTGATACGTTGTTAGGGCTGATTTGGTCAACAAGGGAGAACAGCTCTGATAAATTGAACGGGTTATTGGAGTTGAAAGGATTTTCAGAAAATTACCAGTCCTCACCACTGTACCTTGCCAGGCATTAAATTCTTTTCTACCCTTTATCGCTGAAACGACCCTGTCCCGCCTGTACTTAATTTAAAACTTTATCGCTAATCTTCTGACTTTAAAAATAAAAAAAAAATAAAAAAAAGTGGAGCCAGAGAAAGGAAAAAAGAAGTTGAAGTTGGCTCAGGTTGGTAAAGACAGTTGTCGATAATAAATGGGGTGAAACTGCCTTCTAATGATCTTTATGGCTTTTCTTCTTTGCACTTTACTTTTACTGAACTCGTTTCCTGAATTTTCAGATTTTCTTCTCCAAATCTCTTCTGTTTTGTTGCATTTATTTTTTTATTTTTCTACAAAACTGTTGTTTGATAAGTTTATTAGCTTTATTTATAAAGTGACGTCATTAGGATCATTAAACGCTATTTCGTTTGCTCCATTTGTCACTTTCATTTGAAAATATATTATTTCTTTAAGAAACAAAACGAAAGAAAAATAACTTTACGTTAATAAACAATGAACATAAGTCCTTGCAATAAAGATCTTCACAGTTTTGTCTGATTTATTATTTCGGTTTGCAATTTTTACAATATATAAATTTATTATAATTGACCATGAGTAGTAATTTGTTTATTTGTTTTATCATATTCTAGAAAAGTTGTTAGCTTATACCTTCTTTCCTTATTTGAAAAGGAGACGCGGCTGACTGCCAACTTATGCCAACGGAAGACTGCCAAACCCCGTGGTTCCACTGAAGACATATAATTTATTTTATGTTAAGTCGACCGTGGCCTGACTTCGAGGTGGGGAGTCCCACTGGGGCACGCCCAGCCTCTATTAAGTGGTTACCTTTCATGGGGGGAAAACCTGGCGGTTGAGAGTAATTTCAGCCAAATGTTCTCATTTCACAACCGTGGGCCTAGCAACAATAGTTCATTCTTACTAAAGTACAGAAACCAAGATGGATTGTATCGGGTTTTTTTTTGGTTTTTGTTTTGGTTTTTTTCCTCTGTATATTCAGGATCATATGATCATATACCTGTATATTATGAGTTCATTTCTTATTCGCTGTCTAATTATATACTTTTTAAGATTATACAATCGAATTTCATACAACCCTTCTTGGATATACTGACTTTTTCATTAAAAATAAAGTTAGAACTGCAGTTAGTTGTTGCAGTAGGCCGGAGATGAGGATGCTAGTCACGTCCTCTTCTATTGTTTTAATGCCTACTCTTCCACCACAAAACTAGTTCCATTTTCTTTGGCTTGCTCCTTTGTTACTTAATCTATTAAATGTTGTTAAAACTGTCAGTCCCTTTGTATTATTAGTCGTCCCTGAATTTTTCCCTCCCTTTGTTGATATTATTTTATAATAACTTGTCTCTTTTAACATTTACTTGGCAAACGTTCCAACCTTCCGCATAATTACAAAAGACTCATTTACATAACAGTAATTTGACCTATTTGGACGTATGGATTTAAGCTTTGTGGCTCCACTAAACGGTCTAATTAATCTTCATTTCAATTCTCAATCCAAAATTCTCAATGATTCTTACTCTGTCACAAACATCTTAATGTTTCCTATGTTTCCGATTTAGCCCAAACCAGATACCTATTATATCTTAGCAAACTCCATAACCATTCATATCCATTAGTATCACAACTGGCTTCAAATTATTTTCCAAATAACCCTCCGTGGCGTCTTAAAAGAAGATGGCCTCAGTGCTTTCTAATTTAGTACTTTATTACATAGAACTAATGCTAGAAATGGATATTAGCTTTGCAATTGACATGTAATTTTTAGCATTACATTCTATATAGTTGTAGATTTCAATAAATATCTATTAAAAAAACAAAAGGATTCAATTTTATATCCTTAAGTTGCCATGATTTTTTTTTACGTATTCTCAATCTTTATAATGTTTTCGGTTTTTCGTATATATTTTACTTTTCGTTACTTCTTTGATAATTTTTTATTTAGTCAAATCAATGTAATGAAAAATAATGATACCATCTATACTTATTGGGTTGAATACCTTTAACTCCCTTAAAATCTTGTTTAGTTACGTATTGCTTGTTAAGTATTGCTCTGAACGATACATCTTTGATACGTTGATTATATTTTTTGTTACGAGGTATTTTGTAATTGACAATTTAATAGTGATTTCAGGTATTTTCTCAATCACCAATTAATAATCTGGAATATGATTCCTCCTTATATCGGGCTAGTGAAATCCCTGAAAACGTTAAAAGACCTCCATTTCCAATACATCATTTTTATCCAATCAAATGATACCGTACTCTTGCGTTTCTCGAATCCGTTCAATAACCATTTTCACAATTTAGATTCCATTCATAATATTTTTTTCTCATGCTGAATATTAAATTTCGGTTCTAACACCAAATGGATTTATTTCTCATTTCATTTGTAGAACGTTCTTTTATTTTCCTCTCTGTATATTTAATTGTTGTATTTTATATTTCATTGTTTATGTCTCTGACTGTAACTAATTCTATTTATTTATGTACTTATTTCTTATTCTTAAGTGAATTGGTCTCAGAATAAAATCATTTTTCTTGTGTTTTATTCTAGTAAAACTGAATTTCTTATTAGTGTGGAAGAGATTCGGATACAGGATTAATCAGATAAAGGGTTAGATTAAGTTTCATTTTTCATGAAATGACACACGCGATTTATTAATGATTAAGAGGTAGCTATTTGGCAACCTGAAACCAGGGTTGTTTGAATAAAATAGTCCCTTTAATATCACTTTCACCTTTAGTGGGGTTCAATATTTTACGTCGCAGCTATTGTGATGGCGGAAATAATGTTCATTATTACTATAATGAAACAATGTGGATTGTTAAAGTGGTAGTGTGGTTTAAGTTGTTGTCGAGTTGATGAACTGCCATTTATTGTTTCAAAAATCATTTCCGTTTGTCAGACTTAATGGATACTAACTTCGATCTAACACCGGAAGCCATTTCTCTATTACGACTTCGTGGACCTCTGTTCGCCGGTCGTATTAAATATTATGAAGCTACTTTTAGTGGCCTACATAAATGCTGGTCATTTTTTTAAGAGTATTTCTTATTTCGGTGGGGCGAATGGTCGATGCTGTGGGCGGCTGTGGTTTAGCGCCTAGCAGTGGTGAAAAATGTGGCGGGTGGGGAGTGGGGAAGTGGAAGGAGAGGGGGCACCCGGTTTCAAGAACAATGGCTCCAATATTTCTTGGCCGGAGGATAATGGCGCTGTTTTGAACCAAATTCCTACTCCCGTTCCAGGTAAATATATCTGGTCGATTCGCCATTGAGTGTCCTCTCAAGCTGGAGTGTCCCTTTTCACCTCTCCTTTCTTTCCTATTGAACTTAGATTGATTTTGAGTGTGGTTGTTATTTTGAATGGATCCTGAAAAGCCAAGAATTATCTTCTACATTTACAGATGTTGATTTTGTTTCAAATAACGCAGTGTGTTGAAGTTAGACTTGACCATTTTTCCTAAGCAATCATTCCTTGTATTGTTATGGAAGGTGGTGTCTATGTGCGTATATAAAATTATTTATATATATATATATATATATATATATATATGTGTGTGTGTGTGTGTGTGTGTGTGTGTGTGTGTGTGTGTGTGTGTGTGTGTGTGTGTGTGTGTGTATATAAATTATCTATTTTTTTTTTCTTTTTAAAGTAAATCTTGCGAAAGATCCTTCAAAAGAAAAGCCCTATTTCAGTACATGATCATATACTATGTAAACATTTATATGCAACCATGTTATAAAGAATACTTTATATAATAGCTCCATATACAAATTGAAACTATTTTTGCCAAAAAGTTATGGAAAATAATTCTGTGTTATGATTTTACATTGAAAAACCATTTATTTTTTTTTACTTTTACTGATGGACACCCTAACTATTAAATCATACTCATAATATTGGAAGACAAAACTTAAAATTTGGTTTATTCGAATGTCTCAAAAATTTATTTTTTGCTTATTGATAAACTTCAATTGTTCGATGAATTTTTCTGAGCTCTTCACCACGTATGAGAGAGGGCGAAGCCACGACTAGAGATACTAGTATCATACAAATCAATCTATATATATGTATATATCTCTCTTTTCTGAAGAAATATGACATGTTGTTCTTATGCTCAGCTAAGATTTGCCGCTATAAATTAAATCACTTTGCTGGGGGCGGCCTTCCCTTAGAAGGCGACTGCCGTGACAAATGTGAATCCTGGAGGACCGGAGATAATCCTTAGCGGAGGTCCTGAATTTACGTTGGGTAGATAAAAATATCAAAGCCAGGGTGAGGTCCGGATAATTCAGGATTTCTACAATCTAGCTCGAGGCAGGGGCCCCATTAGTCAAGAAGTTTAGCCCTTTCCGATCCCTTCCTCTCCCGCCCCGCTACCTTTATCACCTTCGTCGCCAGGTTTTAAGACTGGTTAAGCCGAATCTAGATTACCAGTTCTTGGTAACAGCTTAGGTTTTTTTTTTTTTTTTTTTTTCTTTTTTAAATATATTGTTTAGATGTCTCTTTTAACAGACTTATGATTAAAAAAAGATAAAATCTGAATTGAATTTTGTAGTGAAGTTCGAAAAAGAATTGTAATAGAAAAACAGTATATGAATGAAAATGTTACTAGTAAAGTTCTTATTAATATGATCTAAATTAATATATGAACGTCAAAATTTTTAAAATGTCTATACAAATAATAATTAAAATGAAGTTATGATATTTTAACTGCATTGCATTGGTTACTTGAAAAATGTAAATTAATGTAACTTAATTTAAAATGGTATCCGCTTAAAAAGAAGGGGGTTGCAACCAAATTTGAGGTTTAAGTCTACTGCTTTATGGAGCATTCATTTACAAGGTTTCCAATATTAGTAAAAGAACTCTTAAAGCAGTAATGGAATATGGAAACCTTAACCCAATATTGGAACAAATTGTTAAATTACTCTGTTGATGTTGTAATTACACTGAATCCTTAGTTAATCTTCAGAAATCAGTTGTAGAGTGGTATATATACCCTAAATAAAAACATAAATACCGATGAATTTGGACATAATACAAAGTTAGTTTTTTTTTAGATTTATCTATGTTCGTAGATTTATCTATGTTCGGAACGAAACGTTGGACTTCCCTTAAAACCATTTCCGAAAACTAATCGCTGCCCTGAGTTTCTTTAGGCTGTTTGATTGATAAAATGCAGAGAGGACTTTCAAAACGAAACCGTTACAGAATAATTAAAGGTTCCCTCTATAAATGATTCAGGAAAGTTTTTGGTTCGAATCCGTATACTGAAAAAAGTGTATAAAGGCTATACCGGATGAAATTAGGCTAGGCCAAGAAAATAAAAATTGAATAGGCAACTTTAACATTTTAGTCACATACTGTCCCTGATGGGCTTTAGCCATATTTTCTTATCTGGCCAATCTCATGCTCATTCCTTTTATCATATCTTTAGTTACTCCGTCCCAAGGATAATGGGCAATCCTTTTTCCGTTTTTACTGGTCTCCACTCCTTTTAAGATAAACTACCTCCTTTCACTCTCATTACCTGAACAAACTATTCAAATCTCATATTTTTATTGAGAGTTTGGGTGTTTTCGGCTTGGTATTTTATTTTATATTTTTATTTATTTAAATTATTATATGTATTGCACACGTACATATTTCAAAAGTGACACAACTTAAAAACATGCATTAAAAAATGTATAAAATCCTCACAGTGTTGTATGAAATGTCGTAAGTGTATCTGAATTATCTCTTTTGATCTCAACAGCAAGTGAGGTAAATCAGGATTGATTTGAAGGCAATTCGATACTTTTTTGAAATTTCATAGAGGCTTATTTACTTTAACTTAAAGATACATCAAAAATACATGAGCGATATGTGTCGTGGTTTAAATTATTAAAAGATGCTCGGTATTTTTATATTGGTTTAAAAATAAAATAAACACTTTCTAAACAAGTCCTTTATTTTTTAATAGACCGACATGAAATTAAGATCTCTCCGTCCGTTTCGATTTATAATTATGTTGATCATAATTCAAACTGCATTACTTTTCTCTATCTAATAGCACATTAAACTGGTCCCGCTCCTTACCGTCTTAACGGTCTCTAACAGTTGTCATCCCATTTAAATATCCCTTATCTTCTTTATTTTTATCTCTAAGCGTACTTCAAGATTCTTCCCTATTGCAATTTCTGTTTTCTATTTACTAAGGTTCCTTGGCACTTCTAATAACCACTTTTTTGTTCCCTGTTTTGACAAGGGGTGCTTGGTAGAGGAAGGGGAAGGGTCTGTTTATCTCGAAATGAAACTTTGTGTTTCGTAAGGTTCATGTTTGGGGTCCCAATATTATTTCATGTATCTGACCGGTAACTTGAGCCCTTACTCCGGTTCCTTACTTCCGGAACTTTCGAGAAAAAAAAAATGTTTTTATATTCACTGGCCAATATCTATATATATATATATATATATATATATTTGGCCAGTGAATATAAAAACATTTTGTTGTTTCTAACTAAATTTGATACATATTTTTTAAATATCTCAACAATGTTTCTCTAACAGCTTTTGTTTTTGTGTTATAGCTTACCAACCTTATTTAGTATTTTTACTTTGATTTTAAATTTTGTTTGACAGTAAAATATATTCTGTTGTTTTCGATATGCATTCGTCCAGGCGGTGTTGTGTGCTTAATCCAGATTATATTTGCTATATTTGTGGCGAATATATATTTGAAAAATATCGAAAATCTATATTAGACTTAGTAAAAATTGCATATCATCAATACTTCAAAATAGATTTGTACAATCAGGACAAGCCATGGGTTCCTCAGGTTCAGCAGGAAAAGAGATGCAGTGAAGTTCATAACTTCCATAATATGGCGGAAACCTCAAAACCATCGTGGCGTCAGCTACTTCTGGGTTGTGAAAATAAATGGAATAAACCCTGGAGATCGAAGTATTTCGTTATATCCTAAATTATCTTCTGCTCAACGATCTCAATTAACATCTCGAGAAGTACAACCCAGCACATCTAAACCCTCTGATGATCCAAATCTCTGTGAACGCGAAAAAAAAAAAAAAAAAAAAAAAAAAAAAATATATATATATATATATATATATATATATATATATATATATATATAATAAAACTACAAGCATAGGGATTAGTGTATTTTTATGGAAAGCAGCGAAAGAAGTTTAAAGTGTGTTTTGCACCATAGTAGTAACGAGTACTATTGTACATTCGACGACTTTGAAAGAAGAATACACAAATATTTTATGCAAAGAGAACTACCTAAAGTCGTTTATTCAAGGAAATCCTATAAATGATCATTTGATAATAATGTTCAATAAAATTTTGTTAACATTATATATTAATTTCCTTACATTTTTTAATCAAAAGAGTAAAACTTTATATTTCACAAAATAAAGCTGTTAGCAATCTCCCAGTATTTTTTTTCATAGTCAGGGCCTTTAAAATAACCAGTAACAATAAAAAAAATGAAGGAAACAAAAATTGTGTTTACCAGTGTTATTGTAGCCTACTTACAATTACATTCCTCCTTCTACCTGCACATCCCTATCCTCCTTCGATACTCCTTCGTTATCATTATATTCCGAAGGGTTTTACATTGCCTTTACATGTTTTTTCCGACGTCTTCAGTGAGATTAAAGTGTATCTGAGGTTTAGCTCAATCTTAAAAAAATGGAATAAAATAAAAAATACTAATTGCTCAAATTAATATAATTATACTGCATGTGTTTTCTTTGTGATCCAGCATGTATTCTTTACACTTCATTGTCAGCTTCCGAAACGCTTTTCGATCTGCTTCCTCGAGGAAAGTCTATTGCTGTGAGAAGTTAAGCTGGAATTTCATCTTTTAAAGTAAAGCCTTCGTGCTTAACGTGATCAAAGGCCTTGTAGAATGTTGTAGTACGATACTTTTTCTCAAAGGTTGGAGGATCCACTAGACCAAGATAATTTTCAAATTTCCTTCGCTCTTCTAAAGCCGTAATTGGATCCAGTAGGTCGTGTATAATTCTAAAATATTGAGAAAAAATTCACTGTATGATCTGTCTTATCTCATTTTAAAATAATATTCAAAAGATATTTTTGGAGAAAAAAAAATTTCTATTATTTCTATTAGTACTAAATTCTTGAAATGATAAACAGATTTCCCAATACAATAATTATATTAAATGTGATCGACCAAATCAACAATATAATTGTAATAGATTTAATTCTTTATCCTGCTAAATGATTTTTCTCATTATAAATTTCAATTTTAGATAGGATGCATGAAACAGGAAATAAAAATAATAAGAAATTTTCACTCTGTCGTTTATGAATATTACATTGTTTATTCTTTCTTTTTTATCTCCCTGGAGGACTTCATCCCCCTACTTGTAAAATCATCGCCAAGAACACTAGAACAGAAGTTGATGTTCATCGTAAAAATCTCTGCGACAAAGTAAATGAGGTATAAAGAATATTTGAATTTTAAAATTGAATATTTTTGTAAAGTATGTTCAACTGAGTTTAAGATAGTTTTAAAAGTGAATATTGTGTATCAGATGTTTAAATCTAGTTTCTGTTTAGATGCGGTCTACCGTCAATGCTGATGCACTGCTACCAAATTAGGTATTCCTCTTCTGAGGTCTTGAATTAGCCATATCCAACAAGTGCGCTGAATTGCAAGAATTTTTCTCGACTCAATTTTCGAATCCATTTTATCGATAGATCTAGTATTTCTTTGCTAGTTGGTACTTTTTTCTAGGCTAAACTCGTAACATTTTAATTTTTGTTTATTTTTTTGTATTTTCTTGGCTTTAAGCAATACTTGTTTTGGCAATATTGGCTTCCTTAATATTGGCAAAAATAATCAACACAGGCTAGTCCAAGATTGTCACTGTCTTCTTTAGCGCCTTCTAACCTTCCAGGTATAGGTCTATTAAAATTAAAATTGGATTAGCCAGTTGCAGTTTAGCTGCAGTTAAACTCCTCTCGGAGCTTTTTCAATGCCTCCCATTTATAAGTATTTTTATTAGTACCGCTTTTATTGTTATCTAAACGGGAGGAGAAATAGTTCCATCAAACAATCAATATTTGAGTCATCTGACAACTATTAAAGGTTAGATTAAATTTCTAATGGACACTCAACATCGAGGGTTTTTTAATGTGCGTCCTTCAATAAACTTTATATCCTTTTTTCCCGATCTTTAATTATTTTATTTATATTTTTGATCGTTTTTTAAAAGAAATATTGAAAATGTTATATGGTTCAGATAAATTTAAGATTTCATCAATACTATTACTATTATCACCAAGAATAGTTTGGATGTTCCTTTGTATTCGTA
Organism: Euschistus heros; assembly: GCA_003667255.2. NCBI lineage: Eukaryota > Metazoa > Arthropoda > Insecta > Hemiptera > Pentatomidae > Euschistus > Euschistus heros. The sequence goes on along the minus strand of RCWM02000066.1, from coordinate 1,096,986 downwards.
CTTCGAGAAAATAACCATAAATAGTCCTCTAGAATGTGGTTAATCTTTAACTGTATATTATTAGACATTACACACTTCGGTGGACTGTCATTTGTTATAAGATAACCATGGGAAGTCGGGTATAGCCTACTCTAAGTCTTTTTATAAAAACCTCTTCTGTTATTGTGATTAGAGCTTTTCCATATTTTTATTTATTTTTTAATAATTTTCTAATTTATTTTGATCTTTTATGTCTTCCTAAACTGGGCCCATGTCATTTTAACTAGATTTTAACTAGATGTTTTAAACTGTGACAGATGTCTATTGAGGTGTATATATTTTTAATTACAACAGATATTAAAAATATATACACCTCAATAATGCTACTTTATTGCCTTTGATCCCCACTTGACTTGGAATCCAAACCAGTAATAAATTCTTATGCATATTTTTAACCACTGACGCATATCCTACAAGTTTGTCTTTAGTATATTTTTTTTTTATTTCCATCAGATAGGGAGTCCACGCATTGTCTTCTAGTCCAGTCAAGGAGTTCAGGTTAGAGTGCATGACATATGCGATTATTTATGACTTGTGTGAGGTAAATTTTTGTTTTTTTTTCCGCCCCTGGGGAGTGAGCTTACGGTGGGGGGGAGAAGAGAAGGTCCAAAGAGATAACTCTTAGACCTCCTAAGAACTGAAGTTGAATGTTTAGCATTCGAAGCCAGTTTTCTAATAAAATAATCCCAATAGAAGTGGCAATTAATTCATCAATCCTAAATTCATCTGTACCTCAGGTAAATCCTTAATTATAAATGATATTGATAAAAAAGTATAAGAATTATTAAAAAAATAAATCAAATAATCATTTATTAATAAATAATATAGAAAAGTCCCTGTTGAAGTTTGTGCCTAATTTGTAGTTTATACTTGTTAAACTACAACAAATAACAAATATAAAATAATAAAATATGCTTACGCATTATTCTGATCTAGTTTTCTCTTTTACTATTTATGATATGTATTTATCACGCAGCCTTACGTTATCCTTCATAGCTTTGATTGTAGAGATAATAATGTACTCTGATTGATTCTTTTTTTTCTTTTCTGTTCGATAAAATGAATATGTATTTGGATTGATCCCGCTTATCTGTAGAGATCCCTGATGAATGTAGCGCTACCGTGGACGGACGTGGATTTGGCTGAAGGGAGGATGGTTTGGCAGATAGGGTCAAAAACTAATCCCGAATGAAATATCGATTCGTGCCTAATGAGTTTTGAAAGTTGTGCTCATAAATATCTTGCTTTGTGATTTACCGCCGGCCCGCCCTCGCCGTACAAACACATTACTCTGCCTCCTCCCTGGCCGCTCTTTTCTCTTCTTTCCCTCCGCTTTTCTGCATAGTAGTATGTCTCCCAGCTTTTGACGGATACTATCTCATTATTAACTTTATAAATAAATTCCACAATACTTTACGATGATTTCTTTTGAACAGCATTAAATATTTAGTATATCATTTATAAATAAATTAAAAGTTTACATTAGAGTAAGACCTCAATAATCCATATATACTCGTATGTTATAATATATGTTATACCTTAAACAGATATATTAAATCGTATTATAATGACTCCCCAATAATATAAAAGTGTCACATTGAAGAAGAATGTTGAAATCCTTTTCTTAAAGGCAATTCGGTGATTAATATGTCCGTATGAGGTGATTGCGGTATGGTATTAGTCCACTGTCCGTGACATAAAAAATAATGCGCTTAACATTAAATCCTTAAACCGCACAGATCAAGGACCGGGTGATTATATAACTCTTAAACAGCCTGACAAACTGCAGGTGGAGAATGCTGTTTGGTTTAGTTCATTTAGGAGAGAAGTGTGTTCCTGTAAGCGGTGAAATGATTTTTGAAAAAACTCACTATCAAATAAAGAGTGGTATTTTGAAAATTGATCATCAGTGTTAGTTTGTTAAACATTCATTATCAGTTCAATATGCTGGTTCAATCCAATCCTATTCAATCCAAAATAGTGGACTTCTTCCAACACAAATAAGTTTTGCTCCGTTAAAGTGTTCATAAATACGTTTCTTCATACTTTTTTTTTTAATTTTTTTTTTTTAATGTACATTTCATTTCACGTGCATTTATAACACTTAGTGCTAAATAATCCGGACGATACTAGTTGGACGACCCGCTGCAACAATTCGTCCGGATTGTCAAGGTCCTACTTACTCTATATTCCTTGTAGCCGTTGCAAGAGTTTTTTTTGTGTCATATTCAGACTCCATATCATTTATCCAAGGTAAAGTTTAGGTTGGTTGTGATTTTAGCTTGTAATAAATATTAATGTATTAGAATTAAAATTCCCGCCTGCTATACAGAATGTTAAATAGTACATCTCCACTTTAAATATATTACAAGCTTATAATTTGCAAGAATATTTTTAGATTTCTCTGTGCCTACGGACTGGAACTATAGAAGGGTTCAGTAAAATATTCAAACATATTACGTATCCAGTGTTCGTAACCCTGGGGATCATAACTAATTCTCATTTCTACGTCTACAACAAAACATTACATCATTACCTTAATAAATGCTATATCGACTTTATTCCCGCCTGGTTTTTTAAAAATTCACCAAAACCTCAAATCTTCCTAATTCCACGGGGTCTTCGCAGGTTAAGAACTTCACGTAGTGAGGTGAATGTTAGTTTGAGGATCCTAGGCCTTAATGTAAATATTGTTTATATAGGTTTTTTTTTTTTTGTTGTTCTGTTTTGTATCTATTTATTCATTTTTTTTTTTTTTTTTTTATTATATAGGTAAAAGTCCTTCTTAATAATTTCTTTTATTTTTTTGTAAGTGAGGGATGAATATGTATTTCATAGCATGTTACTTAATATCATTAATATCATATTAATGTAACAGGTAGTGCCCATCTAAGCCAACTATTTGGCCGGAATAAAACCAGTATAGAAGCAGAATGTAAATAGAAAAAAAAATTCTTTAATAAAGGATATATATAATATATTTATGAATTATATACGCTTTTTTAGCAATCACTCCTCAAATTTTGTTTTATTATTAATTCACGTAGTAATAATGAAGTTCATTGTAGTTTCATTTGTAATAATGAAATGAATACGAAGAAAAGAGGAAAATAATTTTTTGTTACTTATCGACGTACATCACCTTAGTTAAAACTTAAGAATTAGGTTATTCATCAGCACCTTGCAATTGTAAATGTCTGAAGTATTAAAACGACTCTCAGTAAAGTTTACAAATTGAAGTATTTATTATGAATTTCAAACTGTTTCGTCATAATCCATAACTGTAATTAAATGAAGGTCCTTTGTCCGATAGAACAAAGAAGTGAGAGATCCTATTTCGATATCCAGTCCTCAATGGTTTTAATAATCCTAAATCTTATCAGATAGCATTCATGAAGAGAACCAATTACAGAAGTCATTTACCTCTTCCTTGTACAAAAGTACAGGTGCCTGTTCCCAAGTTGATTAGAGCCCGTTGGCGGAGGTACACTGCTAGAGGTAGTTCGGGCAATACTTAACTCAACTTAAAGTAATCTACTTAATTTAATTTAGTTTCACTTCTCTTTGGAGATAAAGTGGTTCCAATCAAGGTAACATCCAACTCCAATCAGCTCCCAGGGAGGGATGAATCAACTGATAGCGCCTCAACTCAACCAGAATTATCAATACAGTGCCTCTGTACTCTGACATCATTACTTATGTCTAATGCTACTTGAAACGAACGAACACAACTTATCGCTTACTGATATTTACAAGCACGGAACTAATAGATGAGAAATTTACAGAGGTAATTAAACTATCATCTGGAAAGTTTGATGCAGTTTTTATAATTTTGTATGACGTTCGTAAAAACCTTTTAAAAGTGAAGCTGTTGTGACCTAACATGTTAACTGCTCCTCAACATTCTGGTTCAAGTGCTATTTGGGCAGGCTTCCTCTTATTCTATGGATGACCAACTGATTAAATCTCTATTTTTATACTCCTAAATATTCCTTATCTGGTTGATAACCCGTGATCCCTACTCTAGTTGATATACGTTTGTACAATCAACCGCAACATTATAAAATACATTATAAATCTGTAATATTCTAAAGGAACAGTTGGAAAGTAACAGAGCTGTCAAGGTATATATATATATATATCATGTATATTTTGATTTATTCTAAAGTTTAGGTTGAGCAGGTTAAATATGGAAACACTTTTGATAAATAAGGGATGGTACCTAATCATTGATATTTACATTGATCTATTAGAGGTTTTTATGATTAGTTAATGATTCCTTCTTTGCTTCCCAAACACTACAATTTCATGTCATAAACGTTCAGGAATGTTGTCGAAATTGGAGAATTGAAATAAATCCCAACAAATCTTATCTTATTACCTTTACCCTTCCTCGTAAACCTACCACTTGTCCTACAGTTTACTTATATAATATTCCACTGATCCTTGCAATCCACGTACAAGACTAAAAAGACCGGAAACTCTTTGTCGTAAAAAAGTATATGAAAAAAAAAAACAACATATATACGAGATTTAACTCGTCAGCTTCATCTAGTAATAAATCCTTCATAAATTGCTTCTTACTGTAATTTTTCTACCTCAATCAAGGTTGGGGTGCATATACACTGCGGTAACGTGGGCTTAGTGAAATTTGACCGTTAACTCTTCTTCTTCTTTCTCTCCCTCTACTGGCGTAGAGGGGCCTCAATCCAGCGCTGAACTTTTTACTTGTAGATCTTGCTGCCATGGCCTTTCTGGGTTCTCTCACCTCTTCCATCCGACAGACATGCCCAAACCATTTAAGTTGTCTGTTTTCGATGTTTTCCTTTAATGGAGGCACCTCTAACCTTCTCTGATCCTTTCATTCCTAATACAATCTCGCTTAGTTTTTCTTGTTGCTCTGCGTAGAACTTCATCTCAGCAGCAGTGATACGGCTGATATGCTTATCAAGCATTACCCAGCTCTCGCCGCCGTATGTTAGGATCGGAAGGTTTATGGTCTTGTATATATGCATTTTGACATTTTTCCCTACATCGCGATGACCAATAATGCAAATATTGATCTGGTAATAGACCTGGTTCGCTTTTGAAATCCTATTGGCTATTTCTTGGTCAATCCTGAAAGATCTATTTATTATGGTTCCCAAGTAGTTATACTCTTTTACTACATCCAGGACCTCCCCGTTGCAAAATATTTCACAGTTTTCTTCATGATTCCGTGAGAGAATTAGGATCTTGCTTTTTAAATTGTTGATGGACATTCCTTTCCGTAGTAGCTCCTCCTCTCTGGAGCTGCTCCTGTTACAGCTTTTCTTTCGAATCTGCAATTAGGACAATATCGTCCGCATATAAGAGACATTTTACAAGTACGGTCCGCATTTTCCATTTACCTATTGCAGTCAATAGTGTACTGCGCTTGCATATCTTTTTCACTTCATCCATTAGAGTAATGAATAGAAGAGGGCTGAGGCTGTCTCCCTGTCTGACTCCTCTATCAAAAGAAAACGGTTTGGATTTTTTGACATTTTTCCTAATGACTTCCTTCCCATTGCTTTACGTCGATTTTATTGCCTGCAGTAGGTCTGCTGGTACATTCTTCGCGGCCTGAGCGTTCCATATTTTATGCCTAAGCAGAATAGAATCGAATGCAGCTTTTAGGTCAAGAAAAGCCAAATAAATAAAATACTGAGAGATCGCTGGCCACCTTCGAAAACATGTAAAGCCATAAAAGTGAGAAAACTCGGCAATCCAGAAAAGAGAGCCCATTATACTATTGTACTAGAAGAGAAAATCAGAAGATTGGACCTTGAAGGAGATGTAGAAGGGCAATGGAATAATCTTAAAGAATGCATTCTCAACTCAGCTAAGGAAGTGTGTGGCATGCCAAAGGTGAGTGGCAAGAAAAAGCACTCAAAATGGTTGTAATGATACCACTAGGCAGATAGTGAAAAGGAAAAAGCAAGCATGGAAGGCCTATCTACAAGATAAAACACTTGCCAACTTGATTGAGTACCGCAGATTAAGAAACGAGTCCAAGAAAACAATCATTTTGGGGGGGGGGGGACGTGGGATGAATTTGGAAAGAGCCTGGATGAAAATCGTAGAGAAAATATTAAGCAGTTCTGGTAGACCGAAACGCTTCTTAAATGAAATACTAAAAAGCCAGTCAGTAACATAAAAAATGAAGGAGGCGAAATGGTTACTACCTTGGGTGACATTTTGGATTGCTGAAGACATTATTACCAAGATCTCTTTTCGGAGGAACGTAGTACTACAACGCCGTATGTACAAACAGCCATAGAAGAAATCCAAGAATGTATAGAAGAAGATGAGGTCGAATATGTTATAGAAAGACTAAAAGTAAAAAAAGCAGCGGGGAGAGATGGCATCGCCCCTGAATTCCTGAAGTATGGCGGTAATGAACTCCAAAATGCAATGCAAGGATTGTTTCAAGCGGTATGGGTAGGAAGAAAATTCCTAAAGACTGAGAATACAGTTCTATAATCCCAAATAAAAGAAAGGTAGTTCAAATTTATGCGAAAACTACAGACCAATAAGCTTACTGTCGGTAGTATATAAATTGTACACCTCTATCCTTGAAAGAAGGGTAAAACGTATCGTGGAGAGCCAATTTAAGGATGAACAGGCAGGCTACCGCCCTGGAAGGCAGACCCAGGATCACATCTTCGTCCTCAGAAATATTGCTGAAAAAGCTTGGGACAGGGATAAAAACATTCATTTCGCTTTTCTTTTCTTTTCTTTTCTTTTCTTTCGACCTAAAAGCTGCATTAACTCGGTCGAACGAAATAGTGTGGGCATGGTTTTACAATCTCGTCTGCTTTTTATGTTATTTTTATTAGCTACTAACCTAAGTTAGTGCTCTTATTCCGTCAACTTAAAACTGATTCAGAATGCAATGTAATAATACTCCATTTTTATTAAAATGCAGGGGATTCTAATATCGAACCTGACATCACTTTGGTTCTATGCCAGAGAAACATTCATCATTCAAATGAGAAATTTATCTTTCAATTAAGGTTTATAAATTATTTTATATTTTTTGTAGATTAATTGTTGGTTAATGGTCTCTCCCGATGTCCCAGCTGAATTCTAATTTAACTTGTTTACTTGTTCCTTTGGCGAAATTACTTGACCTTTTACTGGATCGAGGCAGTGGGAGTGTTGACCTCATTTCCTATGTAAATTAGACCTGGATTTCTATGGTTGTTATTTGTCCACCCTTCAGAAAAGAATCATTATGGATTGCCTGTAGAGTCCTTCACTACGGACACACTTGCTAGGCTTAAAAGTACCGTTAAAGAAGAATGGTAGAGTTAAGGGTTATAGGCAATTACTTCCACTTGGCCTAGAGATCCCGAGGAGGACATGGCAGAAATATAGACCGAGCGGGGCAAAATGCTTTCCATCGCTACGTGACCCGGACCCTACTGCCCCTCGATATAACACTGTCCATTCCAGCCCACGCCACAGTCATGTTCTTCCTCTTCTTCATCTTGGCCGTTGCTGGAGCTGCCTATCCTCTAAGGGAGTCTTCCAGTAAGAAGTTCCGCTCAACAACCAGTCTTTTGTATCTTTTATCAGATATTGTTTTTTTTCTGAGGCCTCTGCGCTATTTTTCTTTCAATTATAACTGGATTAATTTTTACTTTATTTGTGTATTATGTTGAATTTTATTTTTTATAATCACGAAATATTGTTTTTTATTTGGCTTGTTTTGAATAATTAAAAGAAAAAATGTTTATCATCAACATACTTGTCTTTTCATACTTTTCATCATAAGATTTTATGAAGAAAATATTGTACTATAGTTGACTGTGTGATATAATGGTTGAAGAATATTGCCAGGGATGCAATCAGGTTCATAAACTAACATCCAAGTTTAAAAGAAAAAGTTTATAAAAGAGTGCCGATGTTCCAGCCCACCTCCAGGTCTTCTGAAGACCTGCGAGTTGCATCCCTAACCATATTCTTCAACCATAATATTTTATGTTTTATAGAGCAAGCCTATGGCACCTGTGAATAGTGTGTTTTTCTTTATTTCTTTATTTTATTTTATTTTTTTGGATTATGGGTATCGCCAAAAACTTTTTTTTTTTTGTTTCCTGCGTAATTACTTGCAAACATTCAATTTCGTTTTTTTCTGAACTACGATTTGTTCCCTATTCATAACAAACTATTCACAGATGCCTCATAAATAATAAAACAAACAACTCAATAAATAACTAGTAATAGTTATAAAATGATTTATAATTTTTTCGAAGATAAGATATGTCACAAAAATCTCATCAGTCTACGACTGATACCAACTTGACTGGGATTCGGGTGACATCGGTAAAGTTCGAGGCCCTTCGTTTATAGTTTTATAGCCGCGTGTACATAAACCTACAGGTTTTTGTTTATCTTTTTTTCATTTTACAAACAGAACAGTGAGTCACGGAATTTTTACAAAAGAAGCAAAAGTCTGCAATTAACTTCACTTAGCCCAAGGCAGTTAATTGCCAAATTCTGATTCCAACCATGCCGAAAAATATATCGTGTTTAAGGACTTTATTGGACGAAACTACAAAATAGTTAGTGTGTGTGTGCGTGCGTGCGTGCGTGCATGTGTGTATATATATTGCATTCATCTAATTTAAAAATATTTTTATCAGTTTTGGAAACAATCGATACTAATTAATTCTTCGCATTATCTCTGGTTTAACCACTTCAAATAAGGTTCATTTATTTGGTTTTCTTAAATAATATAATGTACAGTTTATTAAAAATGAACCTTATCAGCTGCTCTGATTTATAAAATATAGTTTCAAACATTTTCTTGTAATAATTTCGAAATTGGATAGTTCTAAATCTGTTCATAGTAGCTTTTCCTAAAAGTATTTATGTGAAATGGTATAACTAACTTATCTGTCAGAGATTTCAGTTATATTATATAATTTCTCCCAATATTTGAACATTTTCTTTAAAAAGTTTATTGTATTAATTATTTCTAATTGTATGTGAAGTATAAATATAGGCGGGAACATATCTTTAGGCATAATTGACAGGTCTACTCATCACAGATAACGCTGAGAGTGTAGAGTGACTATTGTTATTACTGTCAGTTTTGCAAAACATTCACCATCGGATCTGTAACGTGCAGAATTTTCAAAACTTCAGCACTTAGTTACATAGATTATATATTTAAAGTTTTCAAAAATGTAAGTCCCATAAATCGAATAAATTGATATTCACCTGAGAAGGACCTCTTGAAAATGAATATTAAACATTCAACTAAATCACAGTTTTCTAATAAAATAATCCTAATAGATGTAGCAATTAATTCATCAATCTTAATTGTATTGATCCTTCTTCTACACCATCATACGTACTTCAAGTGACCAGGCTTTCATTTCTTTCAAGTTATCTGATTAATCACACTCTTAAATTACTCTTGAGTGTTCTATTGAGATTATAGAATTCCCTAATAAATCATTCATGACATTAAAATTTAATTTAATTAAAGAGATGGACTAGTTTTTACAATTTATCTAGTTAACGTTCATTTTAAATCAGCATAGGTACAAGATACATCAATGCTATTGACAGGTGTATAGATTCTTAGATTCGGTATTCTGAGAGTACTTCTTGTTGACTTCCGAATATCATTCATGCGTTGAATAATGTTTTACACTACATTATTATGAATTACAAGAAATGTTCGGAATGGAAACATTTTAAAATTTTAGGCTCATGTTTGAAAATCGTATTTAATTATATAATTCTATAAGTTTATATGATCTTAACAGAATTGTTATTTTCTTTTCCGTGGTCTTCACCGGACTCTCATTTGTAACAATTCCAGATAAACAGATACAAGTCCAGGAAATATATTTATATTTAGACGTAAATATATATATATATATATATATATATATATATATATATATATATATATATATATATATATATATATATATATATATATATATTTAAAATGGAACATGTTTAGCGGTAACCTATTTGATCGAAAGCTATTCGTTTTTGTGGAACGCGAGGGCGTCAAGCGTAGTTTGATATTAGGAGAGTAGGAGCAGTTAGGACTTCAACTCTTCCTATACTAATTACCATTATCTTTACTAGGAGGCAGGGTCTAATGAGTGGGCTAGTTTTGAATCGGTTTCGCCTAAAAATAAATAAAAATTTATACCTGGATTTAAAAAAAAAAATTAATTTAATTTAAAATTTAACCTATCTTGCTCTCTCGACTCTGAATAGTTTTTTTTTTTTGGTTAGAATAAAAGACGTTTGAAACCTATATTTTTAAGTGTATTGAGCTTTTTTGACAGGCTCTTGCTCAGATGATGTTGCTGGGTTCGAAAATTTGATGACATCCTTCCTGTCAAAAATTTAATGGAAAATATTTCTCCTACAGAAAACTGAAAAACATGAACATTGAAGGTCAATAAGGCAACCTCTATAACATGTTCCATTTTATTCTTTCTTTTGGCGACAGGCTCAAGGGGGCCACTTTTTAATTTAAAGTTGATTTTATCAAATTGGCCTGAAACCTTATGGTTTCTTACGTTGTTAACCTCAGTACTGTTTACGGTTTGAAAATATTTAAATTAATCTTATTTGTCATGTTAAATCAATTTTCTAGTATTGTTTGCATTTTTCATTAGCTTCAGCTAGTAGTTAGTTAGTTCTTTTCAGATTTTTTTTTTCTCCAAAATTTTAATTTACTTATTTTTTTATACCTATTCCAAAACGCTAGTGTATTAATCAGATAACTTTAATTTTTTTTTTTCAATGAAATTAATTTATAGATAAAATCATATTCCCCGAGGGCTCGATGGCCGAATGCGTTGGGGCTTGGGTTTCAGTGCACTCGGTACTGAAGGTCTTGGGTTCGAATCCTACCTGAGCGGGTTAAAATTCATTTCATGGCGAATCCACGAATAAATCTTGACCTTCTCTCCCTAGTTAGGATAGGTTGGTAACCTGTAGGATAACCCGTCCTTCCTGCTCTAGTTGGAGTACATTAGGACTTTAAACCATAAAAAACAACGACAAATAATATTCCCTCACTTTTCTTATAAAATAAAATATTCCAGTTTTCTTTATATTAAGGATTAATGTGCATGATCTACATTAGTATACCTTATCGAAGACAGACCTTTTACCTTTAGCCAAAATAAGTATTGAAACTCTTGTTAACTATTTTTACTTATATGTTTTTCTTTCAAGAATAGTCCTATTATAGAAAAAAAAATTAAAACTTTGTGTAGACTTTTTATTTAATTTTCGTTTTTGAAACAGGTATGATGAAAGAAGAACCGCCTCTCACCCTGGACAAGGCGGTGTCTTTTCTCTGCAGTTTTATTTTGCAGTTATTGGACAGTTCCGGTGATTACATCAAGGCTGTAGTTGCTGCCTTCGATGTACTTGTCAAGTCTGTGTCTGCTTCAATCGATGTTTATAAGTTTTTCTCCGATATGGCTGAAAAAAAAGAAAAAGAAAACAAATACAGAAACCTGATTCCGTACTCCAGATATTTATCTTAAATACAAGAATAATTTATCTATTATAAATTTTGTTTTTATTTTTAAATGTGTATTGTATTCATTTCTTAATTCAGTACGAACCATTTTCGACGTTAGAAAAATAAATAAAATGATATATTTTAAACTGTAAAAGTTTTCTTTTTCTTAAGTGTAATGGTTTTTACAAAAAAAAAAATTGTGTAAATTCTCAATATACCATGTCACACTAACTACCTGTCTAACTCTTGAAAATTAGTGTATTGATGTTTATGAAACTATCCACTTTATATGTAAACTTAATAGTTTCGTTTACATATAGATAAGTAGATAATTTTAGATTAACGAAAAACAAGAATATGTATAAAAGATTAAAGATTATGAACTAAATCGAATTGAAATAATTAAACTTATTTTCAATCAGCCTGAGAACTCTGAAAACCGTTCCAAAGCCAATGTATCTAGTCTAATACCGGGTTCCTGGAGATTCCAATGCATCTCTTTCTCTTCTTACTGGACTCCTTCCAGAGGCAGAGAGGGAGATCTAAACCCAAAGCTCCAAGTCAAATTGATTGCTTAGAATTTTATTTGTCTCTCTTCTGGAATATATATTGCTGACTTGGTCTAATTATTTATTTATTTGTAACTCATAATGTTTACAATTCTTGAAGCCTTAAAATTGTATAATGTTGAAGGCGACTCGTTTATTTTTTTGTTTTTTTTAATTTTAGGATGAAAACTTTAATGATTAAACTTAAATGATAAAAATTTAATAAAGGCAATGAGAATGTTAGTAGGATATCAGGAACAGAAGCCAATTGAAGAGGCTCTACGCGTTCCTTCAATTCAAAGTGATCACTGCTCAATTAGGAACGATTAAAAAAAAATATAAGATGTTTTGGTTCTGCGTTATGGATGTTTATTCTTGTTTAAATAAGTTAACTCCATGTCCCAGAGTTTTTGCCACGTAAAAGAAAAACTAGCTAAATTGAATGGAATCTTGCCCTTACCAGTCCACGGTCAAGATCAATCATCACTAGATTACCACCTTTTCAAATCAATGGCTCATTTCTTTTGTGTAAATCATTCTCCGACTTAAATGAGAAAATACGTTTCTCGAGTTCTTGAATTCAAAAACCTAAAGTTGTATCATCAAAGGATTCTAAAGCTGGTTTTTAGTCAAAACATACAGCACTGGTTTATATTTGCATTACTTAAAATCATGTTACTAAGGAAATCAATTAGAATAATAATTCCTAATTATTATATTTTTCCTTCTGACTCTTCCTATTATATTTTTACCTAGGCATCCCTCAACCAATGTCCTTATTAATATAAAAGTTCGTTAATATTCTAATAATGTACTCTTTTCATATTTATACACTGGCAGTGTTTTTTAGTGAACAGGTGTGGTATAGGCTATATCAAAGCCAGATGGATCCTTGCCAGATGCGATTAAGGAACAATTCGCCATATCTTTGCTAAAATTGGTTCGTTTCTTTGAATGTTCGTGGCGATTTACTGCAGCTTTTCTAAAAATAAAACTCAGATATGTTTACAGCATTTATTTTGAGTGACGACGATCACGATGTGTTATTTTATAAAACCATTCAGTGGACTCTCTGGATGTCTTATTGATAATAACAGATATATTGTCATAAAAAAGGAATATTTATTTATTTATAATAGTGTATTTTTATAACTGTTTTTTTAATATACCTCTAATTATTGATATTTACAACAGTTTAAATAATAATAAAATTAGTAAATGAGCTGGATCGTGAATTTTATAAAAAGTCAATGAATTGGTAAAGCTGTTTTTCTTCTTTTGCAGACACTTCAAAAGTTTTTCGAAAGGTTTAAACATATATGGAATTTACAATGTAAATAGAGTTCTTTAGGATGGGTATCTCATTTGAGATAAATTTATTTGTGATTTAGTTGGGGTAATTGAAGAATTTAAAAAATTTTAATAATTGAAATTCAGTTGAATTGTTGAAGCACCTAAGATCAAATCTGTGCGGTCAAATAGGTCTGTCTAAAGTCCTTTGGATTAGGATTTTGTAATTAAAGAAACTAGTGCTTTAGTCTTGTAAATTTTGAAGTTTGTTATCAATAACATTATGAACAGTTCTAGGTCGTTTTATTCTTGTATATGAACTAGTATCCCCTAGATGTCGCTGTTCCAGGGAGTAGAATTATAGCCTCAATGATATTTTCACGCATAGTTGTAAATAATAACCCGGTAACATTGCCCTGGTGAGGTGTTGAAGTTCTTGTAAAAATATAAATGGACATCTAGTTTTAAATTTTAATGGATGGTAATCTAGAAGGACAGAGAATATTCACTAAATTATTGTGAAAACGCATATCAGTCGATTTTCTAAATCCAATGGGATCCGATGTTGCACCAAATATTTATCTTTTTTTAATGATAATTTAGTTTAAATTAAGTAAATTTTATAATTAATTTCAAGCTCTCACATGTTAACCTCTTTGTAACCTCTTTTCGCGGAAATTCGCATATTTATCCAATTTTTAAAAACAATTTAATTCAAAATCAGTAAATTTAAGTATTGATTCCTTGAGCTACGGAGATGGTGTAGTTAAAATTTAGCACAGATCGGTTCAGTAGTTTTCGTAATTAATGATCACAAATAAAAAATGGCTTTTGCTTTGATATAATAGTATAGAATACATATAAGACATTCATCCCGAATAATTATTTCAGTTCTACAGGTAGGTAGTAGTGGTATATCCTTTAGGATGCTCTAGGGCTGAAAGACATTGGTATACGACGAAGGGTAAAAGTGATTTGATGGGATTTGTTTGGATTTAGGAAAAATACTATCAATAATTTATGAATTTTTTAAAAATATAATTTGAAATTAAATTATTTAAAATAAGTAGAAATTATTTGACAGGTTTGAACAGTTATTGACAATTTAGTTAGGTTCTGTAATTTGCATTGACTGACAGTCATTTACCTACTTATAGATAAAGAATCTATAAACTTACAATATTTTGTTGACAAATAACCAATGTGGTGAGTTCTCATGAAAATTGACGAAAAAAATTTTGTTTTTGTTTACTTTTGTGTTGTTTTTTTTTCAATACCGAGGTAACTCCCATATCCCATATCTTGAAGGTTGCCTATTTAAATATTTTATATAAAAAATAAAATTGAATTTTTATTTGTGATTATTATTTATTATTATTTTATGAATGAGTGATTAGTAAATACATCTCGTGGGTATTCAAACACAAATGTGTGACAGAAATATAAGAAGATTGTGCTTCTAGGAATCCCCTTTAAATCCTCTCGACTCAACTATTCACAGAATACTCTTTGAGTTCGTTGTTGGTAGATGGAATTCAAGTTTCCCCTAAACCCATTACCATAGAGTGTTTTTCCATATTGGTTTAGTGTACTTCCTCATACCATCTACCAGATGAGCTGAATCAACATTTTGTTGTTTTTGCATACTCATTTTATTTCTTAGGTTTATATGAATTTAGTCTATGGTTTTGTGATCTGTGTTCTTTTGACTTAGTTATTTGAGAAAAGGAAGTAAGATGTTGCCTCGTGATTATGCTCTCTGAAAATAAAGTGGCTTACCTCTGCGAATAAAATTATGGTGTGTTCGAATCTGGGCAGTGGCAAGGTGGTATTAATTTCTATGGAAATTTATTCTTCCGACTCCCTCTCCTCCTTTAAAATAAAACCCATGTTGCTAGGTAACGGAGAAGTAAATCTATACTATTAGGAAAAAAGTACAAACCATTTTTCGTTTGTGATCACTGATCACGAAAACTATTTATCCAATCTATACCAAATTATTACTATAACCATCTTTATAGTTCCAGGAAGGTTCACCTATAATAAAATCTACTGATTTTAAATTAATTTGTTATTAAAAAAGCGATAATATTTAGATAACAGTGAAGTTTGAAAATTGACGCATAGGCAGCTGCTATTCTACATGAGAGGCTACGGTGTTACATAGAGCTTGGCATTGATAACAACATTTACTTCATCAATCAAACTATATATATTGAAAAATTTGATGCGGTTTGTGGATCCCAGTTGTTTGAAAATCGATCGATATGTGGTTAGCATCATTTTGCAATAGTCATAATTTCACCATCTATCGGTACCAAATTTTAACTATATTATTTTCATAGTTCTAGGAAGGTTCAGCAATAATAAAATTTAAAATAATAAAAATAGGGCTCCTCTAAACCATTCAATTCATCTTGTATCCAATCCTTACAATCCAAAATCCTTCGTAAAATCCTCAATGCTCCTTACTTTGTCACCAATAAACTTATCTATAAAGATTTGATTAAATGTTATTGTATGAGTTGCTAATCCAGATAGGCAGAGACCATAAAGAATCTCTAGCGGATAATGAATGCATAATATAATATATATAATATAATACATGTAATATATAATATATGTAATATAATATAATTGTCAAAGATTTAATGTTCTATATGTTGTTGATTTAGTTAACACCAGATACCTATCCTTTAATAGTAAGCTCCATTATCACTCAAATCCGTTAGTTTCTCAACTTGCTTCCCACTCCATTCCTGATAATCCACCGAGGCGTCTGAAACGAAGATGGCCTAGAGACCTTCTAGTGTAGAAGTTTAAATAAAGTGCTACTGACGAGTAGTTCTTTTCAAGTTTTAACATGTTATAATCGTTGTCAATACATTTACTTGATTTATATATTCTGTACAGTAGTAAATTTCAATAAATGTATATATATATATATAAAATAATAAAAATTAAAATGTACAATCATGAGTGGCAGGAACGAGGTTTGCCAGACTGTCATATGCATTGATGGTTAGAAATTAATATACAACCTGATGAAAGCAATAAAATTATTTCTGCCGAATAAAAATGAATTGAAATATAAGTGTCGATCCTTTACCTTTTGATATTGAGTGCAAATTCATGGGCCTTTCGTTGTAAACACTCATAATGCAGTCATCCGTTCATTATTCGTTATATATATTCTATATTATATGTATATTATCCGTATATATTATATATATATATATTACATTATGCATTCATTGTCCGCAAGAGTATCTTTATGGTCTCTGTCTATCTTGATTAACAACTCATACAATAATATTGTAAATTGTCAAATTAGTCTTTTATGTAATCTTCATAGACCTAATCTATTTAATTTTAACCAGGTCAAATAATTACTGCATTCTACAAGATTTTTATCGATAAACAAATAAAACTACAATTATTAGTTAAATTATCTAAGTTCTTTACTTATACGAACGGGTAAAGCCATGGTGGGGAATGCTAGTAAATATGTAAGCCTTGTAAAAAGCATATTATACTAATCAATTCTCTCAAGTTCATAACGGTATATAAGGCCGGATTTTTCCGGATACTTTCCACTTCTGACACCAGAATGCTTAGTACTCGTACATCCTCCATACGTTTGGTCGTCACGATCTCGAGAGCAGTTGGTAGAGATTTTTGCCAGATAGTCACCAGATGGATTGCATTTTAGATTTGATATGTTTTACATGTTTATATCAGATTGGTGCCCTGCTCTATAACGTTATTCTATCTCATTATGTATAGATTAGGCTAATATTGTCAGTGATTATAAATCAAGTTGCCGAAATGTTGATTGGGCAAAGCAGTAACAGTTATTTGAAATTCTTTTCCTACATAAGTAGGTATGCAGGTAATCCACATAATTTATACAAACACACAGTAATGAAAGTTTTGAGTATAATTGCCATTTGAAGGAGGCTTATAGGATAGTAGATAGACACTAGACCTTAGCTGTAAGAGCCGGTGAACATTTAGATGTGGAGAGGCGAGCACGTGCTGCTAATGACGTCAGGAGGTGGAAGCTTTTTCCGGCTATAAAAGTGATTTATCCCCGGCAGAGTCGCCCCCTGGCGGCGGCACTTGCAGATAATTCCCAGGCCGCCCTTTGTTCTTGCCCCGCCTCTGCTGTTAATCTCCTGCCTCGAGTGCTCCTCTCACATACACCAGTGTCCCACTTTTTTTTTTCTTTTTAAACATAATACCATCTTCACTTGTGCTCTCTCATGGTTTCTTTTTCCAGATTTAAAATATAGCCAAGCTAAAGGCTAAATAATAAATCATATATGGGTGATTCTCAAACTACAGGCAGATTTTTAGCAACCAAAATTCTAAATTTAAATGCTGATAAATCTTGGTGCGAACATTTGATACTTCCTGGAGGCTACCTGTGAGGATTATAGGAGGTGCAGCGACACATTAATCACTTTTTTTTTTAATTTCAGTTTACAACTTTCACCACACCAATGTGACTTTATACATGGCAATGTAAAAAAGAGATCTTAGTGGTTTAAGGTTCTATAGAAAAAAATAAAACATGTAACATTCCTGCATTATAACGAATATCAGCCTTTATTTATCGTTTAAGTATCTTTTCATCACATAATTTAAATTTAAATTCACTTTCAAGGTGTAGATTGATGTATTTATTTGGGCGATCAACTTCCAGGTTATTATGCCCATTTCATTTAAATGTTGGAAATTTATTTTTCTTCGCCCTGTGTCATCATTTTCGTATTATATTTTATGGTAAAGTGAATGTTCTTTAAATAGATTTATAATTTTCAATATAGATTTCTTGAGTCTCCTAGAGCAAATTCTGTGGATCGGGGTATTATACATTTTTCTAAGTCTTGTTGTAATAATGTGCAATCTTCTATTACGTGTTTAATGGTCATTGGAGATTGACATCTTTCACAATGTGGTTGGGCCTCTTTTGAGATTAGATATGCGTGTGTCAGGTTAGAATGTCCGATCCTCAGCCTTGTTGTAACAACTTCTCTTCTGTTGCCTCTCATAGCGCTTGTCCACTGCTTCGTACTTTTTTTTATATTTCTTAGTTTGTTCATCAGTGAAGTTTCGAACATCATGATTTCCCACTTTGTTGCTCAAAAACGCTTTAACATCATTCGGTTCATATATTTATATCCGCTGCTTCATTCCCAGGAATTCCGGAGTGTCCAGGTGTCCAGAGAAAAGTTACGGTATTTTTATGTTATTTTAATATTTCCAAATGACTATGGATCCTGTCAATTGTGTGGCCAGTTTTGCTAAAATTAGCTATACTTTGAAGTACTGACATTGAATCAGTACAAATTAATATTTTTTAATGTGCACTGTTGACGGATGAGTAAAGAGCTGTGGAAATCGCCTGCAGTTCTGCAGTGTGTATTGTTGAATAATAGACTAATTAATATTTGTGGGGTGTCCCATTCATAATTATTGCAAAACCAACGAATTCATTTTTTTTTTTTTTTTTTTTTGATCCATCAGTATATATTATGTCGTGGTCTGAATATTCTTGTAACTTCTTGTGAAATTGAAAACTATTTGATCCTTAGCTCTTATGTTTTAAGCCTAGATCTATTTTGTATTTCTCATATTTCCACGGGGGTAATTGAAAGCCACTGTCGGTTTGATCCAACGGCATATCATAAATTTCTTTTATTACTTCCTTTTGTCTGATTCCTAAAGGGGCGTTTCTTGTATTCATTTCGAAATTTCTGATACAGCGGGGATAAAATATATGATGGTAAGCTGGATTGGTTGGTTGAAGTTTAAATTTAAAAAAGAATTCGCTTTCGATATCAATATCACACTCAACTTCGGCCACAGTATTCTTAATAATCATTTAAAAATTATTTTTTTACTATTGTCGGGGCATCTTAACATTTGCATGGAATATAAAGATACCATGTCAATGGCCACGCTAATGCGAAAATAAGGTTTAAATTATTACCGACGAATCCCACCCTATTCATTTATTTCGCATTGTGTCGGGAGTATATTTAAGGAACACAGCCTAGTATTAGAACGCATGAGGCCCGTTACGAATTGATATTTGGTTTAACTGATTTATAGTGGACATGACAATGTGAACAATGAATGTACTTACAGTCAGAGGTGATATTTGCATTAGGATATTCCGACGTATAATGGTTATTACGTACTGATGAGTCCACGGGAAACGGCTACCTGCCCCTGCAAATTAAAACTCAAAATTTCCTTCCGAATACGTTTTCGTCACTTTTTTAGCAATGACACGCCAATGTTAAGAAATCATGGGGATGAGAATAATACTCGTAAAACCCGGAATTGGTTACTTGGGCATTATAATCCTGAAAAACACTTTTTCACTCTCTTCCACCATTATATTTTAATATTACTAAGCATTAGTTGAGTGAGTTTCGCCCTATCAAGTAATAATTATTTACATAATTGTAAATCCAAGCATAGGGACAAGCCACGACAATGTTAACCGATGTAAAATAACCTAAAAATGTAACCCTAAAACACTAAATTCCCAAATAAATTCAATTTATATCATTAATTTGTATAACATAAATCGATTTGGAAACAATATTTCTAACTATGTTTACTTCATTCAATTTAAATGGGCGGGGGACACAAATTTGCCTGTAGTTTGAGAATCAGCCAGTGATGTGTCGGTACCAAAATGTTTCAATTCACAATACCGTTACTGATACCAAGAAATCGATCCCTGAATCTCGGTTGAAAAATAAATTGCTGTTCCTAAAACTACCCCCAAAAATAAGCCAGAAAGGCAAATCAAATCAATTAAAAAACAATAACAATTCAAGTAATAAATTATTCAACTGCTATTTTCATTTATTAGCTGTAGCGTATAATATAAGTTATCAATTATTATTTAGACATTGTACAATAATATAGTTGAATTCACAAATTCTTATTTACGGTTATGAACATTACAAGGTTTCATTTTTTGATTAAGATATTAAAATTTACAAACCTCTTTTAAGCAATTTTACTACTCATATTGATGTAAACATTTTAACGGAACTTAGGTCTCAGAGTGGGACAATGAAGTAAGGGTATTGAAGAAGAAAATGAATTATTAGAAAATAATTTCCCAAACCAAGTAGTCGTTTACGGACATGAAAGCAAGATAATTACAATGGGTGGGACATGTGGCAAGAAGGCACCCATGAACTCAGTCCTCTCTTCCAAACTATGAACGCTGCTTGTAGTAGGGATTAAGCCAGCAGGAAGGCCTAAAATCAGATGGCTTTACATGATTAGAAAAGACTTAGCCGAACATCGTGCAACTAGCTGGAAGACTATCGTTGAGGATAGGATGAGCTGGAAGAGGCTGGTGTATGCGGCTTTGTTGACCACAAACCTGTCTCCAACCCACTCTCCCAAAACCCAAAACTTCCAGATCGGCCTTGACGCAATCCTCCCATTTACGTCTTGGACTACTCCACGGTCGTTTATCCGACGGCTCAAAACTGATTACTTTTTTCAGAATTATTGAACCCCATGCCCCGAATTAAGTTAGCCGACCAAAAAAAGTTTTTTTTCCCCATATTTTTTTCTTATACATTTAGATGTTTTAGGATTATTCACTTAATTTTATTTGAATGAGTGAGAATGAATTTAGTATCGTACCAATGGTATATTGCCATTGAGTGAGAGAGATGTTATATTTTTCTGTAAAATGTTATTCGAAAAAATAAGTCGCTCAATCGGCAGTTATTTTTGTAGGGAGTACATGGTGTTTGAACAATACAACGTTGCCAGTTCTTTGCGGGTTGTATGTGTGTACAGAACTATGTTTTGACAACTGCTATTGGTATTGGTTTGGCAAGGGACTGGCCTAGCTGGCGGGCTTATTGGGCATTTTGCCTACCTCTTAGGGCCACCTAGAGAAACCTCGCCGGTAAATCTCCAATGCTATGAGCAATTTATTTTCCCCTATTTGGATGCGTCTTTAGCTATGTAATGACTTTATGATTTATGACTTTCAACCTTTTTAATTTAGAATCCATTTCAACTTGAAAGGAACTTAAAAATAATATAATAAAAAAAATCATTGTATATTAGTACAGTAAAATTGAACGAAAATATTTTTCTTCATGAAGCTAATATATTTTCTTGTGAATGGAATGAAGGTTCTATTGATTTTCATTCAGGAAAATCCAATTAAAGAAATTAATTACTTTCGTAAAAAATAACAAAATTAAACACTTATTCAAAAAGAATTAGAATAAAATAATTAAATATGAAAATTAGTATTTCATACTCGAAGGCTATACTAGATCATGGGAGAAAATAATTAAAAAATCAGCTAAACAATTTGTGAGAAATTATTAAAAGAAAATGTTCATAGGAATAATTTCATTTATTTTTCGAATCTATAGTTCCTAGCTTGTATAGTGAATAAAAATGAAATCTCTTTCTACTTATTTGAAATTATGTGAAAACAAAAAATGAGAAGGAAAAAATTATTCGGTTTACTACTCCAATAATAAAAATGTTATCAGTGTTAAAATGAATCTTGAATATACAGTAAAGTTTTAATCGGGGTGTGATTACGAGTGCTCAACATAAAAGTAACATTATGAAGCATAAGATTATTAGGTACTTTACTTTTATTTGGCGATCTACATTGCTCACAATAATATTTAAAATATAGCCTTAAGAATCTTAAGATTTTGCAGTTCGCGAATACGAATAAAAGAATATGTGCCATGCATATCTTTCAATACTAAAAATGTCCTTTGTAAGTGAAATATAATCTAATCTAATTTTATATATTTAGTATTCAGTAGAAACTCCCTTAAACGTGTCTCCAGTGTAGCCGTGGGAATTTATTTTGATAAAACGATATTAAACAAAACTATATTCGCAAAAATCAATGAACTAGCAATAGTCGATAAGTTATATAATGACATGAATTCAACTTGTAGAGGAACTACCCATTGGTAGTACTATAATGAATATTTACAAAAGAAGATCACGAGGCCATCTTCTTTTCAGACGCCTCGGAGGATTGCCAGGAATGGAATGGGAAGCAAGTTGTGCAACAAGTTGATTTGGATGAGCAGTGAGTTTATTATGAAAGGAGAGGTATCTGGTTAGTTCCAAATCTGCAACATATGGGATATTAAGGTCATTGTGGATAAGTTCATTTGTGACGAAGTAAGGAGCATCAAGGATTTTTCGAAGGATTTTGGATTGGAGTGATTGGATGCGGGAAGAATTCGATGGTTTGGTGGATTCCCATAACTCTATTCCGTATGTCCAAATAGGTCTGATAATCGTCATATATATGACTTTTTTTATAGTGAATCGGGAGATTTGAACGTTTGTCAAGTAGGTGTTGTAATAGTCGAAATTGACGTGCATCTTCTTGTCTTTTCAATCTTGTATGAGGGTTCCAGGTAAGTCTCTTGTCCAGATAAAATCCAAGGTATCTTATCTGTTCTACATTATTTAATGGTACTCCATTAAAGGATACAGGAGGACAGAATGAGGTAGGTTTTCGACGTAGGGTAAAGGTTATTTGCTGTAATTTATCTTAACTCTCCAGTTATGACAGCATTCCTCAAGGGAAGTGATATGTGACTGGAGTGTCTGGGATGCAGCAAATGGTTCATCATCGACTGATAACACGCTGGTGTCAGCAGCATAGGTTGTGAGGATAGTATTAGAATGGGTTGGGATCAGCTGTATACACTGTATAAAGGATAGGACCCAGGATACTACCTTGAGGAATACCAGCGGTCTGGGGAAAGATAGATGAGTATTTAGAATTGTGATTAACTTTAAATACTCTACCAGAAAGGTAGGGACGGAGGATGAGGAAATATGTAGATGGAAGGAATTGGCGAAGTTTATAAAGCAGTCCTGAATGCCATACCCGATCAAAGGCCTGTTCAACATCTAGAAAGGCACCCGTGCAATACATCTTGCGCTCCAATGCAGATGAGATAACGTCCAACCCACGATGGCATTGTTGGATAGTGGAATGAGACTGGCGAAGTCCAAACTGGTGATCAGGAATAATGTGATTGGAATCAAGGATGGGATAAAGTCGTTTCAAAAGGAGTTTTTCAAGGATTTTGCCCATGATAGGTAGGAGAGAAATAGGTCGGTACGAGGAAGGGTTTTCTGGTGGTTTTTTAGGTTTTGGTATCATTTTTATTATTGATGATTTCCTGGAAGCGGGAAAATATGTTGAACGGAGGACAGCATTATAAACGTAAGTTAGGAATAATACTGCTTTCCTTGGAAGGTGTTTGAGGATTCTTGAAGTGATAAGGTCGTATCCAGGAGCTTTATTGGAGGGCAATTTACGAATGATGACTATTATTTCTGAAGGGTGGAAGGCTTTAGTAGGAATGGTCAATGAAAATGCTAAAAAGCAAAAATGCTACAATGCTACAGCCAGTTCTGTCGTCGTGCCGCAAATGGAATTGATTTCTCCATTCCTCCAAGAATACAAACATTTTTATTTAAGAGGTTTCGCCTTAGTCAAGAATCATCAATTATTACAACCCAAAAAAAAACAGAAAAACTATCCATTATATTTCCAGTGCATATTTCACTTCAAAAAAATAGTTATCAGTAATGGATTTCTTTGAGGTGAAATCTGTACCATTTGGGAAAAACTAGATAAGTAGATTTTTGTCCAAAGTAAAATAAATACATTGGGACACCCATATTGGTGTCCTACACATCTTGTTAAAGTAGGCAAGTTGTAATGGCAATGGTATAAAAGGATACCATTGCCATTACAACTTGCCTACTTATCTTACTTACTTATTATATACATGATGAGTTGGACTCCAATGGGTTGCTTAAAATATTTATCTTATTGCGGACAAAAATCAACTTATCTAGTTTTTCTCAAATGGTACAAAAATATGTATTGGAAATATATTGGATTGTTTTTCTGTTTTTTGGGTTGTAATAACTCATGATGATTCCTGACTTAAACCAAACGTCTAAAATAATTTTTTTTTTGTATTTTGAGACCATTGGATTCATGTAGGTAGGTAGTATCCTTCCCATCTTATATTAATTTTTAGAACTCGTTTACACCTCACCTTGAAGATGGCTGATCATGCTGATAATATTTTTTATCTTTATATTTTAATGAAGGTACTTCATCTAATAAGGTAGTTTTGTTTATTGTTGATTTTTACAAATATATATATGTATATATGGTTGGTGTGTTATAGAAATATTTTGAATAGAAAAATTAATTCTAAACACACAAATATGAAGAAATAAATAATAAATGCATACTTTCATAAATTCAATATAAATATATAATTTACTATATTCATTTATATTTTGTTGTGTTCTTTTTTATCTTATTAATTTTTTGTTCTTTCTGAATTTCCGTCTAGCCCTAATGAAGGCTTGCAATGTAAGCCGAAACGTTAGCACCATAAATTAATACTTCTTTATTGACTGCACACCCGATCTGTCTACTTCCTTGTCAAGATATTTTGTACTTGTTTAGTTTTATTTTTTATTATAATTTTGATGGTAGCAGTTAAGCTAATTATTAAATTGAATTAAATTAAATAAGCAAACACGTTTTAACTTTAGGGCCGTACAAAGAAGTTTGATTCTTCATTTTTTACTTTTGTCTTATAGAAAATTCACTTACATCACTGGCACAAAGGTTTCTGTGTAGCGATTCCGTAATTTGAAAGATTTTTTTTTTTTACCGACAATGACGTAATTAGAACTTATTCTCTCACTGATGTATAATTTAAAGTTAAGTGATGATTTGATAATTTCCAACTACCTTTTCTTATGCTATACTTTGAATAACATTGCTCCCTAAGACTGGAGAGTAGTTGCAGCTGTACTTAATGGCTTACGGAGGAACTTCTGGTAGCAAAGTGCTCGTGTCCTTTAAATCCTACGCCAACTTTGAACTATGTTTGGACTTTAGCAGGTAATGAAGATATACGCAGAACCTAAACTTTTGACCCAATTATCTCGTAATCAAGGAACTTGCGATTCTATCCCAACATTGCTACTCATGATAAACACATCTGTTGTCATTTGTGGTGACGGATATCTTAGTAATTTCATATTATCTTTTTATATTTTATCTGATTAGCGTTGTGATTAGAAAATTCTATGTCTTGTGGATTATATTGCTTTCTTTTTTTTTAAGGAGCTATTGATGTAAGACACAACTGTATTAGATATGTATTTAGTTGAATTTTTGGCAGGACATGGCGGAGCAAAATGTTACTTACACAGATTTAAACTTACTGGCAACAGCATTTGTAACTGCGACGGAAACAGTGAACAAACTTACGATCATCTCATTTATGACTGCAGAAAATTGTAAATGTACAGATACAAACTGATATCCAAAGCCCTATTGAACGGAGGCGAATGGCCGCTTTCAAGGAAGGAACTCATAGACAAATATTTTGATGCATTTGTGGATCATGTTGATTATATAGAGCTCAAAAATTGAACAGTTTGTCTATAATTCTATCTCTATCGGTTTATAATTTTATTTATTTATTATCTTCATTTTTTTTCTTTTCAATCTTTTTTATATTTATTAATTAACTTATAATTTCATTGATGCTTAATTATTCCTATGTTATTTTAAAATATCTCACATTAAGTATATCTGAACATGTTTTTATAAATTTTTATGATGATACGCGTTATGTCGAGATATGGGACGGGTAAAAATATATGCAGGGTTACTGCAATGTGGAAAACTAGAACTGTATTTAGTATATGAAATGAAATTAAAAAATAAACTTTACGTGCTTATAATGTGATGTCTAAAATGAGAACTGATTCTTAAATTTATTCAATTTACCTATTCGGTTTTGTTTTTCCCCCCTGTATCATGTTGTTACCGTAGAAATAGGATTTCTTTTTATTCTTTCGGTTTCATAATTATGGCTACGTTATTTTTGGTGTATAATATGGGAAATGATTCTTAAATTGATCTATTTGGGTTATTTTTTTAATTACATTTTATTTCAGTACAGTAGCAAATAGAATAGTTTCTTTATCGTGTCGTTTAGCACAATAATTTGTTTGCATTTAAGAGGAAGAATGATTTAGTTCGTATATTGTATTTTTGCATTCTCTTTGCTTACATGAAATGAAAAATAAACTTTATTCTGGGACAGACTGTCCTCTAAGAATAATTAAAGTGCACAATAAAAGGTACAATTATCTGGCTGAGATTATTTAAATCAGAACATCAGAATTACAATTAAATTATGAGAAAAAAAGAAGAAAGAAGAAATAAAAAAAATAAAAATTAAATAAAAAATTAAAGTTAATTAAAAAAATAAAAATAAATAAAAACAATCAACAGTAAAATTTTTAACACACTTATATACATTTACATATTATTTACATTTTTGTGGAAGATTGAAGATCGAGGAGATGTATAAATACGAGGTGTTTAAAAGAAGCTAAGGAAGAGGCTTTGCGAATATGGATAGGTAAGGAATTCCAAAAATAGGTAACACGGATAACGAAGGATTTTTCAAAGGAGACAGTTCTTTGTGAGGGGGTATACAGGTTGGAAGGTTGGGATCTTGTATTCAGGTGGTGAATAGACCAACGCAGAGTAAGTAGGTCTAGGATATAGGAAGGTTTATTTATTGGTTTTTAATGACTGGAATAGGAAAGTGCCGAGGAAGTATTGCCGTCGAAAATCAAGGCATGCATAATTAAATTGAGTTTTTTTGTAAATTATTTCATTTATGTATACTTTTTTTTTCTTCTAAATATTGAATGAATATTACAAGATGCCAATGAATAATATGGATGACAAAGAATCCATTCATATAATATATACAATTAAATTAAATTAAATGGACAATAAATCCTCTAACTATACAAGATAATAATATAAAATAAACCACAAAATAAAAGTACTGACAATAGTAATAATAAATGAGCAGAAAACAAAATTGAATAAATTAAAAAGCGCAATCATATATACATACATACTATACGTACAATGTACACAAATATACCAGGGAAACCCCAGCTTGTCCCCCAACTTATGTAAGAGCAAGCCAGGCACACAGTAATCTGGAATATTCTACTCGAAATGAACGTTTTAAGCTAATATTATCATTATAAAGATTATAGAATTTATTATAAATTTCAATATAATTTGTATTAGTAAGTTTCAGATATGTCTATTTATTGTATTTTATATATATATATTGTTTCGTTTTATTTTTTATTATTTTTTTTATCTATTTATTATTGTTTTCTCATTTCGTTATCTCATTAATCTAGTATCCTTTTTTCTTTATTTTTTTTTCTTTTTGTTACTTTTGGATTTTCGTTTCTATAAAATAATTGACAATTATGTATATAATTAAATTTTGTATTTGTAATGAGCTAAGCACACAATATGCTTGCATGCATGGGATGTGCTCATTTTTCAATAAACGACTCTTTCTTAGGTTTACTATGAAAGAGAAAAAAGAAAAAAAAAATTTATATATATATATATATATATATATATATATATGTAATTTTTCTTGATATAAATCAATATTATTAAATATATTATTTTATTTGTTTGAAGAGAAAAGATTTGACCCGGTCGGGATTCGAACCCAAGTTTCCACCTCTCTAGCGTGGCGCCTTATCCAACTAGGCCACCGGGGTCGTATCCGAACCAGGCAAATCCTCTCTCTTCAGTGATCCATAACCCCCGGGCACTCGCAAATCACGATGTGATTCCGGGGATGAATGTTCATATTGAACATTACATTTAACTTGGATCTATTGACAATCCGTCACCGGTATATATATATATATATATATATATATATATATGTAATTTTTCTTGATATAAATCAATATTATTAAATATATTATATATATAATATATGTATAATATATAATATGTACAATGTTGATTTATTCTATACATTTATTCATTTAAGATATTTATTAATATTTTTATTTTATTTTTTCGATATCGTTACAAACGTCATTACTAGGACAAGATAAAATTATATATTATATGTAACTTATTGATGTGCATAAAATGAGCAACATATAATGCGATATTCGTTCTTTGTTTAACATTTTTGACTCCTAACCATAGATACTTAGAATCTATTCAAGATCAGAGTTCTAAGAATGATTTTGTAATACGACTTACCAGAAGAAAACTAACTTAAATGATTTGCTGAAAACAAAAATAGTTCAAAAGCAGGTTGTAATTCTTGAATAATGGGTTCTTCTAAAAATATGGAAGAACATAAGTTGTGTTTAGTGACTCAAGATGTCTATAAAGGGCATATTTCATAAATAAAAAATAATGATTTCTCTATTTAATATGATTTTGAAATTTATCGTAAGTATGTATAAAATATAATTAATTACTTAATATTTACAACATGAAAGTATATGCAAGATTCTGACCCAGTATTTTTTTTTTTTTTTTCTGTTGCTAATCTTCACTCAGGTTGGTTGGTATTAGCCCTTATGTAATCGAAGCCATAATTTTTTACTCAACGCCTTTTTTCACCTCGCATGTTATATCTTCTTTTAACATTACTATTCATTTCTTTCATTCATTTCCATTTTATTCATTATTTTATTTGTTTTAATAAAATTTTCTCTTTTTTTTTAGGTGAGTGGTCAATATGTTCTAAACAAAGAAAACGTTTACCTAAGATCTGAGAGGTAATAATTTCAATTACAGTGTTTAGTTTTATAAAACAAACCAATTTTTCATTGTTGTATTTTATTATTTTCAATATTTGGAGTAGCATATATAACTAATATTTTTTTATGATAGTATATTTGCAACTAATTAAAGTAGTTATATTTGATACATTTCTAAGCTTAAGATTTGAAGTTATATATTCATATATTCTTCAACAAAGAGATATGTCACAATATATTAATGCTAGACGTCCATTCTGATTCTTATGAACTGATTTCTTTGTTATACTTGTTTTTCTCATCAGTTTGCAATTATGAACAAGCATTAAATTAAACGATTATTTATCTTGCTAATAATAATAAAATAGTTTGGAAATCAAAGTTTCATCATATATAGATCCTTTTTGTAAAGTCATCATTTTCCGTAATTTTTCTTGTATACATAATCTATTTTATTAGAGGTGATACTCACAATCAGTTCATATTTAAAATATAATTTTAAAACATGTATATAAAAGATAAACAACGATAAAATGAATACTAGAGGAAATAAAATAAAATTAATCAATAAATGCAGTCATATTGCATACTCTCACTTGGCAGAAGTCAAATACCATTTTTATTATTGTTTTTTAACCTTTCAATAAATTGATTGAATCTTCAAGTCCTCTCCAATGATATAATTTCGGGCACGATCCCTTCCTATCTTTTTGACTCCAATCTCATTTCAGCACTACTGAATCTATTTTAAGATTCTTCTACATATGTTATACAGACAACGGCTGATCGAACGTTCATTATTCCATATAATATATTCCAGTCTCTCGGGAATTCACTTTTCATCGAAGATGTTTTAAAATAGTGCCTGCAGTGTCTTTTCATCCGTGTTTTATATATTCTACATATATATTGTGGTTTCGATCATTTTAATCTGTCCACTGCCATTGATACATCATTTCCATCAATAGAATCCCAGGCCATGTTTTTAATTATTATAATCCCATCCTCTTTTTACTGTGTATAAATTTTATAATCCTCCAGAACTTTTTTTAATTGTCTTTTTAGCTATTTTTTATTTCTCTTCTAACTTTTTTCCATGATTGACCTTTGATATTTTAATTTGCAGTATTTTTAAAATTTGATTTTCCTTAAGATATTTATAAAGCTCCCTCCACATATACAGGGTGAGTATCTCTTAGTGTAAAAAAAAAAATTTGGTTAAACTAAATCAAAAATGTAGCTAAATGCCGCAAATCTCACCTTTCTATTCCAATCCGTTGCAGATATACGATAAATCAAAGACTTTTTTGAGGAAATCACGTTTTTTTCCCATAAAAACTGTAATATCTCCATTTTGTCTAAATATTTTTCAAATTTTGGCCAAATTTTCAGATTTAACATTAAATTTCCTATAAGAACAGAGTACACGTAACCTTGAATTTTACAAACTTGGTATCTAAAGAACAGCTTGATCTTCACCTTATTTGGGGAAGTAACAATGTCTTATTTACTTCAACGCTCACCGTTTTTCGTAAAAACTATCCACAAAACGTCAAATCTCAAAAAAACTTGCAAATTTAATCTGCTTTCGAATGATATGTTAAACGTAATGATTTTGTTTCAATTTTGGAGATATTTACTTTTGAAACCGAAAAAAACATGGTGTTCTCATTTGGTATACAAATCAGTTACTTGGGTAAATAAAACATTATGACAATCCCTTAATGGAAATGTGCATTTTAAACATAATAAACTCCTTATTGGAATAAAAAGCAAAGGAAAAAATGATTGTTTAATAGAACATAAAGGAAAACTGTCAATAAAGCGACACTACATCAGAGGATATGATATTATTACATTTATCATTTATCATGCATTTAATTATTGTATTGTTTTTTTCTCTGATTGATCTGATATTTATTCTAATATAGTTCTTTTCTTTTTATATAGAAATTTCCTTTTTAGCTACCGCAACCAAGCATTCTCTGCTTAATACCCAATTCTGTCTCAGTATAGATTTCACACTAGTGTTTATCTTAGAATAGGTAGTCTACTTTGCTAGGAATGATTGAGTCTAATTTAATCTTGAGGATTTATCTATGCCTTCACCAAGAGTTTCCCAGCAAAAGGTTATCACCCTCACAAAAATCTATCAACTTTTGGCTGCTTTCTTGTATTGCCGTTTCGCAGCCTAATGGAACCATGACCTGTAGATCTTTGATTAGGTCTACTTGTTCTTACATTTTAGTATTCGCTTATGACAATACAAAAATTATTTATTAAGGTCCAAAACAATCTATTCTAGACATGCTTTGGGGTCTTGGCTTTGCCATATACTAGATTCCGAAATCGATTTCTACTAAAGTAGACTTAAAAGTTGACTAGAAAGGATAATAAATAGAAAAATGGCGGAAAAAAAATAAAATAAAAATAACTTGTAAGGAGTCCTATATATTAGGTAATAATGAGAGCTGGAGGTTGAAAGCATAATAGGAGAATAAGCTCCAGTAAGAGGAATGGAGCAATATTAAAAGAAATAGAATTGTGTTTTTTTCACTTCAATATGAAAAATAATTAAAATATAAATATTATATATTATATTATATTATATTATTATTATATTATATTAATCTTGACCATCCCACCCTGGCAAGAATAATTTCGTAACCTGCAGGAATACCTTTCTGCTCTAATTGGATTACATTAGCTAAGCCCTAATAAAAAAAAAATTACTACCTCCTTTTGATGATGGCATTAAATATTTTTCCATATTTGAGGATATCCAATAATCGAATCAGTGAGTGCAGAATGTAAGCATGGATTTTCAAAATCATTTTTTTTCCTTCTTTGTTACATGCATTCATTTTTTGTCGTACAAAAATTATCTAGTTTCCCTACTAATTTGGCTTAGGCAAATTTAGAATTTAATGCGGACTTAAGATGCTGGTATTTTTTGTGACACATTTTTTCTGCACTCATCAATTCAATTATATTGTACATTTTCTTTACTTCACCAGTACTTGATATTCGTGAATAAAGTGGTCTAAGGTACTAAATATCGCAGATTTTCATTAATAAACTTATATTTACATAATTTTCCCAAAGTCCACGTTAAACTTTATAAACATTGTTAAATATTTAAAAAATATTTTAAAATGAAACACCCATCTCTAAATGAAGAGCAGCTTCTTCACTGCTTAACTTCTGGTTAAGATAAACAATAGCTGGGGATGCATCTTGGCTTCGATAATCTTAGCCGAGGGCAATCTCCACTATCCCTTTAAGCTAACAGGCGAAGGAGAACTTGCTGAATAAACTTTCTTTAATTTTAATTAAATCCATCGGAGCTCTCTGTCGTGAAAGGAGTCCTCCTCTCTAAAATATGTCGCTATAACAGCTAGTCTTTTTATTAGGGCATTTTATTCCTCTTTACTGCTATCCTCCTCTTATCTTCTTTGTGATATTATCATCCCCCCTTTCCTTTCCTTTGTAGTCTTCTAATACCCTGGATTATATCTTGCCTCTTTATTCTTTTTTTTTTTTTCCATTATGAATTTACATTGTAAAACCTACTAAAGTAGCTTAATATTCACTCAGTAGTTGGAATAACTATGACCTTTAAAATGTTTATTGTACAGTTATGTCTTCTGTATGCAATGAAATATATTTATGTTTTCTTGGCTGTTACTATTAGATGTTTAATTAGGTTCTTGAGGTTAAGTCAATAAAATAACAACTTATTTTGGTGACGATTCGAGACTATATTGTTCTCATATTCACTCCCTTCGGTGAAAAAACAGGTTACTATAATTGTTTTTATGTTACACAGGCTATTTTAAATACTTACAATGTTACTGATGTGTATGTTATTGGTATCTACTACTAAATTACAACAATTCTAGTATACAATTAAACTAGAAATAATTGGGAAAAAGGTGTGTATATATATATATATATATATATATATATATATATATATATATATATATATATATGTGTGTGTTTGTGTGTGTATATATATATATATATATATATACACACACACACACACACTGAGTACGCATAAAATTATACGCATATTAGCAATATTATCCACATTTTTTTTCTTTCTTCAAATGAGCCAGAGTAACCAAAATGGTTTTCAGCTAAGTTGGGACTGGTCAGCTCTGGTTCTTTAGAGACCTCTTTCTAGCCCATATCTCCTTCATTTTTTGACTTTGTAGTTGTTTAGCTGCTTTTGATCTTTTTGGTTTATGCCCTTTCTTAAGTTGTATGTGTTTGCTTTAACATGTTCCAAAATCTTGTCTGTCTTGGATGTGAGATTCAGAGATGCTGAAGGTTTGAATTTCATATTTGACTTTCTTGTACTACAGTGAAGTTGTTTTCTTGCAGGAGCTGGCTCTGTGGATGATGCTGGTGAAGTGACTCGTTCATTCTCTGGAGGTGTCCACTTTTATATGTTATTAAAAGAACGTTTCGGGATTCTTTCACAACAACTTGTTTTTGTTCAAATATGTCGAAATTCTGAAATGGTATTATTTACCGTTAAATATATCAAAAACACCTGTACCACTTACAACCCATGTAGGGTCTTGGGTTCAGTACTTAGATAAGGATGTACTGTTACTAGGCTAACGGTTGTGAAAGGAGGAGATTTGGCCTGAATCTCCCTCAACCGCCAGGTTTTTCCCCATTTAAGGGTGCCCACTTTGTAGAGGCTAGGTTTTGCCACAGGAGGGTCTCCCGACCTCGAAATCGAGCTACAACCGAAATAACAGAAAATAAATTTTTTACCTTCAGTCGTTCTCTAACTCGGGACCTGGAGCTTGGTAGTCATATGTCTTACCCACTGAGCTACCTCGTTTGCGAAAGGTCTGGAGAATAGTGTCTCCAGCAAAGTATCAAATGTAAAAATACGCGTTTTTTTCATTCGATATTTACAGATTTGTTAAAATGATTTGGCGCAATCAAATAGTTTGTATAATCGATCCTTTAGACAGGTTTATTCCTCCCCTTTACAGAGTGAATTCAGATTTGGGAATGCGCTACAACTTATATCAGTCCTAAAGCAATCGATAAAGTAATACAAAAATATGTTTCTTCACATTGGATACTTTGCAGTTGTAGGGACGATATGTGAGACATTGGCAGTCAGTTCATGCACGAGGGACGTACGTTGTGAGCTTTTTTACCTTTTCGATTCTTTTGGGGAGGTCGGTGGCAGTCAATTAGCTGACTGTAGAGATTCTCTGTAAGTCCTCAAATAGTTGTTTTCGACTTTATCTGAAAAAAAATTTTTCAGAACATCTTTTCAAGGGACGGATTCCTCATGACTGAAATTCCCCCCCCCCCCAAATTTCTTTAAATCATCGATGAGAGGTGCACTCTCTTAAACTGCATTCAACTCAGCCTTTGTTATTATTACTAGCTGTTTAGAACCCATTTTGACCGAATTTAAGCTCATAAAACGATAATTAGGGGAAAACCAGACTTTGATGTCTGAGTATAAACTGATTAAAAAAAAAATAAAAAAAATGTTATATGCTAGTGGGGTAAAAAAACATATTTTTTTTTTCTTTCTGAAACAATATACATAAATGAAGATATCTGTACAATGAAATAATCCGTTAATCGTAAACAGTTGATTATCAAGAGAGATTACCTACGTTTTTTAACACATTATAATTATGTTGGTGTTTTTCGGATCAAAAATTTGCTGGTTGTACCTTTATCAGAAATTTAATGGAAAATATTTTTTGATATATCATATTTGTCGCTAGGACCTACCGTTTAGGAGCTGTTTTGGTTAAAATGCACGTGTGTAGCGAATCACCGGAAATTTCGTCAATGTCTAATTGTACATAAATGATTAAAAATAAATTTTTTAGTAGATTATTTCTTTTTTGGCCTTCTATACTTCATCAATTCCCTAACTCGATTTCTTCCTGATTCGGAAAAGCATTAGGTTATTGCTTGTCATATCCATGATATATTGTTTTTCCCAGCCAGGGAGAAATTTTAGTTTTTTACATCTTGTTATTTCTTTCTTTCTTAAATAAATAATTTGTTTTCTTTTCGATATTTATTTCCCGCCACGAAACTTTCTTTTTTCTCCTGAAAAATCATATTATGTTTTAGAATTCCGAGGATTACACTTTTTTTTTTCTTTTTAAAAACAGAATGCAAGAAAATAAAAAGTAATATTGCATAAGTCCATGTAATATATAAAAATTCTATCCCAGCCTCCGCCTTGTAAAAAATTCATAATGGCAAAAGTTGGAGAACTTATTCTGGTAGTAGTCAAGAAGTTTCTGAGCGGCTTATAAGTTTGATTCCAGGCGATGAATTTTGATAAGGTAATTAATTTTCATCCTCCATCCTGCTTTCCTAACCCATTATAAATATTGTAAGCTGCGTTCATCTACCTGTTAATATGACAATGCTTTTGGACACAATACAGTTTGTAGTGACACCTCCTGTCCTAAGCGAATGAAAGTAGATCATCTGTCTGTTGCCAATGTTATCCGCAGAGTTCTAACCAACACGTGTTTATACTGGTGTTGTTAATAACCAGGAGGTTGTCAGATTTTATAGAGCTCCACGTTCAAAGGAAATATCTCCAGAAATATCCAGTGATTGATGCTGCATTAAAATTTATTTGAAAGTTCTGGAATAAAAGAGTAAAATATTCTTATAAATCTTGTTTTTATGAGAATAAGCCATACCTAAATTGCAACTTTGCCTTTTTAACTTTTCATTGTTCTATAAATTACCTATCTAAATTCAAGAACATTACCGGGAACCAGATTATCTTTTTTGATTGGGTTGTTTCATATTTTACTTTGTTATAAGATCTTTATTTTCGCTATACCTATTTGGTTAGTGGAGGGCTCAGTCCAGGGATCCTTCGCCAGTTTTTTGTTGTTATATTTTTATGCTGAGCTTTTGAAACCACCAAAAAAACTTGTTCATTAGTATTGAGTCAGTTGAACTATGGATTTTTTTTACTTTAGTGTACCGTTTCAGCTGTTCCTTTTAGTTTGTATTTTTGAAATATTAGGTCCAGAGTATATGATAAAAAACATAATGACCTTACGATTGGCCATTTTGTTTAAAGTGAATATACATTCTTGCATTATTCTCGTAATATTATACAGTATATAAAATTAAGCATGCTTGTTTAAATATTGCATTGTTATATTATTTTATTTAATAAATTTTAACACACCTGAGTTAATTTCTTTTATTAAAAAAAACAGAAAATGAGCCTAAAACTTTATGAAATTTACATAAAACAGGTTACACATGAAACTCCCTGGATGAAATAGGTTGGCAACCTACATGAAAACCCGTCCTTGATTTGTTGCATTGAATCTCCCTCCCAATTCGAAATTACAGGAGAATTCCTAATGACTACAAATTAATCATAAATTAGGATTGATGAATTAAATGCCACTTCTATTGAGATTATTTTATTTGAAAACTAGTTTCGAATGCTGAACATTCATCTTCAGTTCTAAAACATACAAAAAAATTTTCAACACATCAGTACTGTATGTTTTAGAACTGAAGATACTGAAACTAGTTTTCAAATAAAATAATCTCATTAGAAGTGGCATTTAATTCATCAATCCTAATTGTATTGATCCTTCTATATCATCATGCGTACCTCAAGTGAGTTAATCATAAATATATGTGTAAACGGTATTTGTTGGGGACATGGCCGGAGTGAGATTACGGGCTTCATCGAATTCCTCCTCGTCCCCAAACCTCACAATTTTTTATGCCACAAATTAAATTATCGCTTATAAAATATAATATATATATCTTAATATATATAAATTACGTGTCGCCGCCTAGGGGCCGGCTAACACCTAAACTACTGAACCGATTTTAATCAAATTTGCACACCGTGTGCAGTTTGATCCAACAAAAAAGATAGGATACCTTATATCTTAATTTATAGTCGCAATATTATTTGTATATTATCTGTAAGTCACAATTATCTGTTAGCTCTATACGATTCTAACATATGGCGGTATAAGGTTATACTATTATATAAAAGGACAAGCAATGTTTCGTTTGTGTTCACTAACCGCCAAAAACTACTGAACCAATCTCTACCAAATTTTGACTGCATCATCTTTATAGGATAGTTTAGTAATAGTAAAATCTAATGATTTTCAACTAATTTCTTTATTGAAAAATGAATAATAAGTGGATAACAGTGAAGTTCAAAAATGGCGGCAATTGCAATCTACATGAAAGGTTAAAATGTACAGTGTTACATAGAGGTGAACATTGATAATAAAATTTACTTATTTTCAATTAAATTGTTATAAAAACAGGTATATGGAGTGAAATATACCAAAGTTTAACTACATCATGTTCATAATTCTAGGTTTAGCAACAATAAAAATTTAAATGTACAATGTTGAGTATTAGAAACGGGTTTTGCCACACTATCACATACTTTTATGGTTAGAAATTAAAATCCAACCAGATCAAATCAATAAAATTATTTCTGTCTAATGAAAATTATTAAAAATCAAAATGCCGATCCTCAGCTGTTTAATATTGTGTGTAAAAATATGAACTTTGAACCTTTAGTTGTAAGCACTGATATTGCAGTTTCTTAATAGTCTCTGTCCATCTGGATTACCAACTCATATATTAAAATTGAAAATTGGATGTCTAATTAAGCTTTATGTTATCTTCAAACACCTAATCAATCTAAATTTAACCCAGTTAATAATGGCTGCTATGCGTGAAAATATCATCAAAAATAAAATTTTCAATTCTTCACTTTAATACAAGATTTTTATCGATAAATATTTTAAAAAAATTAATTATTAGTTAAAATTATCTAAGATCTTCACTTATGAGAGCGGGCGAAGCCTCGACGGGGGATGATGAAGTTATATATAAAAGGACAAGCCATTTTCGTTCGTTATCACTAACCGCGAAAACTATAGAACTATTCTGTACCAAATATAACTATGTATATCATCTTCATAGTTCAAGGAAGGTTTAGCAATAATAAAATTTATATATTTTCTATTAAATAACTGTTTAAAAAGCGATAAATATGTGGAGTGCAGTAAAGCGAGCGCCATTTAAGAGAGGTTACAATGATCCGGTGTTAAATATAGCCAGAAATTGATAATAAAGTTACTTAATTCAATTAAATTGTAATCCAAAAAACTACAAATATGTGGCAAGCGACAATAGCGTTTTAGTAAAACTAATGAACCTATCTGAACCAAATTTTAACTACATCATCTTCATAGTTCTTGAAAGATTTAAAATTAGAAAGTTTACCATAATAATAACTTATACTATTATATAAAAGGACAAGCCATTTTACGTTTGTGATCACTAACCAGGAATACTACTGAACCAATCTGTGCTAAATATTAACTACATCATCTTCATAGTTCCAAGAAGGTTTAGCAATATTAAAATCTACTGATTTTTCATTTATTTTTTATTAAAAAAAGAAAATATGTGGACAACAGTGAAGTTTGAAAATTGACCGATAGGTGGAGAGGTTCTACGCGAGAGGTTACTAAAGAGCTTGAAATCGATGATAAAATTTACTTATTAAACTATAAAGAAAATTATTAAAAAAGATTTAAATATGGTGTGCGATATGTGGATCCCAGTGAAGCTTGAAAATCGAACGATTGTGTATAGCACCATCCCACAATAGAGTTAACAATGGTAAACTGAACCTATCTGTACCGACATCTAAATAAATAATTTTTATAATTCTAGGAAGGTTTTGCAATGGTAAAATTTACAATAACTAAAATTTAAACGTACAATGTTGAGAGGCAGGACTGAGGTTTGCCACACTGTCATATACTTTTATAGTTCCACCCAGATGAAATCAATAAAGTTATTTCTGCCGAATACAAATTATTACTAAATCAAAATGTCGATCCTTTACTTTTTTATATTGTGTGTAAAAATATGATACACGGGCCTTCTGCCGTAAGCACTGATAATGCAGTTTATTTACCGCAAGAGTTTCTTAATAGTCTTTATCCAACTTGATTACCAATTCATACATTAAAATTAAGAATTTTATGTCTAATGGTGCTTTTACGCAATCTCCAACTGCCTAATCAGTGCGATTATAACTAGATTAATAATTACTGCTATGCGTGAAAAAATCATTGAAGAAATAATGCTGAACCACATGCTAAAATACAAGAATCTTTTCGATAAACAAATAAAACATTAATTTTTAGTTGAAATTAGCTTTACTTATGAAGAGCGGGCGAAGCCGCGACGGGGATGCTAGTATATATATATATATATATATATATATATATATATATATATATATATATCTGTTTTCTCCTGACATCTGCACCTAACCTATAATTTTGCGGATAGGTCGCATTCTGAGAATCAGAACCCGTTATGTCGATTTTTTAAAATTTTACAAGAGGACAAAGAATTACCAAATACTAATTTTTGGAGAAACGAAAAATTTGTTTAAACTTAAACCTATCTACAATATTGGGTTCTTGGAGTGGTCTTAAAAACTTTTTGAAAGTGAAAAAATGAGAGCTTCGATAAAAGAATTCACTGAAAACTGCGGGTGTGTGAATAACGTATTCAGTTTCTATACAAACTGTAAGGTTAAGGCCAAATAGGATTCAATTTTTTTTTCATTCTAGTGGTTTTTGATCTATT
Organism: Euschistus heros; assembly: GCA_003667255.2. NCBI lineage: Eukaryota > Metazoa > Arthropoda > Insecta > Hemiptera > Pentatomidae > Euschistus > Euschistus heros. The sequence goes on along the minus strand of RCWM02000066.1, from coordinate 1,057,125 downwards.
GCATTTAAGCCACAGATTAAGGTGATTTTAAACTTACATTAAAAATTTAAAAAAATAAAGAATTAGACTTAACGGGTTTTAATCGTAAACAATTTATTTATACTGTTTTTAATTCCGTTAAAATGAAGTCTTAAAATATATTAAACAATCAAATAAAAGTAAATTCGTAATCTTATCAGACAGCCTAAGTGCCTTACAATTATTAAATAACCTCAAAAACATAAATAGTCACAACATGTTAATAGATATTCTTAAAGTACATAGCTTCTGCATACAAAATAACAAAAACAGGTCGCATTCCTATGGGTTAAAGCTCATATTGGGATTATAGAAAATGAAGAAGTAGATAAATTAGCCAAAGATGCTACGATTAGCGGCGAACAGGTAAAAATTTCGGTCCCATTTACAGATTTTAATTTAGTAATAAAAGAAAGCTGTCATAACACATGGCAGTATCAATATTCACAATCTCCTACAGGGCAGTATTACAAATCCGTATTTCCTAGTGTCTCACGCTGGCCATGGTTTTCAAACACTACTCTAAATAAACAAGAAATAAAAACTTATTGTAGATTACGGTCGAATCACGGTTTGTGTAACAGTTATTTGCACCGTATCGGAATTTCGGAATCGGCCGCCTGCCAAAACTGCAATAACCGAGAAACTTTGCACCATATTCTTATGGAATGTAAGGCATATACACCTCACAAAAAAAAACTTTTTGAGGACCTTCAGAATAACAACATTACATATAAAGAAATAATAACACTAAGCGGAAGAGATGAGATAGGCTACATTTTGAACTATTTTAAATCAATAAAAAAAATTCATTTAAAACATAAATAAGTAAATTTTTTTTTTCAATTTTTACTAATTAATTAAACTATTATATCTGGCTGTATGGAACTATCCAATGCCAATAAATTAAAAAAAAAAATGAAGTAATTTTTTGTACCTTAACATAGATTTTATGTAACAAGACATAGAAACATTGAAAAATCTGTTTTTCTTGTTTACTTTAAAAAAATAATAATATTGTTGATTTTTGCTACCCTAGTTCTAATACACTGTGCTCATATTTGATGTTTTTCTGCGATTACTACATTGATAACAAGGAAACTGAGATGGTAGGGTATTTAATCCAATGGGAGGGCTGTATGGGGATTGATCCAGGCATTATTTCAATCCGTGTCTTATCAATATTTCATGAGGGGATGATGCTGGGGCCGCGCATCATCGGCTATCATAGATTTGTAAGCCTTTCCCTTCAGTCCTTGTATCCATATCATCATCACGCTGTCTGCGGGCCCCAGGGCTCTTTTTTTTTTGTAAGGCCAGCGGATTTTTCTCGATGTTTTAGAATTAAAAACTCGAATTTCATTAGCTTAGTCGGAATTTTTTTGTCTAATCGCCTAACAACTGATAAATTTTCGAAACTGTATTTTATTGCGTATAATTTACTTATTCCAGTACCATATTAAAACTACTTTTCGAGGTTTTAACTTTCTATCAATTTTATAGAAATTTAATATAAAATAAGTTGATAATAAATTATTGTTGTTTGTTGCGGCTGAATGTACTTATTGCTTATTGTCTCCAACTAGGGTACGAAGGACAGGATCTCTAACAGGTTACCACGCTATTCTAGCCAGGGTGGTAAGGTCTAGATTCATTCCGTTGGTTCACCGCAAAATAAATTTTATCCCGCCCAGGTGAGATTCGAACCTGCATTCTTTTGAATTGTTGTTATATCTCAGTTAATATTTATGAAATTCGTTGCCTAAAATCTCTTAAAAGAAATAATGCTTACTGGATTTTTTTTTTCACTTTGGTATTAGTTTGATTGGTTAGATCGTGGTCAGAAACACTAAAAGGAAATATTTGAGAGATTTATGAAAATCCTACTAACAATCCCTTTATGACTACATACCACAGTTTTTGTTTTGTTTTTTAACTTCTTCATTCACTTATTTACTGTGCATTTAAGTAGCAACAATAAAATAAAAAATATTATATGGATATCAAAATATTTTTTTTAAGACAAAAGATTTTTAAATGAACTATTTTATCCCTCTTCAAACTACGGTTTTAGATGAAATTTAGTTCTGGGTTTGATCTGTTATAAATTTCGACATGGAGCCTTGCCAATGGCCAGCTTCTTCGCTCATGCTCTGAGTGACTGTAGTTTAGCGCTCTCGCTCAGCCTCCACGCAACTGAGAGAGAAGTGCTGGAATCTCTTGGGGCCTGGCTTGTCCCTCCATAAGTGGAGGTACGTCAGGTCGGGGGATCCCTCAGATGTGTATATATTGTAAATAAAGTATGAATGTATTTTTAAAATTTAATTTAATCTTAATTTTTAATTTTTTTTTCTCTTTTATTATTATTATTATATTTTTTTTTAATTTTAATTTTTATTATTATGATTATTATTGTTATTACTATTTTTTTTTCCATTTTATTTTATTTTGTTTATTTAATTTTTTTTGTATTACACATTATGAGATTCTTTCCTTATTTTTATTTATTATTCACTTTTACTTATTGTTTACTTTCTTTGCTTTTATTTCATACTGTACATATTGTGTGAATGGATCCATTAAGCCATCCATATTACTTATTGCCCACATTGAGGGAGATTGTAATACTTTTCTTTAATAAATGTTTTTAAAAAAAAGAAATAAATAAAAAAAAAAAAGTTCTGGGTTAACACATGTCTGTTTCTACTTCTTTTAATGCACTAGGTTCATTTGAAAGGTTTTCTAAAAACGTGAGGGATTTGAAATAGGAGTTATCAGATTCAAAATGTTTTGATCGGCTCGTTTGAGTTTTGAAATCTAGATTCTCCTACTAACCTTGGGTGGAAGCGTCATTGCACGCGACAGCCTCGAAATAAATATCAACTGAAACCGGTGGGAACGAAACCGACCGACCACCTTTGGAACCAGATGGTTTGAGACCATCGCATCCCGCGCGCTCAGCCAACATTTACTATTTTCGAATAGTACTTATACTTATTAAAGTGTATTTATGTCAAATATTTTTTGGGGGAGTGTAGTGGGTCGGTAGAAGAATATTAAAACAGGTTTTATGTTATTTAGGTTGATAATCAGTTCTTATAATAAAATAATATGTGCTTTATCTTAGACTTCATTGACACATTTAAACTAGCTTTGGATATTACTCCCAACTTGGTTTATGTGAAAAGTGATATTTTAGTTGCTGGTGTACTAGTAATATTATTATCTATTCTTACATGTCTAGTGAAATGTTATTTCTCATTCCGTTCTTTCATTCCCTAAAGAGGAATGGAAGGAATATCATGCTGCAATGTCACAGCTGACCTATGAACCAAACTTCAACAATGTTCTAAAGTACACTGTTTCGACACCCCTAACAGTTTCGTGTGTCGAAATAATGTTGGTTTGGTGTTGTTACCTTGTTAAGGAACAGTGTTAAATTAGTAAACACTGTTGGCTTCGCAGGTCCCAGTTTGAAACGCTAAGAGTCTGCTGTTGGATCAAGAGTTAATGCAGTATTGGATTCGGACTAAACTATCTTACCCTGTATTACTGACTATCTAACTATAACTAGAATTTCATAAGTTTCTTTTTCTTGAGGTTGCTATATGCTGATACCAATTTATTCCTTGACTGGGGAATCCAATACCAATCTGTCAACAGATCTAATAATATATAGAATTTACAGAAATTCTAACTAGTATTATAAATTACTGGTATAATCACTATCCTCAGTGTCTACATATCAATAAGTTGATGATTGTTCACTTTATCAACTACTGATAATTTTATTTATAATTAATTTTTAAGGAGTTATTAAATTATTGTGTTTTTTTTTTCTCCGTTAGTAAATTCTTGTAGATATAATTAGTGAATATTGTAACTTCCTGCTGTGTATTTGAAATACATGTATTTCCTCTTGTTAAAGGTGGGAGACTAAACTTTTCTAAAAAGGAAATAACTGCTACTATTACTAGTGACATCTAAAAGTAACAGTTTGGTTTAGAAACAGGTACTACTTCTCTACCTCCTGGCTGCAACACTAGCCTATCCATTTCACTTTTATGAATTTAGGTACTCATGACATACGATATTCTAGGTCGTTGATCACTAGTGAGATAGCGTTCCTCAATCTTTTAACAACTGGCTTGGCATTGTGGTGCAACTGGGGGGGAAAAATGAAAGAGCGAGAAATTTCCATTTCTTTTATCTGGGTGCTATGAAGTTAATTCTAGGAGCAAGAAGACGCAATATTTCACCAACTGTGCCGATGTTGCCGACATTATGAAAATATCGAGAAGAGAGGTCTGCTCCATCTTGGCAACTTTATAAAAAAAAAAAGGAAATAAAAAAAAAATAACGGTATGGTGAAGAAAAAAAGGAAAGAAAAAATCTGGGTTCCACACTTTATGTAATAACTGTAATATTCTGTTTAGCCGTCCCAGAAATAAGAACTCTTTCGTTATATTCTTCGTAAAATGCGATGTGTTGTCTTTACTTATCTTGCGCATTTTTCTTTTTAGCTTTTAAATTGAAAACATAGGGATCCACTTGTTAGAAGTAAAGAAACAACGCTATTGTCATAGCTAGATGAACATAAATGTATTTTCAATTTGAATTTCTTATGAATAACACTTATAACCTCTTACCGGTTTTGAAACGTGTTCACACACGAGTTTGTAACTATTTTTTAAAAACTTTTTATTGGGTAAATATTACAATCTGCCTCAATTAAGGGCAACAAGTACTATATGCGGTTATGAATCCATTCACTTAATGTTTATAATATGAAATAAATGAAAAAAAAGTCTGTAACTATATAACATATTATGATGGTGCTGGACTTGGTCTCTCAGCCGCGTCACTTATGAGAAACCCTGTGCTGGCTTGATGAGAACACTATAGTACATCTACTCAAGGTATGAGTAGAGGATCTAACCATTACCAGGACTCCATGTCGAATTTTTAGATTTGATATCGATGCCACTGCCTCTTTAACAGGAGAGGAGGATTATAGGTGTAAGTGGAATCGGACAGCGATTGCTGTTACGATTAGAAATGTTTAAATGAAATTTTGACTGATATAGATAGAGGATAAAAGGTATATTAAAGTCATTACCTAAGTTTTTGTTGAGGGCACAGTAAGGGGCTTTGGTTATGGTTCTCAGAAACCCGGATTGGAAGGATTGTACTCGTATACGATTGATATTGGTATATTTTGCTGTCCCTGAATGTTAAAGTCCGCAGGCCCAGACAGGTTTTATAATAGTCTTGTAAATCAAAAGCTTGCTATCTAATGAATGTTTTCAGATGTTTTCTAAAGTTTACAGGCTGTTTCAGAATCATGATGTGATGATAACACAGCTGTATCGTCCAGGAGCGGTGCTAGGAACATGTCGAGGGTTATAGAAATGTCAGCAGAGCAGCGTTTGTTGAGAAAAGGCTTCAAAATATCTACTTTAAGGAACTGCGGCTCGAATTGGATAACATTTAGAAAGTTCCAACACGTTCATCTTTCTCTTGCTTGACAAGTATCACCCTATTACACAACAGCGAATTTTTTTTTTTTTTTTTTTTTAAACTGGTGAATCTTTGGTTAGGTTGAAAAGTATGTAGGTATGGTTAAAAAAAATATCTTCTTCAAAATCCATAAATATTGCTAAGAAGCGGTATAAGCTACTATCCCTATTTGTTTTTATGGAGAAAAACATTTGTTTCTTCGCTGAAATGTGTATGTTAGATCTTCCTGAAATGAGTATGTTTGTTAACTATTACTTAAAAGAATTGAAATTATTTGGGGGAAAAAACCTACTTTCGAGGGTTTGATTAATAGTCTTGTTTGATTAATATTTACTTAGGTCTATACTAAAGATAGATGATTAGTTTTGAATAAGGCAATAGGGATTCTATTAAAAAATTCATATTATTGCGGGGATTTGTCTGTTGCTGAGCTCACAAGTGCTCCAACTTTACTGTTGCAATTTCGTCTAGTAAAGAACTTTCTGGCTTCTTTATTTTGGTTCCTATATATCCTCAGTTTCAGTTGTTTACCTATTTTTTTAACCCATTTTTTATTAGGACCCTAATTTTAATGTTTTCAAAATAATTCATAATAGAGTAGAAAACATTTTGCTATAACAATATCTTATTGTCATTATTGCTTCACAATTGGAGACCTGAATGCGATTACTCCGCCTTTCATAACAACCCCTTGAGAGGTTATTAAAAAGACAGAGGACGACCTAAGGTATGGAGAAGACGCGCGCACGTGTGCGAGTGGCGGACCGTTTAAGTCCTAATTGGGCCAATTAGCGAGGCTGCCTGCGGTCTGGAGTCACCTGCTGCTTACATTTTCCTCCGCCCCCGCCCCCCCCCACAATAAGGGACCGCTGTACCCAGCTCACCCCGTCGTCTTTAATAATCACCACCGGGGTACTTTAGCAAGTTTTAATGAGATTTGCCGATGGATGGGACCGCCTACTGATGATAACTGATGTACCCCCTCCACTTAATAGATATTCAACATAATTTACTGTTAACATTCCACTTCCAAGTTTCACTTGGAGTTCTGATGTAATTGTAGCATCTTCCAGGTGTTCATGAAAGCTCTGGGTTGTATTCTGATATACTTCTTGGCTGAACTGATTTTATTAAATTGTTACCTAACATTTTTCTGTATTCCGTTATTTGTTTTTTTTTCTTTTTGCATTAAAAAAATAGGATGTACGATAACAATCCAAACAATATTTCATCCTTATATTTGTTTTTTATATATATGTTTTATTTAATAAATATTTCAAGCTCTCTTACTCAAGGGCAATGAGTAACAAGGATGAAAATGAATCCAGTCGTATATGTTCAATGAAGGTAAATAAAGAAATAATACAAAATTAAAAAATAATGTAAAAATAAACAGTTTGCAACTATAACTGATTAACTCTTCCTGCGCTGTGGTCCATGAAGGACCTTAGCCCCCTCAACAATGTTCCTCCACACAGAACGGTCATCCGCAGCTTTCCCCCACGTGCACACTCCCAGGAATCGTAGGTCAGCCTCCACATCGTCCAGCCAGACTGGGCCTGCCTCTTCTTCTTTGTTTTGGGAGTATTTTAGGATTCATCCTATGTACATGACCCGATTATTTTATTCTTCTTTTTTTTTATATAAGAAACAATATCCGGATCCTTGAATAACTTTATCTGTTCATTATTTGTTTTTAAACTAAAGAGATTTTCTTCTTTGGTTGGGCCATATATTTTCCTTAGAATCTTTTCTTTCCTTGTGCTTATTCGTCTCTCTTGGTAGTTGGTTAATCTCCACGACCCACTACCATAAATAACAACTGGGCAAAGGACAATCTTATGCACCCTTATTTGCAGTTTGATTGGTATATTTTGAGTTTGGAAAATTTTCCTGAGCGAAAAATAGTCCCTAAATATACAAAAAATATGTAATAAGTTATAATATATAAAAAATAAAATATAATATTTGTAGAAACAAATTAGTTAAAATAGATTGAATACAATCCTAAATATGTACAATATTTACAAACATCCCACGGAAACACCGAAACCAGCTTGCCCCCACCCCATTGTGGAAGGGCTTGCCATACTAAAAGAGATCCTAGCGCTGCTCTCTTAACTGCGTCATTAGCTGCATCTAGTAGAACCTGATAGATGCTATGGCACAGTCACTCAGAACTTGAGTAAGGAAGCTGTCAGTTGCCAAACTCCATTAAAATAAATATTTACCTAGATATTGGGGCCACTCTCGTTTTGATCCACACATCGTTAATATTATAAGGTAGTCGGCACCTGGATAATGGATCCAGAGGTTCAGAATGATTAGCTAACCATAAAAGATGGACTAAGGAAAAAGTTTTTTTTTTTTTTTTTTTTTTTTTTTTGAATGCGAATTATTGAAATTATTATTATTATTTTTTTATTTTTGAAATGTTGAATAAACATTGCAAGTTGCCTCACTCAAGGGCAATAAGTAATATAGATGACAATGAATACATTTATACAATATATGCAGTTATACTAAAAAAAATAATAAAATAAATAAAACAACTTCTGTTATAAACTATAGCTATGAAAGATTCATTATAAAATATAATTAATGATTATGTAACATAAATTAAAAATGACTGCAGAAAGACAGAAACTGAAATAGAGAAAGAAAAATATTAATAAATAAAGACAATCATACAATGTATATAATATATACTAGCATCCTTGGGAAATCCTAGTCTCTCAGCTGCGTCGCTAGCAGAGCTGAAATTTTTACAGCTGTTTATTTTTCCGTTGAATGGAACACCAAAATTTAATTGTGAAATCACGGTTATGTAAGTGAGTCTTTTGTAATTAATTGGGAGTTTTGAACGTTTGTCCAGTAAATGTTGAAGCAGTCTGTAACGACGGGCAGTTTCTTGTCGTTCTAGTCTTGTATGTGGATTCCAAGTAAGACGTTTGTCCAAGTGGAGTCCTAGGTAGCGGATCTGTTCAATAGGGATTAGTGGAATATCATAAAAGGATACTGTAGGACAGGAGGTCGTAGGTTTACGACGAAGGTATCAGAGAAACTTAAAAATGGAACATTTAAAGTCCTCCTTTAAGCCTTGTGGCACCAGAATTTGAAGGGACTTTCTTCTTTGTCCAGAAGACCGTTCCCTAAAAACTCCTGAAAAAATTGGAACTGGTATTTTCAGTTCCTCTGATTGCCCATTTTTGGTCTAGATTGACTGGACTATATTTGCTTGGTTTTGTTTCCTGTACAGTTGTAAATTTTATTAAATAAATAGGGGAAAAAAATACTTTCTTTTCTTCGATTCTTTCAGTACTAAAAGAATTTATTAAACAATAATTACCGGCTTTGATTTTCCTCCATAGCTTTGGATTGTTTTTAATGACTTTGATATTTTTCCATCGTTAATTTAATTTATTTGTTGTTATATAATTTACTGATTAGTTTGGTTTACTTTATTTATTTAGTTTTCTGCTGCATTGAAAGCTAAATTGATTTATTGCCTTAAATACTTTTTTTCGTGTTGTTACCTCTCATTAATTTACTTGTAATATGGTCCATTTATGAGAGTTCGCGAATAGCTGATTAAACAAAGAACTAGTCATTATTATTGTAAAACGGAATCAAGAGGTTTTGTATTGCTAATGCAAATATAAATTATGCTTTGGAAATTGCTGTCAGCAATAACTTTTTGCTCCTTCTTAGGATGAAAAGGGCTGTTTGAATCTCTTAAAACCATCCTAGTCCAGTGAGTCTTATGTTAAGAAAAGAAAATTATAGATGAACTTTTAGTTTAGCTTTTCCTACCTAACAAGGTTGATTTAGTAATGCTGATCACGTTCGGAGGCGGTGGTTAGACTGAAGACTGCGCTCGTTCTGGCTTAGCATGTTCCGTCCATTACCTTAACTGCTTTCATCAAGTCTCTTTTCTTTCTTCTTCTATTTTCTAAATGACTGACTTATTTTATAAATATCTAAATCAGTTTAAAGTTCCTGCAGAGGATAAACAGCCATTAAATTATCGTGATGCATTCTATGCAGAATGTTGAAACCTCCATGGTTGAAGAATGTCGTTCGTATAAATATTAACTATATACATATCCCCTTACCAATACTTCTTTATATTTAAAAAAAATTAACGAAGAACCTTTTATTTCAATTATCGATTTCGATCATTTATTTTTGACCGAATACATAATGAAGCGTTAAGTGTCCTGTGCTGTTTCAAAGTAAATATTTGTCTCAAATTACCACTAACCTGGTGGTTAACATTATTTTTTTTTTTACATGTGAATTAAGATAGGTGGAACACCTGTACCTAAAGCAGATAGTGGAATACAACGCATCCCATTTCCAATAATATTAATACATCATAATAATTTTGGATTGATTGATTTTTATTCCATCTTGACTGTTTTTTTCATTTATTTATTTATTTATTTATTATATTAATACGTTTGGCAAACAAAAACTGAAAGTTTAGCCTATCACATATTCCTATTTCATGGAGTACTCACTTTTTTTTTTTGATTGGAACTACAGACCTTGAAGATATTTAGTAAAATAGCATTTTTACAGATATTCATTGCTGGTGGAGGCACAGACAGCCTGGAGGAGATTATAACCCTCCTCATGTTTATTTAAACCGTGGTTTCTGTAGCTCCATTGCCTTTCTTTTGTAGAGGCTTAACTCGGATTCTAGAACAGCGACAAATCTATCTAGATCCACAGATTATGATTGCTGAAGGACAGCAGGTCTTGGACCTATTTTCTTGACTCTAAAATAGAACGTCCGAGATCCAATTAAGATAGACGACTTAGGGTCATCACTTCTAAATATGGTTAGTATGAATTTCTTTCAGTAGTATGATGGGTCTCATGTACCAGGTGCGTGGGGTTGTTGCCTGAAATACCCTGGGAAAAGTGGCTTTTCTTGGAGGATGGTCACTCATCCATGTTTTGGCCATGTTCGACTGTGCCTAATTTTGATTGCTTATTATTCGTGTCTTGCCCGTTTGGCCACACTGAACCTAGGTTTTACCTATCTATGGTATATTTCTATTTATACACAATTATAGTTTATATATGGCTATTTATAGTATTTATAGCAGCTGGTTTATCGCTGCCTGACTTATATAGGTATCTGAATATTTTAATTCTTTTTGATTTGTTCTGTTAATCGCAATTAGAGGAAAAATTTAAAGTGACCCTATTTATATGAATGAAGAATCGGATTTTCGTTTAACCTGTCACTCTTGGGATGTGTTACTTTAAACAAGAGTGGATTATGGAAATTGAAAAAATGAACCTGTCAAATTGTTTTCCTTCAATAACAGAAACTTGTATGGAATAAAAAATCGAAGTTTGTTTAGTTAGAATTAGTTAATAAGAAAAATAGGATACTGTATGCTTGTTGGATAGTTTCTTGAGCAGTAATCTGAACGTCAAGGACAGATATTTGTCAAGTATTACGACACTGTAAGGCTATTTCCATTAAAGTGTTCTAGCGATGGTTAAACTTTCAATGTTACCCATTCACTTCATCGTTATTGGCTCAGTATTTTACTAAATATTAAGTAACACGTCCCCTTCATAGTTTTGAAGAGATCGTTAATGGTTTACAATATGAACTGTACCGCAACTTTGTTTGGTGTTTGTTTATTGATTATTATAAATTGATTTACAATTTTACTTATTTAATTATGCATAAACATTTATTATGGTTGAATTACTGGAATCAGGCACCTAAAATTATTTCACTTGTGCTACGCATGATGGTATAGAAGGCTCAATACACCAGGAAAATAATTATTTCGTTTAGTTTTTTAGGGATAGTAATTGTACTCTGTACTCCTGGATGTAATGTAATGTAACGTTTGATCATTGGATCCTTGTTATAGAGGTTAATTAAAACAAGTAATACGGCTATAAAATTGATTTCGTTACAAGTATGCTGTTCTTTATTCTGTTTCCGAAACGTGTTAATATAATATAATAAAGAGACAATTATTATTTTATTTATAAATTTAGGTTATTGGGCACTGAGTTTAGTAAGATATCTACCAACAAATCGAATGCTTTGCATATTAGATAGATATTATCCCCATAGCATAATAGCATAGATAGCATCCCCAAACTAATAATTGAAATTTTATCTTGTATTGTAAAAAAGCTTGCAAAAAAAAAAAAAAAAAAAAAAAAAATGTTAGTCTTTCGAATACATTTTATTTCGAATATTGTCTCCTAATGTTATGAGAATGATTTGCTTGTTAAGTTTCCATTTCAGGAAATTCTTAAATATAATTGAGATTGAGAGAGTCAGTCTAAAGATCTAATCCAACGTTTTCGTAAGGCTGGTGCGATTTTTTAATTGTAATAGAAAAAATAATCTTTAATTTGAAATCGTATTGGTTTGAATTGAAATCGTAGATCAGTAAGAATTATTGGGATTCAAGTAATAAATGCGATTTGTCCATTCCCTGGTCTAGTGAGAGTTAAGCTAGTTGCATACACACCGACTTTTGGACGGCCGGTAAAAAACCGACCGATATTTTGCCGGTGCTAGCTGCTTGCAGACTCACCGGTTTTTTACCGGACAAACTATATTTTTTTTTCATAATTATAATTTCATTTTATTCTTGACTTTTTGACCTAAAACTTGTAACAATTTCTGATTAACAAATTGATATTGTTTCATGCGATTCAGTAACTCAAACAAGTAGTAGCTTTTGTAATTATAGTGCATAAAACAGTAATTATAATGCAGTGGCTGGCGCCGGCAACTCACCGGCATTTTGCCGGAACCGGCCTGTGGTCGGCGGGCGTGCAAGGTTACTATTTAACATGTGGTTCACTATTGAAATTTGAACAACCGGTCAAAACCCGGGCGTCCAAAACCGGTCTGTGTGGAACTTATAGCTGTAATTTCTAACCCGGTACAATAATTTTTAATAATAATTTGGTTGAAAATTAGTAAATTAAATGATCAATTTTAAGTTTTATATAACACCGTACGTAAGCTCTCTGCAGAATGGCGCTCCCCACCTATTGGAGAATTTCCAAACTTCAATGATTTAACACTATTTTAGAACAATTTATTGGAAATAAAAATTCGATAAATTTTATTAATCGCTTAACCTTCCTACAATTATGAAGATAATGTAGTTAATATGTGGTATAGATCAGCGCAGTAGTTTTCATATTTAGTTATCAAAAACGAAAAGATAGAATAGATATTTAAATAGAGAGTTCCTCTGATGTTGATGAGTCTGTTTAGTATGTCAATTTTCATTGTTTATATTCTTTCTTTCCTTAACAATTACAAGTATTCTTCCGACCATACGGACGTGATCGTGAACCCGAATCGTATAGACATAAGAGTATTTGGTGGATTTGTTAGAGAAACGAGGAACGTATCTTAGCACTAGACGGAGAGACCTTAGAGACTCTAATGAGGGAAGGCGGTAGGCTCTAGGGCTGGGGGCTAATGGGCAACAGTTAGGAGCGAAGGGCTAACCACCAGGCCCTGCATTATGTCATGAATATTACAGCCCTTAACTGCTTCCTTCGTCCCTTCTATCTTATAGTACTCCGGCTCGAAGGGCAGACGGTCACTTATTGATTTGTTGAATCAATCCCCTTGCTCTGTCAGTTCTTGATATATGTGGATTGTCCTTCCTGTGTATGTGGATTTTTAACTCACTCACTGGTGAGATCTTTTTGTACCAGGCTTGTCCTTCGATAAGTAGGGGAAGAGGCTTGGTTCGGTGACAAAGTTTAGTTTGTATATAGAATATTTATATGGATCGATTTCATGCTCGGTATCTTCGGGTATATTCAGCCTCTTAGGTTAAGTTAATTTTTTAATATACTCTCAACATCGAGTGTCTTTAGGTCGATAGGTTATATAGATAGATATACAGGATGATATATTACTTGGTTATTATTATCAATTGGTAGATTCATATCAATAATCAGAATCATAATATTTATTATAATCTTTTAGGAATAGAATTATCTAAAACCGAGTTATCATGTTTATAAAAATCATACCAAATTAATACATAAAAACCACCAACAGAACATTCCTATAACGAAATCCCTATGTTAGCTTCAGTATTTTACACTGACAGAATAGTGCACTGAACTTAAGATTCATCTATAAATATTATTATTTTATTCGACATAGCAACAAGAGGAAATGTAATAATTCAATCTATATTTATATACTTAGGTCTTTAATATATATTTCTTTCTTTCTAGTGTTGGGTCTTTTTTTTTAACACCGTCTAATAGTTGGGATATACGTTATAGAAAATCCATTTTTATCTCACTTTTAAAATTATGAATTTTTAATAACCTATATCTCGAAAACCGTTTAAATATCTTCAAATATGTATAAAAACAGTTTTATAGGCCATTTAATTAGCTTTTATTTTTATTTTCAACATATTTTTCACAATCTTCTGTTCAAGATATATTCGAAAAATCAAAAACATCTACCTTCTCCCCTCCTCCCCTTACCCCGCCCTCCTGAGACGGGGACTTTTGGTATGTTCACCTGCTAATTACTCCTAAGGAAGTTCATAAATAAAACGGAATAAAATGGAAATAGACTTTATATTAAGCCGTGTCAAATGGTAAAGCTGTAAATAGATCCTAAAAAGTTGAGTGAGATCAATGTGAGGTGACCCCGTATATTTAGAAGTGCAGGATCCTAATTGTAATTGCAAATTTTCGAGAGCTGCTCTGGTTGCCAACACGGACCAAAGCTGATTATGTGCCAATAGTACTTTAGTTCTCTGGAGCTTGCCACTTTAGAAAAGTTCTCAGCTGGTAGTACTTCCACTCTCCGCTCTTCTTGCCAAAGCCATCCCTACCGCCATGAATAAGTCCTCCTTCGGGGAATTCCACGTCTGAGCCCACTTAGCGATTCCAATTCCGCTGTACCGATTTAAGTAATGTTAGGGTTTTAATAATGTAGCCTTATCTGATTTAAAGCATATAAAGTCCATCCTTCTTTCACCCTTTACTTTAAAATAAATAAACTATAAAAGAATAATACTACAAAGTATTTATAATGTTTATAACAGGTTTTTTTTTTAACTTGAACGTGTTGTTTATAAACCTGACTGCATCCCTGACTACATTCTTTAACGAATAATTCTGAATCTATAGTTTTTTGTTTTTATTTTGGAGAGGACACATAGGCTAAGTGACTTTTCAAGTAAAAATAATAAGAATCGAACTTTTTATCTCTTATAATTTTAAATGTATTTTTAAAATTTTAATATTTAAGTTATTAGTACTAAACAATGTGGCAATGACAGACACATTTACCTCCTTTGACACTGCGGCGAAAAAACTGGGACTCGATATCAACGGAGATAAAACAAAATATATGACCAATGACTGTCCCGACCATCCAAGTTGACAACTTCTAAAAAGTTGATAGGTTCAAATATCTTGGCTCCATGGTAACTAATGCAGCAAATAGATGCTCCTATGGTTTATTAAAATACCTTAAAAGTCGCTCCCTTCCTAGAAGCACCAAAATTCTCCTGTACAAGACTCTCATACGCCCGGTCCTGACATACGGGTCAGAAACATGGACAACGACGAAGGCCATACAACAGATATTACTGGTTTTTGAGAGAAAGGTTTTAAGAATCATCTATAGCCCTAAAAGGAGAATGAAGAATGGAGATCCCGATATAACCAGGAACTAGCCAACTTATGTAAAGAGCCAGATGTAGTAAGATACATCCGGCTGGCAAGGCTTCGATTAGCGGGCCACGTTGTTTGAATGGACGATAACTCGGGCCCCAAGAAATTATTGAGAGGCGAACCATTAGCTAAGAGGAGGATGGGGAGACCAAAACAGAGATGGTCAGAAAATGTGAGCAGTGATGCCGGAACCCTTGGCATCAGGAACTGGTGGGCAGCTGCTCGGAATAGAGAAGAATGGGAAGCGATTCTTGAGGCGGCTAAGATTCAGTGATGGATTGTTGAGCTCATAGAGATGATGATTAGTCCTAAACAATAACAGAGCTAGCCGAAATTAAATAATACCCAAGCCAACTCCCTATTGGCCAATGCCAGTTCACTCCTTCTGATAGTAAAAGTGTTTCCAATTAGAGAATCAATTTTCGAGAAAATTTTTAGATACAACCAATATCAATTAGGACCTCTAAAAACCTAACAACCAATGTGTTTCGTATTTCTCCGTTACTCGGAAAAACAGTAGATCCTAGATATACATATTTATCTATAGTCTACTGCCTTTTCCAATTCACCTTTTATAATTAAAAGGATAACTTAACTCAAGTTAAGGTGTATAGGGGGATAATATACATCTTAATTCCTAGCTTAATCCCAAACAAACCACAGAATGTATATAAAGAGGATTGCTGAACAATAAAGTCAGTCTTTTTCCAGTACTCGTGAGTGTTATTCAGCTCCCTAATTTCCTTTTTTTTTATGTTTTTTCTTCTGAGCGAACTTAACTTATATATATATATATATATATATATATATATATATATATATATATATATATATATATATATATAAGTTATAAGTCTACATATATATATATACATTTACTATACAACTGCACCCTTTACGAACACAACAGATATTTACTGATAAAGACAGTACTGATGAATGGGGACACATGGCCTTCTCAGGAAGCAAAGCTATATAAAAAATATAAGAAACATTTAGTGAAATTCGCTACATCAATTGGACCGTATTCATGAAGAAAGAAGACCACCCCTCATCAAAATCTAAGAAAAATACCTGAAGACACATCAGAAAATCAACTTGTCTACTGGTTTTTTTTTTTTTTTTTTTTTTTTTTTTTTTTTTTTTTTTTTTTTTTTTTTTTTTTTTTTTTTTTTTTTTTCTTTTTTTCTATTGTCTTAGATTTATTTATTTTTAATTATGCCTATTAATAGTTCTTTTTGTTCATGATTTTTTTTTTCTCTTTTTTTTATTTTATTTTATTTTTTTTATTTTTTATTTTATTTCCTTTTTATTTTTCCCCGTTTGTTCTAATTTCTATATAGAACTTTTACAATTGTAATTCATCTTAATTAAAAATAATATCACACCTGTTAATTACAGGTAGTATGCAAATATGCATGGAACCTGTAAAAAAATATCAAAATAAACGACCTTTCCATAGGGTTACTATGGAAGGGAAACAATTAAAAAAAAAAAAAAAAAATATATATATATATATATATAAATTGATAAGTGAAAATTGTATATATATATATATATATATATATATATATATATATATATATATATATATATATATATATGTATATATATATATATATCATATATATATATATATATATATATATATATAAATATATAATATATATAAATTGATAAGTGAAAATTGTCCACAGGTACAGCACATTCCCCTATGTATGTAAGTATATATATATATATATAAGTTAAGAATAACATGTACATATATATGAGTTAATCCTTAGAGTTAAGCTTGTAAATAATAGAAATGTATAAATAGAGCATTAGAAGGAAGAATAAATCAGTTGTTATCTAGACATTGTGTGTTGCTCATTACGTCCCCTTTCCCTTTTTTTTTATCATTTTATTCTCGGCGATCTTAAGTGGTGCCGAAACCCGGGATACTGCAGAAGAAGATTGTTGAAGACTTTGCAGTATTTTTGTTTTTCTTTTCTCCAAGTTCGGACAGGTTTGAAATTTATTTTTATTTATTTATTTTCTCCCTTTCTGGTTTAGAAGAAATTTTTTTAGAAATTATGACGGACATATCACCGATGCCTTCTGAGACCCTCGCGGCTGCTCACGCAAACGCGTTGGAACTCCTAAAAATAAAAACAGTAACAGCTCAGGATCTAAGAAGAGCGGTTGCTGACCTTGAAGGTTATGATGGAGAAGTGGGAGAACTTAATCATTTTATTAAAGGAGGGGACCGGCTGATGACGCGGATCGAGACGAAGGTGGCAGAAAATCTTTTAGATAGGGCGGATGCGGTCACTTTGAAGTCCGCCTTGATATGTCGGGTGAAGAGGAGTGTGCTTAACCACATACAAGCAGACGAAGACACACCCTGGAATGTGGTGAAGGAGCGCTTGAAGAAAGCTTATGGCGGAGGGCGATGGACGCCTGAAGAAGATATTTTTCAGATGTTCAGGGAAACCAAACGGCCTCATCAATCAAACGGCCGCTACGCGGGTACTCTCCTCATACACTACAATAAAATCACGGAGAAGATGAGGGAGACCGAAGATAGAGGACAAGTGGAGGCCAAGATGGCATTTTTGGCAACTATCTTGAAAGTTCAATTAGCTCGAGAGACGGGGAAAAGAGAAGGGTTGCCTCGTGAAAAATCCTTTTTAGAATGTGCCCAAGAGATGGTAGATTCAGGTGCACGAGACGAAGAGTTTCGGAGAGAAAGAGAGGAAGATAGTAGCTGGAACCGGGTCAGCTACAGAAGAAAAGAAGGTAGGAGGAGCGACCGGCGTGAGGAAAGAAAAGAGGCAGATTCCGGAAGACGACAGTGGAAACCGGAAAGACGGAGAGAGACGGAAAGAAGAACCGGAAGAAGAGAGGAGCGACGGTGTCACGGTTGCGGGAAGACGGGACACCTGGTAGCCCGATGCCCGCGAACGAAGTGTTTTGAGTGTGGCTCGGAGGGGCATATAGCGAGGCAATGTCCCTATATGAGCAGGCGAAGGGACAGGTTCCAAGGAGAGCCCATGGAAGTCAACGCACAGAGGGTATGGAGGCAAAGGAGGACTCAGACCGAAACGTCGAGTGCGGCGGAAACATCCGAGACTGATGAAGAGAGGAGCGAACCAGGAGACACAGAGGAAAGAAGAGGAAGGGTAGCACAGAGGACCAGAGGCGAGGAACCAAGGGCAGCGAGGAGAGCAGTACAAGAAGAATGAGGGGAGTGCGCATGGAGAGGCAACCAAATAATAGTAAACAATATCAAGAGGGAGAGCGGAAGGTTGCCTATCATAAGAGTAGCGAAGGGAGTGAGGTGTTTGGTAGACACTGGGAGCTCAAACACCATCATGAGCCGGGAAGCTGCAGAAGCGTTCTGTAAAGGAGAGAGGAGGCCCCAGACTCAGGTATGTGACTGCAGACTGATCACACTTAACGGACCTTGTAAAACAGAGGGGGAGGTAGAATTGGGACTCGCGAAGTGGGGGGTGAGCAAGGGAAAATTGAGGGTCCACATAGTGAAAAAAATGCCGCGTGAGTACGGGGCGATTATCGGGTGCGATCTACTGGGGAGATTAGGGGCGCGGGTAAAAGCGAAAAACGGGAGATGGACCGTTTGGATAGGGGATAAAGAATACCACGGGAGACGAGGGTCGACGGGCGGCATGATAGGGGTAGTCGTGAGGACGATGGACTGGAGACAGACGCTGACGAAGGAGTACGGTGACATATTTTTCAAGGAGGGAGACATTCTCAGCGCTACAGGGGAGACAGTCCATGAAATACCACTGAAACAGGACAGAATAACTTACGTGAAGGAACGAAGATACCCACAGGCGTTAAGAGAACACATTAGGGAAGAACTGACGAACCTACAAAAACAAGGGATTATAGTCGACAGTACGTCGCCCTTTAATAGCCCGCTATGGGTAGTGAAAAAGAAAAGCGAGACGGGGCAGGAAAGGTACAGGGTGGTGGTCGACTACAGGAAACTAAACGAAAATACAGTGGACGAAAAATACCCGATACCGAGACTGGATGACATACTTGACAGACTGGGAGGGGCGACCATATTCTCGACGCTGGACCTCAAGGCAGGATACCATCAGATCAAGTTACACCCCAAGGACAGGCACAAAACGGCATTTACATTTGAAAGAGGGCACTTCGAATTCACTAGAATGCCTTTCGGGCTAAAGAATGCACCAATGACGTTTCAGAGACTGATGGACGAATTTCTTAGAGGACTGGACGAGACAGCGTGTCAAGTATATATGGACGATCTGTTGGTGTTTAGCAAGGACGAGAAACGACATATAGAAGACTTAAGGACGGTGTTTAACAGACTACGGGAATTTGGCCTGAAATTGTCGCGGGAGAAATCGATTCTAGGGCAGGAACAGATTACTTTCCTAGGACACAGAATATCGAGAGAGGGCGTACAACCGGATAAGGCAAAGGTAGAGGCAATACAGAGAATGGCAATCCCCACTGACGTAAAAGGTGTCCGGAGACTGATGGGCACGTTGAATTACTACAGGCGATTTATTCCAGAGATGGCCGAGCATCTGGTACCGCTAAATAACTTGCTTAAAAAGGGGCGGAAGATTTGTATCACGCCAGAAATCGAGGATAATATCCGGAAATGTAGAGAGCGACTCCAAGCGGAACCTGTGTTAGCATTCCCCGACTTCGAGAAACAGTTCGTGATAACGACCGACGCAAGTGAGTACGCGTTGGGAGCTGTTCTATCGCAAGAGGGAGAGAAGGGTGAACGTCCAGTGGCTTACGCGAGTAGACGCCTCACAGAAGCGGAAGCGCGGTATAGTGCGGTGGAACGCGAGTTGCTGGGTGTGGTATGGGCGATTGAACACTTCCGGCCGTACGTGTTTGGGCGAAGGTTTTACGGTACAAACAGACCACCGACCTCTACTCTGGGTGGGGAAAATCAAGGAAACCTCAGCGCGCGTAACTCGGTGGAAAGAATACCTGCGACAGTACAACATGGAGGTGAAATACAAACCCGGAAAAGAAAATGTTGTCGCGGATTGGTTGTCGCGAGCGGTGCAGGTAAACGCTATTGAGAGAGAGGAAGGAGAATATTCAGGGGGGCTCCGGGAATTCATTAGGGAATGGACACCGGAGGGAGAAGGCCAACAGACTACAACGGACGAGGCCGCGAGACAGGACGATGGGGAGACAAGCGCGTCGGAGGACAGACCGACAGACATGGAAGAGGACGACACGATCATTAACGACAAACGAAGACAGATTATCTGGAAGACGAGGACTAGGGGTTTGTTGAAAATTGAATACTCGTCGTATGCAGGGTGTTCCATTACAACCGTTTGGTCTCAACCGGGGGTTCGGGAGGAACAAATCGCGAAAGCACTAAACGATTCATCGAAGCCAGGGAGATCTTACCATCTGTATGTAGGGAACAACACGGTGTGGGATAAAATCCGGCGGATGTGGCGAGAGGAGAAAATTGGAGTGGACAGGACCTTCATCAGATGCACCAGAATCGGGGAAACAATCACGGAGCTAGAGAGGCAGAAGGAGATCACGCTGGCATACCACCAGGGCAAGACCAACCACAGGGGCATCAACGAGACGCTGCAGGCACTCCGAAGGAAGTACTTCTGGACACAGATGAAGAAGACAATAGAGACAGTGATAGCCGAGTGCGACGTGTGTTTGTCCACAAAGTACGACAGACATCCCCCTACGGGATTGCGCGAAGAGACCAGGACGCCATCGGGACCGCTGAGTGAGCTGCAAATGGATACGTTCACATGGAGAGGAGCGAAATGGGTGACGATGATTGATATTTTCAGTAAGCTGGCAATGGCGTACTGGATCCAGGAACGGTCGGCGGAAGCAATCGTGGAGGCAGTGCGAACATGGTTTTTATTCTATGGGGTACCCGACAGAATCTCTTCAGACGGAGGGCGAGAGTTTGACAACGGAAGTCTGCGAGAAGAACTAAGACGAATGGACATAGAATGGCATAAAAAACACGCCGGGACACCCTAAAAGCCGAGGAGATGTGGAAAGGCTTCACAGCACGCTCAGCGACCATCTGCGTATTTTTCATCTGGAAAAGGGGCTGGAACCCAATGAAGCAATGCCGAGAGCGATAGTGGCTTACAACCATTCGGTGCACGCAGCGACGGGGTTCACACCATTCGAGATACTTTTCGGACCGCGAGGGAGGCGGCGGGACGAGCGTATCACGGAAGTAGACCCGAACATAGGAAGCACCCTAGAGGCAAATCGGATCGCTGTGGGGAGAATTCGCAAGAAGGTGGGGACAAAAATCGCGGCGGATAAGAGTAGGAGGGTGGATCGCGAAAATCTGAAGGTGACAGACGCGATGGGAAAGATAAAGATTGGAACGATAGTGTACCGAAAAATCGTTTCAAATAGGGGAAAGGAAATAAAGCGCTACGAGGGGCCTTATAAAGTGGTCACTATTCGCGAACACAACGTAGTCACGATACAAGACGTACATGACCCGAGGAAACGACGGACGGTACACCTGGAACAATTAAAAATTCCCAAAGAGAGACAGACCTAGACAGACAAGGACGTGTGTCCTCTCTCCTACTTCTGTCGGCAGAAATTATGAAGAGTTTTTTTTTTTGTTTTGTTTGTTTTCTTTCCCATGTGCATACAGGTCATTTTATTTCGTGGTGTTACTTTTGTTTTGTGTTTCAGGAAGTGTCAGTGAGTGTTATTTTTATTTTTATTTTTGTGTGCTAGTTCTTTTATTTTTTTTAGTTTACGAGGACTGTTCGTAAACTGGCAGGGGGGAGTTAAGAATAACATGTACATATATATGAGTTAATCCTTAGAGTTAAGCTTGTAAATAATAGAAATGTATAAATAGAGCATTAGAAGGAAGAATAAATCAGTTGTTATCTAGACATTGTGTGTTGCTCATTACGCCCCCTTTCCCTTTTTGAAGTGAAAACTTCTTTAGGCGCGCTCAGCAAAACTTTTTTGTGAGGGCTCAGCAAAACTTTTTTGTGAGGTGTGAATGAGATTGAGCCGTCACGCCCGAATATGTAACGCTGTTTCGGGTAGAATCGGCTCGACTCGACTAAGCGTGAGCTCGGCACTGAATCCGGAGCGAACTCGGCACTGAATCCGGAGTACAGTGCGCTATCTAGTCTTTTCAAAATATTCAAAATAATTCCAAACCTTATTAATATTATTATGACGCATCATACGCAACTCTACTTTAGAATACAATCAGCTATACATCAAATCATCAGCTATACATCAAATCAGCGCATACAACAAATCGGAAAAATCATGCGTGTGTAATAAGCTGGCAACACTGAGGACTCCCGGCATCCCAGCGTGCTGTTGTAACCTGTTTCGTTTGTTTACTTTTCGTGATCGGTTTTTCATTTGAAACCCCGGAAAACGTATTCTATTGTGTTAAATAATTACTCACGACTTGTTCCTGGAATTAAAACAAAATGAAATTGGTCAAGTAAGTTAACCAAAACATTTAGATTGTATATAAGAACTAAGGTTTTGTTCGGTTAACGTTATCAAACGTTCAATCCCAAAACTAATTTCTCCTCTTGAATACTTACTTAATTAAATTATTTACCTACTTACTTAAATATATTATTTAATTTGTCTTCCTAAATTTTTGTATCTAGCTACCTATTTTAATTTTTTGAAGTGAAAACTTCTTTAGGCGCGTCCCATCGCCCCTCTCTTACTCATTCGATATTTCAGTTTACGCACGAAACTGGTAGGGACTGGTAGGGACTAAAACTGGAGGAGAAGGACTGCACAAAGCAGAGACGTGGAGAATAGGGTATAGCCTATACATTGTCAATTCATTAACATTGACAATCCGTCGCTCTAGACAGTGTATCGACAACACGCGTTCAGGTATGTTTTAACATTTTTAAATTATATAATAATATAATAATTGTATAATAATTGTGTATTGTACAATTATATATTATATATTTATATTATATATTGTACAATTATATATTATATAATATATATATATATATATACAAATATATATTACATATTGATGTCATATAATATACAATATAACAATTTAAAAAATTGAAAGAATTGAAACAAAAAATAAACTGTGTCTGTGTGTCTGCTTTATAAATATTGAAATATTTTGTGTTACAGGAGATGGATGAAAAAAATCAAATTGACAATGACAAATTGAAGCGAAAACGGGAATTGACATATGCGCGCGTGGCAAAATATCGAAACAAGAAGCAACTTGAATCGCAACTCACGAATTCATCAATGCAGGATGATTCTAGTGAGGAAAAGACAAACAGGCGGATTCAAGAAAAAATCGCTGAACGGAAGAAAGCAATGGCAAAGGAACGCTCGAGAAGGTATCGTGAAAAGAAACGTTTAAATGCGTTGAAATCTGTTCATCATGTAGTTCATGATTCAATTCCTGGACCTTCCCATGCAAATACATCACTAGTATGCAGATATAAAAAAAAATACGATTCATGATTCTCAGATTGCCGGAACATCTACGAATACAGATATTCCTCTTGTTATGAGCGAAAATCGAAATACTAGAATTCATACTTCTCAGATTGCCGGAACATCCACAAATATGAATATTCCTCTTATTATACGCGATGATTCGGAAAATTTAATACGCATAGGCGAAAATCTTTCGACACCACTAAACGAAGCAGATGAAGCCATGAATATTGATGATAATTTAGCACCTTCACAAGTTCAAGTGTGCGCTTCACCTACTCCTAATGTACAATTCAACAGATCATCGGCGACTTACAGTACCTATGCAAAATCTGTTCATCATGTAGTTCATGATTCAATTCCTGGACCTTCCCATGCAAATACATCACTAGTATGCAGATATCAAAAAAATACGATTCATGATTCTCAGATTGCCGGAACATCTACAAATACAGATATTCCTCTTGTTATGAGCGAAAATCGAAATACTAGAATTCATACTTCTCAGATTGCCGGAACATCCACAAATATGAATATTCCTCTTATTATACGCGATGATTCGGAAAATTTAATACGCATAGGCGAAAATCTTTCGACACCACTAAACGAAGCAGATGAAGCCATGAATATTGATGATAATTTAGCACCTTCACAAGTTCAAGTGTGCGCTTCACCTACTCCTAATGTACAATTCAACAGATCATCGGCGACTTACAGTACCTATGAAAAACACAGCAGTGCCCATATACAATTTCATAAACAGTTCATTCAGAATGAATTTGGATACGCTTGCGGAATTTGCGATAGATTATGGTTTAAAGAGGACTTAAAGACTTTACATGATGATAGTGTAGAGTTCATGCGGACATTTCTTCCAGATGTTGACGAACATTCCATTAGAGTTTGTTCTACTTGTCGAACTGCCATCCAGAAAAAATCGATACCCAAAATGGCTGTATACAATGGTTTTGAGTACCCTACAATTCCCGAAAATTTACAAAATTGTCCATTGGATTTAGTGTCGGAAAGGTTGATTTCTCCCAGAATTCCATTCATGCAAATCAGAAGACTTCGTCATGTTCATGGCCAATATGGAATTTATGGACAAGTTATTAATGTTCCCGTGGAAGTCAATACGATGGTTAATAAGTTACCGAGAAATATCAATGATGATCACTGTATTTACGTACACATCAAGCGAAAAAAAAAAAAAAAAATACACAAATCGAGTTTTTTACATGGTCTAATTAATAAACGCATTATTAAAGTATGGCTAAAATATTTGGTGGATACTCCACTCTATAGAACATATAATATAACCATAGATGTACAGTTTTTGAAGTGAAAACTTCTTTAGGCGCGCTCAGCAAAACTTTTTTGTGAGGGCTCAGCAAAACTTTTTTGTGAGGTGTGAATGACAATCGTAATGGTATAACTTCGGATGAAGATTATTACAATATAATCAGAGCAGGAATTACCAGACCAAAAGTTTTTGTCAAACGTGAACCGTTGGAAAAATGGCATAATCCTTTTAATCCATTCATATTTAATATTGTTCAATCTAATACTGACTTTCAGTTTATTACAGAGGAATATTCATGTGCAGCTTATGTTGTGGAATACGTTAATAAAACAAATAGAGGAGTAAGCCATTTACAGAGAAAAATAATCGAAACAATGGATGAACATCCAGAATTCGATATTATCGACATAACTAAAAATATCAGTTTGAATATACTAAACCATACTGAAATCACAAGTCAAGAAGCTGCGTGGTATTTACTACGAGAGCCCATGTCTAAAACTTCAGTCGTCGTCGCATATATTCCAACGGTATGGCCAATAGAACGTCAACGTATAAGAAAAACTATGAAGGAGTTATCTGAATTAGATGATGATTGTACTGATGTTTGGAAAGAAAACTGGTTCGATAAGTACGAGAGGAGACCAGAATTTTTAGATGACATTACATTAGCTCAATTCGTATCGAAATACACGGAAAACAGGAAAAAAGAATTTATTGAGAGGCGTGAACCCAAGATAATTCGGTATCGTAATTACGACATGGCCACTGACTTTAACGAATATAAGCGAGAGATGGTGACACTGCACTTACCGTTCCGAAATGAAGAAGAGGAAATATTAGCAGAGATGAATTTTATTAGAATTTATGATGATAATAAGGATATTATACTGCAGAGGAGAAAAGAATTCGAGTCAGACATTGACATTGATAAAACTATACAAATTTGTAGAGAACTATGCCGTGAAGAAACCCCTATGGATGAAGATGAAATACAAGACGTTGCCAACAGGTTTCCCGAAGAAAACCCCTTTCAGCAATTATACAATAATCCGAATTCAGATATAAATAGTGATCTTCAATTGGCCACTTTAAATAAACTTGGTGCAATTGCTAAAAAAAAAGAAAATATTTTGTCGAGTGCGGATTTCTGTGCAGCTATGATGATGGCTAATGAAAAGCAAAGGGCGCTGTTAACACATGTAATCAACAAATTATTATCGAATGATAATAATAATCCTTTACAGATATTCTTCACTGGACCAGCTGGATGCGGTAAAACTTTCGTTATCAAACTTATTATGGAAATATATAATCGTTTTTCTGATAATGATGGGTACTGCAATGCCTATATCACTTGTGCATCAACAGGAAAAGCAGCTGTAGCAATAGATGGAACAACTGTACACACCGCTTTGAAAATATCGCTGTCAAAATTGTTGCCATTGAGTATAGAAGTCGCACATCAATATAGATCATTATTTAGGTATGTCAAAGCAATAATAATCGACGAAGTGAGCATGATTGGCGCAGAACTTCTTGAGCAAATCGATTTACGTCTTAAGCAAATCACTGGTAATTTTGCAAATAATTTTGGTAACTTAGATGTCATATTAATAGGTGATTTGAGACAATTACCTCCAGTCAGAGCAACACCGATATATAAACAAATAAAACGTAGAATGACTGGACCAACAGTGTGGCGCGATTTGAAGTTTTATGAACTCACTGAAGTTATGAGGCAAGCAAACGGTATGTTTTCCAACGCTCTCACGAAAATTGGAAATGGAGAAAAATTGAGTACAGATGAATTATCATTAATTGAATCAAGATTCGTGAGCAAAGAAGAAGCTGATGTTGCTTGTCCTCATGGGATACGACTCTTTCTATCGAATGCATCTGTTCAAAAGTATAATAACTCCATATTAAACGTAGCAGAAAATAAAGTATCTTCTGTTGCGAAAGATATTTATACGGGTTGTCATAATGCTGAGCAAGAAGCGTTCGTAAAGCAGAAACTACACAAAATGTCGACAATTGATACGGGAGGATTGCCTTATGAAATAACCTTCGTGCTGGATAAATATTATATGTTAACTACCAATGTTGATGTATCGGACGGATTAGCAAATGGTGCAGTAGGAAAATTGTGCTTCATCGATTATGATAACAATGGCGAAATCATCAGAATTTGGCTCATATTTCCAAATCCAGAAAAAATTGGAAAGAAAATACGAAGTAAAGTTTTAGGGTACATTACAGATCATAACATACCAAGGAACGCTGTACCTATAGCCAGAAGATCAAGCACTATACCACTTAATAATAACAAAACTATAAATGCTAAACGTAATCATTTCCCGGTGGTGTCTGCATGCGCTATAACGATTCACAAGTCACAAGGAGCAACATTCGATGAAGTTGTTTATGAGTATGAGAAAACGCATACTCAGCAATTGGTATATGTCGCATTATCAAGAGTAACACGCATTGAAGGGCTGTATATTGTGACTGAAAGAGATGCGGCTACATTCTATCACGGCCGAAGAGAATCCACATCCCTCATTGATTTACAAAATGAATTCAAAAAGCTATCACTTAACAGGCTTCAAACAATCACTGATGTTTTAATGAACTTCATTTCCAATAGGAAGGGCATATCAATATATTCATTAAATTGTCAAAGTATACGGGCACATGCTTTGGATCTCAATGATACTGTTACACAACGTTCGACTATACTGATTTTATCTGAAACTTGGCTGGGCAATGAAGAAAACGTCGATGTCCCGAATTTTGATTGTGTTGTGAAATTCAAAAGACCTGATCGCCGATCTGCAGGTGTAGCTATATTCAAAAATAAGAGAGACACGTCGACTCTTGTTAGTTCGCTGATGGATGTCACACTTCAACATTCACATACATTTGGATTCAATATATCACCAATTGGCGAAATTTGTGTATCGAAATGTATAGTAGAAAATAGACAAGAAATTGTAATAGTAGCTATTTATATTTCACCTAATCAAAGTGTAAAAGACATTATCAAATTCATCCGCGCAAACTTAATTATCTACACCAAAGAAGTATCTGCTCTTCTCGAAGAACAGTTCCATACATTACCAATGATTATGAGTGGAGATTTTAATGTTGACTTCTCCAAAGATACATCAAAACCTCTAGTGGATTTTTTGAAAACAAAATTTGATCTTAATATGTCCAATGATCCAAATGAAAGTACAACGAAATATGGAACAACGATTGACGCAGTTTTCGTAAGATATTTAGGAAATTCATTTCAATCAAAAGTATTTGTCTCATATTTCAGTTACCATAAACCAATAGTTTCGTTTCTAGAGTCTGATACCAACGACAATCAGTCTGAACACAATCAAAATCCTACACAATCATAATTGTATACATTTTCAACGTAATTACATTGTGATTATACAAAATAAAGAACAAAAATTGTATTTCGTATTGTTAATTTACCCTAATTTTGAAGTTTTCACTTCCACCATGTGGTCTAGAGCACACACACTTTTTTTTATCATTTTATTCTCGGCGATCTTAAGTTATATATATACTTACATACATAGGGGAATGTGCTGTACCTGTGGACAATTTTCACTTATCAATTTTTCTAATTTTCGGTGCTTTATTTATCTGGGTGGTTATTGTACCATTAGATAAGAAATTTTAGGGGCTATCGAACCCTGGTTTCTTTATTTTGAAAAGTAATTTTATTTTTACAGAGAATAATGTTTTTTAACTTACTGATTAGTGTCCATAGGTACTTCCCCCTTTGTACCTGTGGACACTAGTGGTTGTGCCAATGGACATTCATTTCTTCATAGGTTTATAGGGATAATTAGAATGATATGTAGAGAAACACATCAGCAATAATTTTTTATAAAATGTACTTAACAAAATAGAATATTTAAACAAGAAAAGTCAACTTGATTATTAAACTAGAAGGCCAACTAGAAAGGTGACTGTTGTCACCATTTATTGTTATAAATTTAGCGTACGAAAGTAAAAGGGAACTTAAATTATTTTTAAACCTTTTAATAGAAATAAATCTTTTATGTACCTATAATTATTATTAACGAGTGACACAGACTTTTTTTTATGGAAAAAATCGAATCATCAGAGATAGTATCCATGATAAGATGTAGGAAAATTTAATTGTTTACATAATCTCCCAGTTATAAAAGATGGCGGTGGTAATTTTCTTTTGATATCTTTTATTTTAATTTCATAATCAGTAGCGATGTCTGGAAAAATAAATTTTGGGGTTCTATCATTTGATGAAATTTTCTTCAAGTAGCAAATGTTAAACGTGAACGAGTCTACTTTTTCTTTGATCAAAGCTATAAAATGCTTTACAACACAAAACATAGCTACCAACATATATTTCTTCATCTTCAATTTCTTTACCTAGTTCATAATCATTCATCAATTCATCCAAAAAATAACAATCTTTGCTTCTGAAATATCACATTTCTGAAATCACTATCTTCACAAGTTGAATATTTTGTTGTAAATAGTGAGTGGAGAGTTTTCTCCTCGTAAAAAGAAAATTTATAATAATAGGAATCCAAATTTAGGCATTTTGTATCACGCGGAATGCCTACAAACGTTTCTGCAATATTTATAATTAAAATGCTGAATTAATAAACAAAAAGAAAAATCTGTTGTGCCTGTGGACACTTTAATATCTGTCCACAGGTTCAGCTGGCAATGGTGTCCACAGGTACAACTGGACGCCACACAGTGGGGTAAACGTGGAAAAAACCCTAAAATCTTATGATTTTCTTTTATTTTTTTTTTCATTATTTTGTACACCTAAATAAATGCAGCATTGTGGATGTAACGTTTTGGAACTGATTTTTCGATTATTTCGTTACCAGGATCTGTACACGTCCTTGAAGTTGCCCTTTTCTGGAGTTGAGAAAATAACCCGGTTTCGAAGTTCTGTTAAAATAATTTTTTATGAGACTGAATTTTTAGCAAACATTTTGTATTACCCTTTGAACTTCACTATTGATGTTTACTGGTTTATGGGCGATTTTTATTTCGTAAATGTAGGCCCAACCTTGACTGCCAGGAATTTTCAAAGTTAGCTGTCTCGTAAATCTAAATTATCTTCATTTCACTTGGTCTTTCAAAAAAAGCTACACCGAACTAGGCTCTCTTTAGGGGTTCAAATTGAAGTACAGGTGTCTGAGGAACCGTGTTATAAATATAAATCCCGGCTTCGGCCATATTTGTTCAGGGGATGAATTTATGTGTTATTTTTCACTATACAGAAACTAATTTTTAGCATAATTTTTTTATAACTAGGATGTGAAAATTGGCTTACTATATATGTATATTTTTTTTTATTAGTTTGTTTTATTTAATATATATATATATATATATAAATATATATTTTTTTTTTTTTTTTTTTTTTCTTTATTCATTGTAAAATGATCAGATATAATATGATTTCTTGTTTTCTATACAAAAACACATAACTTTCTTGAGACACTAAGTACCAGAATATAGCAGAAAGAACAATTTTCAAAAATAGCTCTTCAAATAAAAAATAAAAATCAATTGAAAATAAAAGTTTTGGAATTTGGATGACCAATTTATGGGGTTATTATTTGTATCACTGAGTTCTTATTATTTTATACCTTATTGTTAGTTCTCTTATGAAGATTATCATATTTATTTATTTTATTCTTTTATATCAATGGCCACTCCAATCATTTTCAATCTAAATGTCTTACCAAATTCAGAGATTTAAAGTAAAATGTTTTTAAAAATGTGTTTTATTAATATATAAATCACATTTGGTTTTAAAACTGAAGGTGAGCTATAATAAACATCACAGAGATCATCATTCAAGAAAAACAGCAACAAATGAAGATGTTTTTCATCTTATCATGGTGACTTCTGCTCCGGTGATAAGTAATTTAAGTCCGCATTTAAAAAAAAGAAGTTCCCATTAAATGATGAAGGTTCTTATTTACTGTTATAGAAAAAAAGGAACAATTCGAAATCTTTTTTTTTTTTTTACTTTTATAGTTAATAGCTTTTATTTCTGTACGTAATATAACGAGTGAATATAATCTTTGTCAATATAAGATTGATAATTGTAAATAGCTGTCCAGTCTATTCAATAGAATTCAACTGAAGTTACATTGTAAAACTTATTACATTTTTCAAATTATATTAAACATTTTAATTTATTTCCAAATATAACCTAATAATGAATTTTAACCTAATTCAACGAATCTTGGGTTTGTAACAGAGCTATATAGTAAATTTCATTCAATTTAGCACCTAAAAATATATATATAATAATAACAAACTTGATTATTTTTAATTGATTTTTTTTTTTAATTTTTAAACTGAAAATATGGCTCAATGTTGATGATCAAATTACTCTGGTTATAGTTTTATTTTATTCAGCAGCTTAGATAGCATATAAATATACCCCAAATTTACTGTATTAATTTTTTCTTACTTTTTGTTCTTAGATTTTTACCCTTTCTGATCATTCTGATTATGGTTTCATTCAAATCAGCACCTAATGAAATATATAATTCCAAAATTTCATGCTTATAGCACGAACCGTTTAGAAAGAATGAGGTTTTTACCCATTTTGGGCCGTTTTGCCCCACTGTGCGCCATGTTGTGCGGAAAGCTCAGTTTCACAAAACCCGTAAGTGATAACTGATATAAAAACATATGAAGTTATGATATATATATATATATATATATATATATATATATATATATATATATATATATATATTTTTTCTTTTTTCTGTGATAAAAAAAGAGAAACTAAAACTGAAATTGCGTAATGTATTCATATAGTCTATTCATATCCACCAGTAACATTGTAAGTAGCTTCATACTCCTCTATATTCTGTAATTATATATATTTTTATTACCCTACACATGTTGTTATATATCTACCTGTACTGTAGCTAACTTTATGTTTTGAAATAACTTGTATAACTTATATAATTTTATTGTAACCTGTTTTTTTTTTCACTGTAGGGCATGATTTTGAGAACAATATCGTCTCGAAACGTCGCCAAAATAGTTGTTTTTTTTTTATTTTATGACTGAACCTCAAGAACCTTACTAAACATATATATATATATATATATATATATATATATATATATATATATATATATATATATATATATATATTATTTATTTTAATTTATAATATAGTAATAAATATAAAGGAAAATCATTAAACGCGGATCAGTATTAGAGTGGATGTTGACTCTTTCTGAAGTTTCGTATTTCAAAGCATAGCGCTATTTCAATTAAAATTTATTACTAGATTTCCTCGCTCGTCTTAGTTTGCTATGTAAATTTAATGAAAGTTGAATTTTGATGTTTGTTTTGAGTTTGATTTGCATATTGATGTCCGTTGGTATCTCTCTCGTCCAACGGAATCTATTTATTTACTAAGCAATATGATCGCTGATTTCCGTTTATTTGACTTAAGGTTGCTCATATATATTTATGCAAATAGCTCTACTATTTGGACCTCGCCTGCTGTCCGTTAATTTAATCTTTAGTGTTTGTTTGTATCCATTATTAATGTTTGTCACATTACGAGGACTGTATCCGGTTTCACTCTTTATATTATTTGAGGTCTCTCAGCAGAGTTTTTATTAAAGCAATATGTGCACAAAATTGACTATCTTTTTTAATAGAACTTCCCGCGACTCCTTAAATCCTTTTCCACAACTAACCTCCCCTTCAGTCAAAACTTTTTCGTAGAAAAGTGAAAACACCATTCGACATAAAAGCAAAAGAAATATTACAGAGGAACCTCTAAACCCCAACAGATTCATATACGAGGTGTGATCAAAAAGTTCCAGGACTGAATTTTTATACATTTATTCATACAACATACAGGTTATTCAAATTTGTATCCTTCGAAGTACTCCCCTTGGGAAGCTACACACTTTTCCCACCGGTGTTTCCACTGATCAAAGGCCCCAGAAAACTCTTCTTTTGTAAAGGTGTTTAGCAGCTCCGTGGTTTTTTCTTTAATTTCGTCAACTGTTTGAAATCTTCGTCCTTTCAGGTGTCTCTTGAGCTTCGGGAAAAGAAAAAAGTCGGCTGGAGCCAGGTCAGGTGAGTAGGGGGGCTGAGGAATGACAGTCATTGCGTTTTTTTTTTACACAAAAAGGCCATCTTTAAACCTCTTGAACCACTGATGGCAGCATGATCGGCTTAGACATTCTTCATCAAAAGCCTCTTGTAACATCAAAAAGGTTTCAGAAAACGTTTTGTTCAGTTTCACACAAAACTTCACACAAACACGTTGCTCTTCTTTCAAATACATTTTCATAAAATAGCCAAACTCTATAAAACTAACCTCAAACAAATTGTGCTAATGTTGCTTTCAGTGATGTTATGATTGATCTGCAAACACAGCTGTGTTCCTGTTGATTCAGGCAATACAATGCTACCAACCGCATCACTGTGAGACATTGCATTCCCATAGTATATAAAAAGTCCTGGAACTTTTTGATCACACCTCGTACACCACCCTCAGTACAATGGCAGAAACCGTTTAACTAATTTCTTTATTGGAAAGTTTTTTCTTTATACTGACATAACTAAGTAAACTGGTAGAAATGATATATTTGCATTTCCTTGTTCATTTTACTGCACAATTCATCTAGTACACTGTGCGACGGTTTTCATATTAATTGAAGTATAGAAAATACTCCAGGTGCATTTCTGGAAGTAGTGCAAGTATTGTTCAGAGTTTAGTATGACAGACTTTTTTCTAAATTGAAAATCTTTTTTCTTCTTACTATGATCTTATCCCTCAATATTTTCTCTCAGATAGGTTTTTCTCTTTCCAACAAGACTCAGATATATATCTGTCTCTCCTATTCATTCAGTGATGAAAGTCGGAGTACCGCAGGGGGCAGCTATAGATCCGCTATTATTATTTGCACTTACGATATACCACTTGATACATCAACAGCAATATGTGCTCATGGCACAGAAATAGTAACCCGACTAAAAGCCCATGGTCCCAAAAACTAATTACCAATAAAAAAAAATTAGATTTTTTGATGTGTTGTGCTTCTGTACGAAAATCTATGTTTTGGATGTTGAAGCGCCACCGCTCGCTAATTTGAAGCGTCAAAGCCTCTAATATTTCAAACTTTTCTACGTTTCAGCAAACATCTGCTACACGGCTGGTTCTAAAGAAAAACTTATTATATTCAAAATTAGACCAGACTAAATTTAATACAATTTGAGGCGGAAATAAGCTGTTTATCATAAACGGGACCTAATATACTGGCTTTTAAATTTTCGGATTCCTCACAAAAAGTACCTTTTTTATTTATTTTTGGCAGTGGGTTGGGTGTATGTTACTTATTTTAAATGTTTACTTATAACTTCAAACATAATTATAATACACTTTTAACTATGAAATGCGTGTGCTTTAGTAAAAAAAACTCCGGTTAATCCGACCTTTTGTCCGTTCCACTCTACCCCTTGGTCCGTTAGGGGTCCGATTATTGAGATTCTACTGTACCCTAATCCGCTTGTTTTAACCTTGCTTCCCATCCCTAGCAATCTTCTGAGGAGTCTAAAAAGATGAAGGTGGTATATACCATAACTGTTTATTTATTAATACTATATTAATATTAGCTATCGTACCCAGTGACAGAATGGCATTCTTCTATTGATGTCTGACTTATATTCTTTATTGAATTCTAGCCATATTCTAGTTTAAACAATTTCTGTTACATGCAATGTCATTTAGGTTAGGAATAATTATGATTACTGAAGATACTTTATTTAATATTACGATAGTAGATTTATAAAAAGAAGAATGAACGTGACACTGTATCTATTTCAGAGTCACAATGCACAATATTACAACTATTATATAGGTACTTATTTATATAGTGCTCAGGTCTTGAGTCGGCGTAGTGGGTTTCATTTCTACCAGGCCTAGACGCGTTCTCTATCAGTGGTCTCTTCCACAAGAGATTCTCTTTCCGCATTTCAGTGCCTGTCCTTTCAACTCCCTCACCTCCAACTGTGTGTCCTTTTTCCATGTCATCCCATTTTAAAAGTCTACACCTATTCTATTCCACTTTTGCGTTTTTTTCACGTCATTATAATCACAAAACGCATTTATTATTTACTTGATTGCATTGTTATTTACTTGATGTATGTTGTGAATTTCAATTAATAAATGAGGAAAAAAAAAATTGTTCACCCTTTTGAAGTTTTTTTTTGTATAGTCTTGTTTTGTGTTTATTGATTGTTAATGATAGTTGGATATAAACAAACAAGGCTGAATGGATGGACAGCGGACAGCGGAGTGAAGTGGACGGGGGATCGGTGCCACGGCCTTTGTTATTATACCCTCGCCCCCCTCCCCTCTCCTATGGTAAATACTGTTTACGTTTAATTAAATCGAACAGTAATTGCGTTCCAGAGGAGCTCCTTAATTATACGGTATTAGCCTGACAGGCCCTGACCCCTGGCTTTGTAGTGTAGTCTCCTGCCCCGGGTCACGGTGTAAGATTAAAGCCCTCCTCCCCGTCCCAAGTAGCAGGTGCTAATTGCTGTCTATTAACAACCTTATCATCCTCCTTTATTTATATTACCCATCGTCGTCGTTTAATTTGTTTTCCGATAACGGTACGGTCGAAATCAGGAACCGATTTGAGGATAATTTCATATTTGAATAGTATACCGATGCAATTAATTGAGTGATAATTAATTACATGCCTCTCCTGTTTGATGTAATGGAAATTCCGTGATTGGCGACGATCTGATCCAGTACTGTCAGGTTCGAGTACTTAAGGCCTGCTTTGTTCGGCCCCATTACATCTTTTAGAGCCTAGCTCATTTGATTCTCAAATGAAAATCCGTTTACTTATAACTTGAACGGTCAGACTTCGTTATTTCATCTAAGAGTTTATTATAAAAATAAAAAGCTTTGTTATAAGTAGTTAATTTAAAATTCCTTTTGTAAATTGTAAGATAAATTATTTTCATTGTTTTAATTATTTAAAATTATCGAAATTATGATTTCCCATTAAAATAAGGATATAAAAATTAGAGGAATTTTATTATCATTTATCTATTTATTGAAATTTATAACTGGATAAAAAATAAAAGAATACGTTTTAGTAAATTTTATAATAACGTCCATAAAATCATATAAGTTCTGTATCAGAAGGTCCCGAGACCATCTCCTTTTCAGGTGCCTCGGAGGGTCGAATAGAATGGAAATTTTGTTTAGATGACTAGATAAACTTGTCCAATAGTCCCGTTTTAAATTTATTTATGACATCTTTCTGAAATTCGTTTTTCCTCCTCAGGTGAGTGCCAATATATTTGATTTCTTGTATTACATTTTTGAAAGTGATGATGTTTTTAATGTTGTATGTTTTAGAACTTATGATGAATGTTTAACATTCGAAGCTTTCCCCGAATGAAAATATCTTGTACTCAGAGATAGAAAGTATCATTAGTCAATTACCACGTCCATTTCTGTTAACCGGTGACGTGAATGCTCATAGCACAAAATGGTTTAATTTTAGGACAGACAAAAGAGGTAAAGATCTCGAAAATTTGATTGACACGTACAGGCTTCTACTTCACAACCCACCCCATCAAACATTTTACAGCAGGGCACATAAAACTTGGTCCACATTAGATTTAGTTCTGACTTCTCCTAGCTTTCCTATTATGCCTCTTGTCTACCTTCATAACGACTTAGCTAGCAGTGACCATTTTCCGATAGTCATTTCTTTATAATTATCTTACGAAATACCCACATGGAGAGAAAAATGGAATTTAAAACATGTCGACTGGGAGCGCTTCGAACAGAGTTGTCAAGATATTTATTCGGGATATCTTGACAGTAATGATGCAGCTAACGATGTCAAATTGTTTTCTGATTTATTAGTCCAAGTAGCCGAACAAACAGTTACTAAATCTAAACCTCTTAAACACTTTAGAAGACCAGTTCCATGGTGGACTCCGCAGTGTCGTTTGGCGATAAAGAAAAGAAATAAGGCTTTAAAATATCTAAAGCGCCACTCCCCTTTAGAAAACCATCTGCAATTTCAGGAAGCTCGGGCTTTTGCAAGATGGACAGTCAAACAAGCAAAAAAAACATTCATGGACAAATTATATTTCATCCATAACATACTGTACCCCTTCATCAATACTATGGCACAAAATTAAACAAATATCTGGAAAACCTTTCCACGGCTTCTCCTCCAAACTTAAGCACGGTTACCATGACTTAATAGGTATTAAAAATATTTTGGACGGATTTGGCTCATTTTTATCTGACATTTCCCATGGCTTTACTTACGACCTTCAAAATATTTACCAATTACCTCCACACCCCGCCAGCACACTCGAAATAGAATCATATAATTGTAAATTTACATTATCGGAACTGAACCATGCTATAAAAAACACAAAATCCAAAACTCCTGGACCAGATAAAATTCCATTAGACTTTATAAAACATTTACCTATGCAAACACTTTTAATATTCTTAAACTTAATCAATAGACTTTGGAAGGATCATAAATTTCCAGATACCTGGAAATCAGCCGAAGTCATATTTATTCTCAAACCGAACAAAGACCCTCAACAAATTGATAGCTATCGTCCTATATCACTCACATCTGTACCTTGTAAAATGATGGAAAAAATGGTTAATAGGAGACTAACTTGGGAACTGGAAAATAGAACATTAATATCCCCAAATCAATGTGGTTTTAGACCGTTCAGATCAACTAATCACCAATTAATCAAATTTCATGCTGCAATCATGAAAGCCTTTGAAAACAGACAGCACTCACTATGTATCTCTTTCGACATTGAAAAAGCTTTTGACTGTACAAGAAAATCTAAAATAATACAACAATTAATAGAGTGGAAAATTAATGGCAACATGCTTAATTTTATTAAACATTTTCTTGAGGATAGGAAATTTAATGTTAGAATCGGCTCCAATTTATCGAGAAGTTTTGAACTTTTTAATGGTGTTCCACAAGGGTCAGTGTTAGGTCCTACTCTCTTTAACATAGCCATAAACAATACTATAGACCAGATAAAACCTCCGGTATACACCTGTTTATACGCTGACGACTTATTGATATACATTTTATGTAATGATTTAAATTTTGGGCAAGCAATCATGCAAAATACAGTTGAAGAGCTTCAACATTGGGCTTTAAAAGCAGGTTTTAAATTTTCTACCAAGAAAACAGTTTCATCTCACTTCTGTCGCAAAAATAAGTGCAACCAATCTTTCACAGTGAACATAAATAATCAAACTATTAAAAAAGTTTCCTCATTCAAATATCTTGGTGTAATATTTGACAGTAAACTTACGTGGAAACCTCAAATCGACTATCTTCTATCAAAATTAAATAAAAAGCAAAACTTATTAAAAACATTATCACACACAACATTCGGCAGTGACAGGTTGACCCTTTTAAAGATATATCGTACCGTGATTCGACCAGTTCTGGATTATGGAGCTCCACTTTACGGTAGTGCCTCCTAAAATTACTAAACAAATTGAATTGTTTTCATAATTCAATGATCAGACTCGCGACAGGAGCATTCAGACCAGCCCCACAGCAAGTCTGCTTTATGACGCTGATGAATGGTCTCTATCAATTCGAAGGACTTATAATTTCCTATAATTTTTCATAAGATGGTTTATTGGAGCTCCAGATTTCAAACTCGTACGTCCAAATAGGTCTAACTACTGTCATGTTGACGAATCTTTTGTAATTAATCGCCATCTTAGAGCGTTTGTCTAGTAAATGTTGAAGAAGCATTTTGTTGTCTTGTATGTGGAATCCAAGTTAAACGTTTTTTCAGTTGGAGTCAAGTAGCAGAACCGTTCCACAGGAATCATTGGGATATTATAATAGAGGAATTTAAACAAATGGAATGTTTTTCACTTATTCTTAAACTCTATCTAGATTTGTGGATAGGGAACATGAATATAAACTGTAGGATTGGCTCTCGTTAATTCCAACTTTACCTATCCTTTCCGCAATCTTAAATATATATATATATATATATATATATATATATATATATATAACACGTGATCTTAGGTGGTAAATACTTATCCGATGTTACACATATCAACTTTATTCAAACGAAGCAGTGAAAATTCGAAGGATTCTAAGCAGTGAAAATTCGAAGATTTTTATTTTTTTTTTTTTTTAATTGAAATATCCTTTATTTCCAGTACGAAATTGCGTTATTAATTGCTGTTCACGAGGTCGAAAAAAACAATAAAATAAAATAAATAAATAAAATAGCTTGTCATATATTTTAAGAACCCTTTTTTAAAATTAGGATAAATTATTTTTGTAAGTATTACGATTTTATGTTCGGTTTATGGTAAATTCTTTTTAATTCGAAATTGGAATGTTTATGTTAATGTATTATTCTTTGAAAAGCTATTTTGAATAACGGGAGGAATATTATATATATTGTATATTCTAACTTTGAAGAACATACTGACAATAATGAATATTACTGAAAAAGGTTAACCTAAAAAAATATTTTTCTTCTTTTGGCTGGGTTGGGGGGGGGTCTAGTTTTTTTTTTTTTTTTTTTTTTAATCTTCAAAAATGTAACATTTCAATCGAAAATTTTACAGCAGTTTTCTGATCAGAAATTTGTTACCTTTTAGGAGGTATGTTAGTTGAATGAAAAAAGTCGCGTTAGAAACCCTTATTTTCTTTCAACTTTGTTTATTTCGAATAATCATTAATTGTTTTTTAAAAAATTAATTAATAATTTTAGTAATTTGATCTTTTTAATTCGAATATGTAAATTCGTAAATGGAAAAGCAGGTTATAGATAAACATATTTGTATTATCTAAAAAAAAAAAAAAAATTAAATTAAATTAAAAAAATACTAAAAATAATTCAGGAGTAAGCGAGAATTGGTGTGTTAAAGTGTATTACTAATCAACATTGGTAATTATTAAATTACTTTGATTAATCGTTGTTGATATTTTTAATTATTAGTGATAGTAGTAATTAGTTTAATGCTGTTGTAATATAATGAGCGTATATTTATTCTATCACCTTATCAGAGCCAACATGTTACTTCAGCGTAGTATTTACTATTTATTAAATAGTTTATTTGGGTTGATTAGTTTATTGAATCCGGTGGACTCCGCTCTTTTTATTTGAATCCAGAAAAAGATTCAAGCAGAATGTGCAATAAAATAAAAACTAATGACTACCTCTCCCCCCTCCCTCTTCTCTCCCTTCCCCCACCCCTCCCCTAGCCTCCTATCACCGCTGGCCTTAGCCTGATACAGTTATGCGCACAGATAACGGTTGGTCTAGGGCCCAACTGCTGGAGATAAACAGTTTTCCCTTAATCTAGCACCGCTATGGCTTCTTTAAAATTTTATTTTATCCCTTCTATTCCATTCTTTTTTGCTAAGGAAATAATTGGATCTCATCGGAATTACTTTTTTAAATTACCCTAAAAGTTAAATACTAAAGATGTCACTTAAGATACGCACGATGGTATAGAAGGATCGAGGAATTATTTACCGTTTCTATTGGAATTCTTTTTATTTTAAAACATTCATCATCAGTCTAAAAAAATACAAATTTTTTTTTCACAACATCCACACTTAATTACATAGATTGTAGATTACTGACAAACTAGCGAAACTGCAAAATTTACAGTTTTGAACTTTAATTTCCAAATGAACAGTCAACTACGGAACTTTATTCCGAAGTAGTGTCAAATCCATATCTTGCTTTCAAAGGCTCCTACAGTTCATTATTATGTCAAATCAACCAATGGTTTGTACCTTGACCGCTCCGATTTCTATGATTTTTGGTATAGAAGTTGTACTTACCAAGACTAGTTAAAACGTAAAATATTACATTTTTCTGACTTTTCGCTTTTGAGTTATAAGCTTCTTAAAATTCAAAAACTACTGCTTTCGGCCCTCACTCAATATATTCAAAATTACGCCATTGAAAAAGTATTGCTCCTAGAGAACTCAAATTTGCGGCATTCTTTTCGATTTGAAATGCACATTAATTTGATATATCACTTGATATATTATCCGTACATTTTGAATTTTTTTTATATGTCCAAAACGGTTTTTGTAATTCACAAAATACGTACCCTTCGTGATTCATACTACAACTGACTTCATGTAAGCGAAATTTCATATTGGGACGGAATTGGGTTCTTGATTAAAAAAAAATATATTTTGCCTTTAATTTCATGGACTGTGGAAAAATTTCAAACGACATATGGGCGCATTGGCTTCCCACAGCAATAATTGTTATTGATAAAAAATATTTTTCTACTAGCATTTACACATTTTACTCAAGAAAGTATTTACAAACAGTGACTATATTAAGACAGTAGTTGAATATATTAAGTGAGGACCGATGATTAGTTTTTTGAATTTTTAAAAGCTTATAACTTAAAAACGAAAAGTCAGAAAAATGTAATATTTTGCATTTTAACTAGCCTCGGTAAGTACAACTTCTATACCAATAACCGTAAAAATCAAAAGGAGAGATGAAGGTCCAAATCTAATATAGAATCGGTTGATTTGACGTGGAATGACTCTGAACACTTCTTCAAAACTTTTTATTGTATCTAAGGATCTAGAGTAGGCTAAATATAAATTTAAGGTCAGGCAGATCGGTTAAAACCTATCGGTTTTCCCTATGACAAGTTGTTGTTTTTTCCGCTTTAGCTGGAAACTAATTTAAAATGGGATTCTTGCAAATATTTATCAGGTCATTTTAACAAAAATTTGAATTAGTTTTGAACGATTTTACTATTTCTAGTAATTCATAAATATCTAATTTTAGACTATTTTCTACTTGATTTATTAGTTTCATTCCAGAGTCTATATTGAGTTTATGTTTATTTTCATTCAAATGTCTAGCAAAGTTTGAAAAATAATTAATCCAATTAATGTTGTTAATTGTTGTTATCAATGTCAGTGTTGTTATTTTGTTGGAAATAGAGGCACTGTGTTGATTTGTTCCGTTTGCTATTATACTGACTCATGTTATTGTTCCGTGGAAATTCATTCTGGAGGCATTAGGGTTAGGGTGTTTTAGATGCCAGGGAAAATGGGAAAGAATAATAGGAAATGGATATTGGAAAAAGGATTGGCTGAGTACTATTGGTCTAGAATATTGGGAAGATATGAAAGGGATGTTCTTCGGGAGCTGATGGCTATATCAGCTGAAATCTCCTCAGCTTTCTTCTCAAATAAATTACTTTCCATATATTTAATACTCTCAGATATCCTAGTTTCCATAATTCATCATTATAATTCATTATTTATTTTCTTGATTTCAATATTTTATAAATATTTTGTTTATTAAGTAAATCATTTAAAAAAAAAAAAAAATTCTAAAGTTTCTCTTGTAGCTTTGTAATTATGCAGCTGCATGTAATAATTTTTAATATTTATTATTGTACTGATTAATAATATATTGCTAATAACTTTTTAGTAAATCTGTTAACTTGACCAATAATTTTACACTCTGTTTAATACTTTATTTTCTAATGCTGCGAGGCGTTTATCTTTTCTCAATATAAGTATTCATGCTTCGCGTTCATAAAGGTCAGCATGAAATAAAATTAATAATAAAATAGGAAGTGGAAACAATTAGAAAATTCTTACGTCCTAGTTATTCGTTATTTGATGTGAATTGAGTATTTTTGCTACAAAAAAACAACAAAATAAGCATTTTATGTCATTAAACTTACTTTTATTTTATGAATTTATTTTCACGTAAATAATTTAGTAACTTGATATTCGACGCCTTTCCAAATGCTTTCCAGATATCCAACTGTCTTTCCCTGTCCGTGGTTAAGTAAACTATTTAAGTATATATGTATATGCACGTTTTCGTACTTTTTTTTTTTTTAACAATTTAATATGCAAGAGAAGGGTTTTGGTCTCTCAGTTAGGCGAGTTTGAACAATTTCAAACGTAGTGCTTCAATCCTTTTCCTTCGTAGTCTATTTACATTTTCGAACAATATCAGAGTTTAATATCAAATAATTGATTATTATAAACAGCACAATGTTATAGTATTGTTTCATAAACGGGATAAGTTTTTCTGGTGGAGAAGTCCGTATATTCTTGGTTTTTAAACCAACAGACAACAGAATTTCTGTTGGTCAATATTTTGTTATTCCTACATTATTTACAATGTAAAAGAGTAATGGTATTACATTTTTCTCACCCTTTTTGTAAAAATTCATCTATATACATAATAGCATTAAAATTTGATAATACCATATATCTGGTTTTCCAATTTAGACTGTCAATTAGTATACTTAAGATTGTTGTATAAATCCTGATTACTTATTATTTTTTAATGATCCTTTCTATATAACATATAACATTATATATAATGTGTTGTTTTTTCGTGTTCTTGTTTCATAACAACATAAAGTTTATCGAAGGGAAGCACACAAGGGGAACTAATGCTGGCTAACACTGATCATTATCGACACGATGATGTATCTATCTCCATTAGTTAACTTCTCCACGAGCATAGCCTCAATGCATCATTTTAATGAAGAAGTATGAGCCGACGACTTTCACAAAACCGCAAAAAAATCAAATCAAAATGAAAACATTTTAGGATGTGAAAATAAAGAAAGAAAGAGAGGAAGACACGGGAATAATATAATGGTATCTTTATAAACTTGAACCGCCCGAAGATGTTTATAAACTTGCAAATACAAGTTTTTGTTATCTTGTGCCATG
Source organism: Euschistus heros (assembly GCA_003667255.2). Classification (NCBI taxonomy): domain Eukaryota; kingdom Metazoa; phylum Arthropoda; class Insecta; order Hemiptera; family Pentatomidae; genus Euschistus; species Euschistus heros. Next base: position 1,013,184 of record RCWM02000066.1, on the reverse strand, counting down.
GCTTCAATGAATTTCATTTATTACTTTTGTTAATGTATACAATTTTTATCTGAAACATAAACTTTGCGAAAGATTACACCAATGTAATAAGAGGTAATGAAATATACGACATAAGTTATAGCACCTGAAAAATTAGGTTATTTCCATCATTTCTTTTATTCGTATACTAAAAAAAATGTTATTAACACGTATATTTAATTTTGCCTATATAATTGAGAACTAAACTATACGAGTTATATACTATATTGATATAGTATATAACACTTTGACGACCAAGCCATTTCTGTTAATATTTCCCTGTGGACCAAACATTTTTTTTCGCTCAAAAGCTGCATTCAGCAGTTATATAACTATGTCATGCATTTTTATAATCATTAGCAACCATTTAATTATGGTGATTAGGGCAAAAATGTAGCGGGCCTATGTGCCAGCCAATGTCCGTGGGGCACTGCCCGTTTTTTCTAAATCATAAAATAACTATTTTTTCCTTTAATAGATATTTTTTTTACTTCTCTATTGACATATTTTAATTTTTTTTTTCATTTTCACACAAACTATTACTGCACTGTTAGAAAAAAATGTATAAACCCCTTCAAGATTAGTTCTTTTTCCATAAAATGAATATGAGGATAACAAAAAAACAGTACCTAGCTGTAAAAAAAAAAAAAAAAAAAAAATTAATTGCCAGAAATATTGATGGAATAACATACTAGGTTTATTATTCAGCAAAAATGTGTTGTTCACCCGATCAGGTACAAAACTGTTCTTTAGGTGATTAACCTGTCGAAACCCTTCCAACACCTTATGTTACCCTTTCACTATTTTCAACCCTCCTACCTCGCACCCTTCACTTTATTTAGTATGCTTATAGCTCTTGTTGCAAATAGGCATTACTTACTTAGTAGTACCTTTTTTTGTAAGTTGGTCCATTTTTTGTTTAAAAATGTTTCGTGGAATATCTTCCCGTACCAAGCGTATCGTAGAGTTGGCAATGCAAAATTAATTGCCTTCCGATTCGATACCACAATAGGTACAATTGGTAGATAATTTATCAGTTTTTCCAAGTCCTTAATAATTTTAATTAGATTAAAATAACTTTGAAATACGCTAAACAATAACAAATTAGCTTCCAGGAATAGTTATGGCAATAGAATAAAGGTAAGCTGAACCCAAGGTGATAATTATGTTCACAAGAACTATAGCTATCATAATAATAAGGTAATTTGATTTTACAATGTTTTTGGGTTTCACTAGCGGTCCTATGTGCCCGCTGTGGTCGTTAAAGTGATAAAATGTATTACGTTTAGACATTGCTAATTCGATATTAATCACACTAGAACTTACATTTAATTATTTTGATTTATTCTTACGAATTTCTGTTAAGGATTCTCTTTTTAAGGTGAAATTGGTCTTACTAGATTTTGTAAGAGGGAATCGGGCCTAGGAAGATAATATTTTAAGGAGTAGCTGGAAAGAGCAACAGAAAATCTTTGCCAACTAGGGTTACGGAAGTTATATAATGTCTTACGGTACCAGGTTTTATAAGTGGGTGTACCAGCAGAGATTGTTCGTCTGTTGATAACCTCTTTGAAGCGGTTGCAATGCTTTATATAGAGGTTCAATGTGATGTATCTTGAACCACACGAGGGGCATACAAAAAAATAAAAAAAATCTATTCACTTTTTTTACCTGTCCAGGAAGCAGCGGTTCATAAACTTTAATGAATGAATTAATCTTTGAATGAATAGGAAAATATATCGAAGCATAAGCAACTACATGAGTAAATTTTGGCTTAAATTAGTTAAACCTTATCTTTTACGTAAAATCTCGCTGGGTCCATTTACAAGGCCAAAGTTTGAAAATAAAAAAGCCTTAGGCAGCACACTTAAATCTGTTTTATGTCTCTCCTGTAAAGTTTGAAAAATTACATCGGCTGCTTAAGCGACGATATGTACTTGAAAACGCCAGTGAACCCTACTACGAGAACTAATAAGAATCGCCAAAGCTGTACAGGCCTCTGATTTTGTCAAATTCATTTAGATATGTCGATTTCGTAAAAATGCCTGAGATCTCACCTTCTGGTTGATGAGTAACAAAGGTTTACCGTACCCCAAGATACCTCGTGGATGGGGATGCCATTAAAGTAGAAAACTTCTAATTTCTAAGGCTTGTATATCAGATGTCTTTACAAGTATTCTTTTACGTGTAAATAAAGGAACATGTTATTCCTCAGCTTTTTATTTTCATGCTATTTCTTGAGGTGCTAACGTCGATACAAGAATTTTTTTTTTTCTTCATTATAGCTATGTAATGAAATTTGCAATATAATATAAAATACATAAAGTAAATGTATGATATTGCTAAAAGTGACATGTCAATTGCTTGTATAGGACCACCCATTGATAGCACTTATAAAGTTCTATAAATATAAAGGTTCTATATTAGAATGTCTCGATCCCATCATCTTTTCAGGCACCTTGGAGGGTTATTCGGAATAGAATTTTAAGGAATTTGTGAAACTAATGTATTTGAATGGTCATGAAGTTTGCTGCTATAAAAGTATAGGCATCTGGTTCGGGCTAAATTAACAACATATTAACAAGAATGAAGTCCCTTATTGATATGTGTTTCCATTTTTTTTTTCAATGGGAGAAATTTTGCCTAAAAAACACAAAAACATATTTTATGGCTAATCAAATAGCAGGGAATTTACAGCTATCGTCATCTTTTAAAGTTCAATGCTCACTTCTAGTAATTTTCCCTGCAATAATTTATTACTAATATACCTTATTGATAAGATTTCTAAGTTATTGCTATTATTCTAATTATTAAAGATAGTTCGGGGAAGATATCTAAGATCTGCAGGCGGAGGTGGGGTGTGACTACAGACCAAGCTATTAAAGAGCACCGAAGATACATCATAGATACTTCCTTCATTTCATGACTAGGTTCGTTGAAAATAGTGTTTTCCGACAATTCATCATAGTAAGCAACGTTTTACCTTAATAATTGTATTAAATTTTTGTATTGAATTTTTTCTTGCTTAGTTATTATTTTTTTTTCTAATATCTCATATTTGTTCATAAAACGAATTAAGTTTACTATACACTGTGAATTAACCTATACCTATACCCTGTGCCACTACTGTGTACAATTATATTACTGTTTTCCTAATTGACAGGGATACTCGGTTAATTATTGGTTGATTAGTTTGTGATAATAGTTCCCTTTGAGAAGAATCCAATTTGGCATACTTCCAATTAACATTTCCAATGTAATCATGATAACATTTGTTTTAGTTCAATATTCGTTTCTGGTATTCAGGTATAAAATGTCTTCTCTTTAAACTAATAATATTAATTCAAGATATAATATTAAAATAGTCCGGGATCTTACCTCATTTCTATTAATGATGGAGCTGTTTATTTTCGGAGGATCATTCAAATTTAGTAAGTTTTCTCAAATGAACATAATTTTATTGAGTTTCCTTTGTTTTGGTCAAAACATTGTGCGCCATGTTTATTGTTATAAAAAGGTATAAAATTAAGGATGATAATGAATGAGGAAATTGACATATTGCTGAGAATTATGAAAAATATAGCAAAATATTACAGAATGTATGTGAAATATTTAAAAAAATATATTATTTTTATCTTTATTTTTTTATTCCAACCTCTTCACTATCATTAATATTGTCACTTGACATTAACTGGAGACCATAAAATACCATAATTGGCTTGTTAAGTATAAGTGATTTCTGCATCTATCGGTTCTTGAACTTCCTGATATTTTATCTAAGAAGATCACAAAATAAAATATTCATTAATGGAAATAACAGTTAGTATTAAGTACATAAAATACTAGTAAAATTTATTTTTAGTTACTTGTTTTTAATATGATTTTCATTCAGTAATATTTTCATTATTTCCCGTATTTTTTTCTATTTTCTTAATTGTTCGCACATCTTTTGACAAACAATTTGTCTATTAAATAAGGTAATGCCTAATTGCCACTAATTTTATTAATTACACCTAAAATTCAGGAAATATTGAGGGCTGTTGTTTCAAAAATGTCCACTTTCGGTCCAATTTTTTTTTCTTTATTTTCTGAAAAATCATTGCCAGCTGCAAACACTATTATACCTGCTCTAGTATTGTAAAAGTAAAATTTAGATTTTACTTACTCTCATTATAAAGTTTAGGTACTTATATTGTTCGCACAACTATAACTATTGTACCAAAAGATTTTATTTTTTATTTCATTTGTAGAGTGTTCTCTTCTCTCTCTCTCTCTCTCTCTCTCTCTCTCTATATATATATATATATATATATATATATATATATATATATATATATATATATATATATATATACACATACATATTTAATTATCATCTATGTATATATCATCAATATTATATTATTGTTGTTTCTTTTTTTTATTTATTATTTATTTTTATTTTGTCCTGACCAGATGTAACTGTTTATTTCTGTACTTGTTTATCATTCTTATGTCCCTGAGTAAATTATTTTTATATTATTTCTAGGATGTATGTAATACAATTGTTCTGAATTTAACAGTCTGTAATACCAATGTTCATGTTGTCGAATATGGATATATCTCCACTGCTATTGCTAAACTGTATACATGTCCATACTTGGCTTCCGGTTATCATTAATCAGACAGCCGTAGGTGCCTTGCTATATTATCTGCCGGACAGGTAACAACGAAAAGCTCTTATGGTTAGCTCAAACTATAATATTTCACGTAGTTCTTTTATTTAATGTATTATATTATTAAAATTGTTGTTTATTATTGTTTATTGTTTATTAGTGGCTTCGCCCGCTCTCACAAGTAGAGACAATTGCAACGAATTGTTGGAGTTTTATTTATTTATCAATAATAATATTTTATTGTAGAAATCATGTGAAAAAAGGAAAAAAATTAATTTTTATGCAATTCGAATAAACTACATTTTGAGTTTTGTCTCCCGATGAGAATGATTAGGAATTCTAGTTCTGAATAGCCCTACATTCGAGTATTATTGACTGTTAGAGATACAATCAGTCAAATCGAAGGTCAGCTATGTTTTTGTAAGATGTTTTGCGCCATATTAATCGCAATAATAAGCGAAATTTTAATGGGAAATTAAATCTTTTGAATTGGAATGGAAGATAAGTAGGAATAATTGGAATTCTTGGAACAAATGCAATTTTTTTAGTCCCTGTTAAGAGTGAGAATTATAGTCTCAATGAAGTTTTAGCATAGCTGTAATTTTTAGTTAATTGGAGGTCATGTAAAAATTTAGTTGGATGTCTAATTTCTAATTTTTATTTATCGCACTTGTTTTTCAAAAGTGGCACAACTCAAAAACCTTTTTAAAAAATGTATTTAAAATTTTCACAGTCTTGTATGAAATATCGAAAGTGTACCTGAATCATCAATTAATCTCAACCGCAAGTTACATGTATCAGGAGTGATTTGAAGTTGATTCGCTACATTTTTAACATTTCAGGAAGACTATTGAACGTTAACACGATTATAAATCAAAAATACAGATTTTTGAGTTGTGTCACTTTAGAAATACTATTGCTATATGAGTTGTAATCAGGATAGGCAGAGACTATTTTACTGTGTTACTAGCAGTATATCATTCATTTTCAAACTTCCCTGAGATCCACATTTTTATCTATTTTTTTAATAACATATATAACATAATATTTAAGTGAATTTTATTATCAATTTCTAGCTCTAGATAACACATTACCATTGTAACATCTCTTGCAGAGTCGCGGTCGCTACCTATCTGCATTGGTGGTCTATTTTCAAATATTATCGAAATTTACATATTTATGACAATGCAATTGGAAATCAGTTTATTATAGAATGGTTCTGCAATTCTCGTGGTTATTGATCGCAAATAAAAAATGGCTTATCCTTTTATATATTTACTCTTTTATTAATTGGAATTTACAAATGTATATTTAGTAAATATGCTGTATACAATACAAATAATGGCGTGATAATAACTTGTAGAGGAACTACCCATTGGTAGTCTCCTTTTATATAGAATTATGCATTAATATAGTATATAGTATATTTTTTTTACTTTGTTAACTTATCCATGTCTTTAAATAATAAAGGGTGTTTTAATTTATGTATAAAATAATATGTCTGGTATCAGGAATATATTAATTTTTATCTTAAATGCAATGTTTATCAGAGTAGGAGTTAACTTTATAACTTTTTATATTATCAGTATTTTCGTACTGCTGAAATGCTGTTATCTATATTACTATCCGATATGTTATGGATATAGCCATATCTCTGCTAATCGTTTGCTACTCTTTTATCACATTTTTTTTTATGTATCGATATAACATTAATTTCTGATGTAAAATTGATGTTCGGTCGAAAATTGAATTCCTCCTGTCATTTCATGAACCACTAATAATTCTGAGGATGAAGCAGAATACTGAGGGCAATAGGCAATATACCATCTTAGTGAGGAACAAGGCATCAAGTTCCGGTTGGCAACCATTTGTTCTTGGATGACTTCATAAATCTGAGCCGAAGAGGCAACCCGGATAATTGGAATGGTAGGAACTCTCTAAGGGAAGGTTTATGCGTTGAGATTACTTTTTTTTATATAAGCTCTTTGAAATCATTTTTTTAATATTATTTTCTTATTCAAAGGTCTCTTTATTCCTATATTTAGATCCTATCTGTGTGAACTGTGGTGGGATTCAGTTTTTTTGTCGTTATCAAATCTTGGAGCATTTGAAAATATTTGTATATTTATTTCAATATCAAAAAATTATAAGGTTGACAGTCAGAAGTTTTTGTTTTTTACTTTGGGAGAAGTGCTTAGAATGTGAAGGGATATAATAATTATAGATACGGTTGATTGGGAAGAGATTCAAAACTCTCCAACTTCCTGACGAATGTGTTTGACAAGGGCCAGAAGAAACTAAATCTAAGGGATTTAACGGGAAGAGAGACTGTCCTTTGCAAAAAAAAAAAAAAAAAAATAATAATTAATTCAATTTCCAGAAAGGACAACAATGGTGGACAAAAGGACTACAAAGACAGATTATCCTTACGCCATCTTAAAAATCGTTAGATCCTTGCAGATTTCAATATAGTATCATAAAGTGTGTTGCCAAAAGGATTATAAGGGGAGAGAGAGTGTCCTTTTAAAAATTAAAACAGTTTAATAAATTTTCAAAAGGACGAAAACTCCTTTTGGGGGGAGGGAAAGGGAATTTTTGTGTTAATTTGGACTCATCTTCAGTATTCCTTAGTATTTCGTTGTAAATTGTACTTAACAACACATGAGCTTTCTTGGAGCACTTTGGTAGTTATCAAATGATAGCGAAGAGACATTTTTTTTTTGTAACTTTTACATTAATTCGACAACTAGTGCTCGGGTAAACGGAGGAGTAGGTAATATCCACTGGAGGTGATCTTTGTTGAGTTACAAATACGTCAAATGATCAAGAATTAAAGCTTTTGAAGGAAAATTATGATATTTATAAAAAAAAAAATTAGTATTTATAGGATTACCTCTCTGAGCCTCCTAGGCATAGGAAAGACCAGTTTTGAGTTTACAGAAGTCAGGATATTGGACCATCCTTCGAGGATACGCTTCTTAAGCTCTTCCTTGGGGCTTATTGGACTCTAGGTTAGTTGCCGTTTTAAATGATTTCAAAGTTGCTCAATAATAGTGTTCGTGTGGGGATATTGAGGAGGTGGGTTGACCAATTTTGGGAAATTGTAACGCCACCAAGTTTGGGTTATCAGATATGTATATTTAGGGCCATTGTCCCGATATAAATGGAACTTACTCTTCGGTCCCAAGCTGTCCGCACTTTCTAATAATTTTTTTTTCAGAATGTCAGAATACATTACTGCATTTATTTTCCCATCAATGAAAGCCAGCTGTCCAACACCTGACAAAAATCCTGCTCTGTGTTTCACTGTTATTTATTTTTTTAATTTTATTGTTTTGTTTTTTTAGAGCTTCATTTGTTTTTCTCTGTCTACGTGATTATTTAATAGAATAGAAATAATAATATAATAATCATTATTATTTTTTTAATATCACTCGAAATCGTGATTATTTTTTAAGAAATATGGGTATCCAGAAGCTTTTGTTACCAACTGTATTTATCTGTGTAGACTTGGAAGATGATTTTTCAATGATGATTCTATTTTAATGTTTAATTTTAGCAAAAGATGCCTATTGATTTTTCACTAGTAAATTCTCATCATTGTTCCTTTATACAAAAATTAAATAATTAAAAGAGGTTAAGGGTTGTGTTCTTAGAAGTACTCGAGTGAATTTTTCTATCGATTGGATTGATGGGCATAAAGGCTGAGATCTATTCCTATTGGCTAGGAGGATTACAACAAAGAGCCTTAGGATGGCAGATCGGAGGGCGCTCATTGAATCGGAAGATGATTTCTGCAAGGAGGCGACATCCCCCCCCCTCCACTTTCAGTCCTCACGACAAAAACACCCTCAATAAAATGGATTGTTTTGAAGTTGTGCCCTATCCACCCTATAGCTCTGGAATTTCCACTTCAGATTACGAGCTTTTCCGGAGACTTTCCACCTTCGTGGATGTTGGCTTATTGATTTTGACATTTCCCGCTCCTCCTGAAAAACAGAAAACTTCGCAATTGAATTGGTCTCTGTTCTGGTCGCTAGTTTAGCAAACAATATCTTTTGTGGAAAACAACCTCTCGTCGATTCTTATCTGAGACATTAGACATGTATCTTTGTTTACTTTAAAATTCATGGATATTGCGTGTTGTTTGATCCCAAAGTACAGGTTTCTGAACCCGCTTGGTAATACATATTCAACTCCTACGCGTAGGTTGCGTGCCTTCTCCTTTAATTGGAGGGCTTTGGAGAAATAATTACGTGTGTGGTTGGGGCGCTTTGGAGTTAGAGTAGTTCATTAATTCTTTTGGTAGCTCTATGTACTTTTGGTATCTTTGTATTGAAGATGTTTCCTTAAATAACTTCTACATATGTTTCTTGTTCCTTTGAAACTAATTAGAGATTCATTAAACTGGGAGGCAATAAATCGATTATTCATCATCGTTTTCAAATTTGAGATTTAACCAGCTTTTGGACAAATTTAAAAATAGTAAAGGCTTACATTAGAGGGGTGGGTGTGCGTTATTGTTACTATAGTTTGTATTAAAGGTCTTTTTACGGGTTTATGAATTAATTAAAATCTTTTCTTTATTGGAATATTATTACTTTCTATAATTGTCTGTATTATGAACAAAAGCAAAACCAATGTCTAGCTAGACTATATACAAATTCTATTACCAATAATCAAACTGTATAATAATATTGCATTGAGGTTGGTCATATCCTAGTTCTAGGAATATATACCCTACAAAGGGAGCATTGGTTTTTAAAACCAATCTTTTTGTTTAAAAATAAAACAATCTCCTGGTTTTAAAATATAATATTATTATTAAAATATATTATGAAATATCTATTAACTTATATGCTCCATTTGAAAATACCCGCGACATCCCCTGTCATCAATAGGCATCAATACCAAACAAGAGGTATGATAAGGGCGGAAACAATCATCTTCCGAACCTCGGTCGTAAGTAACCTTTTCCACCTTGAAAGGGAGTGCACTACGTTGTGAACCCGGCCTACAACAACTCTAACATGGTCATGCCATGATAATGACCCATTCAATACTACACCTAGCAGTCTTAATTTATCTGTTTGGCGTAATCAAATAGTTTATGTAATCCACTCTTTGACAGGGTTATTACCTCCTCTTTCAAAGTGAATTCTGATTTGAGAATTCGCTAAAACGTATATAATCTGGTCATTAACTCTCAATGACAACGAGGTACCAATCCTTTCGGTTTTTGCTAGGAGCTTCGGACTCCCCATTAACATCCAGCATGACGTTTTTGAGTTGAGGAATAGTTTGCAGGAAAGAGACCAGATCTGGAGGGCATTGAGATCCTCGTTTACTTGCTCCATGGCCGCGACAACGTCTTCCGGAAATGCAGATGCCCATTTAACAACGTCATCAGTAAACATATGGACTTTGCAGTGCTTGAGGCATCCATCTAAATCATTAATATAGGCATTTGTATTTTTTTTTTATTAAATTTTAATTATGTTTAATAATTCCCTCCATTTTTAATCATTTTTATTCCGTCAAATATTTCTCTCTTTATAATCAAATTAATAATTCTGTGTATTGAATTATAAAATTATTCAATCGTTCGTTTATACTGCTTGGAAATGACAGGATGATAACATTTATTTCGATTGATCATAGTGATGAGATTTTATGTACTCTTTATGGATATTAAAAGAGAGCGTAAAGTTGGCCTTAAAACCTAAACAGTTCTCCCCGGCCGACTACGATATAAAAGCAGTAGCACAATAATAATGAGGCAGTGAATTGTCCAGTAAAGTATAATTGAGATTTTTTATTATCCTAGTTGTTCTTCCCTCCGATGACGATGACATAAGATGGTGGGGGAGGGGGAGGATATAGAGCGAAGGCAGGCGGGGATAGGACGGTGGGGGGGGGGGGGGCCGTTAGGGTTTCGGAACACGTATCGCTACGGCCCGGTCCAAATGAACCCTCGACCTCTCCCTGATTAAACGGTAAAAACTTGACGGAGGCTCCCCTTGAACCTTTATTAACCCTCGCCAAGGGCGGTTAGGATTCAGTTCCTATCGCCAATATCCTCCTCTTTTCACCTATCTCTTCTTCGGCCGCTAAATAAGTCCTCCGCCGTATCCTTTTTTAGATTGCACTCCCGTGCTCCTGAATCAGCTGTCCTTCCTCGCCCATGGGAAAGCCTTCTATTCATGAACTTTCCAGGCTTCATCTAGTCTCGGGATCGAAAATGTCTCGCTTCTTTCAGGAATGTATTTCTTTTATCCACTTGAAGATCCAGTCCGAGCTGGAAAATCATTTCCTCTGAACCTTTTTGCTCTTCCAGTATAAATAAAAAAATAAAACTAGTTTTACTGTAGTTGTATTGAATGTGCCAGTAATCTAGTTTTCTACAACTTAAATATTGCATACAATGATCCCCAGTCGCGTCTTCGCCCGGTTTCATGAGTAAAGAACATAAATACTTTTAACAAGTAATTGAATTTTTTTTTATCGATGTAAATCTTGTATTTTAACATGCAAATAATAAGCAGTAATTTTTAACCTGATTAAAATTGCACTGATTAGGTGGTTGAAGGTTACGTAAAAACACGATTAAACGTCGAATTTTTAATTTTAATCTATGAATGTAAGATTTGCTCATCAAAATGGATAGATAATTTATACTATATTATTAAACATATCGCTCGTGGGCTGTATTAATGGCACAAATCAAAAAATCATTTTTTTGAGATCCGATTTTATTGATTATTTTATTCCTACAAGAATGATAATGATAGAAATGATTTTTCATTGTAAGACTAATTCTGCTCTGCCATCTCTAGAGGGTCTTTGGTCCACTGAAGGTACTCCCTTTACGTGTCGAGTGTGGAGGAAACACTCTGCCGGCTAATCGGGTCAGTCCGTAAGGTCTGAACCCCTTCCCTCGGCGAGTACGTCCGCTAAGGGGATCTCACTGGAGGAGAGATGAATTTATTTAAAGTTTTCATTGCTTAAGGAAAATGCTTTAGTTTGCTTAAACGAGAGAATGTATTACTTGAAGGTATTGTCGTTTAAGCAAACTAAAGCATTTTCTAATTGTAACCTCTTTTGCAGAATGGCGTTTACCACCTATCAGTCATGTATAAGCATTTTTTCTTCTTGCAACATTAGCAACTCAAGATTTTTTATTAAATCCGTGATTCGTGAAGGAGTACAGTTACTTAATTGTGCATTTGAAAGTAACTATTGCTTTAAATTCATTACACAGTTAATTCGTTCGTTGTTTCTTTTAATCTTTCGGTGAGGGGGGGGAGGGGAGGCTGCATATTTTGCAGATGAGCCTTGTTCGGTGGAGTAATATATTATGTGGAGCTAGTTATGCATTATTATTTAATAAGCCAGGGGGTCTAGTGCTTGATTAATTGTTTTAATTAAAGTGAACTTAGTTCCTAGCCCTCCATTAAAGTTTAGATTAGTTCTGGCTAAAGTAAAAACAACATTCCTATTTAAACAATGTTGGGAGTCTTTAAAAACAAAAACAAAAAAGAAAAAAAAAACTATTTAATAATCACTTACTGAATTTTTTCTAGTTTGATAAAAACTTGTTTAAACTTTTATTTAATTTTTTTTTCTAGTTAAAAAAAATAAATTAATAATAAATTTACTATATGATACAAACACTATTACGTAGTACCAGATTGGTTCTATTAAATTGGCAGTGTAATAGATAATTAAAATACAATTTTTTAAAATTTTAATAACAAGTGTAAGGAAACAGGAAAACCACGCTAATCGTATAAATAATTACGATTTTCTTTTAAATATATACCTATTAAAAAACTATGAACACAAAAAGTACCTGTGATTTATTTAAAAATATGGTGTTTTATTATTAATTTTTGGATCATCTTACAAATCCAAATTTATTTTGTACCATATTGATTTTAAATTGGATGAAATATATTTTATTATAATAATATAATTAATTGTTCATTAAGTCATTTAGATTGTTTTAATTATGTTTTATTAAGTATGTGTTATAATGATACAACGTTTCGGAACTGGAGAACTAAAGTAGTTAAATCTGTTAAAATACATAAAAAAAATTAAAGTGAATAACCTCCCAGAGTTTCGGTTCTTGGATGGCCTGTTTTTGGGACAGATCCCGTCCCGGGACAGAAGTCCAAGATCCGTGGATCTTGATTGTCTAGTCACTGCTCTTGTATCTGAGTGTTTGAACATATCATCACAGGATATTTCACATATATACTGTTGAAAATTTACAATTTTAATTTAACTAAACCAATCAGAGATTTGAGATCGCCAAACTGTTGCTGAAGTGGAAAAAAAAATATATCAAATGTTCACGAACCTTTCCTCTATTTCATTTATTATGCTTTTGTCAAATAATTTATGTTCGATTGTAATACAACTTTTTTTTTTTCAGGTAAGTGGAAAGCTCTCTTTCTATACTTCCTTCCTGTCGTGTCACGAATGCTCTTATGTAAGTTGACACAGTAATTTTTTATTTATTTTTAATGTAACTCCTCTTCTCGGTATGTTAATTATTCAATATCTGTTCGACTTTTTCCTTTCCCCTCTAGACCTTCCAGCCTATAGCCGAGTGCTCTATAGGCCCCGGGGTTAAGAAAGCAAAACATGAGGAAAATCTGAGATTTCTTGGCTGGCTTAGCAGGAGCGCATATACCCTGATAAGAGGTCGGTAAACATTATCTTCAATAAAAACAGCAATGCAAACATCTATCTTCCGGATTGGATCCAATTCCCCTGTTTGTTTGCATTTTTATATCGCAATCGCCTGCTTTACCATTTTTTTTCTTTAGTTAAAATGTTCAGAAATGAATGCTAATATTTAAGAGATATTAAAAAACACAAAGATCAGATTGAAAATTTTCGTATTGTGTAATACTTTATCATAATTTGTATGCTGTTCAATTTTAATTACAATTAAAACTACTGTGCCTGTTTATATACAGGGTGTCCCGAATTTAAATGGCAAAACTTCAGGGACTTATAGGGGACCGAAAAACTAAGACAAAAAGTCCTGTAGAAATTTGCTCGTTTTTGCTTAGTTTTAGAGAAAATCGCAAAAAAAGAAACAAAACAAAAAAATTACGGGTAGCGATTATCACCTTTCAAAGTTCGTCAGGCTAGGCAGTGAGATATGTAAACACTTAATGTTATCCTTTACATTTTTTTATTTGGTTACATTTTTGCTTCCTTCTAGGATTATAATTCCTATATCAGTCTTCAGTCAGTTACTCAGATATTTTTGTGTGAATAGCATCAGCCACAATGCCGCATACATATTCTAATGTTGAATACGGTGATATGATTTTTGTGTATGGTCTCTGTAATGGTAATGCTTTAGAAGCGGTGCGGGAGTATGCGCGCCGATTTCCGAATAGAAGAATGCCTAATCGACGAGTCTTTTCGTTAACTTTTAATAGACTACGAGAGACTGGGTCATTCTTAATACGTAATGAAGGCGACCAATTCCAAGCAGCAATAAGAGCAGATTATCGGAGAAGAAATTGTGTCCAACGCCAATTCGATAACAATCCTGAGACTAGCATCCGAAGAGCATCTGCTGCATTAGCAATATCGAGGCAAGCAATATGGCGAACTTTGAAAGGTGACAATCGCTACCCATACCATCTTCAAAAAGTTCAGAATTTATGACCTCAAGATTATGTCAAGAGATTGAATTTTAGTAACTGGTTTCTTGACAAAATTCGCGATGATAATTTATTTCGATTAAAAATTATATGGACCGATGAAGCTACCTTACAAGAGGAGGAATTGTTAATCAAAGAAATTATCATGTATGGGCTCTTGAAAATCCCAGAGCTATTAGAGAGAATAGGTTTCGGCATGAATTTGCTATTAACGTTTGGCTTGGAATTTGGAACGGATTACTGGTGGGACCATATTTTTTACCTGTAAGATTGAATGGTATCACATTTACACATTTTTTGGAGAACGACTTTTCTAATTTTGAAGATGACATTCCCTTACAGCAGCGGATTGAAATGTGGTTCTAACTCGATGGATGTCCAGCTCATTATAGCAGAGTTGCTTGAGCTTGTCTGGATATAAATTATCCACAACGATGGATTGGGCGTGGAGGAGTGGTACCTTGGCCCCCCAGATCACCTGATATGACACCCATGGATTTCTTCGTATGGAGAACCTTGAAGGAGAAAGTTTATTCGGTGTCAATCAACTCAAGAGAGCAATTAAGAGACCGAATCATAGATGCAGTGCACCAAATATCATCAGAACAATGTTTAGCTGCAATTTATCAAGTGATTGCTAGATGTAATGCTTGCATTGGTGCAAGAGGACAACATTTTAAGCAATATTTACATAAATAAGAAGAGAACATAACATAAATATAAATGTAAATAAATAAGTATTAAAATGAAAACTTGTTTTGTTTCTTTTTTTGCGATTTTCTCTAAAACTAAGCAAAAACGAGCAAATCTCTAAAGGACTTTTTGTCTTTGTTTTTCGGTCCCCTATAAGTTCCTGAAGTTTTGCCATTTAAATTCGGGACCCCCTGTATATATAAAAGGAACACTATTACTGTTCATGAAAAATCTTATGGTCAATACTCTGAACGAAATCACGCTCACTCGTTTGGTTTTTCCTCAATTAAGGGTACCCACTTTATGGCTAGGTATGCCCCTAGGTCTCCTGACCTAGACTTCAATATCAACGGGTGATAATATTGTATAAATTTTCTGCCTTAGCGGGACTTGAACTCTAGTTTGGTAGTCTAGTGCCTGACCCAGTGGACTACCACACCTCCCTATTATTATTTATTTTAAAATTAATAAATACATCTAGTGAACTTGAAAAATAATTTATGACGTCAGTGGTTTGCTAAGTAACTACCCCTCAATAGCTATTGAAGCTCTATCGTAGAAAGTCCCGAGGCCAAAATACCATTCCTTCAACAAAAAAAAAAATAATAATAATAATTAAAATTAACTTTTATACAGTATATCCCGTCATATTTGTAGTTATTTAAATAGTCTTTTATTGAATAAATATTAAATTTGCCTCTTCTTAGGGCCATAATATCCATTTACACAATGAAAATAAATTTAATTAAAAAAATAAAAACTTCTAACTATACAAAATAAATAGTAAACTGAAATGAAGAAGAATAAATTTAAATTTAAATACACAACATGTACAAGTATCTCGAGAAACCCTGAACAAAGCTGGCCCTTCTAGGTACTTATGGGAGGATAAGCCCAACCGAGGAGATCCCATTCCTTCTCTCTTAGCTGCATCGTTAGTGTCATTTGTAATTAATTATTTTTTCTTAAAAATTATTTGTTGCTTTTAAAAATGGATATGACACAGGATCTTTCTATCAATTTATTTATCAGATTTACCTCTTCGCTCAATTTGCTGTTTTTTATTTTAATGCTTCTATTATATAGAAATAACAGGGAAGAAACTGCGGACACATGAAAGAATTATTTGTGATGACGATGTCAGTATTGTACTGCTATTAGATTCCTTTGTCCCTTCCTCATTTTTTATTATTTTTCTTGTCGTGTTTTGTTCTTCTTCTCTTATATTTTTTTTCGATGTCGAAGTCACAAAAAATTCCTTAGCCGGAGCAACCATACTTTTCTTTTTATTCCGTAATTTTCTGACGAAATAGACAAGTGAATCTAATCAAGCGAATGGATCCCTGGAAAAGCTAATAAAAGAGAAGAGGAAAAATACGGTGGAAAAAAAGTAGCGCGCCCTCCGCCCGTTCTGAAAGAATAAAACCATATTGCCATCTTATTTTTCTGTTTCATTATTTCTTCAGGGAACAAGTTAGGTTTAGTAAGTTAACGTGTAATACATTGTACTCTTGTCAACGTTAGAATTCGTCATTTAAAACGTATATTATATATTTGCAGATTTAATATATGTAATATAAAGTTTATCATCTATTCAATTTTGATAAGAAAATAATTTGGCCGTTTTCTTAAAACTATATAATGACAATCACATTATATACAACAAGTAAATTTGAGTATTATGATTACAATAACATGTAAAGAATTACTCACTAGTAGCACTTCAATAAAAGTTCTACATTAGAAGGTCTCTTGGCCATATTCTTTTCAGACACCTTGGAGGATTATCGGGAATGAGTGTGAGGCAAGGTAGCAAGCAGACTAGTGGATTCGAGTGGGTATGCAGTTTGCAATGAAAGGATAAATATCTGGTTTGGGCTAAATCAGCAACATATGGAACATTAAAATCATTATGGTTACATTGAGTAATATGACGCACCTAACAGACAATGATCATTGAAATTTTTCCAATTACTTACTCCAAACCTCATCAAAGATTCCTGAAATGTTGATTTGTAGATCATATCTGAGAACTATGCTTGTCAAACTAATAGTTTTTTCCAAAATAAAATATTTTTTTTTTCTAATTATTCAAAGTTTTTTTAACATTCGAAATACAGTCTATTATGTTTTATAGTTGGCAGGTAGTAACCCATCTATTCGATTCCAAATACACGGTCGTTTCCTGTCAACTATTTTCAAAATTTCAAATTTTTCTCTTCAAACTTAAATCACTTTCACTTTTGAATACCATCCTCAAAGTCATTTAAAAATTGGAATAACATCTTTACAGTCCGCTAATTAAGATTAGGTTTGACGTCCCATAAAACTTAGTTTTGGAACATCTAAATTTTATTTTTCTGTCCACGTCGTCGATTTGCTTGAATTTCATTTCTCAACAAAAAAAGTACTGTTCTGTACACATACATAGATAATATGTTTACGAAATTATTCAGTTTAGTATTAAAAAAATAAACATGGACTAATTAAATACTATTATTTTTCTTTTGACGCCCATATTGGAACGAATAAAATTAATTCTCTTCAATGAGAAATTCAGTAATATACTTATAATTACTTAGTAAAAGGTTTTTTTTTCTATCTTGATCTACCTAGTTTGCATTACATTCTTTTAGATGAATCACCGACAAATGGATTCTACAGGAGATACATTCAGGGTGTAAAAATGTTTCCATAAAGCGCCTAAACAAAGTAAAAACATATATTCTTTGTTTCTCACTACATCAGTTACTATAAAACATTAGAGCTTATTGTACAATTTATGAAGCTCATGTTCGTTTTATTTGTAATTAAATAAATACCTAGGTTGTCTATTTTCTATGTTTATACTTTCGGTATATATACCGGAATATATATATACTTCACTTAAAAAAAAAAAAAAAAAAAAAAAAAAAAAAAAAAAAATGACTTAAAATGATTTGTCAATTTCATACATGTTATATTATCCGTATATTGTTTTTAATCCCATTATAGTACTTGCCGGACTTAGATAGATTATTACCTATGAATGGGGACCTAATGACCGGAGATGATTGGGTATAGAAGAGGTGGTGGAAAGGCTGTATTGAAAATATCTGTGAGAGGGTGTTTGCCGGGCTGTTTCATTGATTTTCCCTTTTGACTAATTTAAGCCCTTAAACTTTTTGATTCTGGCTGCCTAAACTTCCAAACTTTTCATCTCCAACCCTGGCTTTAAATTATGGAGGTTAATTAATCATTTGTATCATTTATTTTTTCTTGGTCAAATATTTTTCAAATCGTATTTGTATCCCTTTTGATTTATGAAGGTCATAGCTAATTAAAAAATAGTTGTAAAAAGCATAGATACCTACACAACTAAATTAAGAATACCAGTAATAATAATAATTTTACTAAATAATAATTATATTGTAGTAAATAAAAATAACCATATATAAGATGTGATAATTTTAAATTCGAGTGAAATATCTGGTTTGAAATGAACAAGATGATTTCTTGATTAGTCTAAGTATTTGTATTGTAGTAGAAATATATGTATTTTTAGGTGTGTATTTTTTGCAGTGCCGTATATTTCTGTGGCGTATGTCTATATGAGTTTAAGTAAGTAAGTGTATGTATTTAGTTGTTTTCGAAGTTTTAATATCGACCGTATATAAATGATTGGAACAAGAGTTTTAGTCTCTTGTTTCGGCTGAGACCTTTTGTTTTACATTTGGGCTCCAGTTCATTCTTCTATCGAATGTAAGTCCTAAGTAAAGAATTTCGTTTGTGCTTAAAGGTGATGTGCTGTGATTTGGTGTAATTGTGTTTTATTTTCCATTTTTTTAACCAGTCTTGTTATATTGTTATGTTGAAGAGTTAATGATGCGATGGTAGGTTCTTTATGTCTAGTTAATATTGCTGTATCATCAATGTATGTTGCTGTAAGTGTATCATGGCTAAGTGGCATATCGTGAGTGTAAAGAATATGTAATAAAGGATCAAGTATTGACCCCTGTGGTACTCCGACTTTTAGTGAATAAATAGAAGAGATATCTGAGCGATTTTATCGATATAATAAATAAAAATGGAAATACCACTGCTTTGAATTTCAATAAGATATTATTTTGAATTTAATGATGGAAATAAAATATTTATTACTAGCATTATTCCTTCAATGATATTTCCATTCATTGCAAGAATTTTTAACCTGGTACCATTTTACTCATATTTATTTACTGTTGTAGGTCTTTAAAAAAAAAAAAAAAAAAAAAAAAAAAAACAAAAAAAAAAAAAAAAAAAAAAAAAAAAAAAAAAAAAAAAAAAAAAAAAAAAAAAAAAAATGTCATCCAATTTTAAAGTTTAATGCATTAGTTGGTAATCCACCTTGTTATTTATATTTCAGCTTACATCTAAAGGCCCATGCATCATATTTTTAGTCACAATATCATAAGGCAAACGATCGAAATTTTTTCATTATTTGTTATTGTCCTCGCTTGATTCTTATTATTATCATCAATGTTTTAACGTTTAATTTTGCTCTCTAACTCGTCTTGTTCTTATTCCCATTGATTATTTATACTGGTATAAATAATTTATAGCTCTATAGAAGGACTGTTAACCGAATCGTGGGTACACTTGTAAAGTGTTTTTCTTCGTCTGACAGTATCCTTGCCTTATTCATATTTTAAATATAAGATTAGCAATATCCTTTATATTCAAATTTAAATATTTAAACGACAAATTGTGGAAGACTGGCATATTTAATACGCACTACTTCCAACATAAGTTGAGTATACAATTTATTAATTTGATTGAATCTTAAGTTAGTCAAAGATTTAGTTTATTGTCCTCTTATCCTCAGTAAATGAAAAGCTTTGGACTCAATGGTTCGGTCCAATTTCCTGACTCCAATACTCCTGAAAGGTACCGGCTGGTTATTTCTTTTAGGAGTACGAGATAGTGCCCAACTGCTAGGGGGTACAATAGCTGTATTGATCTTTTGTACACTTTTCTCCTCTCAAAGTCTTTTTCTATTATTTTGTTGAAAAAAAAAAAAAAGATAAAAATATAGGCTCTTGAAATTCTTCGCTGGGCTGGTTGAAATTTCTTATTCCCTGAGTAGGTTCTACCCTTAATGAATTAATTCGAAAAAGGAAAAAAAAATATGAGAAAAATCTTGTATCTAAATACTATATTCATAATTTTTTATTGGATTTGAACTTATAATATTTCGAAATTATAGTGTTTTTGAAAGTAATATATATGCCTTTCAAAGCTTTATCAATATTGAAAAAAATAAAATTATCATAATTTTAGTTCAATAATGTTTGTGATCTATTTTTACAAGACTAAAACGACAAGAAACTGCCCATCGTTACAGACTACTTCATCATTTACTAGACAAACGTTCAAAGCTCCCAGTTAATTACAAAAGACTCATATACACGACTGTGATTAGACCTATTTGGACGTACGGAGTTGAGCTCTGGGTCTGCACTAAACCATCCAATTCATCTCGTATCCAATCCTTACAATCCAAAATCCTTCAAAAATCCTCTATGCTCCTTACTTTGTCCCCAATAAACTTATCCGTAAAGATCTTTCGCCACAAGGCGTAATAATGGTCTTGATAACTCACCCCTTGATGTTCAATAGTGGTCAGGTTCAGAATACATGCTGGCCAGTTGAACTTTTTTAGACTGTTCTAATTGTTGCTGGCTGCATAGGGGATATCTGATTGGAATTTAGGTGAAATTTGAGAAGCCTAAGAAATGTTTATAAGTTATAGGCTAGCCGTTTAAACTAAGTTCCAATGACCAAATGTTTCCTTTTGAATATAATTCTATAAGCTTTGGTTGGTAACGTTTCAATGTATCCTGTCAGCATCTCCCATCAGTGATATAAAAATTACGTTTATATGAGAGTTTTGAGGCTGTTGACATAGTACCTACGTACTTTACAGAAATGTAATTAAATATACTATTGCGAATTTCATTTAATAAATATATAAGAATGTTTCAGTAATTATAGATTATTTTTCTTCGTTCTGTTAATATATTTTGTCGATGGTTTTTATAGAGAAGAAAAAAAGAACGTGGAAATATTTAACTTTGAAATGGAACTGAACTTTTAAAGCACCGCCAATCTAGATTAAAGTTTATGATCGCATCTGTGTTCCGGTTTTACGAGATGTTGGCTATGAGGAAAAATAAAGGCTGAAGAAAAAAATTGACCTATAAAATTGAGACTAAGGAAATGAGATTTTTCTTAAAATTGGAGATGCCTAGGTATTAGCTTTAAGGAAACTAGCCTTTGTTAGTAAACTTATATTTTTTGTTTTGTTTAGTAAGCCTTCATATATTTAAATTCGTATATTTATTATCAATCAAATGTTTTAATATTAATTCACTTATTTCTGTATGATTTTGTTGTGATTTTCTTAATTTAAAGTAAAATCTGATATCTGATAATCAAGTATTAAAACTTACTCTATACTGGATCAATGTGCTTATGATTAAGTTACGACTTGTGGTTGGTCTATTTTATGTTTATCTACGTACCATTAATTTGTTTAAAGACTCTTGCTTCCTCTTCCATTTAACTCTTTTTTAAGAAGAGATTAAGAAGCATCGAGGCGATTAGTATCATTTCTCCTGGTTCTCATCAAGCAAATTCAATCCACTTAGATTCTTTCCATTTTAAATGTTTACATTTGTAATTTTTTTGTGTATTAGGTCTTTCCCTTAGTCTTCTACTATACGATGAGTTTTCCATTATTTTGTTTTTTATTCCATTTACTTTAAGTTCTTGTTTGTTCCCTTACCCACAATTGGATCTTTTATTCGCCATCCAACGGTTATTTCCAACTTTTTGTCGTTATTCTTTTAATTTGATCTACCTCCTGAAGTTGTTTGACTCCATCTTATAATTAACGCTGCTGTGTTCTCTTCAATATATCGTTAGATTTAAAAACAGAAAACATAATTTTAAGAGCGTTTTATCACTTCTAAATTTATTATTTTTTCCTATTTCTCATCTTCTTTCGTGCTCATCTTGTTTTGTCCAATCTAATTTATGTGATATTTTCATGAAATCATTTGCTTTATGCAACGATTCTCTATCAGTCTAGCTGTAAACTGATTTAGAGTCATTAACCATTATTCTCTGCTTCTTCCAAGATTTTTTTTTTATTGCATATTAAACTGTGTTCCAATTACCTGATATCCTCTATAAATTGATTATACTTATTCCAGTAGGTAGGATATTCTTTTTATCTCTTTTTGATATCTTATCATGGCATATTTAGTGGTATAAAAAGCAGAAAGATTACTCGATTAATATTATTTCATTTACTGTTTTTTATCTATTTATTGAAATTTACAACTGTACATTAAAAAATAAAAAAAACATACGTCCAGTATATGTGATAAAATAAATAAAATAATAACATGGATTACCATTTATGTTACAAGCAATTATGCTTGTGAAGCAACTAACTATTATAAGGGTTACCATAACAGTCTAGGTACTGACCGGGACACAAAATAAAACTCATGAAAATTAGAAGTTATAAAATGTTTCTCGCAGTCTGATATGAACTTTACAGTGAAAACAAACTGAAGGGAGCGGGAACATAGAGTAAGGAAAATAAAGAGTGCCAACTTAACGCTTCGAAACTAGACAGCGTTCCCTGCGATCTGGCGGCGCGGAGCTGCAGACGCATAACATCAAAGATCACTCGAAGAATTATAAACGCACAACAGCTACACCGAAGATATAATATTACGCCACTGAATGTTACACCGCTGAAGTGGTTAACCAAATATACCATAATTACTGTATATTCTCTGACTGCGACATATGATAGGTCACCCGGGACAGAATTTATATACCCGTGACATGTCCCGATGTACCGGGACGTATAGCAACCCTACACTGGTAGCACTTCAATAAAAGTTCTATTTGAGAAGGTCCCGAAGCCATCTTCTTTTCAGACGCCTCGAAGGGTTGTCAGGAATATAGTGGAAAGCAAGTTGGGAGACTAGTGGATTTGATTGGTTATGGAGTTTACTATAAAAGGATTGGTGGAAAATCGGTAGTTTTGAACGTTTGCCTAGTAAATATTAAAAAAGTCAAAAACGACAAGCAGTTTTTCTGTCGTTTTAGTCTTATATGTGGATTCTATTTAACGTTTGTCCAGTTGGAGGCTTTAAAGGATCTGTAGGACAGGAAGTCTTTGGTTTGCGACGAAGGGTAAAGGTTACTGGTTGGGATTTATTTGGATTTCTTTTATTTCTTTAATTTTAAAAACCATTCTTGAAGGTTTATGATATGAGATTGGAGTGTTTGGGATGTCAGCTCCTCGATGATTAAATATCTTTTTAAAATTTTGGATTATTTAAAAACTAGTTACTTTTTCGATGATTCAAGCATATCACAGACTGAAGCAGTTGATTTCGTCACCCACATGACAAATAATATTTAAAAAATGTTTTAGTGTATATTTAAAATTAAAAACATGTTTCTATTTATAGTTGCTTTTCTCTATTATATTTTACTTAATTAGAAATAATATTTTTTTCTATTTTTTCCCGTTCTATCTCAGTTTTGTTGTAGTTATACAATAACATGTTTTTACTACAACCATTTTATCTCTATGAGTTAGTACATTTGAAGGATCATTAATTTAGTACCAAAACGTATTGTATTTCTGGTATGATAACTGTTCTTGACGTTCTCTTGGATGTTCGACTCGGTAACTAGGAAAATTGACCGAACTAGTTGCGTAGCATAACAGGATATGTGTATTCAATCGTCAAAGATAATGCGAGAAATAGTTCATTGTTTCTATCCAGTCGCATGAATTGAATTTAAACGCAGACTATCAACAAAATAGGTTGACAAAAGATCGTTTTCGACATGGAAAAGTTTTTGTTTTTTTTTCTTTAAAATTTAGATCTGTATACAAATTAAAATATAATACATCTAGTAAATGTGGTGATATGATAAAAATGACACGTCATTTTTTTTTTTTTTAAAGCAACTACCCATTGGTAGCACTTATAAAGTTTCTATATAATGAAGTACTATGTTAGAATGTCCCGAGGCCATCTTCTTTTCAGGCGTTTATCTTACAGAAGGTTATCTGGTATGGAATTAGAAGCAAGTTGTGATACTTTTGGATTAGACTGGTTGTGGAATTTGCTATGGAAGGATTGATATCTGGTTTGAGCTAAGTCAGACACGTAAGGTATATGAAGATCTTTGTGGATAAGTTTATTTGTGAAGTTAGGAGCATTGAGGATTTTTCTAAGGATTTTAGATTGTGAGGATTGGAAACAATATGAATTAGATGGTTTAGTAGAGCCGCAAAGCTCGTCTCATATGGAAAAGTTAAATTATGAAGTAAATAAGGTTATATGTTTTCCCCGTTAGACAATCTTATCGCTGTCCCATTATTTTTATAGAGCTTTAGTTAATATTTAAAAAAAAAAAAATCTCATTTATCCCAGCTTCGTGGGAGGGGGCTTAATGTAATTGTAGTAATGTTGTTAGCAATCTTTTACAGCTGGCTGACAAGCATAATCGAATTGAGGCAACCTGGTTGTCGTCCATTGGAAACTTTCATTAACAAACCTCGGTTTTATAAGTCTCATAAAATGAAGGTGAAAATTCCTTTGTGGGTATTTGGTCTGTTATAGAAATTGTTTAATCTTGCCATTTTGGCCAACTTAACTTTATCCCGCTTTAATGAGAGAAATATTTTTTTTCTTTATTCATTTTTTACTGGGGTAATGCAAAATATCATTAATTTTATGAATAGTTTGGAGTTAAATATGTTTTTTCTGAGCACTTCACATATTTGCTCTAATTTCTTTATAAAACGAAAGTAGATAACAGAAAAATGTATTTATTATATATGATTTATTTAGCTAAAGAATGCAACCAAAAAAGGTTTCATCATAATTTCTTATTTCGATGTATTTTGTTACGATGAAGAGATGTGTTGCAGTTGAGAGTTTGTCTGTTGGAACGTCAACTGCCAGTCATATCGAAGACTTGGTAATAAAATATATCTTAATTCGTAATGGATTGTTACAAGAAATATTGAAGGCATGATTTCATTGGATTATGCACATATGGAAGTATATATATATATATATATATATATATATATATATATATATATATATATATATATATATATATGAATTTGTTTGTATAATTGATAAATAAAGTAATTACAAAACAGTGTAGGTTATATTAAATAAAGTTTATGATCTTCGAAAAGTTTATCCAAAATGTGACATAACTGAGGATTAAGGTTAAAGGAATAAATCTCTACCATTTAGTAAAAACTAGATAAGTTGATTTTTGTCCACAATAAGGTAAATACTTTGGGCAACCCATATTGGAGTCCTACTCATCATGTATAAGTAGGCAAGTTGTAATGACAATGCTATCCTCTCATAAGATTGACATTACAACTTTTCTACTTTTACAAGATGTGTAGGTCACCTGTGTGTAGGTATGGGTTGCCCAAAGTATTTATCTTATTGTGGACAAAAATCAACTTATCTAGTTTTTCCCAAATGGTACAGAAATATGGTCAAAAATGTATTTACAGTATTATGTTTTGAAAAATGTATTACTTAAACAGACTAGTTCCTTTAAGATTTTCTTTTTTTTGGGGGGGGGGGCCGGAGGGTGTGATTGATTGTTATGAGCTGATTTAAAATCAAATTCTTTTACAGATTTAAAAATTAAAATGTTAAAAATTATTTAAAATAAAGTTTTTTATTATTATTATTATTATTTAATCGGTGCGGCAGTCCTTAGAGCAGGACCAGGACCTCCTCAATAAGTCTCCTTCAACCTTCTCGATCCGCGGCCTTTCGGCGCCATCCTCTAACACCTGCCTGACGGAGATCTTGCTCCACGTCATCTAACCATCTCAATCATGGCCGCCCTTGAGTTCTTAAACGTTCTGGCTTTTCTTTTAGAAGTTTTCTCGGAAATCTATCTGCAGGCATCCTTTCCACGTGTCCCAGCCACCTTAATCTCGCTTTTTTTATTTGGGCGACTATATCTGGCTCACCAAACAATGCCATTAATTCATCATTTTTTCTTATTCTCCATTCGCCATTTAGATATTTTGGGCCAAATATCTTCCTAAATATTTTTCTCTCCCAAACTCGGAGTAGCGCTTCACTTCTTTTTGTTAGCACCCATGTCTCGCTTGCGTATGTAATAACGGTTCTAATAATAGTTTTATATGCTGTTATTTTAGCCTTACGCGATAAATCTTTGAACCTAAGAGCTTTTTGAACTCCGAACAGGCATCTGTTGCTTGCCACTATTCTTCCTTTGATTTCCGCAATAACAGCATTATTATTTGTTACTAGCGACCCTAAGTATTTAAATTGTTCACACGCTGGGAAACTGTACTCCCTGAACTGGATTTGTTCTACTTGAGACTGCGTTCGCGAAGTTAACATATATTTAGTCTTCGCTTCGTTTATTTGCAAACCGCGTTTTTTACAAGCTACTTCCAGCTCTTGAAAAACTCCAAGGGCCGCTTTAGTCCCGCTGTGATAAGTACGTCATCAGCGTATGCCAAGTGTTAAGCTAATCTGTTATAGATGTTGCCACCGGGGTTCGTCCTGATAGGCCGCACAGCTCGCTCTAAACAAAGGTTAAAAATTACACAAGATAAAGGGTTTTCCTTTCCTTAAGCTTATCTACTTTGAATTCCTTAGTGAATTTTTTTTTTTTTTTTAACTTGGTACATCCTGTTTTGCCACGTCATACCTATTAGCCTAATTAATTTATAAGGTACACCGAGTGCTCTTAAATCGGCTAAAGCTTCTTTTCTATTTACACTGTCATATGCCTGTTTAAAGTGGATGATGTAGATCTATATTGAATTCGTAGGACTTCTCTAAGATTTTTCTATAAGAAAATATGTGGTCGATGGTTGATCTCCCTGTTCTGAATCCACATTGATATTCACCAAGGAAGTTTTCAGCCCATTTTACGAGACGTTTGTTTATATCAATGGAAAGTAGCTTATACACCACAAGCGGAAGCGCTATACCTCTGTAATTTTTACAGTCCATCTTCTCACCCTTTTTAAAAATCGGACACAAGATTGCTTTGCTCCACTCGTTTGGCATCTTCTCAGTGGTCCATATATCCCAAATAAGCGAATAAACTTGTTCCACTACAGAATCTCCTCCATATTTGAGGAATTCGGCATATATATATCTATGCCTGGTGCTTTATGATTTTTTAATAACATTATTATTTCTTCGATGTCTTCTTTTTAAATAAAGTTTATACTAAAGGATAAATTCAGCATAATTAATTAAGTTTCATGGTAATTTGAATTCTAAGTTGAGCAGTTTCTCATGTCCGAGATATTCCATATTTTCGAAAAGTTGATTCAGTGCTCGTTTGTGTGTTCTGTTGAAAAAAAGTAATGTTCTTACAGAAAAAGGCATTCCCTTGATGTTTTATGAACGTCTCAAAGGGTGGGGTGAACCGGGGCCTCGTTTCGATTACAGCAGACATCCCAATATCCGCCCACAGCCCTGTTTCAATATGGACCCACCCATTGAGGCGTAGGCCTGGCCATGCGTGAAGGTGCTTATGGACAGGATTTCATGTTTTGTTCCTCTCTTTGCCTATTTTTTTTTTTTTTTTTTTTTTTTTTTTTGGATTTCTTTTTAAGCTGCTTTTTGGATTGGAAGTTAGCTTCCCCGGACCGTCAGTGGAACATCCTTGTATCCTCAACAGTATAAAAAGTTCTCTCTTTCAAAAACTGTTATAGGAATATATTAATATTGCACTAAAATGATATTATTTGAGGTACGCATGATGTTATAGAAGGGCCAATGCTATTAGGATTGATTAAATTTTGATGATAGTAGTAAATTTAAATTCCCCAGACGTCAATTCAGTGAATGAAGTGTGATCAAAATAAAATAATTCAATAATTAAAACAGGTGCCATTTCAAGGCACGGTGAGAAAAATATAACAGTAATAATGGTAATAGATATCAGTTGGGGTGAAGTATCTAATGTTTCCAGCTACGCCTCAAGGGTCAGAAAATAACTGTAAAGCCATAAAAAAGAATCCCCCGACGACCCCTGAGGTCTTGTGCAATATCTGAGAGATGGAGGTGGTGATTTGGTCAGCAGGACACGTTGTTACCAACTGCTGCTTCGACCCAAACTGGCCGTTAAGTGGGCTAGGATAAAGCCAACTGCACATACACCACTCATCTTTTATCTGCCTATAGTGCTACCGTTTCCAGTCCCCTGTTTGTTAGGTCGTTACAAGAGTTTGCCAAGGTTTAATCACAGAAGTTTGTACAGGGAACCTATCACTTGTTATAACTATCTATTGCTTGAAATATTATAGCTGTATTGGAATTATGATCATTTTTTAAAAATTACATTAACGTCCTATTAGTGAAGAGAATAATTTATTAAAGATATATACAAATATATGTGCCTTCCACATATATAATAAAAACGTCCTGCCTTCCAACAAAGGAAGGCAGGACGTTTTATCCTACTGGTTACCAATCTATCCTAGCCAGGTTGGCAAGGGATGGCATAAATAGACTTATTTCTTGGGTCTTCCACAAAATAAATACCAACCCGTCCTCGTGGGATTTCAAACCACGATCTACTATACCGAGCGCTCTGAGACCCTCAACGTTCGAACACCTAATACCCATTTCTAAATGCTATTTCTAGGTACATCAATAATTCAATATTCCATGATTATTTTTAAGCAATAGGTAGGTTATTTTTTTTTTTCCTGAATAAATCTGCCTCACTCAAGTTAAATCAGTTAAGTAAATGTCAATGAATCCATTCATACAATATTTGAAATGAAAGTAAAAATAAAAAAATAAAGAAATAAAGAAAAACAAATAAAAATATAAAAATAAATAGTCTCTAACTGCACAAGGAATAAAATGAATTATAGTAAATTATAATGTAAAGTAAATTAGGATTATAGTTGTAGAAACAAACAGACTAAAATAGAGAAGGGAAAAATATAAAAATACTATACAATAACAAAAAACACCATAATATTTGTACAGTATTTACAAGCGTCTTGGGAAAATCTTGAACCAAGCAAGCCCCCCCCCCCCCCCCCCCCCCCCCCTCCCCAGGCTTTATTAAACAATAAATAAATAATAATAAAAAAAATTAATGTAAAAAGCACAATCACACTATACATACAATGCGCACAAACATCCTAGGGGGACCCTGGACCCAGCTTGTTTCCCCCACTTATGTGAGGGCAATCTGTAAAAACAGCAATCCCAGCCGCTTCACTAGTGTCAATATATTCTATTACTAATTAAATATTTTTTCAATAATGATTACTTGATATTTATTTTAATTTTTATTTCATGTACCTTATAATATTACCAGCTACTGATTTATTTATTTAGTGCTATGTATGCCTGTTATCACTGTCATCAAGAACTTACTGTTTAATACAAAATACATATTGAAATAATAAAAATATCAATTAAATATAAACATAATCAGCATTATACATATGGATAAAAATTAGATAGAAATAAATTGTACCTGGTCAATAAAGACAAATAATATAAACATATACATACAAACAATAGTTGTAACAAATAAAATACAAATTTGGTCATTTGTCGAAAGCTTCCAAACATAAAGAAAAATCGCTTGACGTATTGGATAAGGGTATCCTTTTCTGTTGACTAAAGATGGTTTGCTGCTGATTTCAAGCGTATACGTAAGTAGAAATGTTGGTAAATGTTTTAGAAATCGTATCCAGCGATATGCCTTTGGCCTATATTTGGACTAATCCCGGATTTACGGGGCCTGTTATATTAAAATGGTCTCTGGTTCATATAGAGGGTATAGACGCGGTCTCTATACACATTGCGCAACACTTAGCAAGGGGATATTTTCTAAATGATTGTCTCCCTCACGCTCAGAAGTTTCGGTACCGCATATTTGTTTTTTAAATCGTTTTCATAATATTTAATGCCATGAAAACTATTAAAATCAAAATTCAATTTATTATAAAATTTTGGTGTAACCATGTCCTGTTAAAGTCTATGGATACCATAATTCCGTAGTTTGACTATGCTATAGGGATGGCCTAAACCAATATTTTTCAGTAACAGGGACGACCGATACAGGTCCGAAAAAATATCTGTTACAAATACCTGTTACTTGTCTCAAGGTCAGCGTCTCTCCATATATATATATATATATATATATATATATGTATTTATTAAATTTATTAAATTAAATTTATTAAACAAATAGACTTTAACAAACTGACTGATGAATGTAGGCAGCATCTTGTTGTGCTTTAGTTTATTTTTATTTATTTTTATTATTTATGGAATTATTATTTTGTAGAAAATTGTATTAACGTTACTTTCTATAGGTTTATTACTTTCTTTAAGTTTCTTATTATTTAATTGTTTCATTTTGTTTGATTTTTTTGTTTTTTTTTGTTTTATTTTGTTTATCTGATTGTACACAAGAGACAATAAGATCAAATTGAATTAATATAAATGTAAACCAATGAACTTGGTAATACGTGTAGTATGCCTAAAAACAGGCATGGCGCATGTAAATACGCTAAATAAATTCTCCTCTTATGGGGTTACCATAAGAGGAAAAAGAGGAAAAAAAAAAAAAAAATATATATATATATATATATATATATATATATATATACTGATATTTTACCATACCTATTACTCGCATACCTATTCAATAAGTACATTTTCAACTACCTTTTTTATAATATTTATGTATATAGTTAAATATATTATAAATATATGTATGGTTATTTTTAAAAAATCTTTTCAATTTCATTGTTTCTATAAAATACAATTTTTCCATAAAACATTTCTTATTATCCTCAACCATTTTATCCACAAATTACTGGTAGTTAAATGTAGATCAAATTTTATTTTGGCTGATTACAATTAATAAAACTTTAATTAAAAACATTATTGAAATATCAACAAGATAATAAATAATTGGCAAATCATTATTTAAGATGTTAGATGTTTTATAACAGCATACATATTTTTTATTTGATTTATGACTAGCAAATATAATGTAATTGCTTAAAAAGAATGTAAGAGTGTTTTATACAATGAAGACCGACTGACATTTTACCAGAAAATACTCTTACGAGAGTGGATGTAAAAATACTTGTTTAGGTTAACGAGTATCTGGTAACAGGTATAGATAACAAGTAAGAAATACTAGTCTAGTGTAGTACGCAGTACGAATGTAATAGGTATGATGTTGATACTAGTACAGAAGTAAGTATGCAAGTATCTCATACCTGTTACTTCTGAATATTGGTAACAGGTATGCCGTTCAGTCAAAATAACAGGTCCAGTATTTCTGAACCACCACATCTATGCTATAAACTAACATTAGAGTCACTAGATACATATCTGTGTGTGACTATTCAGTAGTTTGAAATTTCATAACCTAAAACTTCTTAGTAGTTATGTGTTTCTAGGTTGGAGGAAATCTTCAATGTTTGTATTCAATTGGTTGTTGTAACTACTTGTTGAAAGTATAATCAGAAAGTAACGGATTATCTAGCTCCGACCAACCTTGGAAGTATATACTCGTATTTTCGTTAATTAGATTAATATTTTAGAATATTACTGGAATTTATTGATTGATAATGTCGATTCTCGATTCCACGGATGCTTTAGAGAAGATTCAGTATCGAGAATCGATCATCTAAAGTCGACTTCTAGGAACAGATCGATACTCCTCACCTAGTTTGATCATAATTAATGATGTAATAATTATACACCGGTTTTTCCTCTAATGATAAACAAACAATATATTTTTGTTTTTAATGAGAGAAAAGTTTTTTTATTTACTAAATTAATATTTCTTGCTAGAGAGTTGAATACAATTCCCTCGAAAAATCGTGCTATTCTGCAGGCTGAATGTCAAATTGTTGTCTATATGATATGGATGATTTTCGTAAAGTGCCCATATTACCTTGAAAACGAAGTAAGTATACCTGCGTATTGATTCATAATGAGGCCTTAACGAATCTATTTTGTCGTATATGGTATTTTAAACTACAAGATTTTGAAGATATTCAAAAATGGCTCACTGAAGAGTGCAAAATTTTGACTTATCGACCTATCTGCCGAAGGTGGAGGAGGATTAGCGAAACAAATGCAACCAAACTATTTATCAGGATTTTTTTATTATTCTATTTGATTTATGATGCTTTAGGGATTTATTTATTCAAGAATAAAGATTTTTTTTCATTTCATTACATCTTGTAACTGGTTTTTTTAGATACTGGAGTCCTAATACGGTATCATAACAACTTCTAGAGAAAAGTCAGTGCATCCTCCTATCTATGTTTCATAATTAGGGTTTGAAATGTATAATTAAAAAAAAATAAAAATCAAATCCGATCAAGATTTTTATCTGGAATTTTTAAAATCATTTGATGATTTTTATTAAGATCGATTTTTATTTTTGACCTTTAGTGATAAAAATCAAATTCTGATCATTATTTTTGAACAAAATTTTTACAACTAACAATAATAATAATTTTTGAGTAATTCTTTTCTAAATCAGAAAGTTAAATTTTTCGAATTATCTCCGAGATGTATTTTGAGTATTTTGCATAAAAACATATTAATCAGTTTGTGTGTAAAAGTTGATTTTTATTTTCTGCTCAACATTTTTTTTATCGCAATTTAATCATTATTATTTATGCAATTCCGTATCACTCAGTGAATGATCATAATTTTTAATCAAATCAATAAACATCAAAGATCAATTGAAATTTTATTTATAAATCATGAATGATTTTTTGGAAAAAATAATTATTGATTTCAAACCCTGTTATTGATAGAGTTTTAGTAAACTTTGTGATTCCTCAAGAAATAGATAAAACTCAAAACCTTTGGAATCTAATATAATATAAATACAATATATATTTTGAGAGTTGTGGATAGATAAATAAAGCTAAAGAAAAAAGATATCTCATAAATTCTAATTATAAATAATAGTTCTTATTTAAGATTTTGTAAGGTGAATTACTTTTTTTTTACATTACCTGAATTTCAGTTATTATATTATATGTTGCAGATGATAAATGCTATTATATTTATTGATTTATTTATTAAGTATTATTGATTTATGTTTTAAATATATTTAGTTTGCTTTTTTCATCTCTGAAACTAATTATTTTTGTAAAGCAATATAAAGGTTTTGGTATCGAAAATAGAAAATCGAATGTTTAGAATCGATCCCGCTATCAGGAAACGAAAAATATTGGTTCGGACACTGCCCTAAATGTAGGTTTATTTCCCAGAGCACAGCAACTCAGCGGCAGTCCCTTTTATACCTGATAAATAGCCAGTGATTGGAAGGTCACTCCGGATTGGACAAAATAGGGAAAAACCGCAATGTGGTTGGAAAAACCGAAAGGGTATTTCCGAAGCCTAGCTACCGTAAACAACTGACATACATATCAATACTCACATGTTCAATCTGCTTTATGTGCTGTATCATATTTCATACTATTAATGTTTTTAGGTTTTTATAAACTATGACTTTGTTTAATGAAATAATAAAGGAGTAAGGGAACATTTTGTTCAGAGAAATGGTCGAAGTATATGAAAGATTTTTGTATTGTGACCTTCTATAAGAGCTTTTTACAGCGTTTAAATGTAATTTGGTTTAAAACTTCCATCACAGCGGTGGTTTAGGAGTAGGATTTTTTCCGGTCGGCGATCAAAACCACCAGGGCGCGGTTCTCTTTGATCTGCCAGTAATGATTAATCCTTCAGTCTTCCCTGTCTTTACATCTAATTTTTGATTTCATTTGTTTATTTGCCAATCCTGTTTTTAAATTAAAAAAAAAATGGTAATAAACTTGTTAGAATGACTTAAATAAAAAACAAGATCATTCTTGCTAAACCTATGAAATAATAGGGAGTAAGGATACCTAATAAAAACCTAAACCTATCCATCAACCTGAGATAAAAATTGGAACAATACATACAATTAATATACATGAATTGCTGAAATAAACACAATTTATATACAGCTTTATCTATTCTTTCTGATATTAAACACTAATTAATTCTATTTTACATAAAATATTCTACAATCTGCCTTATCATTGCGATAAATAGATAATACATTCATATTTTCAGTAGCTAACACCTTCCCTACATTTTTAACTATACTCATAGGAATCACATTCTTTTGTAAGGGGCGTGGCGTATGTTTCCTCTTAACTTTGAAGTTATGAGAAATTAAAAGCCTAGGCTTTTTAATTATCAAGTCTATAAATTGTACTTTTGGCTATGAAAAGTAACGATTTGAATCCTCATGCTAAAGCATAACTTTGAAGTTATGAGAAATTAAAAGCCTAGGCTTTTTAATTATCAAGTCTATAAATTGTAATTTTGGCTATGAAAAGTAACGATTTGAATCCTTATGCTAAAGTATATTTTTAAATTATTCTATCGAGATAGATCTTCGTCAGATCCATGTTACAAACCTAAAACTCCTTCCACTTTCTGGAATTTGTCTTTATCTTTGGTCAGGTACTGAAAGAAATGTTTAGGAATTTTAATGCCATGGTATCTAAAAAAATGCGTTAGTAAATTCTAACATTATTTTTTAGCAGTCTTCAAAAATTTCATCCGCAATTATTCCTAGAAATGCGAAGTTGGTATTCTATTAACGGTGTGTACAGATTAAAGTGTTCTTAGCAGGTGGTTATTTATGCTTCCCATCATTTTATTAACAGCTAAAACTCTTGCTGAGAGTTTAATCAGTTTAACACCGTCTTAATTTGATCTTTCTGATTCTTAAAATTTCTAGCTCTATTACAAGTTCTGGTCCCCAAATGCAGAATATTTCATAATACCCTGTTGAATACTGCTATAACACTTCTAATATCCTAGTATTTGATTAGCCTACTTCGCTTCCACAATAGTGAGGTAACTATACTTATAACGAAGAAGTAAATAGTTTCCCTTTTGATTGGTGTTAAGCAGAATAGTGTGGAACAGGACACAGTGGGTGAGACACTGGACCCTACCTCTGGCATTAGGTTCGATTCCCACTTAGGTAATTAATTATTTTCCTGTTATATCGGTCGAGGAGAGGTCTGGAGGCACAGTGTTCTGGAGCAAACCCAACCTCTTTAAAGTTAGTAACCTTAAATATTTAAAACATGGTGATTGAGAGGAATTCTCTTAAAATTGCACAACCGTTGGCCTAGAAGCAGTTCAATCTTACGAAGTTCTGAGCGAGCCAAAGACAATGGGTTTTCGTGGTAAAGGTTTTTCTTACCTAATATTATACTAGGGAGGCTGTGGAGGGGAAGATGCATTACCAGAAAAGGCGTTCTTGGAACGTTCGTTTGGGACCCCTCCATGACATGGTCGTTGTTGAAGTAATCCTAAGGGGTTCTTGTTAGTTATTGTTTTAATGTTGAACAAAACCTGTTCTTTCTACCAAGAAGTATATTAGCGGGTATGACTTGCAACAAAGATTATTCGCTTAAGTCATTTTATATATTATTTAATTGTTGGATTTCAGCTGTTTTTCTTAAAAACATTTAAATATTTTCTTTCTTTTTTAAGGCAAACTGTTAAGAGCTACTAGAATTACTTGAATATCAGTTGAACTACTGAAATTCGTTTAATCCTAGAATATCAACTTTTTTATCGGATGTTTAAGCAATAGATTTGATGCAGTTAGTGATTAGTAGTTAGAAGGAAATTATAATCCAATATTTGACAGAAAAACAATTTTTTTATTTAAGTTCTTCTGTCATTTGTTATAGTCCTTATTGCTAATGGCTTACTGTAGTAATATAAGAAGTAACTTACCTCATTAATGTGCACTTCGTTTCGACTCACAGTATTTATTTTTCCGACTCAGAACTATTCAGTTCTGAATTTCCAAGAACTACAAACGTGATTTTGTCATTCAAATTTCACACTAAGCCCACTGTAACGACGTTTGTATGGAATGGATTGTATTATATTATATATAGTTGCTATATATCCAAAACTTCTATCGAGATGTCAAGAAATGTTGCCTCTAATATTTTCATAGCTGTAGAAACGATAAAAATGGTTGTACCGTTTATGGTATTGGGTGCCTTGTAGGGTTAAATGCTACCAAGCTTCTGCTCACTGGTACATGATTTGAATTTCTTATAGTTAATCGTCAGTTTTTATTTGAAATGTAATTGTGGATGGATGGAATTAATGAGGATAATGATGATTGAGCAAATATCTATGCAAATCATGAGATAAGAGTTGTGAAAAAATATACTTATTGGTTCTGTATGGTGGAAATTGTGGGGGAAAAAATTCCATTTGGATGAATTTGATTATAGTCTTTTTGTGCTCTTGCGGGATGGTTTTAATAATCTATTTACAAGTTTACAGTAAATATAAATATTTATTAGCGAATTTTTGGAAAGGGTTCTTGGATATTGCTTAGTGAATGGTTTAGTTTACCGTATATTGCTTATTTACGATATAGATCCAAACGACAACGCAAAAGTTTTCATATTTTTTATTTAATAATTATGAAAAATTCATCTAGTCGAAAATTGTAGGGGACAGGCATTTGTAGGGAAAATCCTAGAAGCGGCGCTAGGGTCACGGTAGCAATAACCGAGAACCATCTGCAATAATCCGGCGTGCACACTTCGTTTATTCACCGCACGGACCGATATTAAAAAATAATGCGCGTGTTGGTGCGTCGGTGTGTGCTGTCGGGGCGCGTGTGTGTGCCTTCATCCCCGCAGCTGGGGCTCTGACACGGAATTCGCCGAATTAATCAGACAGAGATCAAAGCCCCAATTACCCAGTCCACGAAAAAAAAAGTTGCAGCGGGTAGCGAACAACAAAAACTTGCCCTAATCATTTCCTTAAATCCTCCCCAGCGGGGTATTAATCAAAGTCAAATATCGCTCAGTACTTTTTCATACCTGCCCTAATGTCTCTGCCGTCCGTAAAAAAATCCCTGTGTTACTGACGAAAAACGTCCCCTATTTTTAATGAACTTTTACGATTTTATTCTCCGTGGGCAGTTCCAGATTAATTATTGAATATTGACTATATACGTCATGCTGCTTCATTATTTTTAATCGCAAAAATATCCAGATATTTAAAAGACATAAAATCATTATATTATTATGACCATAAAGAATTATAATTATATAACACTATCTCAGTTTGGTCAATTTTCAACTTAGCAGATTATTTCTGAGGCCAAATATATAAGTGATCACAGTGGTGGCTGTATTTTTTAAAATAATCTAACCATTTTTTAAGTTTTGCCATAAGTAAAAAAAAAAAGTTATCTATAAATTTTTCATTCGGCTATAGTTATTTTCAGTAGAAAAAATAAATAAATAAATAAAATGAAAACGGTAGGGTCACAATTGAAGCGACAATTTTAATAAAAAGGATCAAATCACTTTACCACCCCTATAATAAAAGTAAGCAATATAAAACAAAAAAAAGTTATTATTATATTTCCAATTTAGTATATAGTTATTTTCTGTGTAGCAAAAAAATAAAAATAAATAAAATTAAAATTTAAAAACGGTAGGTTCACAGTAAATTTTTATTGCATTGGGAACCACAATAAACTTAAAAAAAAACCAATTAAACTATTTAAACTATCACTGAAATAAGTAGACCATGAAAACCTTTTTATAATTTATTGTCTTGAAACTAAATAAAAACCATTCGTCTACATATAGATGATCTGTTAGTATTTTAAAGCATTATGATCAAATTAAGACTAGGACAATTCAAATTATCTTGAAAATGAGTTAACTATCAGCCATTAAAACAGGATTTTTAATATTCACGTTATGAATAATTGGTTAAATTTTGCTTATTAACAAGACCTTAAAGAAAATATTTGTTGCAAATAGTATTTTTAGAACAATTACAGGATTCAGGAATATGATCTAAAATGCCCTTCTGAAAAGTACACAATTTTAACTTATCCACTTCTTTGT
This sequence comes from Euschistus heros, assembly GCA_003667255.2. Taxonomy (NCBI): domain Eukaryota; kingdom Metazoa; phylum Arthropoda; class Insecta; order Hemiptera; family Pentatomidae; genus Euschistus; species Euschistus heros. The sequence goes on along the minus strand of RCWM02000066.1, from coordinate 975,040 downwards.
TAAAATTTTTTAATAAAATAAATAAAATAAAATTGTTTTTTAAAAACTAAGATAAGAATCTTAGTGAAAAGGAGACTTGAATAAGGCAAAACAAGAACATGTATTTAAAACATTTTAAGGTTCTATGGACCCCGATGATTTCTGAAGAGGTAATGCTGGCCGACCTACGGAGGATACTGTTGTTTTTATCTAAATTGAACCTGCGTGTGCTTTCAAACCTAGAAATCCGTTAAAGGAAATAAATTTACATACACATAAATGGTCAGGCACATCCCAACCAGCTCATATCTCCCATCTCTATCACAACTCTCTCTAACCAAATGGCTACTCTCCTGCAGTTTGTACGCCGTTATCGTAAATATACAAACCTAATTACTAAGAATATTGTATGCAGCAGCATGATATATTCGTATTTCATTATATATTTATAAATATATTGTAATGGTTTGGGCTAACAAAAGGTTCAATTATTTAAAATAATAAAATCAATTGGAGGGGATATGTAATTTATCGAAACAGTTACATGTGTATTTGTTTGAATATACGGGTATAATTTAAAGAGAAAATTATAATTACAAAAAAATTCAATTTCATAAATTAATTTTTTTAAAACGTAAAATTTTAATAAAATTTAAAGATATAACTATTTCATATGTTTTGGAAGGTATATTTTAAAATATTACATATTTGATTAAAATTAATTATTGATAAACAAAAGAGACGGTGCTGATTAAGACGGCATTAAAGCTTATGGGGAGTTTTCTGAAGGAAGCCACTGTGAGTTGAGGATCCAGTCAAAGGACATCTCTTGGGCCCAAGGCAACAATTAATTTATGAAGTAATAAAATGTTAATTGTGAAAATTAGGTATTTTGAATTGTAATTATAATTTTATCCTCAAATCATATATGTATAATCAAACAAATACTTATGCAACTGTTTTGATTAATTGCATATCTCCTCCATTTATTATTATTTTTTTTAAATAATTGTTAAACCAAACCATTACAATATATTTATAAATTTATAATAAAATATGAATATATCATGCTACTGCATACAATATTCTTAGTAATTAGGTTTGTATATTTACGATAACGGCGTACAAACTGAAGGAGAGTAGCCATTTGGTTAGAGAGAGTTGTGACAGAGATGGGAGATAGGAGCTAGTTGGGATGTGCCTGACCATTTAGGGCGGTGAAATGGCTGTTCTAATTTTCTTGGCCCCTACCTGAACACTTTGTTTGTCCCTGCCGAACTCAATCAGTGGTTCTATTGCCGGCCAGTAGGACCGGGCTGCCGAGGAACGCTGTTTTCCGACCCGTTGGCTGGGGCTAATAGGGCGAAAAATTACAACTAACGGGGCCGTATTGATGGGACCCCCCCGACCGTGAGCAGCCCCGCTCTTTACTGCATTCCTGTCTCCCATTAATCAAGGCCCTGCTTCGATTACCGCCTCTCTAACCTTGTCATTTATTGTCTTTAATTATTTTTGCATTGGCACTTTCGGTCCGGATGGGTGGGTACGATCATTGATATGATGTTCTTCTACGCCTGAGTAGCGTATTAACCAAATAGTTGTTCTAGGGTACACAGATATTTCAAACATTTTATGGTTTATGGATCTGGAAATATTCTTTTTAAAGTAGTACTGATAATTTCAAATCAACTATTCAAACCTTCATTTAGCAATATTACATCAGCCTTTAAAAATATTTCTATTTTAATATAGAATAGTCAACAATTTTATTCTGGGACAAAGTCCCTTACATAGTCATATTTAAAAAATAATAATAATGATGTTAATATATACATAGATGCTAATTAAATAATTAAAGAAGAGAATAAGATGAGCCCTCAACAACTGAAATAAGTAAATTCATTCAGTACATTGCATAGTCTTGTGTAAAACATAAAATTACCTAGATATCATAGAGCTGGTTCAGAATACTGTCGTAGGAGTGGGTACTCTTGCCATGGAGGTGGGGCTGGTTGCCACTGGCCTTAAGGTTTTATTTTTTTCTGATTTCTCAAGTCTTTGAGAGTCTGGCAACCCCTATAGTTAGCAGGGTGCGCTCCTTCACAGTTTGCACAGGTTGCAGGCGTTTCCCGTGTTTTGTGATAACCGCTACTCTCCGGGTTTTGTCCACAACGAACACAGTCTGGTGTTAGAGTAGATCTTTGTGTGATCATACTGTTGGCATCGGGTAGATTATGGTATTATTCCACAGTAACCGCTGTGTAATAAATCCATTGTATATCAAAGACATGATCGTTAAATGATTGTTTTGTAATTTCTAGTAAGAACGTTAGTAATGGGGTTTTGGATCTAGATAAGACATTTATCAGATTGACTGCGTCATATTCCTTTTTTTTTTTTATTCTTTTGTAAGAAATTATGGGGGATTGAATAATATAAACTTTTGATAACCACCCTTGGCATTTGTCCTCACATAACTGGAAAGTGTAAAAGTCAGCATTTTTCTTTCGCTGGTCAATGATTATGGTTTTAGGTGAAATTGATTCGAAATGTCAATATGTTATTTAAAATTGTTCTTAGTTTTAAAAAAGAAGGTCCTCATACTATTTCGAGAAAATAGCCAGAGCGGTAAAATTTTCAATCTCGCTCACAAAAATATGAAGAATTTGCTGTAGCATTCTTCTGTTGTGTTGATGGGGTGGTCAGGATGGGGTGTTACTGATTCAATTTTATTGTTAGTCAATATTACCGGTGATGTCCTTTTAATTTTTCTTGGTTCTCTGTCAAAGTCCTGGTTTCATTTGCGGTTTATTACAAGCTGACATTCTACCTCTTGAACATGGGAACTGGTATCTCTCTTGAATAATTTCCATACTGCTAATCTTAGAGCTGGAAGGTTAATTTACCATTGCTCTAAATATAAGCTGTGCTGGCTGGAATCTAAATTATATAAATAGTTATTTATAGGACTCCAGAAATCCAAGTGCATAATATAATTTTATTCAGTGGGTATGGGTACCATGGGAAATAAAGAGGTTCTGGAAATAGAGGTATTTAAATGTTTTAAGGAATTTTGCTTATCTGATATGAAGATGAATTGAATTCCAGTGGATGGTTGAGCTAAGAGGACGAAGCAATGGAATGCAGAAGTTCTATTGTATGAGATATATAGATCAGAAAGACGGTTTCTTGTGGGGAGGAAAATCAAACCTACCTTTTGTGTAGGTCTGAACTGGAGCAAATTGTAAATATAGGATTAAGAGTATTGATAATTTGGTAAAGGGAGGGTTCAAGGAAATAATGCCAGCGGAAAGTGGGAATCAACTTTATTCGGAATAGAGGTGAAAATATCGGAGCGCCTAGGGATATCGAAGACAAACCTGGAAAAGCAGGTTATATACACCATACATATTTACAATATATAAACAATGTTATAGATTATGGTTGCAAACATTTATGTGCCTAAAGGCCTAAAGGTCTTCACCTTTATAACACTGCATCTAGCAATCACTTTGCTAGATCATACTAATCACTATGCTAGAGCAATCACTTTTAGCCTCACATCATAGCTTGTGGTCTTGTTATTAATTACCTCCTATCTTCGGCAATGAACAGGTGATTTTTAAGACTTAAAGTCACACTCTCTTAACAAGGAGAGAGGGTGCGCTAGAGCCCTAAGGAATAGCTGTGGAATAGTTGCACGCGATTCAGCAATCTGCCAGGTAGTTACCAGCATTGATCCTCTCCACGGCCCATTTCGATTAAAAATGTACTCGCATTTGAGGACGACCTTACCCATATTGCTACTTTTACATTATTTTTTTTTTTCAAATCGGGTGCTTCTTGGCTTGATAAATACATGAATCATTGTCTTTTTGGAGAAGATTCTCGGGTAAGAAGAAACTTAGGCCTTTTACACCTGTTGATTTTTTAGTTAAGATATACATAAGTGTTAATGTTATTGATTACTTCTTGTTATAAAGTTAAGTGTCTTTATTTCTGTTGTATGTTGTATAATATCATCACTGTTGTGAGGGAGGGAAGGATGGAGAAATGGAGTAATGGAGGGAGGGAGAGAGGAAGAGACAATGACTGAGAGCGAGGGAAATGGCTTTATCTGGCTCTATTTATATGCGCTTTACCAAAGCCACTCATAAATACTTTTTTAATATTTGTCGAATTTACTTTCTATTTGGTAATCATTTCCTTTTTGTTATTTCTCCTTGCATCCAATAAAATAATTGTTATTCGTGTGGCAATGAGCAAAAGCCTCGTTTATCACTGAGCATTCTCTGTCTCTCTCTCTCTCTCTCTCTCTCTCTCTCTCTCTCTCTCTCTCTCTCTCTCTCTCTCTCTCTCTCTCTCTCTCTCTCTCTCTCTCTCTCTCTCTCTCTCTCTCTTTCTCTCTCTTTTCTCTCTCTCTCTCTCTCTCTCTCTCTCTCTCTCTCTCTCTCTCTCTCTCTCTCTCTCTCTCTCTCTCTCTCTCTCTCTCTCTCTCTCTCTCTCTCTCTCTCTCTCTCTCTCTCTCTCTCTCTCTCTCTCTCTCTCTCTCTCTCTCTCTCTCTCTCTCTCTCATACCATTTTTCCTATTCTGAACGATGACTAACTCCTTAACAAGGGGGTACAAACCGTACTAACCTTCTTGAATTGCACGCATATTCATAAATTCTGGTCACTTGCGTTCTCGAAGATGATGAACCAAATGGGCTGATTCATCAAGGTAACTTTTATTACCGCGTCATGTCATAAGTCTAAAGCTCATTTTTAGAAATGTTAATCTCAATTTCAGCTCAGTTAATTTCGCAATAGTATTTCCTCCTGTAATTTAGACGCAGTCTTCTCGACAAAAAGCTTGAGAATATCTGGTGTAAACCTAATGAACTAAATTAGAGCGGCCTAAGCCGCGATGGAGGATTCTAGTTACCATAAAATATAAGTTTTAACACAACTTTGCCTTATTCTAAGACTAATAATGTTGATATATATTAGATAATTGCTGTGTATTGTATCCATGCCTGTAGCCAATAAGTACAATATCTTGGCAATGCAGGCAGGTGTAATCCACTGTTTATGTGATAGGAGCTCTGAGTTATCGGGGCGGTTCAATAGTATAATCCCCCATCTAATTGCTACAGAGCTGCTTCTATGGATCGCTAGTATCTTCGTGGGTGTGGGTACATTGTCTCATCCTAGCTCTCGTTTCATTAGAGTCAGCAATAAAATAATTGGAGTAGCAAATGATCATAAATAAATTAACTTCATTAAAACTTATACCTAAAGGATTCCAGTTCTCAGTATTTTAAACATTTTAAACTTTTATGGACGTCAGCTTGTGTTATTACAGCTAGAGATTTAAAATGCTTTTAGGCGTTACAAGTATTAAGTTCTAAAAGATATTTCATTTTTATTAGTTTGTATTTTAATCTAGTCGATATAGCCAAACTTTTTTAGGAGATAAAATAAATATAAAAGAATGTTTTTTTATTTAATCTCCTTTATGTTGCGAAATTTCGTTTTTACTTCTTAATAATACTTTTTGAATTGTTTTTGTTAACTTTCAGCAAAAGTCTGATATATAATGCATCACTTTTTATTTACTCAAAAATCTTACATTTACAATGAATTAAAAAAAAAATCACGAGCTAATTATAAAAATGTTTATATTTTTATGTAAAAACGCATAACGAAAATTTTATTAGGTGCAATTACACTTACACATGTATTCATTGTATTTGATGTCGAGGTATACTGTCCTGCTTAGAAAGATCACCGTATCAACCAAACTGGTCAAAATCGAGATTTATATTTTAATAGATTCTAATACATTATGAAATTGATTTATAAGATTATAATTGCAAATAAACTCCTTAATTTTCCTGCAATTTAAATGTTTTCCAGACATAATTTTCAGATATAATACTTAATTAAACGCATGTCTCTCTTCTTAACGAAAACATAATCTATACTATTATATGAAAGGACAAGCCATATTTCGTTTGTGATCACTAGGGCTGTGAAATATATGCATTTGCCAATTTCTCCTAACTAACTAAAACATCTAATATTATCAATATATACATATATATTTTGAGGTATTTGGAATAAATTTGAGCTATTTTTAATTTGCATATTTTTCCATAAATGCATATTTTGAACTAGACTTGCATATTTATCTACATATCCGGCATATCAGCATTTGACATTTGAACTTTTGATGTTTCTGAGCAGAAAAAAAATAAACCGAAAAATAGCTATAAGAACTCCTCCCATTCTTTTTGTTTTTCACCTAATCAATGCGTTTGTATGTGCCGAAGTGCTGATTCTTCGGTTTCAGCAAACTTTCTATCGTATTTTCTCTCTTAGAATTGTTTAATCTGATTATGATAGATCATTTCAAATGATTTATCGATAAAAAATCTTTTATAGTAGCTTATCATTGTGAATTGCTTCCTCAATTATCAGTGCTTGCAACTAAAGATCTATACTTCGCTCAAATACGTAGAAATTTATTTATAGGGCTGTGAAATATATGCATTTGCATATTTCTTGTAGTCAACCAAAACATCTAATATTATCAAAATATTTGTGTTTTGAGGCATTTGGATTAAATTTGGGCTATTTTTATTTTGCCATAAATGCATAATTATGCATATTTGAACTGTACTTGCCTAGTTATTTACATATCCGTCATATATATAAGTATAAAATTAAATTAAATTAAAAATTAAAAAATAGCAAGTGACACTTGAATGAAGCAGGTGCAGCTTCTCGTGGAATTGTTTAATCGGATTAGTTTATTGTTCTCTTTCCGTAAATACTTGGAATATTATGACTTCACCTCTCTTCTTTTCCTTCTCCTCACCATCAATCGTTCCATTACCCAGTCTCTCAAGTAGTGTCCACCAACACACATTAATATTCGTGAACTGTTTGATTGTACCATAAATGCCAAAAGTGACTAATGCAAAGTCGAAAGAAAATGTCTACAAACATTCATAAAAACTGCCACTGGATCGGAAAAGTCAGGTTTCGATACCGATTCATGTTGTGCTTTAGTGCGAGCTGACATACCCTTTCATAAATTGTGCCACCCTGAATTTAAGGTTTTTTTGGAAAAATACACGGGGAAACCGTTCCTCACGAAAGCACATTCAGGAAATCTCACCTGGATGTTGTGTACATCAAACCCTCAATAAAATCAGGGACTTTATAAAAAATGGACCGATCTGGGTCTCGATGGTTGAAACAACAGATGTTGAAGGCAGATATGTAGTAAACACAATCGTGGGAAAACTCTCCGCAGATTCACTATCGCAGCCTTTTTTGCTGAATTGTGAGGTTCCTGAAAAGTTTAATCATGCTACCATTGCTAGATATTTTAATGAATGTATGAGCCTTCTTTGGCCGGGAAGGGTTTTAATAAAGTTTTATTGTTTACAATTTTTTTTTAAATTTTAATAAATTTTTTTGTTATCTTTTTTAATACTTGCCTTGAAATGTTCTTTCTCCTTTTCTTTCCCTATTCAACAGAGTTAAGTAATTGGTTAAACAAGAGTTTGTGCATTTGTATAGGTATGTATTGCTATATTTTTATTTTTGTTAGTATGGTAAATAGTTGCATATTTAGGTATTTAATTGCATATTTTACCCAATATATTTGCATATATATGTGCATATTTTTGAATTTGTATTGCATATAATTCACAGCCCTAGTGATCACTAACCACGAAATCTACCGAACCAATCTGAACCAAATTTTAACCACATCATTTCCATAGTTCAAGGAAGGTATAGCAATTGTAAAATCTACTGATTTTTAGTTAATTTGTTATGAAAAAAACAAACAATAATATATGGATAACAGTGAAGTTTGAAAATTTGCCGCTAGGTGCTTAGTGCCATTCTCCATGAGAGGTTACAAAGCTACGGTTTTTTTTTAGAGTTTGAAATTGATTATAAAATTTACTTATATTAAATAAAATTATTAAAAAAGATTTAAATATGTGGTGTCATCCAATTCATCTCGTATCCAATCTTTACAATCCAAGATCCTTCGAAAAATCCTCAATGCTCCTTACTATGTGACCAATAAACTTATCCATAAAGATCTTAATGTTCCATATGTTTCTGATTTTGCCCAAATCAGATACCTATCCTTCCATAGTAAGCTCTATAACCACTCCAATCTACTAGTCTCGCAACTTGCTTCCTCCTCCATCCCTGATAATCCTCCGTGGCGTCTGAAAAGAAGATGGCCTAGAGACCTTTTAGTGTAGATTTTATTGAAGTGCTACTAGTGAGTAGTTCTTCACAAGTTATTTACATGCCATTGTATTCACTGTCAACACATTTACTTGTTGTATATTATTTTGTACAGTTGTAAATATCAATAAATGGAAAAAAAAAAATATGTAGTGCGACATGTTTATCCTCTTGAAATTTAAAAGTTGACCGATATGGGGTTAGCACTATTCCGCAATAGAGTTATCAATTGTGAAAGACCTGAACCAATCTGTATTAAATTTTAACTACGTCATTTTCATAGCTCTAGGAAGGTTTATCAATAATAAAATTTACATTAATAAAAATTTAAATGTAAAATGTTGACTGGCAGAAACGAAGTTGGCCACACAGTTAAATACTTTTATGGTTAGAAATTGAAATTCAACAAGATGAAAACAATAAAATTATTTCTGCCGAAAAAAAATTATTACCAGATCAAAATGTCGATCCTTTGCTTTTTAATATTGCGTATAAAATTATGATTCATGGGCCTTTTGTTGTAAGCACTGATAATACAGTCTATTGTCCGTAAGAGTTTCTTAATATTATCAGTCCATCTGGATTACCAACTAACAAATTAAAATTAAAAATTGAATGTCCAAATATGCTTTTACATAATCTTTGAACACTCTATCAAATTTTAACCAGGTTAAAAATTACTGCTATGCGTGAAAATATCATTGACGAAATAATGCTCAATTGCATATATCTGCACAAGATGTTTTTTTCGATAAACTAATAAAACTTCAATTATTGGTTAAAATTAAAGTAAAATCTATTTTTTTTTTTTTTTTTTTTTTTGAGAGCGAGCGAAGTCGCGACGGGAGATGCTAGTTTTATATATTTTTCATTGGAAAGCTCATATGTTGATCATAAACAGTGGAAAAACTGATTCTGTATAATAAGATTTGACAGATATCGTAGAAAAACTATATCTAAACTTTGATGTCATTTTTCTGTTTACGACAATTTTCGTTGATACGGTCTTCTTTGTTTGCACGATAGTATAGAAAACAGTTAAGCAATAGTGAATATTATTGTAATTTCATTGACTATTAAATTTATCATAAACGCTTTATTTCTTATCAATATAAGATCACATTCTATAAAAGATTTTATGAGGAACTCCACAGACATACTAAAAAACTCAATTGTAATTTTACAGCAACAGGCTAGGCTGTAAGATTACAATTTTAAAAAAATATATGACATTGCTTAATTAATTACTTTCTACATTCAATTTATTACTGTTTCTTGAATTTCTAAATGTTTGATAATTTATTATTTCATTATATTCATTCCCCTCCCTAATTTTCAGTACTAGTTGCACCTTATTTTGTATTTAAATGAATAGAAAATAAATAATAATATTTTATTGACTGGAGAAATTTTGTATTTTATATATGGGATCGGTAGCGTGTAAGTTTATCCTAGACTCCATTACCATCGTTGGAACAAGAATGGAAGGAGAGTGTAACACCATTGGGATCCCTGGGGTGGCTATTGGCTACCGTTTAGCGTCAGGCATGTTTCAAATATGTCGATGGGGAAAATTCGTTTTTTCTCCTGTAGCTGGCCGGTTCTTGGGTTTCAGCTGTTTCCTTTTTTATCATTCCTTGTAACGTTTGAAGTAATAATTTGTTATAGTGGACTTTTGAATAATTTTTTTATTTAATTTTTTTTCCCCAGTTCAGAAGAGACCCGAAGGTTTTTTTCAACCTTGGAAATATTCGAACGTTCTTATCTATACTATAATATAAAAGGACAAGCCATTTTTCGTTTGTGATTACTAAACAAGAAAACTACTGAACCAATCTGAACCAAATTTTTACCACATTATCTTTATAGTTATATGAAGGTATAGAATTAATAAAATCCACATATTTTAAATTAATTTGTTATTAAAAAAGAAATAATATGCGAATAACTTTGATATTTAAGCAATAGTCGGTAAGCGCTATTCTAAATGAGAAGTTACAAAAGTACGGTGTTACATAGAACTAGAAATTTACTTACATTAAATTAAATCATTAAAAAAATTTATAATGTGTAATGCGACATGTGGATCCCAATAAAGTTTGACCTTTACTTTTTGATATTGTGCGTAAAAATATCATTCATGATCCTTAAGTTGTAAGCTTTGATATCCGCAAGCGTTTCTTAATAGTCGCTGTCCATCTGAATTGCCTACTTATACATTAAAATTAAAGATTTGATGTCTAACATACATAATCTTCTACCACCTAATCAGTGCAATTTTAACTAGGTTAATAATGACTGCTATGTGTAAAAATATCATTGAAGAACTATTGCTCAATCGCATACTTCAATGCCAGACATACGAGATTGGGCGAAGCCGCGTCGAGGGATACTATATTAGAGTATAGTTTGTAATAAATATAAATACCTATTTATTATACTTCGACATTGTTGTACTTTAATTATTGAACATTAAATTCAACATGTTTCGGAATATATGTATTTCGTCATCAAGTCAAAACAATTATATCATATAACATAAAAGTTTTTTTTATCACACAGTGGGCCAAATGAGCAAAAAACTGCTTGAAATGCATTTTTTTTTTTTTTTTTTTTTTTTTTTTGGTTAAAGTTTAAGTAAAATGTGTTTACTATGCCTTAAGGCTAATAGAGGTTGGGTTTCAGAGAGTTTTGGTGATTACTTAACAATCGGGAGCCTTCAGAATAAAAAATGGCGAAAAAAAATAAATTTATTTTTAATAAATTTTCATTATTAATCGTCATTATTTTATTTCAATTTCGTTATTAACATATTGGTTTCTACTGTTTTGATCTTGGTGGAGTACAAACCGAGATGATTTTGAAAATTAACTAAGCCAAATTTTGACTTTTTGATTTCCCGATTATTATACATCCTACAGTCTCTTTGTGTCTCTTCAATTCCTAACGCTAAACCCTTCTTAGAGGTGAATAAAAACATACTATGCAATGATTAGCTGCGTCCACTTGCGACCTTCACTGCCAGAGCTCGCTAACTTATATTTTACAACCCTCAGTAGTCAGGAGAGTCGAGGTCCTACCGTATTCCAGACTAACTATGCAGCTTATTTCCAACGATAATTATGACAATTACTGGACATTAATTTCCTTTTGTGATACTGATGAACGGCCATATTTTCTCTTTGTAATCCTGAGGATGGGAAACTATAGTTGTGCTGTTATTTACACAACTAAGGATTGGTATCTTAACAAAAACATAGATATTCCATATCAACAATTTTTTTAATCTCAGAATATCGATACAGGATATATCTTTGACTAAAAAAAAATCTATTTTAAATATTCCAATGACGTTATAATAATATTCATGTTTAATTTTATCGTTTTGTTAATTCAGGAAACTACATCGAACTGGTCAAACTTCCATCATTGCTGCATTCCAATTCTTCACTTAGAGTTTTTTAGAGTGAAATTGTTAAATAAATTTTTTTTCTTAAGGAGTGTGATGCCCAGTAGTAAATTTATAATCAACAAACCTCTTTCAACATAATTGTAATTACAATATTAATATATTTTTAATTAAAAAAACCGAAGCAACATTTTTGCTTAGCTCTCTTCAACCATGATCTGTCAATCCTCAAAAGTATTTTTATATCATTTTTTATTTATTTTTCCACCCTTTATCTGGAATGTTCTATTGACTTTTAACGTTTTTATTCTCATTAAAATGTATATTCTGGCATCCTTTCTCTTGCAATCCGCTCAACTTACATTTCTGAACTGCTTCAGCTCAGATCTTAAATTCTTGCCAAACCCGTTCGCACCTATCAGAATTGTATACTCCTGCACATTGCTGCTCTGCTTTCGACAGATCTTTCCTAATCCGATCCTCTTCGCTGTGGAACTCCGTCTATTTCACCATTCGCCATTCAAATACCCCTTCCACTTCGAAATAACACTTCTTTGAACATATGCTATCGATCCAGATCCATGAAAACTTGCATTAGTCTTTTTTTAGTTCTATAAAAAATAAACAGTTTATATACATGAAAGTTTATTGTTTTTCTGCATTCAAATATTTCTGTTACTTTTTATTTTATTTATTGCTTTTTTACAGTATTATTTGTTATTTTATTTTAAAAAATATTGTTTAATTTTAAGGCTCTTAGGTCCTAGAATAAATAAAGAAATGCTTATTATTATTATTATTATTATATCTAGGGTATAAATATTTTTAGTTGGAACCTAGAAGTATTTTTCAAACATTTAGTTATTTTTAATCCTGATGATTTTTACTTGCTTATTTTTCGTATTGGATGTTTTACTTTGAAAGCTGTGTATATCGAGCCCAGCAGAGTAGTGTGTTCCATTGAGCAACTAACAGTGCAACGTTGTTTATTGTTGAAATGCGGACAGTGGAGCCTCAATTCTCCTTCCCACTCTCTATCTCTATCTCCCTTGTATTTTCTTAATGGCCCATTAATCTCTTCTAGTTCCGCTTCCGAACCATAAACCCTTCCACCGCATAGCGCTGTTGAGCAAGATCCAGGATTTCCTTCCTGCTATATTTTCCAAGGGTCTTCTTCCTCCTCTCACCTGAAAAGGGACTTTTCTTCTGCATAAAGGCACTACATTCTCCGTATAAAATGTTCCTGGGCCTAAGTGATCCCCTGTAACAATGGCACTCTGGGTATTGTTATTGTACTATATTGAACATTTACTGTTTGTTCACTAATATTTGTATTAGGTCGTATAAACAATATGATTCTTCATGATATTAAATGCTTTTTTAAAAATTATTTTTTTCCCTCTTTTCGCCTCACTATTTGATTTTCATTTTTTGAAATTATAATTTGCATTTTTTCACTCATCAATCAATTATTTATCTTTAAGGGTTTATTTGTGTTTTTTTTTGGGAATAGTTTTCAAGTTAAAAAAAAAAAAAAAACTTCTCCCTGACTGAGATAAACAATAGATATGAATATGTTGATCTATAATCTACTGTTTTTCCTAATTTACATTTTAGAACTAAAAGAAACAAAGTACTTCAATTAATAATTAAATTAAATAACTAATTAATCATGATTCGAAATCAACAAAGCTGAGAGAAAATAGAGGTTTCAAATTTCAAACGTGGCTTTTTTTTTTCAGTTAAACTAATATAGCCCCTAAAGAGTAGGTCTTTGTGACAAATGTTATATAACAAAAAACATTTTCCATTAACTTTCTAATCAGGCAACTATCATCAAATTTTCGATCCGAGCAACACCAACAGATCTAATGCGTGTCATAATGTTAAACTTTTGAGTATGAAAAAAACGTTACAACGCACTTTTTTTTTATTCAAACCAATATAACTCCTAAGCAGTAGGTTCTACCGACAAATGTTTTATAACATCAAATGTTCCCCATTAAATTTCTGGAAGCAAAACCTTTGGAGAAATGTTCCATTCGAGCAACACAAACAGATCTAGAGCGTGTCATAATGTTAAACTTTTGAGTATGAAAAAAAAAAAAAAACGTTACAACGCACTTTTTTTTTATTCAAACCAATATAACTCCTAAGCAGTAGGTTCTACCGACAAATGTTTTATAACATCAAATGTTCCCCATTAAATTTCTGGAAGCAAAACCTTTGGAGAAATGTTCCATTCGAGCAACACAAACAGATCTAGAGCGTGTCATAATGTTAAACTTTTGAGTATGAAAAAAACGTTACAACGCACTTTTTTTTTATTCAAACCAATATAACTCCTAAGCAGTAGGTTCTACCGACAAATGTTTTATAACATCAAATGTTCCCCATTAAATTTCTGGAAGCAAAACCTTTGGAGAAATGTTCCATTCGAGCAACACAAACAGATCTAGAGCGTGTCATAATGTTAAACTTTTGAGTATGAAAAATGCGTTACACCAAAAAAGAATGGGCCCTTTTCCAAAAGACATATCCGTTTAAAAAAAAACCTGCAGTTATAAAACCTTAACATAAGCCTACTTCTATTAAAGAGTAATTCGATATCACTATTATTTACTTAATTTTATTATTTATTCTATTCTAATCCCGCTTATAAATCCTACTCGTTACCAATCTTTTCACCTAAACGGGGAAGGTCGATACTCTTTCCGTGCCATGAAAGGCCAGCCCTCACAGACCGGAATCGAACCGACATCCGTTTTCTTCTTGAAATCCAAGACCTCGTTACTTGTACTTGCTAAGGGTTCAGCTACGCTCTCCTTTGTATTATTTTTTAAAGTATCCTATACAACGCCGCCATTCAGAATATTGAAGTAATAACCTGGGTTCTAAGATTCGTTACCAACTGTAAGTCGAATCCAAAGTCATAAATATTTTTTTGTGTTATAAATGATAATTCTTCGGAATACAGAATTGTCGTGCCGTAGTCAAGTCAAAAACTGTTTTTTATCATTTGACATATACATGTTTTTGTATGAATGACTAAATAATCATTCTTCAAAGACCGATTTCAAAATCATTTCTATTCAGAACAGAAATACCAGAAGAATGATGATTACCGGATATACTCTTAGGCTACTAGAGGATATAACACAATAAGTTGATATGAAATTGATGATGAACATATTTTTATTGTTTTGGAACTGAAAATGAATGCATAGCAATCCTAACATTATAAATTAGTTGTATAGTGGACTAAACGTCGTTTTTTCAAATATATCATAATTACATACATTGTTACAAACCATTCATAAACTTATCATATAATTTAGGTAAAGGAATTTTTTTTAGCTCATTGCAAAATATAGATTCGTCTAAAAAAATATTATATGTAGAATGAGAAATTGTAGTTTTCAGAGGAAAAAAAAAAATTAAAAAAGCTGAGTGTGTATCAAAACAAATATTTTAAAAATACTATTCGTTAACGTTATTCTTAATCCACAAAACCTTAATTAGTCGAATTTGATCATATTTTTAGAATGATTTAAAAATTAATTAGGCTTGAGGTACGTACAACTTCGACTGATCATGCTCTTTTTTATTTATTTAGCTCACTAAAATTTGACAGAAGTTTTCTTTCCTAAATCTCTCACTCCCAGTCGTCGCAGGTCGTCTTTGTTTCCGATTCTTATCTTATTATTCTAATGGGGTGTATAAAAATAAATTACCGTGTCTTAAACAAATATTTGTATTATTATTTCTTTGATATAAAATACAATTAATACCCAAAGTATAGTCCATTGTTATCTACCGTCATTACCCATCTGTTAGCCAATTGCTCGATGCTACGCTGATACCATTCCTTGGGATAGCTGTCAAAGAACCCTTGGACAGCATTTTCAACTTCTGCATAGTTATCAATTTTTTTCCCTTGAAGAAAATGGGCCATGGATCGAAACAAGTAGTAATCCGAAGGTGCGAGTTCTGGACTATATGGTGGATGAGGCAGGAGTTCAAACCCATGTAGTTCTGTAAACTTTTCTCCTGATTGTTGAGGAGTAAGTTCGAGAGGGACCAGTCTACAGGTCTTTTTCACCTTCCCCATGGAGAGAAGATGACGACTAACAGTATCTTTCGACACACCACACTCCCTGGCAAGATCGCGAGTACTTGTCGACGGATTTTACTCAACAGCTTCCTTCATAACCTCAGCAATATCTATTAATGGCTGCCCGGAGCCCTTCTTCCTTTCCAATGTCGTATCTCCACTTCGAATTTTTCAAACCAACGCCGCGCAGTGCGCTCTTCAAGGACACCTTCTTTTTCATATTTAATAGTTTCTGGAGTTGCTTTAGTGGCTGTGAATTTTTTTTTTCCAGTAATGTCTTAAAATTACGAGAATTTCGTAGGACACTGTCATGTTTCTTCTTTGAAATAAATAACTGAACTGAGGCTTTTTTTTAAAGAATTCCAGTGTTAGTAAACAAGCTTAGGGAATGCTCTAAAGGGATTATTAAGTATTCTATAATAAATAAATAGCATTAAGATATTTACAGACTTTTGAACTCTGGAATTTGATAAAACAGTCATTTTTTTTATACGCCCTATTAGAATATTATAAAATTGAAAAAGGATCAGTATCTTATTCAACGCTTGTTAGACTAAAGTTGATTTAAATCTTCTATAAGTTTACAACTGTATTGCTCAAATCTACTTTAGTGGAAGGTCGCAATAATGATAACAACACATAGCTTGTTCCGATAAGTTAATTTTCATCTTACTGCATTAAAATATCCTTGTTAGTTAAGCTAACTATATAGTACAGTTCGGAAAACTAGTTCTAGCTTAATTTCGTAACATAGTTACAAATTATCAGTTTAAATTGAGTTGGAAATTTGAGCTATTTACATAGAGAAAGACTATAATTCCAGCCTTAGCTGTTGATTAAACTGAAACTTAGTCCTCGTGGGTCGTAAATTCAGTCTAATTGGATGTAATTAAAGCCCCATGAGTGGAAGTGGGTGGATTGTTCTAGTAGCATGACTTCGCCAACTTGGCCAGCTGTGGGGACCATGCTTGTATTTGTGTGTATGAGTTCCTAAGGGAAACTAGTCCTCTTATCTGATGGACCCAACTCCATGTCCACTGATCTAAGCCTAATGCCTATGTAACTAATTTTACTAACTTATTTTTATTTTGTTGTATTTGTTAATTTCTACAAATAATATCTTGGCTGAATTCCTCAAATATTACTTCTTCAACCGCTTAATTAACATGCGTTTAATAAATAATATTGGGTTGTTTTTGTATATCTATAACACATGTATTACTTCCTTTATGTATTAACTCATCAATTATTTCAGCATATGGCCTCCCTTTTGTATAAAATGATGAAATAAAAGTATGTTTACTAATTGCCCTTTTTTTCTCTTTATTATCATTAATGCAATCCTCTATAACTCATAACCGTGGTCATTTTTTTTTATAAATAAATAGTATGGTTTGGTTTCCGAAGCAGTTCTAGATATCTGCTGTGATTTTTCAGCAGTTAATAATAAATTCATAAGCAAACAACCGGCATAGCCCCAAGTTGCCAAAAGATGGCTCCATTTAGCCGCCGTTTATGCTCTGAGTCACGTTCTAGCATTGCTATTGTTGATGACATTCTTAATGATCTACATTGAATTTTTTTTTATAAAAAGGAGAAGGGTTGATATATATGTATATATATATATATATATATATATATATATATATATATATATATTTATATATTTATATTTATATTTATATTTCGTGATTCAAGCTGTTTTTTTTTTTTTTTTTTTTTTTTTTTTTTTTGTGCTTAGCTTAGGGATGTTTTATTGTACTATTCTTGAAAAATATATAAATTCTTTTTTATATATCGAAGTTATACTATAAAGATCTTGTGGAAAACTTATTTCTATTGTAATTTTTTTTAATAAAAAAAAAAGAGATAAATAGATATTGCTATATCCTCGGCTCTTGGCCGCATCTATATCAGCATTGATCTAAAGAAAAATGATCTATGCGAATTAATTGGACGAACGACATTAAAAGGCCTTAATATAAAAAAAAATATTTTATATTTTCTACAAAGTGTTAATATATAAAATTAAAATGATAAATAGAGATCATAAATAAATTTAAAAGCACAACGAACTTAATCTAAATTTATCTTAATGGGTTGTCGTCGTCGGTCGTAAGTCCGATGTCGGATCGGTCGGTAGTTGTATCAGCGGATAGAGAACCAAAAGTCCAGCTCTGAAGAACATGAGGTACCAGAAAACAAGGAGAAATAAGACAATACCCTGAATATATTATACAGCACCTTTTAGAGCAATATCCCCACTCTAGGTCTAACACCAACACACTAACTTCTTGGTAGTTTGAGGTGGGAATAATTATTGAAGTTTGGATATAAGCGTTTACCCAGAATATTATAAAGTAAGGGATATGTACTAAAAACTATCCTTTGTTTATGGACCAACTGCTGCCTCTATTACTGAGAAGGGTTGTCAATATCCGAATCTTTTATTAGGTGCTGTGAGGAGTTGGCCTACCGGGTATCATTGCAAATATTGGGGTTAATTTAAAAAAATATAAGTTTCGTATTTAGCAATATGAAACTGAGCTTATTGATTATTTGTTTATTTTTATCTATGACTGTGGAACATAGATTTTTTTTTCTTATATCTAATTTTTTTTTTTCTTATTCCTAATAGATTGATAATGCCTGTATAGCAAGATATAAGTTCATTGATTGATTGTGTGCTCTTCCCAATTATAAATAAATAGAAAAAATATTGTTTTTTTTAACATCTACTTCTATGAGAACATGCTCATAGCCCTGTTCCAGGGCTTCCTGGTATCTATCGGGTCAGTAAATACCTTAACTATTCAACACAGGGATGGACAGAGTATGAACAACAGTGTGGACATAAGTTATAACCAATCTAAAACGGTAGGCCTTTTTTGAAGCACGTTCGGTTCCACTGACTTGGAATGGAACGCGACATCCCATGCCCGCATGTATTTGCACAACTTTCCGCTCGGACTAACCAGTAGTTTTTCACTGTCAACTGAATGTTTGCCAACTGAGGATATCCCTCCCAATATAAATACCTCGCAACGAAAAAAAAAGTTCATTGAACAGAAAATCAACTGCATTGCCTCTCCTAGCTCGTCGTAGCATTTACATTCTACAAGCTTCGGAAACTCCAGCAAAGTGCCAAAGTTAGAACTCTATATTACAACAGAGGAAAAACTATTTTAATAATAATAAAAACGTTTTAAAAAACAAAGGATTTACTCTCTGTCCTAAAAAGAATAATATGACTGATGTAGATTTATTCTAAATCTATGTAGAGATATGAAATATTCTTTTGTTATCCATTAATTTAAATTTACAACTGAATCCAAAAACTATATGAAATATATTTTAAGATGATGTTCATATCAAAACGCCATTTCTTGCGAAGTAGCTTCCCTTTAATAGTACATTAATGTATGTTCAATATTAGAAGGTGCCGTTACTGTTCTTTTCAATCAATTGATTATAGTATGAGTAAAGGGATTCAAACCATATACACTTTAGTCAGCAGTAACGGATACAGTAAAATCACTATTGACGACATTTTAAAAAACAAATCCTTAAAAATCCATTATTATAATTAATTATATCCATAAGTACGGTTTATTATTTCTAATGATTCATAAATATTTAATTTTTGACTATTTTCCATTTGATGTATTAGTATCACTCCCGTACCTTTGATGAGTTTATGGTTAATTTCATCACCGAAAAAGATACATTTTGATCTCATATCCACCAAAGCCAGAAAATAATTAAGAAAACTAGATTTAAATGCAGTATTAAAAAAAATAAAAAAATAAAATAACCATTGTCTTCTTATTTTCCTTCTCCTAAAGACGAAACAAAATATACCTTTCCCAAAAAGAAGCGGTTTGTTATATATGGACTAAAATGTAATAAAATCACTGTGAACCTAAATGCGCGGGAAAACTGGATGTATGATCTATAAATCAAAGATTTGATGAACATATAAGAGCTTACGATAATAAGGTGCAGAATTCGTCTTTGCTATCCCTTTAAGTGAAAATAATTATAAACTCATTTAAGGTTCAGGAGTGAAACTAATACATCAAATAGAAAAAAGTCAAAAATTAAATATTTATTAATCATTAGAAATAATAAAATCGTTCAAAACCAACCCAAATTTTTTTTAAATGGCCTGATAAATATTTTTCATAGTCCGTTTTTAAATTTATTTCCAATAGGAACGGAAAGAATCAACCGGTCATGTGGAAAACCGGAATAATTTAACCTATTTACCTGCTGAACCTTTCGCCTGTTCTAATTCAGTCTGCTCAAGGCCCATATATCTTTCAGAAGTCCTTATCATAATATATACATAACCTATATTCTGATATTTTGAAATTGGTGTATGTTTTTAGAACTGATGATGAATCATTAACATTCAAAACTAGTTTTCAAATATAAAGTATTCCATCAGAAGTAGCAATTAATTCAACAATCCTAATTCTTTTCAAGAAGCCTCGGGGTATATCCTGATTGGGTTAAGAAGTCAAGAGACTAATGGATTTCAATGGATTTATAGTTTACTACGGAAGGATTGGTATCTGGTATTAATTAGCCTGAAAGCTAAGCAATATTTAACTGCTCTTTTCATTGTACTGAATAATAATTGAATGAATGATACAAGAATTGGCTGTTAAAATAACAAGGATTACCGAAGTTGTAGATGAAGGATCTCTTACCATGACCTAGTAGATTAAATGCGGAAAAGGTGTATTGTAAATGTCCATGAATATATTATTGTAATTTTAGAAGGGAATATCATGATTTTAATAAAAATTGATCAATAAATTTATTTAACTAACAAATAACCATTAATTGATTTTATAAATAAAATTTTAACTATAAAAAGAAAAAAATTATAAACCAGGTATACAGAAGTCTTTTTACCGCAGGATTAGTAGAGAAGAAATGAAGACATACATTTTTTCTACATACGAAAAATATGATTTGGGATGTGACTGTTACAAGTAATCCGACGGTTCGATTTTTTTTTTTTGGTTATTTTTGTTTATTTGTTTTTCTTATTATCAGTTTTGTTATTTATTCTTTTATTTTATTTTCCCTCTCTTATCTGTCCTGTATTGCCATTATTTGTACCGTCAGTTTTATCTGTATCTGTTCATTTCATAGACATAGCACACATGTTTTATATTTTTTGCTTTACCTGGATAACTATGTAGTTCTTTATTGTTTATCAGCTATTTTGATATCCACTTGTCATCAAGTTTATCTGTTTGTTATATTTTGGTTTCGTCTAGTCATTTTTTGATTTTAGCCCTGAGGAGGACCTGCAAGGCAGGTCGAAACGTCGGCACTCCTTATGTTTTACATGGATTTTTTTTTTTCTCATCACTGCAACCCTGATCATCTTTTTTTTTATTAACAAAACAGTCAACTGTATATTTCTTAAATTTGTTTCTTAAATATAAGTATAAATATATTTTTGTAGAAGGTAGACAAGAAACAAATACTGCTTCGACCTTTACATTTTATTAGCTGGTCGATACTATAAGGTTATAATCCTTCGGCCAAAAGTCAAATATCATGCCAACGATCCCTGGGGTATTGTAAATATTGAAATAAGATATGAAGGAACCAATGTTATTGCTGCTCAGTATAAACTTGCTTGTCATTGATATTTAAATATCGTCTGATTGAAAGACTAAATCACAACGTTAGAGAACCAACTAGTAGTTGATAAATTAGAGTCTTTGCATTTACTAATATATATATATATATAGTGAACATTAATTGTTATAAATAAATTAGTTATTATTTTAACTATATGTTAACAAAAAAAACAATTATGACTTTTTTTATTAAGTATGTTTAAGCAGTGTTTCATTTCTGTCATTCTGTTCTAAGACCGTCTCTTTATATATATATATATATATATATATATATATATATATATATATATATATATATATACTTTGTTTTGTTTTTACAAAAATGGTGTTAGAATGTAGACTAATGTAGCAAATATTGACACTCCTGCTGTAAATGAGTGAATCATATTAAATGTTTATCTCTGTCGGATTTAAATTAATTTGTTGTATGGATTTTATGATACTAGGTAAAGTGTTTTTTTAGTTTTTTAGTATAATCTTGAACTTAATGGTTAACCCGTTTTTTAACTTATAAAAATGCTTTGTTTGAAAGAATATATTGTGTAGGATGTTGAGATGGATTAATCATATTAAAAAATAAAAAAAAAAATTTTCCCAACATATCGGCCATATTATTGATGACCATCATCTTTTTATCATCTCATGTCTTATTTTTGGACTGTATTTTAGTTTTCGAATCTTTACATGCAATATTTCTTTTTGTTTAATAGCCCAATTACAATTCACCTTATTTTTATTTTAGTTATCATTGCATAATTTATCTACATATTTTCAGATAATTTAAAATTGTTTATTAACCCGTTTTCATATTTTTAATTTATTTTATTTTATCTCCCTATTCTTTACTCTTTTTTGTTTCTGTATTCTTTGTAGTTTTAATTTATTCGTCTGTACTTAGTTTTAGTTCTGATGATTGCGATCATTGATATAGCCGAAACGTTAGGAAAAAGAAACATTAAAAATAAAGTATGTTTATTTTATCTATTATAAGGCAATTATCAAATATTGCCTATTATGACTGATCTCTCTCAACACCATACTCAATATATCTATCCAATCATTCAGCAAGATCTTCAGTAATATGTTATAGTATATGTTTCTACTTATATTTTTTGTTTAAATTTAGTATAAATGGTGTATTTATAACATTTTGTTTTCCGATTTTTGGCTAGCTGTGTTCATTTTGGCCACGGAATGGAAGCTGGAAGAGAGAGACGATTGCTGGATCGATAAACTGGATTTGACTAAACTAATTAAAGAGGAGAGAGGAGAGGTAGTTCATTGACTAACTAGGAGAGTAATCTAATTGCCTCTTTCTCTTCCACATCAGTTCCACCTTACATAAATGTGTTCGGGGCTTCTATTCAATCAGCTAACTGTTTTAGGCCCCCCCGGGACAGTTAGCCCATCAGCCGAATGCGCGGTTGGAATTTAGATTTAAAATAATTTCACATTCAATATGGTTTGAATCGGCGTAGAATTTGTGGTCATTTGTTTTGTTATTTAGATTACCACAGGTTTTCGTTTTGAATCGATTTTCACTTCTATTACATCGCTACGGAAGTTATTATCATTAAAACACGTCGTGCTTTTCAGTTCTTTTTTCTTTTAAGTTCATTCAATACCTTGTTTATGTATTTTCCTTTTCTCTCGCCATTATATGCGTAATTTGCTAAATGTGTATTGTTATACCGGTGTAAATTCCAATGAATGGAAATAATAATTTCAGAATTTCATATTTCCTATTTTTAATTTAAATTATTTTGTCTGCAAGCTCCTGAAGAAATATATTTATCTTTTAAAACTATTTATTGATATTTACAACTGTATACATTATATACAACAAATAAATTTTAGGAAAGTTATTACATGTAAAAACTACTCACTTGTAGCTCTTCATTAAAAGTTCTTCAGGCGCCTCGGAGGATTATCGATAATTGAGTGTGAAACAAGTTGGGAGACTAGTTGATTCGAATGGGTTAGGAGTTTTCTATGAAAGTATTGGTATATGGTTTGTACCAAATCTGTAACACCTGGAACGTTAAGATCTTTGTGGATAAGTTTGTTTGTATAATAAAGAGTTTTGAGGATTTTAAGAAGGATTTTGGATTGTTAGAATTTGAAAGTTTAGCGGAGCCCTTAAACTCAACTCCGCATGTCCAGAGCGGTCCAATTATTGTCATTTAAGTCTTATGTAATTTTTTGGGAGTTTGAACGCTTGTATAGTAAATGTTAAAGTAGTCGGAAATGACGAGCAGTTTGTATAGTACTTCTTATAAATGTGTGAAACGGTGCACAGTGGGGCGATCCCACAGTAATGTTGGACATTAGGGAAATAATAAAACTTTTAATTTGGGATTTTCTCTATATTGTTAGTAACAAATAGACCCTTTTCGATTGAGCCGATTGGTTTGTACCCATACTATTGCATTGGGGTTTACATAAAGCCTGGCTATAATTGCTATGTCAAAAAAACCCTTGGCTTATTAAATTGATCCTGAACTGTTGTTTCATTTTATAAATTATTGTTACTTCCTGTACACAATAAGGGTATTATAATAAATCAAAAACTGGCATAAAATGTTTTTATAAATTTCCCTGACTTTTTTTTTTTTTTCTTACATGGAGCAAAAAAATAATACTATTTAATTGCTATTGCAAATCTCTGGTATTTGCTGAAAAAAATACCATTTGGAACGCATTCAGGAGTATATTGTCTTATTTATGGCGTCGTCAGATCTTGGTTTAACTTGTCTATTCATTAGATTTTTTATTTTTAGTGTTAATACCCACGCGCCTTTATTGACATTTTAATTCCGTTAGTAGTTGCTTCTATTTATTATTTCATTATCTTTCTTAAAAGTGAACCAGGAAAGAGTCTGATGTCTCGCACTTCGACAACAATTGAAATTAAAACAAATGAAGATTTATTTCAATGTTTTAGATCCAACAATATTAATTTTAAGGATTTCGACACGGCTTTGAAAAAATGGACTGACTTGGTTTTGCGATTACATATAGTGCGAAAAACGGTTTGCGGGAGAAATTAAGGAATGGTACAATAATTTTCTACTTAAATAGAATACTGCAAATAGATCTTTAAAACAATTCTTGAGAAAAATCACGGATGGCTTAGAAAGGATCTAATTTTTCCAGAGGTCTTTCCAAGAACATCTTCATCCACTCGAGGTATTCCTACTAGATCAAAATCATTCCAGCATTCGTTATTCAGAAAAAAAACCGGAGAAGAACCCAAGATTTCAGAAATTGTTCTAATGAAGTGTTCAATTTCGTCCTTTAAAAAAATTCAAATCTGAAAATTATCGTTATGTTTTTGATTTTATGCAGAACTATCCAGAATATATTGATCAATCAAATAGGAAGATCTCAACATAGACAAGGAAAATATTTTGGTCTCTACGTCTGAATTGAAAAGTTAACAAGAAAAACGGCTGAGATATTTGTGGATTGATGTGGGTGGTATTACATACCAGTACCAGTTCACAAACTGTACATGACCGGGAAATAGTCAAGCATGCTATTGTACCAATTGGTATGCTGTCAGAAGATGCTTAGGAGGCTAACCATAAATATTATTAATTCAGACCCTTTGATATCACATATAAGGCCAACACTTAAGAACGAATTGTTAAGTGTTAAAAAACACATTGTTTAAAAACAATCTATTTAAAAACATTAACACCAACACCTACTTCAAGGTAATTCACAGCCCATGTGCTCAAGGTGCCAAGTCCCTCTATCAGTAGAGCACATATTTAGTAATTGCAGTCTACACCCTACAGCTGGAACACCCATCTTCAACAAAGACCTTGGTACAATGTTCAAAAACTATCAACCAGATGTTCTGAAGTTCCTCAAGAATTGCAGAATCTTTAATATCATTTAGATAAACAAGAAATCAGAATTTGGTGCCTCTGGCCATGTTGCAGTACACGGCACCTTAAAATAAAATAAATAAATAAAAATAAATAAAAACAATCTCTTCAGAAGTAAAAGAACTTATAATTGAAATATAAAAAACACTTTTGAATTATATATATTTCAAATTTTTTTGATATATATATATATATATATATATATATATATATATATATATATATATATATATATATATATATATATATATATATATATTCTTCCAGCTAAAAATTCTCATTATTAAATTAAATACATCGATTTTTTTTTTTAATTTTTACTTGTAGATATATTTTTGTTTATAGTTTTTTTGTTTGCGTTTGTGAAGTTCAATTCATTAAAAAAATAAAAATGTACAAAACATATGTTTATATTATGTGTTTACAAATAATTACAAACGACAATGCTCTAGTTAGCAAGAGATACATAATATGTATGTACACATTTAAAAGTCATCCTACCTGTTATACCGCAACTGGCAAAATTGATTAAATTGCTGATGATATAGTTCAATAGAGTATTGGATATGGTTTAAAATGATACCAGAAGCAGTACTCTAGGACCAGTAGGAACGGAGATGTGTCCTCCAAACCAAAAAATGTCCGGCAAACCTTATCACTCACCCCTCTGTGCGGTGGTTTTAATAACATTTTGATGACTTGTAAGGCAATTTTCAATTGGAAATACTTTGATTGAAGTATATTGTATATTTTGAAGTCCTGAGCCATCTTTTTTTTTAAGCGCCCCCTCTACACTAACCTGAATGAAATAGAAAGTTTTGAAACGAAAGGTAAGGAATTTATGAATGGATAGGTCATTCCAGGTTTGGAAATATTCAAAAATATATGGGAAATTAAGTTCATTATTTATACGTTTATTTATTTTTAAATACATTACCTCACGAGTATTCTTCAAAGTTTCTTTTTTTTTTTTTTTTTTTTTTTTTTTGTCGGTATATTTAAATTCCTTAAGCTTCTTGTATTGTTTAATGGGTATTAAAAGAGGCATAATTCAGCTTCGCGGTCGGTACACCAGCCTTGATTAAGTGGTACCCTTAGTTTGGAAAAAATAAAAAAAAATTTTTTGAATCGTAATAATGATGTAAGTTATATAGGTACACATATTTTGTGTTCAATACATCAATGCTTAAGCACGTGTTTTTAAATAAAACTTCACTGGAATTTTTTGTATTTTTGGACTTTTCCCGTTGTATAAAGCAGAAGCAACTCTAGGAAAAGTTGACAATCAAGATCTGATTGGAACAAACAACCGGTCACGTTGCTATTGTCACTTCCACTTTGGAGGAGAGTTACTGGGAACCTTATTCTCCTGGATAGTGATCCTTCCTTCTGAAGAGAATGATGCAGTCAAACATAGTTGGATTGTATTAGAAACATTTACTTCGTGGCTACGGACCGCTCGTTGGATAGGGAGGTATCGAGTTTTTACTTTTAAACATTAACTAATCTGGTTTAGAATTATGTAAAGTTCATCTCGTTATTTTGAATTATTTTATTTGGAATCTCTATTTAGGTTATGCCCCAACATAAGTCAAGAAACGTCTTTACTGTGCTGTTTATAAACTTTCAATAAGATGGTATTTAACCCTTTTTCGGGGCAAGCCTGGGATTTTTGAATATATATTATTTTTTTATACCCTTTGAAAGGCTATAGCCACGCTGAGCCCCACTCGTTTATCATGAAATTCAAGGTTGAATAAAGGATATCAGACGATAATGCGTTGGAGATTACGTAATTTATTAAGCAAAACTCTTTGAATATGAGTATCCTCCAGAATACATCGCCTATTTAAGGTTTAAAATACTTTATCAAAGTAAAAGTGCTAATATTAGAGCTGTTTTATATCGATATGTTGCAATCATAAGGGTTTTATAATTGCTATAAACCTGGAGGATTACTTTTATAATACATCTTAGCACGCTAATACATCATTAGAATTGTATTGTAGCTTGGGCTCTATCTATGTCTTGGATCAGTGGAGATATTTCCTCAGCCGATTCTTTAAAATTAATATTATATTGTTTATTATGATTTTAAGGTACAATATATTTTACTCGTGTTGTTACATGGATGGTTAATGAAAAATATCATATTTAAAAAAATGAATATAAAACCTTTAGATTTTATATTCTACTATTGTGCTATATTTTCCTAACCGATTTATGGATTCCGATTGTGTCTGAAAACTGTTATTTTATTTCTCCGTACTTAACCTCGAAAAATTCATAGTACACAGCAGAATAACCTGCCACAACATATTCGCAGTTTATTAAGTGAAAAACGCAAAGCAAGGGCGAAGTGGCACCGGACTAGATACTCATCAGACAAAAATAATTACAACAACTTAACCAACAAACTTAAGACGGAAATAAGAAAATTCAAAATTCAAAACCTACAAAACCGTACTCAATGTCTTAATACTTCTGATAAGTCATTATGGATAACTACAAAAAAACTTCTTAATTACAAAAACTTTAATCATCCTCTCCTTACAGATTCCCAAATCTGGACAAGATCAGACGAAGAAAAATCCCAAATTTTCGGTCAGCACCTCTTTAAATCATTCAACCCCCATCCTGATATATTCAATCCTCACCACCTACAATGTGTTGAAGAAGCGATCCTATTCCTAACCTATTTTTATAATGCTGTTCTCCGCACCACCTACTTTCCCAATCCTTGGAAACTATCCATAGTAAAGATGATACCTAAGCCAAAAATGCCACGTGAACTCCCATCCTCATATCGTCAGATATCAATCTTGCCCATTATGGGCAACATCCTGGAAAAACTCATTCTGAAACGCCTGAATCCTATCCTAGAATCCTATCACATGATCCCTGATCACCAGTTTGGTTTCCGAATGTCACACTCCACTATCCAGCAATGCCATCGTGTGGTGGACGTTGTCTCGTCCGCATTGGAGCGTGGGATGTACGGCACTGGAGCCTTTCTCGAGGTAGAACTAGCCTTTGACCGAGTCTGGCACCAGGTACTGCTTTACAAACTCCGTAAATTCCTTCCTCCTACTTACTTCCTTACTATGCAATCCTATCTCAATGACAGAACATTCAGAGTGTCACAATTCCGCCCATTCATCCCTCTTTACTCAATCTGCCGTTGTTCCTCAAGGAAGTATCCTAGCTCCCATCCTCTACGCAGTGTATACAGCTGAAATCCCGACCCATCCTAGCACTGTCCTCACCACTTACGCTGATGACACATGTTTGTTATCAGTAAATAATGATCCCTTCATTGCATCCCAGGCACTCCAATCCTTCATCATAAACCTTCAAGAATGGTGTCCAAAATGGAGAATTAAAATGTACAATTGTATTTACTGTCAACACATTTACTTGTTGTATATTATTTTGTACAGTTGTAAATATCAATAAATGAAAAAAAAAAAAGAAAAAAATTATTTCTTAACATATTTCTTCGGCCATATAAGATAAGAATAATTTGGTATGACGTGGTCTAGATGTTGCTATAGTAACAAGTTATCTGCAAGGCCAAACCCATGTTATTGAGAACATAAAACTGATGTAATTCAAAACTCCTCCCCGAGTGGCTGTTATGTCAGGCTGATTAATTCACTACCGATACCACTTAAAAGAAATCACCTCATTCAGACTTACATTGTTAAGTGATTACATACTATGTGTTATCAATTTATTGTACAGTACAGTCCCACAAAGTCGGTTTTGAATTAGACCAAACGTATGCCGAGTTTGTGAAAATCCTGGCCAAAAATCATTAGTAAGTTGTAATATAAATACTACATTTTTTCTTTTATTTGTAATATATTCCTACTGCTTTTACAATGTCGTAACATTAACATACATGTACGTAATTTTAACTTGATGTAGAAAATGCATGATTTGATTTACTTCCTTCCAGAAAAAAGTTCATAATTCTTGTTTGTTTCTCACAATGAAGATGGGGAATGAAGATTATATCAATCGAGTTGAGAACTTCTGCGAAAATTCTTTCCGTTTTTAAAGGAATTCGTTATTTTCATGGGTACCTAGTTTGCGCGACTTTAATTGAGTCTCTATACTATATTGTGTTTTAAAATATTTCATCTCAAATAAGTAAAATTAGAAACAATTTTAAATGGAAATTTTAAATTTTAAAATTTGCATGAAATTCTTTAAAATTTACTTATGATTCAAATATGTATCATATGTTTTTTTTTGTTTTGTTTTTTGGCCTTGGATATCCAGAATTACATCTATAGCTATCGTAAAACTCATATAAAAATTATACAGTTTCGACTGAATTTCATTTCCTTAGCAACTTTTCGACACGCTATGAAAAAATTGTATATGTTTTTTTTTTTTAATTAATAAAGTCTTATATTGAGAATTCTTTAGCGCCTTGTTAATGAACATTATATCTATTGGTCACGAGAAATAAGTTAGTATAAAAATTTAGAGCGTTTTGTAGGGCCGGATTTTATTACTTTTAAAATGTTCCTATCAATCCATTATTTATTAAGGGGGATATGAATGTGATTATTAATGTATCAGTGTGACTCGAATAGCAAAATCATACCTATGAATTAAAAAAAAAAAAAATTATTTGACCATTTTTACGTATAAAAACTTCTGGTATTATATACATCTTTAATAATGCTTTCAAAGTTTTGCCAACTGTTGTCATTATATGGCAGCTTTTCGAATGTGTTTCTATTGCTATAAAGATATTGCCTAATCTGATAAAGTGAGTAAATTCTAGTCCGCCTAGCTCATATATTATGCAGTAGAAATGTTTAAGTAAGACTTGGTTGTTTGACCATTCATCGGGAGCCGTATAGCCTCAGCTATCGAGCGGGCAAACATGACTAAGTGGTGACAGGAATGGCGGCTGCCACTTGGGCACGAGGTCATTAGCGAATAGAGCCGTACACAAATATTATATCCCCCTCTCCCCCCTCCCCTCTCCTCCCCTCCCCCCTCCTCTCTACTATAGTCGAGTGCTATCATAGTCTAAAGCATTTTCACTATCGGAGATAATAAACAGCCGCAGCTCGTAGGATAACGCCATTAGCCGCTCTGAGTTAACAAATTCAATGAACTCATTAGTGGGGATTAGCTAATTCTTTTTCTTTTCTTTTTTTTATTTTACTTAACTGTTATTACTCCCTCGAGCCCTCAATGGCCGACCTCTTCCACTTCCGGCCGGATAACAACCAGAGATATTTCCCCTTCAAGGAGTATTTAAAATTTCGAATATCTCGTCTAATTTTAACTTCTCCTTTGTTATGTCCCAAGTTCTTTTAATTGGGTAATTAAGGTACAAGTGGAGTGTTCTTTTTGTGTTAGTTTCCTTTATTTTGGTTTTATAGCCCTTTAGGTTATATAGGGTCGGTTGTGAAAGTGGCGTTAGTCCTCAAATTACAAAAACTTTGATAAGGCCAGGTTCTCGTGGAATAAGAATTAGGGAATTTAAATAACGGAAGTACCTCGTATAACTATAAATTTATAAACCAATTTTAAAATGCTGGAAAGGCAAAACAAGATTTTTCCATTGCGACTATTATTTGTTAGTTTTGTTTATTTTTATATTATTATATGGAGGACAAAGGGGGGAGGAAAAAAAAAAGCAATAAATTTTTATATATATAAAGCTATCTTGAGAGATAACTAGATTAAAAAAAAGCTCTATTATTATATTGATAATGGGCTGCAATAGTGGCACAACTCAAAAAATCATTTTTTGAGATAAGTGGGTTTAAACTTTTCATTGCTAAGAAAAATACATTGGAATACTTTAGTTCGCTTACGAAATGAAATTTTCTTTGCATTTTTCTTAGCAATGAAAACTTCAAACCCACTTATTACTCAAAAAATCATTTTTTGAGTTGTGCCACTATTGCAGCTCATGAGCGATATACACACATGTTAACCCTTTTCTTGGCATGGTATCTCTTGAGATACCATCCTTTTGTAAATATTTTCACAAATTTCAGGCATATTTATACGTATTTATAAATTCCTTACCAATATTTCACTATTACTGAGATACTCAGTGGTTAAAAACTTGAATCATTTAGTGTCTCAGGAGATACCAAATTTTAATTTAAAAAAAAATAAATTTTGTTCAAATGTTTTGTATGAATGTTTTATTTTTTTTTCCTTTTAAAAATTATCTTGCCAAAAAGAGAGTTAATTGGATTTTTATTTACAGAATATGTTAGTCCTGTAAATTTATAATAATTGATATCGAATAATTTTTCCTTGTATAATTAATAAATAAATAAGAAAAGTACTTCTTAACCGCAGGAGTAAAGTTTGTTAGATCAGGATCATGGAATCTATGGTTTGTCTATTTTATATATATATTTTGAATATTATGAAATTAAAAATAAAAAAAAATATTTCGCTTGGAATTAAAAGATTGATGATATGCAATTCTTTTTTCAGTAACCCTGCAGCGTGTATTTAAACATTTTTACGTGCACCATCAATCTAACATAATAAATATTTTATTTAACATGTTTTGTATTTTATAAAATGCTAGCTGAAAGTACCCATGCTTTGCTATGGTTTAATATCATAAGGATTAAGAACAACTAAAATTATTAAAAGTTAAGCTTAACGGTGATAATTATTGTTACTACTTAAATAAACCTAAAGAATTCCATCCATAGAATAATTTGAATTGACAATTTACAAAAGTTAATTTTAAGGTTTCCACATGCCCGTATTTTTGTTTGTTTACTACAATACAGAACTTAGTTTGTGGTTAAAGTGTGAGGTTTAGGTATCTAACCTATTTTTTAATTTAGCTTATCACCATATACCATATGACAAATAAATCTATTATTATTTGCCCAGTAAATTATATGAGTACTTTTATTTTACCCCTTTGTAGTACCGATACAGGGCAAACTACTCAGAAAATAATTGTTATCGTTCATCTAACATCTAATAAGAAGCAATGTACTAAGTTTCATTAAGATCTCTAATGTTAATTCAAAGAATTTCCTATGCATGAGAAATTGCGTTTTTCGCGAATTACACGCGATCCAGACTGAATTTTTTAAAATCCTTTCTTAGTGAGCATCTAAGGCCCTAAAGGAAGCCACATACGAAATTTCATTTCCATCCGTTTCCGAGGTGTGATTTCGTGTTAAATGAGTGAGTGGTATTTGACAAATATATAGTAGATTAAAAGTTTAGGAGTAAATGTAAATTACTTTTTTTAAGATAAATTTATACTATTACATAAAAGGACAAGCCATTTTTGTATGTGATCACCAACCATAAAAACTACTGAACCAATTTGTACCAAACTTTAACTACTTCAACTTTATTGTTCCAGGAAGGTTTAGCAATAATAAAAATTTAAATGTACAATATTAAGTGTAGAAAAAAAGATTTCCCATATTGTCGTTTACTTTTATGGTTAGATATAAAAATCCAGTCAGATGAAATAAAGTTATTTCTGCCGGATAAAAATTATTACTTAATCAAAATTGTCGATCCTTTGAGGTTTGATATTGTGAGTAAAAATATAACCCTTGGGCCTTTAGTTGTAAGCGCTGATAATGTAGTCTCTATATATGCTGATACACAAATACACCTTCAGTTAATAACTGCTTCCATGGAATATTTATTTCTCTGAATAAGAAAATTAATATTGGTAGTTATTTAAATATATATCTTTTAAGTGAAGTTCTACAAATTATTTTTCGGTTTAATGGAGGTAGTTGAAAACCGTCTGGTTGAGAAGAACATCCGTGGACAACTAATATCGAAGCCCGAAGTTCTCGTGGAGGAAAAAACGACGAGGTGTTTAAGAAAGTTGAGGAAAGATGTGGAAAGAAATAGCCGCAAGGAAATTGGAAATTCTCGCCATGACTGACACGAGGATAATTGCTTCCGGCCCAGCCCGTTCGGTTCCGTTCCCACTCGGCCTGCTCTGCCTCCTTAATTAGCAAATGGAACAGCCGAGTCATTCGGATTTCTAGAGCTTCATAAATTTACTCAATATCTTTTACTGTTATATTCTATTCTATTCGAATTACTATGTTTTATTTTTATTTTAAAAAAAGTTTAAGTCGATCGATATTATATTTGTAGTTTTTCTATAACATTTGAGAATAGGTTCGTATCATTGTAATAGATAACTAGATTCCATTTTTTTCGTACATAAGTTGTTTATCTTTTTCAATTTTTGTTTTTAATGTTTTTTTATTTGGGGCTTTACGTCCTTATGCACTACAACTAAGGCAGAAAGGACAGGTTATCTTGTAGATTAGCAATCTATAAGGTTACCAATTACCTTCCAGAAAACCTCGTGTAGTCGAGACGGCAAGGAAGGGAAAAAATCAATCATGGTTAAGATGATTTATTCAAGGGCAACGAATAATATGGATAACAGAGTCGTCTGGATCTACAGTCGCTCAGGACTTGAGTTGAGATGCTGGCCATTGTCAGAACTCCAATAATAAACATTTAAGAACAATACGTAAAATGCAATAAAGTACACTTGTATCCCTTATTCAGAAAAAACAAAAAATAAAATTATGATACAAAATGATGAATAAGTAAATGGATACTATAATAAAATGAAATAGACATTCTTTTTTTTATTTATTTATTGATATTTAAAACTGTATCTTGTTAATGTTTATTGTAATTACATGTCAATAACTTACAAAGCAACCACTCATTCGTAGCTCTTTCATAAAAGTTATATTTTTGGAGATCTCATGGCCATCTTCTTTTCAGGAGATTAGGAGGGTAATCTGGAAAAGGGTGGGAAGAAAGTTAAGAGACTAATATATTTGAGTATTTATGGAGTTAATATTGAAAGGATTATCGCTTAGGAAATAAATCATTGAATAAAAAAATATATATATATACATATTTGCACTCAGGCTATTAAGTGTTAAGCAGGACTCCTAGAGATCCCTTCTACCTCGCCGCGTCACCGGTTCGTGATCCAGTGAAGGCAGATTATAAGCACTTACGTCTCTAACATTCTGAACATTAGAGGAATAACTTGCCATTGTTTGGACTACACTGTTGAGTTTTATGATTTGTTTTACTGTATGTTATAAATGTCTCATGGCCAGAGATGATTGTTCTCTGCTGTTACAGCATTGTTAATCCTAATCAATCTTGTCCACATGTTTATCCAGTTTATAATCGACTTATATCAAACTAAAAACCATCTGTCAGAATCCATCTCGTTCAATCCTATTAAGCAGTTCCTACTCATATCAAAACAATTCTTTTTTTCTTTTTTTTAATGGTCGTTTATTGTATTTTTTTAAAAATTCTTACAGTAGATCATTTTATTATAATTTCTCTTTCTTTATTTTTTTTTGTCAGGTAGTTTCTAAATCTTTTAATGTTAATCCTCACGTTTCATTCTAGAATCTGGATCTGATCCTTTGTATTAACAGAAATTTTATCTATAAATCTTTAAAAAGATACCCTTGCCATTTGACAAAGACAATGATGAAGAAACTTAGTCTTTCAAACAAAGACACCACTGTAACATATTTTTAGTCAATTAAAAACAAAATAGGCCTCAACGTATGTAAGTAAGAGGTTGTATTTTATCTTTTTACCTTTCTAAATTTGTTCTAACGCTTCTTAAAACAGATCTCATCCTGAAAGTTATAATTCTGGAGGTCGGTTAATTGCAATATATCAGGAACCGCATCATATTGTTTTCTTTCTCAAAAAATGCTCTTAGATTTCTTGTCCTATATATCATTAATCCTTACTTCGATTTCAGCTGAATAATTTAATAATAGTTTATAGTGGGATTATTTGAGAACCTTATAACATATTTCGTTAATCAGCTGTATCATCGGCTTTAGCTTGGATTCTCCATGAAGGGTTCTTTACCCTCTCCCTTCAGACACAATACATCATCCTTCCTGTGCCAAATTATTTCTTCATACTCTCCTTTTGTTTTTGAATCTACTATTTTCTTCAGGATCATTTGTCATATCCCATCACTGCGTCCTATTTATTCCTTCACACAGGTCTCCTGCATATGATGAATTGTTCCTAATCCACTCCTCAGCCCAATAGAATTTTCTCCTATTCAACATTACCTTCTTTCCCTTCAAGCGAAAATAAAAAGTTTGAAAGAGAACTATGTTTTTTGTTAATTGATTTTAGTTTGTTCGTTATTATATTTGTTTTGATTTAAAATAAAAAATATTACATTTTGAATTTTGTTTTATTATTTAATCGTAAAATAAAAATAAAATAGAAGTGGGTGTGCTTAGGACCATAAGCTGGAAATGTTTTGGTTTGAATTTAGCAACAAAAATCTAGATGCGATTTTTATTTATTTATTTATTTTTCTCACTTATTGAATATTTTGATCACTTCTATGAAAAAAAACATAAAGAAAAATCAAGAAAGAGTTGCTCGTCAGGCTTAAATGGCGAAATAAATTCTGTGCCCGTAGTCAAACTCGTAATCCCGACAGATCTTCCTTCTTAAAATATCCCCAAAAATAGTTATCTGAATTTGAAGATTGACGTGAAACAACAAATTAATCCAACGTTTCACCGAGGTTATTTCTGTCTTCGTATTAAAATATTTGAAAAAATAATATTACTACATCTCTGCCAACGAAATGTAGAGTTCCTCCTGTTTAAAACGGTATGCTTATGACAATCGTAGCTCGTTCCGTCAACGATTCGTAAGGTAAAGAACGGAGGAAGACGTCAAAAGTCGTCGTCCTAGTGTGTCCTAGGTAGTGATGAGTCGTTCTGGGTGAAACGGAACTCGGAACTGGTTCCAGCTTTGAACCGGTTTGGAACGAAACCATTCACTCATGTTTTTTGTCCCCTCTCCATCACTCCACCACCTTGCGCATGGGCACCTTCAAAATAAACCGCTTTCTTTGAAATGAACCACACGTTTTACTACATATGTAATTAAATGATTTGTTCGCTATTTGTTTAAAAGCTAATGGGGCAGTCACAAGAATTTATTACTCCTCTTTTCTCGGAATCAATGTTGTTGGAAAATTCTCGCTCAATTGCGCACTATTCTTTTTTAGCTTGAGCCAACTTTTTTATTTAAAAAAATTTTTTTTGATTGAATAAAACTATTTAATATTATAGTAGCTATAAAATTTTTAATATAAAATAGAAGGAGGAGGTTATCAGCTTGATGTCACAAAAAGGGATGTAACGAAAATGCACATGGTACTTAGGTAGGTAGTAGGTTTTTCAAACTGATGTGAAACGAAAAGTGGAACAGACCCTAAATTAACATTCCGCTTACTCGAAACGGCCCTTCACTAGTATGTAGTAGGTTAGTCAAACTCACGTGAAACGAAAAATGGAATGGAATGAAAACTGGAACTGGCTCCAATAGTGAAACGAAACGTAAAATCTCATTCACTCTAAAGTCGAAACGGCCCATCATTAATCCTAAGGGTTGTGCACAGAGTTGGTCCTAAGATTTTTGAGGCTCTAGCTCATCGGTAAGATAGTAAACAGATCTAAATTTAGATAGTAAATCTAAATCTACGGTTATAGGGTTTGGTACGATAGGTAGGCAGGCGACACGAGTTTACGTTTTTAACCTCATACCAAAAGTGCCCAACGGGACTTAAAAGATTATTTACGAATTCCAAGTTAGATTGACCCTTCGATACTAACATGCCTACGTCCACGGATCCACAAATTGAGGATTCTTAATGATTATAAGAACTTGAAGATAATATATGAATTTAAATATTACATATTCTTCTTTCTTTACACATTCCCTCTTTATCCACTCTGCTTGTGTTCCACAAGGTAGTATCCTAAATCCTCTCCTTTACTCGGTGTACACAGCTGACTTCCTGGTTTATCGAGCACCGTCCTCGCCACGTCCACGCTGGTGACATGTTCGTTATTAGTAAATAATGATCCCTTTATGGCACTCTCAAAACTCCTATCTCATTTCGTAAACTTTGAATAATCGTGACGAAATTAGAGTAAAATAAATCCAATCTCACCAAAAAAACTTTATCCTTTGTCGTGGCCCTACTACTTATTATCTTACAGTATCCTTTAATAATTAATTTATCCCTGTTGAAGAGATTTGCTACCTAATCCTTAAATTTTAAAAAACGCCCTATTTTGAATTCACATAAAAGATTATAATGACATGTAACTGCTAATTGTTTTAGACTTCTTCAACACTTATTAGATGAACGTTCAGCGCTGCCTATAAATTGCAAAGCTCCTTTACTAGTAATAAGACCTATTTTGAAATACGAAGTTGATTTTTGGGGCTCCACTAAATCAATTCAACTTATATCTAATCTCGTAAAAAACCCTTCGAAAAATTGTAAATACAACTTTGCCACAAATAAACTTATCCATAAACATATTAATGTTCTATATGTTGCTGATTCAGCCTACACCAGGTAATTATCACTTCTTAGTAAACTACATAACCACTCCAATTCAGTGGTTTCTCAACTTGCTTTATATTTTATTCACAATAAACCATCGATACGTCTGAAAAGAAGATGGCTTCGGGGGCTTCTAATATGTAAATGTAATTGCAGTTCAGTGGGTTTTTTTTTTTTTTTTTTTTTTTTTTTTTTGTATAATAATAATGAAGGCTTCAGCTTCCTAAAAACTCTAGGCTTTCTTCAATATCATTAAAGCCCTGAAACATAGTATTATATTAAGTTCATGTTAAATTTAAATATAAAGTCATTACTGACGCAGGAGGAAGAGGGGTGTCAGATTCTGTTAGACAGTCCTATTTTTCGAAATTCCATTAACCTGTAAACTTTCAGGATTGATGAATTAATTGCCACTTCTATTGGGATTATTTTATTAGAATACTAGTTTCGAGTAAAAATAAAATAATAAGGAAAAATTGGCGTTGATAACCGGTGTAGTAGTAGTACGCCACACAAACTAAAACAAACAAACAAACTAGTTTCGAGTGCTAAACATTTATCTTCAGTTTCAAAACAAACAAAATTTTTAACACATCAGTACTAAAGTTTATATGTATACTAAAGTTTTCAAAAATGTAAGACAAGATATTTTCATCGTGGAAAGGGGAAAGGGGGCAGGTAGGCTAAATTCCATCCTCCTTTCCTCCATGGATATATTTCAGATATCTCTTAGATCTCCTCAGGTGAGTATCAATGTTAGATTTCTTGTCTTACATTTTTGAAAACTTAAGTATACATATAAACTTTAGTACTGATGTGTTTGAAAATTTTGTATGTTTTAGAACTGAATAAGAATGTTTAGCATTCGAAACTAGTTTTCTAACAAAATAATCCCAATAGAAATGGCTATTAATTCATCTATCCTAATTGTATTGATCCTTCTATACCATCATGCGTACCTCAAGTGTAAACTTTTTAACACTTAAAATACTTGTAATGCAATTATTATATTTTTTCGTTGAATTAATATTCTTTAAATTGCGTACTCTTTAATTGTTAATATTCGCTATATATTTATAAAAAACGTCTATTGTTCAGCTATTGTTTGATGTTGTTTTAAGCCGAGAAACTGTTCGGAAGCGTCCTTATCGAGTTGAGAGGCCACTCCAGACGACATCCGGGCTAATTGAAAGAACTCCCTTCCCTTCTGTGCGAGGCCTCCTGCTGTCTTAAACATATTTAAAATTATCTCAGAAAAACTTTTCTACTGTAAATTTGTAATTTATCTTATGAAATTAGAGATTTTAACACTATCACCTTTGTTTGTAAATTAAGAATTTAAAAGTAGTTACCTAAACGTTTTTTCAAAATTATTTCATTTGATATCATTGAATAATAACATATTGAGTTTCGGGAATTATTCGCCACTTTTATTGGAAAATACAGAAATCAAGGTTCCAATAGAAGTTCCAAATAAATCGTCAATCCTCAAATAATAACATATTGTTTAATTTGACTTTAAATAATTTTTCTTTTTAATTGCAAAATAGTTTATAATATACTGGCTCACATAGGAAAGATTCCTAAACTAGGAGTAATTTTCGTGTTTTAAAATTCTCAAATTCATTGGTTGAATATATTATTTTTTATCTTCACCTATCCCTGACTATTTTTTGACCGATTTCTTAATTTTTTTCTGGAATTCAAATTAAAAAAATGTTTACGTCATGACAATGACAGACAATAGTACTAGCTTGTTTTCGTACGTTCCACGGCGATTTTCGAGTTGCAATTGTATAGAAACAATCACTTAAAACATATGAATCCGCACTTCAGTGCTGCCACTAGACTACACACCTGTCAAACCGCCTAACAAATCCCATTTTTCCCACAGTTAAAACTCTTTTATCTTGGCCACGACAATGACACAAAATTTTACATACAAGAACAACAAAAATTCTAAATATATTCTAAGAAGAATGTATTATATATACAAGAAGAATTTTATTATATACTCGTACGAGGGTGAATCAAATATAAACGGTAATTTTCAAAATTATATTTATTGAATTATATTATACAGAAACTATACCTTCAACATTTTTCAATGTAGTCTCCTGCATTATATACACACTTCTGCCACCGATTTGGAAGCTTG
Source organism: Euschistus heros (assembly GCA_003667255.2). Classification (NCBI taxonomy): domain Eukaryota; kingdom Metazoa; phylum Arthropoda; class Insecta; order Hemiptera; family Pentatomidae; genus Euschistus; species Euschistus heros. The sequence continues at coordinate 935,099 of RCWM02000066.1, read as the reverse complement.
AATATTCCCTGTTCATAAAAAGACTGAGGGCGAGTTTTTAACCATTCGCGCAGGTGCTTTTCGACGTCTTCATTGTTTTCAAATCCTTTTCCTCCAAGTGATTCTTTCAGGGGCGCAAACAAAAAATAGTCACAAGGGGACAGGTCTGGAATGTAAGGAGGGTGTTCGAGAGTTTCCCAGCCCATTTCTTCCAATTTATCCCTTGTCAACAATGCGGTGTGAGGCCTTGCGTTGTCATGGAGAAGGATGACATCTCTAATGGGCACACCTCGTCTTTTGTTCCGGTAACTGGTTTTTGCTAACTGTAGCACCTGGCAGTAGTAAGCCGCATTCACTGTTCGTTGATCGTGAAGAAAATCAATGAGTAGAACTCCCCTTGAGTAAAAAAAAATTGTTGCAAGAACTTTTCTGGCTGAGAGACGAGTTTTGGCTTTCACTGGGTAGCCTTCATCCTTCCTTCGCCACTCCTTACTTGCCATTTTCGATTCGGGGGTGTAATGGTGGACCCACGTCTCATCACATGTGACGATGCGCCTCAAAAAATCTTCACCTTCTTCTTGAAATCGTTGCAGAAGTCTCCCAGCAATCTCCGACCTGACCTGTTTTTGATTTCCGGCCAACAACCTCGGAACCCAGCGAGCACTAATTTTTCTGAAGCCAAGGTGGTCTGTGATTGCAGACTGAACACTCCCATAGCTGATACCAATTTCCGACGAGATTTCTTGAACAGTTAACCGGCGATCACCTTCAATAAGCTGTCGAACCGCACTAATGTTGTCATCTGTAAGACTTGACCTTGGGCGTCGACCGTGACTTTCGTTTTCAATACGTTCTCGGCCATCCCTAAATTCTCTGGCCCACGTATACACTCGATTTTGAGACAGAGTAGTGTCCCCAAACTATGCCTGCAAACGAGTAAAAATTTCCGAAGGCTTAACACCTTCATTTGTTAAAAATTATATGACGATGCGTTGCGCAACAGATGGATGTACCTCTCGCTCGGTCATGGCTGTACTGAAGGCTAGAGGTGGGACAAAAATAACGTATTCTTTAAAATAACCTATTATTGACTCGGAACTGTTATCACCAATCACCTATTACTGAAAAAACCCTATTACCAGTGATCATATTTTAAAATATCTATAAATAAACCTAAATTTGTATTTTAGAATAACTATATTTTACAATATTAGTCAAATTTATTAAATCTTCCATCGAAAACGATGGAGAAATAACAATAAATTGGGGTTGTTGGTGTAAGGTGTTAGGTTATAACAGATAGAAGAACCGATCGGTTAAGGTTATTCAACCAGTTATCGTTCTTAGATCGGTTCTCAATAACTGTTGAGTAACTTCTGTTATCGAATAACTCATATGGCTGTCCTATTATTGGAGAACCGATAGGTCACGTGATCTAATAACGCAAACAAGAACTGGTCGCAGTGGGTTGTGACGCTCCTAGCGGCCGTGGTTCGAACTAAAACAGAAATTCGTGATCATAGTACAATCATATCACAATAGATGGAGTTCGAAACTGTGAACAAAAATAAATGCTTTGATTTTAATTTGTAAATAAATCTTCATGATTTCCTTTTTTGTTTCATTGCGAATCGATAAAAAATCTCTTGGTTAAGAGAGGTTCTACTTTAATACAAAGTGCTGAAACTTTTAGATGAGCTTTGTAATACCAAATTTAATTTAAATTTACTTAGACTGAAATAGTTCTCCAATATTCAGGGTCTTAATGTTTTCTAATCGTAATTTGAAAAAGTTGAAATGGCTAGTTAATATCAAATGCTTTTTCTTATGTTATATTACAAATAATAATGTAATGACAAATGAATGTCATTAAAATCTTATGATGATTATAATGAATAGTTAAAATCTTGCAATGATTATTAAATCATAAAAATATTAGCTTGTTGTAAAATCTGTTTAGACTTTTGTAATTTATAGTTATTCCAAGGATATTTACACTTATATTAGATTCCATCGAGACACTACCTTTTTACCTGTTTGTAAAATATAATACTGCTTTTTGAAGTAAGTATTTAGTCTTTTGATATATAGCTTTTTTATTTTTGTGAATGGTTTCTTTCATAAAAACTTTTTAGTTATCATTTTTATGGTTAAATCCATTGGAATATTTGTAAATAGATTTGTTAACAAATAAACTGAATATTTTTAATTCATTTTGTTTTTTTTCCTTTAAAAAAAACTCTGATGTAAATTGATTGAATCTGTATGGTTATTAGTATTGTCCAATATTTTGGTGAAGTATTTATGAAAAAAGTTCTTTTAAATAAAAACTCATTGTGATTATACAATGATAATGTGGGGTGTTGATAAATTTGTACAAACTTTATTGTAATTTGTTTTGTTTTTTTATATAGTTTTAGTCCATACATTATCTCATTTTGTGATTTTTATAATTACCCTTTCTGTTCTGGAAACTTATAAAATGAAAAATACCTTCAGGTTTGTTCAGTTATTGTATCCTAATCTTTATCAGTTATTTGTTCAAACCATCTTTTGATCAACTAATCTTTCTCTTGTTTGCTGCCATACCTTTCTTTACATCCCCTATCCACAATTTCCTCAGACATCCTTCAACCTACTCTCTAATCTGTTCAGGAAAATATACTATGGCCTCTGTTTTGATACATCCTTTTTGAATGAGCTCCTGGTTTAAATACTCTTTAAAATATTTTTTTCCTCAATTAGGATTGATGACTTAATTCCAATAAAAGTGGCAATTAATTCATGAAACCCTAATTGTATTGATCCTTATGTACCATCATGTGTACCTCAAGTGATTTTTTCCTCTATCATATATTGTCTTATGATATTATTAGAAACATGATGGGCTCTTATTATGAAATAACTTACACTCTGGGTACCCATCTCTAAAGATAGTAGCGTTTAAGCTTTTTTCTTCTCCACACCACAGATTTTAGCAAATTTAAAGACAATTTATAGTGATAAGGAAAGATATAATCATCTTATTTTATTTTATTTTTTTTTTTTTTTAAAGAAAACATTTTTATTCCACAGGAACGAGTTTAGGATTCCTACAGTCTTCCTTTCTCTTAATATTTTCAATGAAATATCTTAATTAATAGAGGATTCCTTTCCAGGAAGGATTAGTAGACCTCCATATCTCTAATCTCCAATGCTAAAAAATGTGCTCGAAGAGTTGAGGGACACAAACTCTTTCTTCTTTAGATTTATTTCCATGCCCTTTTCAGAATACTGCTTAGAGTTTCCTCAGCATGTATTCCAGATCACATTCCTCAGTGGCAATGAGTTGATAAACTCCTGCAGTTTGTATTATGAATTAGATATCTTTCAAAATCTCCAAACCCGTGTGTTAATATTTCTCTCCTATTTCTAGAAAGGTTGTTTAATTACCATGTTAAAGAGAGTAGGTGATTAGCAGCAACTTTGATTTAATCCTTTGGTGATGTGTAATGCTGAGGGGACATGATATCAAAACTTTTTTTTCTTAAATACTTTTGTATACAATTAGTAACGCTGCTATTTCAAAATTTAATTCCCAATTCTGCACCTTTATAAAGGCCTTGTATGCCTTATCTCAGACTATCACTTATCTCTGACAAACAGTGCTTTCCATACCTTATTTTCTAGTCAAGGCTTTCTAAAGGTGGATAAAGGCTAAATGTACCTCCTGGACCAGAAGTATTGGAAGTCCACCAAATGCTTAAAAAAAAAATTGGGATATAGTAAAAAACTTGACCTAAGATGGCCCAGCCTGAATCCTGCTTCTACCTCTGTTATTTTCTTCTTTATTTTATCTTACAGCCAATATTTTAATACACAATACATGCTTAGTTAACAGATTGATACAAGCTACTTGTAATTGTTGAGTCTTTATAATTGTTCAAATATGTTTTACTAACACCTATATGTATTTTTTAAAAATAAAATCTTGGCAGTACAATTAAATAAGGACAATGTTTTTTAAAGATTTATTTAGCTGAATTCGTTTGTATCATAGTTGGCCTATTTATTTTTAATTTGTTATATATTTTGACAACTTTTAATTGGCTTCTAAAATGTTTTGTTAAAAAAAAAAATTGACACAATAATTTTGGTTGATTTTGTGTTATTTACCATTTGTAAGATTACTAAATAAGCAAATTATTAACATTATTAGCAATGGCGAGGAGGATAAATTAATGAATTACCAGTCAAAATATCTAAAAGTAAGTTTGTAATAGGTTAGAACCACTAGCGCTAGGTCGGTGATCAAAAACAGAACGATGGCTGGCAATAGGTTATTCTAATAACAGTTGAGAACTGTTGTAGAACTGGAGTGATTGTAATAACTGCAGTGATTCTAATAACTGGCGTTATTGTAAGAACTGCAGTGATTCTAAGCGTTATTAGATCCCGAAGAGTTATTGGCAACAGCAGTGATTGACGGGCGCGCATTCTAGCGGTAGGACAGGGGTTTACTTGAATCACCTATTACTGGAATAACCTATTATTGGAACCTATTACTGGGATAGAGCCATAACGTAGTAACCTAATACCAAAAAATAACTGTTTAGCCCACCTCTACTGATGGCAGAACACAACGCTAGTGTGAGGCAAGCAGTTCCCCCCACTCCTATTAAGCAACACTCCAATCGCCCACAGCCGCATCACGTCCGAACGTGTTTGGTACAGTCAACAGCAAAATTACCGTTTATATTTGATTCACCCTCGTACAAATAGACAGTTTTACACTTCTAAGATATCCCTGAATACATTTGTATCGTAATAAGGAATAATAGACTTGAAATGTGATACTTAGATCTATTTTCACGCCACGACAATGACAATCAAGTTCTTTGAAAATTAGAAAAAATATACAAGCAACCGTAGTATTTTTTTTTTTTTTTTTTTTAGGCAGATCATGATGTTATAGAATAACATGAAAATTAAAATGTAAAATATGGGTTCATTATGTACGTCACTGTTTATCATTTACTGAAAATGGTCCATCGTTTTAGAATTGCCCGTAGGAATGTCATATAGAACTGAAATGAAGAGAATCTACTTCTACAAAAAGCTAATCAGGATAGCTCTAATTAGAGCAATTAGGGAATGCTGTATTGAGCTGTGGGGTTTAATTAACATTAAAATCATCCCGTGCACACCCATACATTTGAAAACTTTAGGAGGCTACGTTCATAGTTGGTTATGAAAGTCAATTTTAGTGTTTTGTCAAAAATTATTTTTTAGCTAAAATTAAGATGTAATTTATATTTTTGGATGTAGTAGAGATTTTTTTTTTTTTTTTTTTTTTTTTTTTTTTTTTTTTTTTTTTTTTTTTTTTTAAATAATCCTATAAAAGTAAAGTTAGGTTTCGTCATATCTACCCGTTGTATATTCTTTATTGAGTTATATAATATTTATTCCAATTTAATTTTTATTAAATACATCATAATTATAGAATTTTAAATGTCATTTTTATTATTCTATCCTAAAGCTAAATTAATATAAAATAAAAATTAATTAATAGGAAATTAGTAATGATAATTATTATTAGGGATGTGTCGATTTCAAATGTCCACCAGTTCTTGAGAAAAGATTCTGTATCGAAAATCGATGATCCAATGTCAATTCCTGGGAACCGATTGTTATAACTGATGTTGGCGATCGTTTTATGGTTTCTAATTATCTAATTGCAAGTGTTATACATGACTTCTCCCTAATGATACAAATTAAAAAAAAACTTTCAAAAAAGATTTTTTATTCATCATTAGAACTGATCGATTTTTCTTATAGTAGATAAATACTGCTTGATTTTTTTTATATCAAAAAGAGATTTCTTGAAAAAATATTATTATAGATATCTATTCGCTATTCGAAAAGCGAAGAAATAGAATTACTTTTTCAAACTGCCAAAGATGAGGCATCAACGAAATAAATGCAGCTAGAGAATAGCACGAGTTGTTGGTAATTTTTTTTATAATTCTGCGAGGGTATATTTACCCTAAAATAAAGATTATTTTTCATATGATGACATATTGGTTTCCGATTCCCAATACACTGTTAAAATATTTATTTAAACAAAGAGGTTACTGTCACATTAACGATTGCGTTAGTAATAAATGAATTTTGGATGTTTTACTTAATATTTTTGGACGTTGTCTGCATTGTAACTAACTTATATGTTATATACAATAAGCTATTTGCTTTTTACTGATTTATATTTTCAATAATTATGGATTTTTAATGCGTTTGGTTTACTTTTCTTTAGCTCAAATAGGAATAACTTTTTGTTATAGCAGATATTTTTACAGAGAATCGAAAATCGATTTTTCGGCATCGGTACAATTTTTATACCAACACATCACTTATGATATATATTAATTTAAATTAATATCTCTAGACTTTAGGGAGTATGAGATTGCATTACACTAGCCCATTCCTAAACCTTCCTAACACTAGCTCAAATCAAAATCAAATACCTGAATCAAAGAATGAAAATGATTGTAAGTGAAACACACTAAGTCAAAAAACTTGGTTTTGAGAAAACGCCTATAAAATATTCTTCTTCGTCTACTTTGGTACTGACATTATTTTATCAAATAAGTTTAAGCAGTAGCAATCTCAGGTCCTATTATAAAATAATATTAGTAACAATGTATGCAAAACAAAAAAAAAAATTATCGACGTTTACTCAAAAACATTTTGACTTAGTGTGTTACACTTAACCCCGCGATATATAGTTTGAATAATATTTACACTTATGTATTAAATATCCTTCGCTGTTAAATAATTACGAAACATTACCTATTCACTTACTGCCTTCAGCCAGTTTAACTTGAAGACAGTTGTTAAATATCGATTCGTGAAACTTTATGCCTTTGTGAGTTCTATTCTTGTTGATGCTGACTCCACTCCCCTGTTGAGAAGCCCCCCCCCCCCCCCCCGCCCTGACACATGCCGAACCCTGCATACTTGAATTAGTTCTCATGGGAATTGCTGAAACAAGTTACTTCCCCAAAGGACCCTTCAGCTTTCACCTCTTCGCTTTGTCTTTCCGTTCGCTTGATCCCAAGGAATTCCTCAGGAATTTTATTTCAAGCTTTTCCGTAGGTGGTCCCACGCTGAAGTCTTCAAATCACCGTTTTCCGCCGGTTTTATTGTCAGTGATTTAATTTATATACTCCTTAAATTTCAGACAAATGTTGAGGAATACATTATATTTTCTTTTCGTGTTATTTTTGTCTTATTTAACAAACCTTATTGGATACCATTTAATCAAGCCTTAGAATAAGATTCTTCATCCATATTTCGTGGTTTGAGCCTTCTTGATAGCTAAAATAAAGAGAGAACGATAGCAGCAGTTTCATTTTAAAGAATATTATGCCTCCAACTATTGATTAATATTGTTGAACTTCAATTGATTAATATTTTAGATTTTTATATTTATCGATATTTAATTCGATATACGATAGAGTACAGTTCCACAAACCTGGCGTAATATGGACCTGGAATAAGGGCCAAAACTGATAACTAAGACATAGTACATTTTTTTTTTCTCTTCTATACGTACAACATTTTCAGCGCTATAACGTTGAAATACCTGTATATAAATCTAAGTTAATAATACATGATTAAAATTTTTCCAAAAAAAAGTTCATAATACTCGTCTGCTTCTCACATTGAACAAAGCTCTTTGTAACTTCATCTCGAAGTCGGTGAAGAAAGAGTATATCCTTAGGAGAAGTTCCTTGCTCCTTAAACTGCTTTTTAACCTCCACTATGGCTCATTTTCAGTTTTTCTTTTTCTTTTTTCTCATATTATAGTGACGATATTGCCATCTGATAATATGTGTTCATAGCCAGGAAATTCCATCACTAAATCGACTAGGGCAAAATTGTTCTCTACCGGAATATCAGTGAACGAATTGCTAGGTCGTTAAAAGGAATTGTGTATTATTATTGGTGTATTATTCATTAGAAATCCGGACTGTTAGGTTATCGAATATCGAGTTTGCGCGTATTAACCGCAAATGCATCAAGTAAATGTGTACTACTCATAAATCATGTTTAAATAATGTTACTCTCATTTTGAGTTAAATTTAAAATATTAGATATTTTAATTTCTTGATTTGTAAGGTCATTATGATTTATTAAAAAAACCTTAATTTTAGTTAATATATTTAAATGATTAATTTAATGAGTTTCCTTCTGATATTGATAAAAATCTTTTCCTAAATAATAAAAAAATATAATTAGGATTGACGATTGAATTGCCGCTTCTATTGGAATTATTTTATTTGAGTACTAGTTTCGGATGTTAAACATCCATCATCAGTTTTAAAACATACGAATTTCAAAACATCTGCACTTCGTTACGTAGATTACATATACGTATGGGACCTTTGAAATTTCCCTATGACTGGTTAGTTTTTTCCGTTCCTATTGGAAACAAATTTAAAATGGCACTATTGGGAATATTTATCTGATCATTAAACAAAAATCTGGATTTGTTTTAAACGAGTTTTTATTGAATTTTCGGTTATTTTTATTTAAATGAATAGCGAAGTCTAGGGTCTATTTTATCTTTAGGTGAGGGGAAATAAGATGACAATGGTTTATCTATTTTAAATGTAGGATTTAAAGCTAGTTTTCTTGAATCCTTATCGAATTTGGTGGATATCATGCGTACGTCAAGTGAAAAAAAATATATGCTCATTACTCTCTTTTTATTTGTTTTCTTTAAACTTGTTTTGTAAAATGAATATTATTATTACACCTCGGGAAAAAAAAAAAAATGACAATGCATCTTTTCTATTAATACAATACCGTAATTATAAAACTAAAACTATTCTCTTAAATTAAAAGCAAGAAGTATTCAAAGTATTCTTCTTAAATCATCTTGATGTATTTAAACTTTTTACTTTCTATTTCTTTGATTCTCACCACCAGAGTGGACTATTCTTAATTTTACTTATTACATAAGCATAGTTGTAACCAAAATTAAACTTATCCGCTTTATAATTCAGAGCCAGAGGTTGCAGAAGCTAGTTTAATAGTTCCATGTCGCCGTGGAGTGGTGCAGCTTAGCTCAGCTCCCAAGCTGTGTAATATCTCAGAAGGATTTGGAGTCTTGAGGCTGAGGTCGAGCGATGAATGGTCTCTGGAGAATCCTGATCCCTGGAACTGGAGAACATTTTCCTTCCGCATCCAGCCCAATCTCATAACGTCTAGAGCAATCCAAACACTCATTACTGTTCAATTTCGTCTCCTTTCATCGTTTGTATTTTATTATATTTTTAATTGTCTTAATGTTTTTATAAGATTAATCTTCCGTTAATTATAATGATAAACAGTATATATATATATATATATATATATATATATATATATATATATATATATATATATATATATACACACACTTACGTACATATTTACATGTACTGATTTGTTGGTACCATATAGCTTGGGGGTTTATTAAATAGTTTACCTTTATGCGGATTTTGTTCTTAAGGCATCTATCTATTGATGCGTGATTTATTCTACTTCTATCGTGTAACTAATTATATTGTAATCAGTGGCAATTAGGTGGTTGGTAGTTAATTATGCTGGTAAATATATTTGATTTAATTGAATACCTATGTCAAATGACTAGTAGGATGTTAAGCGCGATCAATCAAAAATTAGGCAGTGTTTTAAAATGAACAATGGCCATAATCAGGGCTAAAACAAGTAATAGCCGAATACGGAATCAGAAGATTAAAGGAAAATAAGATAAAATGAAATTAAAAAAATATTGAAATAAGATAAATAATAATATAATAAGGTTAATAAACAGCTTGAAATGATGTAAAAAAAGATGTTGATAAGTAATGCAATTATAAAGAAAATAAGTAAGTGAAGAAGAAAAAAATTGTATGAAAAGAAAGGTCAGTAATAAAATAAAGCAGCAGTAAGTTAGATAGTAGTCATCGACAAAGACAGTTATGAATAAAAATAATTGAATAATGGAAAAAGGGAATTAAATTTGATGAAGTAAATTGTTAATAAAAAGTCGTGAATAAGTAAAAATCATTTTGTAAATAAAAAAAACAAAATAATTTTTTTTACAAAAAACATACAAAAACATTATTTTTTAGATCATTTCAAGTTTTTTATTAACATTATTATTGTATTTTATTTATTTTTAATTTAGTATCATTTTTATTTATTTATGTTATTTCATTTTTTATTTTTTTCTATTTTAGAAAATTAATTTTCTGTTTTCTCGGTCGTAGCTCGAATCAAGGTCGGGGAACCCTCATGAGGCACACCCAGCCTCCATAAAGTGGGTACCCTTAATTGGAGAAAACCTGGAGGTTGAGCATAATTTAGGGCAAATGTCCTCCTTTCACAACTGTTGGCCTAGTAACAGTACATCCTTTCTTCAATACTGAACCCAAGTTCATGGGTTGTACCGGTTTATTTATTATTTTTAAAAGTGTATATATATATATATATATATATATATATATATATATATATATATATATATAAATAAAATAATCTTTGTTGCTATATTAATTCAATAAGGCCTCTCATGTTTATTTTGAATAATCATTATATTTTCCTAAATCAGAATCAGTTGGAGTCAAGACCTAGAGCTTGATATAAGTTAGATCTTGGAGTGAAGCACTCAATATGAACCCTGCCACGGTTGCCATCTTCATCAGCCCGTGGAAGATAATTAGGGTTGAGATATCACAATACCCTTCCTTCCAGAAGTTCCCGCAGATCTCAGATCTACTTTGTCTGAAAGATATCATACTTGTGATAACTTCGTAGATTACAAGGATATGTTATTTATCAGTTCGTTGTGTTTTAATAGATTTTTATTATTTTCGAAATTTGTGTTTTAAAGTTTTCTGATTGAAATCCCTTGCTCTAGGGGACTCAAGAAATTCAATAGACGAAATTATAAATCTTTTTAAAGAACTTTCACTTTACCATGAAATACAAAACGCTAATAATGTTTATACAGGACGAAGGAAAATAAATTTCCAAATGGCACGGATAAAGGGCGTAATAACCTGGAAGTTGATCGCCGAAATAAAAACCTCAATCCAATCTTATTAGATTTAAATTTAAAATATATTTATGTGGATTTGTTTGGTAAATAATAATGTCCCGCTCATTAACATGAAGTAAGTATTTTAGCGGGAATGTCCATTTTAATTTACTAGGCATTAGTAATTTACATGAGAAATTGACCCTATAAGTACCAACTGCAGTGTTCAATGCTCAAGTTTGATTTTCTTATTGAAGACATACTTACTTATTGACTGTTAAGTCAATAATAAATATTAGTTTGAAGTATATAATTTGCCACTATAGTTTTCATTTATGTTCTAGTTATAAGTTGGTTAGTAGTTGTGACATTCTGAACCTTGAGATTCTCCCAATACTCCTTCCCCCTCCCTATCTATCTCTATCTCTCTCTCTCTCTCTCTCTCTCTCTCTCTCTCTCTCTCTCACACACACACACACACACACACACACACACACACACACACACACACACACATATCCTCACTCTCTCCCCCTCTCTATCTCCATCACCCTTGTTCACAGGCTTCTATCTTTCTCCTGTCCTTAATCCCACTTCATCAATATTTTTCGTTTATTTGCATTTCTCTTTTTATTTTTTATTTTACTTTTAAGATGTTTTTCCTAGCAACTTAACGTAATTCGAGCAAATAAAAGTAACGTAATAGACACGGACGGAGATCCGAGGCTTATTAATTCAGAAGCATTGCTGGTACCTGTGGAATATTTCCAAATCACGCTTATTAAGTTATTTTTCTAATAAAATAAAAATGTATACCATGTAGTATAACTGAAGTCGTATTTAACAGATTTAAAAAAATACAACATCCAATTCTCAGTTTAACCGCTTCCATAATTCGTTATTAACGCATAATATTTAAGTGGATAAACGAGTTTAGTTACTGTATTTTACTTTTGAAAATATGAAAAATATTATTTTGAAATTTCAACATAAAATCTTCATTCACTTATGTTTTCTATTTTAATCACTTACTATCGTATATTAATTTTTTTAAATGTAAATTTAATATTTGTATTTTACGGTGTAAAATGATAATAAACTTTAATGAATAGCGATCGTCAATAAATCCGTTTTTGTTTTATAATTTTTTTTTTTTTTTTTTTTTTTTTTTTTTTAATTTCTCTTTTGCTTGGTATAAGAATAACTTTAATTTTGCCGTTCCACAATTATTAAAATTTGATTTTAATTTAGCATTCTATGTGAAGGTAACATAACAAAAGCAATAATAACTAATTAAATCGGAGACTGTTGTATTCTCTCTCTATTATTTTTATATCGGTCTCTGGGGCTAAATGAAGTATTATGAAACAAAACAAAAATCTCGGTCAAAGCAGTAAGTAATTTCGGAAGTAATAAAAGTCACCGGTGGGAGTGGTACGGGGCGAGAAAGGGTGGCAACTGTGCCGAGTTAAAAGACAGTTTAAACAGAGACGTGGAATATATGAAGCACAATACCGGAGGAGGATAAGGGAGATACAATTGCCGATTGTGGGTGGGTGGGCCATTGTGGAACCAGCCGCTAGGAAAATTAGTAGTGCCAAGTTGCATTATCTAGGGGCGGTTTATATCCTCACCAATCAGCCGGCGAATTGTCCCCTCCTCGCCTATATATCCCATCCTCTGATAAGGGCTGTCATCCAACTTGCTGTCTTCTTAGTTAACCTATCTCTAGTTAATGCCTCTATCATTAACACCGTATCTGGGCCAGAGTAGGTCTGTCGCTTGTTACGACTTCTCCCAACGGCTGTTTCTTGTCACTGTTCCAATTACTTTTTCATTGGTTGATTTTCTGATCTTCGAATGAAATAATTTATCATATATGTATATAACCTTTATACGTATAATATATATGTAGATAACCTTTGTTCTCAAGATCATTTATGTTAAATAAATTCAATAAAAGTCAATTGCTGCTGTTATAATGCAATACAACCAATAAAACCTTCGTATGTACACATAGCCTATATATAGCGTATATAGTCAAAATAGCCTTTTTAAAATTAAAAACATACATCTCAATGAATTCCTCGTAGAAAAAATCAGGCGAGCATTGAAATCTAGCTACAGCCAAGGAATACAAATGTCATTTATATGGATTAAAGCCCATGCAGGCTTACTTTGAAATTTTTATTTAATGAGGCACCAGTTAGTGCAATCAAGAACATTTTGGAAGAAACAACTTGGAACGAAAGATGGATAAATTCAACAAAAGGTAGAGATACTTGCGAATTCATGAAAACTATAGACAATAGAAAAAAAAATTTAAAAACTGACATACAAACTAACCCAATTTATTTTAGGACATAGTGGAGCAAAAAGTAACTTAAAAAGATTCAAACTAACTGACAACAGCATTTGTAAACAAACAGTGTACAAAGCTTCTATCTTATTTATGAATGTACAAAATTAGAAAGATATAGAACCCAACTAAATAATTAAAGTCCTACTGAACAACCAGTGAATACAATTCTATCTCCTTCTATTTATATTTAAGTTTTTTCTTGTATTTTCCCTCCTTTTTTTTAATTTAATTTTTCTTATCTATCTTTGTTATATTTATCAGTTAACTTATAAATTCATTTGATTAATTATTGTTTAAATTTCATCTTAAATCAATTATTCTGAACATATTTTATGTAATATTATAAAATTGTTTATTTGGATAGGCGTTATGTCGCGATATGGAACGCGAAGAAATATATGCACCCATTATAGGCTTACTATAATGTGGAAAAATGGAAGCTATAATGGAAGCTATAACTATTATCTCGGAAAAAGTAATCAGTTTTTAGTTTCTGCTCTAGGTACTGTAGCTTTCGAGTCCAGCTGGATAATGAAAAAAAATATATTTCAGATATAGATCGACTTCGCTGCCAGGAGACCTTCCTGGGGCACACCCAGCCTTTATTAAATGGGCACTCTTAATTTGGTAAAAACCTGGCGGTTAAACGTGATGGCTGAACACATAGCCATTTGGCAAGAAACAATACTTCCTTACCTTAGTACTGAAGCCAATACCCATCATGGGTTGTTCTGGTACAGGTTTATTAATTTTCTCTTATTCCATTTTTATTTTTAATTTATTTTTTTTTTACCTTTGCTTTCTTTCATACTCAAATAATCACCAATTTTAATTAAGTCAACCTTTCGGCCAAATTGATGAAAATGCTATGAATATATGTAAGGTAAAAATAAAAATTATCAGAATTCAGAATATTATGATAAATTGAGTTATTGAAAATTTAATAATTAAATAACACTATTTATTATGTTATTTTATTTATTTATTTATTAACTTCTTTTATTGATTAAATTCTACATTTTTTTTTCTGTTTGATCTCAATGCCAGATCTGGACTGGTTACGTTTCAATCAATTGGTAGCTTTATAAAGGGATAAAATCAATAGCTCATTGAAGACATTGAAATTATTATACTACTATAACAATTTATAAATTTAAAAAATTTTATCTACTAAAACAATAAAAATAAGTAAAACATTTTTTACACAACGAAAGAATAACATTTAATAATTGTCTAACCTTACAAAAGGAAATAAATTGAGATGGGTGGTGATGATTGGAGGCTGCGGATCTTCTGGTGTCATTCACGTTGTTTTCACGGCTCCATGGTTCCTTATTTCCTGCCGCTTCGGAATTTACTCCTCTTTAGCCATGAGGAAATAAAAGAATGTGCTCAATTCTATAAAATTTGCTAATGTAACTCACGTCTGATTTTTTTTTTTTATTTGTATTAATATTATTTTATTTTATTTTTTTTTTACGTCGCCTCTTGGGAGCATTCCAATAGCTAATAATAAAAATAGATATATATCAGATATAGATCGATTTCGCTGCCGGGAGACCCTGCTTACCTAAGTACTGAATCCAACGCCTATCATGGATTCTACTAGTATATTAATTTTCTCTTCTTTCCTTTTTTTTTTTTTTTTTTTTTTTTTAATATTTTTATTTTTATTTTTTTACGTTTGCTTTCTTTTTTAGACATGAATCATTATTATGAATCCAATTTCCTTTTGGTTATGCCAACCTTTCGACGCAATCGATGATGAATGCTATGAAATAAGTGTTGGGGGCATTCCAATAGACTCTTCCCCACATTGTATTCGAAGCCATATTGAGTGAACCGTGAACATAATCACTCAAGGAAAATAAGTAATTAGGATTTTAATGGATCCATTCATACAATATGTACATTTAAAAAATATATAATTAGAGTACTTTATAAAACTCAAAATTTTATCAAAATACCGATTCCTTAGTGACTAAATTTTGTTATTGATATAGCCAAACACATTGATATTAATGTATTGGCTTCCGATCATCATTTATTAGACAACCTTAATTTCTTATGAGTATACTAATTCTTGGACTATACTATCGAAACTAAATGAATATAAAGTTTAATATAATATAGAACTTAATGGATGTTAATGGAAATGGAAAATTGAAAATGCAATAAGAGATATGATAAAAACATAGACTCAAGGAAAGTTATATAAAGTAAGAAGTATATGCAAGCTATAAAAAAGGGAAATTAGAGAATATAAATAGCGATTATGTCACTAAAAAATTAAAATAATATTATTTGGTTTTATCCTGCATAAATGAAAGAAATTGAATAGTAATTAAATAGAAAAAAGAACCGTAAAATAAGAATGGATATGTAACACTTTTTTTTATTATAACTGGTGCTTAATTACATTTATTAATTCAATTTTCTTTGGTAAGCTTAATTTATTCAATCTTAGTTAGTGATAAATAAATACCTTCAATATAATATAAAAAAAGTATAAAGTTATTAAAATATAAAATAAAATCTAGAAATAAAATTAGTCCAGTCAATGAGTGCTGAAATGAGGGGTGTAGAGTGCATGGAATATCCGATAATTTTGACTTCATAGCTTCGTTAGGAATAGTTTGAAGGTAAACATACTAAAAGTCCCCGCCGCTGGGGGCTGAGCTAACGGTGGGGGGGAGGGAAGAAGTTCCATTTTTTTGGTTTTTCGATAATATCTCGAAAACGGTTGACTCTAGAAAAATATGTTACAAATAAACATAAAAGCTAATTAAATTTACTATACAATTTATTATGTATAAATTTGTCGTAATTCTAAACGTTTTCGAGATGTACGTTATTGAAAATCGGTCATTTTCGGGAAAAAACAAATGTCACCTCACTTTTTGTCAAACATTTGCTTCTATTACGTTCCACAATCGTTTCTCAGAAAAAACGTCAGTATCAAAATTGTAGAGCATTAAATTTACTTTAATTTCATATATATTTTTCTGGAATTTGCTTCAAACGTTTAGCAAAAAGTGAGGTAAACATTTTTTTTATTTCTAAAATTGTCGATTTTTAATAACGTATTTTTCGAAAACCTTTGGAATTTCTAATAATACGTATATAATTAATTTTATAGGAAATTTAATGAGCTTTAATTTTGATATGCAGCATATTTTTCTATAGTCCACCATTTTCGAGATACAAACGAAAAACAAAATTGGGACCTTCTCTCCTCCCCCCACCTTTAGCTCACCCCCCAGGGGCGGGGACTTTTAGTATGTTTACGTTCCAACTATTCCTAACAAAGCTGTTGAGTCAAAAATTATCGCATATTTCATGCACTCTACAATGTGTTCATTGACGGGACTAAATGTAAAATATGATATAGGAAGTTATATAAAGTTATATAAATTAAGAAGTATATGCAAGCTTTAAAAAAGGAAATAAGAGAATAAAATAGGGGTTATGTGACTTAAGAAATTAAAATAATATTATTTTGTTTTATCCTGCATAAATGACAGAAATTAAATAGAAAAAAGAACCATAAAAAAAGAATAAATATATACAAATAAAATATGCCTAACATTTTAAAAGAAATATTGATTTTTTTTATTTTTTTTTTATTACATGCGCCTCATTACATTTATTAATTTATTTTTCTTTTCTTTTTGTTTTAAAATCAAATTTTCTTGGGTAAGCATATTTTGTGATAGATAAATACCTTCAAGATTCGGGCCGACAGCACATGTGTTGGGATATTCCTTTGGGGTTTCTCGCCAGAGTTGAAAAGACTTCTTGAGAGGATCCTCCGTGGAGCAAATAGGATTTAGGTCTGGGGGCGGGGCCAAGTGAGATGTCTTAAACCTAATTCAGTCCTGGAACACATTCCGTTTCTACGTGGGATTCCCATCTCCTCAAGGAATCGAAATCTTGTCCAAGGCAACTGGAACATAGCTGAGTATATGTTGCCCACAATATCGGTGTGCAGAATGCTGGCGGGTATTTATGGATTCTAATCAACGACCCGGCCTCAATATATTGCTTCAATTACAACCTACCGTCGAGGGGTCATGGCCTGGGCAGGGATTTACTTAGTGTCGTAGCCCCAAATTGTATCGTAACTGAATATGTTCTAAATTATATTTATACTTTTTGATTTATTTATTTTTTTTTTGTGGAAAAATTTTATTGATTACTATCGGCCTTATTGATACAATTCTTGTATTTTAGCATGCAAAGAAGGATTATTTCCTCAATGATATTATCACTTCAACTTAGGGTTTTCAATGCCTGATTTCATCTGATTTTATTTTAATTTCTAACGATAAAAGTTGATTTTATAAGTTTATTAGACGGTGTGGAAAAACTTTTTCTTTCTCTATGACATTATAACATTTAAATTTTTGCTATTGTAGATTTCATTGTAGCTTAAACTTCTTAGAACTATGAAGTAGAAGTAGTTTAAATTTGGTACAGATGAGTTCAGTAGTTTTGCCATTGTAAATTCTGTTTCGGTATGGCGTTAACCACATATTGGTCAATTTTTGAAACTTTGATTCACATGTACCACCACATATTTATATCTTTTTTAATAACTTAATTGAAAATATGTAAATAAATTTTATTGTCAATTTAACGTAACACCATATTTTAGTAATTTTTCAGCTCGACACCTATCAATCTTTAAACTTCACTCCTATCCACAAATTATCGTTTTTTTTAATCAGTAGATTTTCTTGTTACTAAACCTTCTAAGAACAATAAAGATTCTTTAGTTAAAATTTGGTACAGATTGGTTCAGTAGTTATCGTGGTTAGTGATCACAAAAGAATAATGGCTTGTCTTTTAAATAGTAATTAGTATAAATAATTAAAAACTTTAAATTAAATTAACGTTAAAAGAACAATAATATTAAATGGAAATAACATAAATTAGTTATTAAAATAAAATTTTACTATATTCCTATGTATACTGTCATGCACGTATACAGTCTGGGATTCCCGAATCTAGCCTGTCTATATGCTGCTTTCTCAGCTTTTCAATTTTTTGTAACTGGACATAACCAGAATTCAAACGTATGTAAAGTTTTTAAAAGGCTATCATTGTTCAATGGTTAGGTACATTTTGATTGAAAAAAAAAAAAATTAAGAGGTATGAGATCGAAAAGGAAAGTTATTATAAATAAATACTTATTAACACGTATTATAAAATTATAGCTAAAAGGCAAATTACTCGATGGTTGCCAAAAACAATTAACATTAAATAATATGATGAACAACTTGATTCTATAATAACTTAAGTAAAATTTATAAAATAAGAATTTATTTCACTTAAGTATTGATACTTTTTTTTTACGTACATCTCATTGAAAATAAGAATTGGTCTTAAAAAAAATAATAAAAAAAAATTTAAGTTGAGAATTGAGAAAGATCTTCATGGCGGGAGTCAATGTTATTAAGAGCGGCTCTTAGTTTTCCTTATTCAATCCTTTTCTATTCGCGAGTTGTAAGGATAATTTTAGTTCTCAGTGGGTTTATTTTTGTTGATGAACTTAAGCGTGTGCTGATTGGGGAAAGTTTGTTGAATCAAATTACATCAACGGCCATAGTTACATCTGCGATGTAAATCATCTCCACTTTTAGTATGAGTTTTTTATGTTCAAAAAACTGTTACGTATCATTCATTTTAAATTTTGATTTATACCTATTTTGAAGGCTGATATAAAATGTTCGGATTAGACTTTAATTTTATTAATGTTATTTTTGGATCTAAGTCTATGAATCAAGCAATATACTGATAAATCTGTATTGGAGTTCGATGCAGTACGGTATATTATTTTCCTTGTAGACCGATGACTGACTAAAATCTCCAATAGTCAGTCCAAACCCGGGCTCATAATATAAGAACCCAAAAGATTCACCCAATTATACAAACCACTAAGTAGAAACTCCGGCTTTTCTCTTGACTAAAAACTTCTTTTATGGCAAACCATGTTGAAACCTGTACGGAATTGTAGGGGAGGAGGTGCAATATCAAGTACATTCTTTTCTTCCAGACCTAACTCCTCCAAACAACTATTAATGCTCCATAGTACTTCTCCAACAATCCACGTTTATGAAACTTTTTATTAAGTTCCAACGTTTCGTTCTGTTTCACAGAACTTCTTCAGGGATCTTATAACAAAAAAGAATGTAATTAGGATTAATGAATTAATTGCCACTTCTATTGGCAATAGAATCTATAGATGATCCTAGTACTGACAGTATTATTGATCCTTCTATACCATCATGTGTACCTCAAGTAAAAAAGAATGTGATTTTTAGCCCTAATAAATGCCTGTAATGCACCTCTTTTTTAATGTGTTTGCAGTCAACCTTTTCATCCCTACACATTATTTATTGTTTAATGGTAATAGGTAGTTAATTAATAATAACAAAAAAATAATCAGCTTTTATCTATTAATATTCCATGCTAAAAATCTAAGTCTAGATAAGAAAATCTAACTCTAGATATGTAAAATTAATTTGGTACACTCCTCTGAATATTCTGCCTATAGATTTTATACTTGGATGTTATGATATGTTGCAATAGCTGCTGCAAGCGAGCATGAAGATTAGCAGTGCACGAAATACTATTTGCTGTCATATCTAGAGGAGGGAATGGCAAAGCAAACATTTGTCAGTAATGCCAGAGCGCCCTACATCATTTGTACAGCCTTCCTGTTTGTACAACCGCTACGGTAGATAAATGGCCCACCTCCGCCAAAACTGTGTTATCGTTTAGATCCAATCGAAATTATTCTCAATAGCTTCTATTATAAAATAACAAGCCAGGTTAGATAATACCAATCTCTGTTAATTGATAATTAGTCGACATCGAACCTTGATAGATACAGGACACACAGGATCATATAGGTACAACTCTGAACTTCCTTTTGTATTTTTTTATTGTTCAGACTCTAATTTAATATTATTTATTTTTTTTTAAAACATTTTATGATAAATATTTCTTATCTACTAGGTCTCATTTATTATCTCTTTTGCGTTACGTTTATGTTGCATTTACAATCCTTCATGATCAAATTTATGGCGTTTGAGCTTACCTTTAACTTTTTTACTTATTATTTTCTGACTACTCATTGGCTCTTAACCCCTCTGGAAGGTAACTTAACAAGTAAAAAAATGTGTTCGTTTAAGAATTCAAAGAATGGTTACTTATTTCAAGTGTTATATGTTACGGCAAACTCTGAGATGAGGGTCTGCGCCAACCGCCTACTTTGTACATGGTCTTGTCTATCTTCCGCGACCTCTCTTCCTTCCTCCTGCTTCTACTTTCTTCAAGCAGAAGCAATACACTGGCCAATAACAAGCACCTCCAAAAGAACTCTTTCCCTTTTTCGGGTACATCTTAAATAGTGTATACCCCCTCCATCTAACCTTTGAATTCTCTTCTTAAATTTTTTAATCCCTAGTTTGAAAATTTTTTCCAGGGTATTCATGTACCTTTCTGGCAAGTTTCCCGACAAAGTAGCTAAGTGGGTTAGCGTTCATAGAACTGATTAGTACACTCTAATTGGGTACCCTGCCAAAAGTCAGCCCCTAAGGTGCCGCTCACCCTAAAGCTTTTAGTATCAGTACATAATAGTTATTTATACTATTTACTAGTTAGTTGTTAGGATACTGGTTTTCAGATCTGCCAGAATCTGGCGATTTTTAGCGGTCGAAGGACACATGTTTGGCCACTTCTTCCCCACTTAAAATGGATATAGTTTTCTTTCTTTAAAATACTGTCTGAAGGTCATTTTAGGGCCATATATATATTTGTTTTTGTCCTTAAGGATAATATGTTAAATTATTCCAGGTTTTAACGGTTTTAAGTTATATGAAGTATATTCCGCCATTGTTGTACTTTTAGTTTTCCTCCTTAAGGATCTTTTTTTCAAGATTTAATTATTTTAATATATATAATTAACTCCCTTTAATAATTATTGTATAATGTAATTTAACATGTGTCGGGAACAACTTTTCCCATCTTCAGGAACAACATCCGATTAATTTGTTTTCATTTTTTTTTTTTTCATTAATTTAATTTACCAGCAATTAACAAACTAAAAAAAGTGTAATGTATACTAATTAATCTCCTTCAATATTGTATATAATTATGAATAAATTGGACGGCGTGAGGATAAACCTCAGATTCTAAATATATATTGAATTTAATTGTTCAATAATTATTAAAGGGGAAAAATATCAAGTGTTATATAAATATAAAAAGATTAGTAAAGTAATTTTTTTCTTCGGTTTTTTTTTTAATACTATTCAGAATAGGTTATGATAGTCCAATATTTCAGGATACTATTCTCCTACCTTAGGAAATTCATTTTTATTTTAGAAAATTTATGATAAGGCAAACAACTAACCGGATGATGTTAGTAATATATCGAAGGAGTAGGGAGGAGCCGGGAGAGAATATTCATGAAAGGGCTAGAGGAAAGATAGCCGAGCGCCCTAATGGCCTCTAATCACAGGGCCGATTGTTATTTAAATTTATGTAAATTGTAAGGCTACTGGCTGGGCGAGGGGTGGGGGTGAGGGGCGGTGGAGGGGGAAGGGAAAAAAGGAAGGTAGTTCCACGGCCAATATTATCAGCCTTTCCCCAAAGAGGGAATATACAATCCTAAATTGCTGATTAAAAAATTTATAACTATATTTCATCAGCATCATGGCCAGATAAATGGATTTTCTTTTTTACCCTACCTGCTCTCACTATTTCGTTGCTATCTATGATGAGGATCAATAGGTGTCTTTATTGAAACTTCTTTATTAATTTATGATCATTTAATATATAAAACCTATCACCCTGATCATTTCTACAGACCTCTTTCACCATTCCCGTAATTATGAAATTAATTTCTTTCAACCTTATAATTTTGTGTGATCTCTTTATTGCTTCCTGTTACCAAAGGAAATAAACAAAAAATAAATAAAAAACAGTTCTCATTGTTTATAGTACGATATAATTTAATGAACAAAATTAATTTCTCAGTTTATTTATATTTTTATTAGTTTTTGCGATAGGGTATATTATTTCTTATTTTTTAAAGTTCTTTATTTATTCTGGGACCTCATCTCCCTGAATAATATAAAATATGGAACAGCCACGAGCTTTAAGAGTCTTAATATGAACCAAAATTACTTAAAATAAAATAACAAATAATAATAAAAGATAAAAACAAAACAGAAAGTTATTAACAAAAAGTAACAGAAATATTTGAAATCAGCTTGTGCAAAAACAAAAAAAATTCATCTATATAATAAGCTTTTCACATGTTACATAGTTAAAAAGTGGCTATTGACAGTTATCGTGAATACTGATGGATAGTGGGTGGTTAAAGCCGTAATATTTAAAAGTGGAAAGTATTTGATTGGCGAATGGTGATAGGGATGGAGTTCCATAGAGAAGAGGATTGGATTAGGAAAGATCTTCCGAAAAGAGCGGAGCAATGAGCAGGAGTATACTAATGAAATTGGCGGGAACGGCTTTAGCTGGTAAGAACTGAAGATTTGAGCTGAATGAGTTCAGAATTATAAGGTGGACCTTGGGATTGGACGGTTTGGTGGAGAACGGGTGCCAGAAAATATAGGAAGGAAATTTTAAATCTGCATAAGACTATGAAAGGTGGATGTTACTCGGGGTTCCAAAAATAAAAGAATAGAGCAGTTAAATTGTGTTTTTAGTCTGGCCTCGAGACACCCATCCAGAAACATACCCATCCACAACATAGCATTAGCCGAGGTAAGGGTATATGAGAGGGGTAACTAGTAGCTTAAGGTTTCCGAAAGGAAGGAGTTACGCTGATATGAGTGATACGCTTGACGTGATGGTGAGATGGTGCGGTGGGAACTTTCGGATACAGGGTTTTTCAAGAATAGGGCTTCATTAAAAACATGTATTTTGTCACCAGTTTTTCCTGCATTTTTATGTATTAACAGTACTTTCGTTCGAAATTCCTTTTTAAAAAGGTTGGAACATTATAATAATGTTCTTAGTATGGCTTAAAAACACTCAGTATAGGTTACCTCCTATACTCATTGGTTATTATGTGTTATATGTGGATAAGAGGTTGTGTCAACTTAGCTTAGAGGTCGCACCTTACTTTACTATACTAGGATATTGGTCCTCCACTGGTACTAGGGGAACTCCTTAGGAGTGGAAACAAAAGCTCTGAGGATCTCATCTCATAACCGGCCGTGTTCGACGGGTGTTATCCTGCTCGTGGTGGCTCTACTTCTATCAAACACGGCAGATCTCTAACAGGAGGTCATAAAGCATATCCTTTGTTGAGGTTCTAACCTAGGGCCAATAACAGTAAGAGTTAGATCCATGAGTAGAACTGAGCGGAACTGGTGACGTTGAAGGACTTCAACCACAAGGTGCAACTAGTCTTATCGCTCAACTGGGGAAGAATAGGACTCCACGTACTTACGATTATGGCTACTGCTCAACTCAATTTTT
The DNA here is from genome assembly GCA_003667255.2 of Euschistus heros. Lineage (NCBI taxonomy): Eukaryota > Metazoa > Arthropoda > Insecta > Hemiptera > Pentatomidae > Euschistus > Euschistus heros. Next base: position 911,169 of record RCWM02000066.1, on the reverse strand, counting down.
TATTTTTAATCCTGACTTGGCCATCTGAAAGAAGATCGATGAAGATGAATATTTATATTTTTTTCTCTTTCCAATGCCTAGAATTAGAAACGATTGGCCTATTACAAGAGTTACCGCGTACAACCTTAAGTTATTAGTTGAAAATAATTTAATAGAAATTTATTGTGTTTTTTAAATTTATTGTGTTTATTCGGTTTATTAGCGCCAAATCTGTTTGCCCCGCCTCTGATTTATTTTTATTTTGGCAGAGAATTAATTGTTGTTCCAAATGTCTGTATTATTGGTACAGGTCAAATGTTTTATTCATCTTCCCTGTTTACATTAAATGTTACGTCGTTAGCGTCAGGAGTGGCGTGTCCTGTGAAATACGCTGCGATAAGATTATCTGGAAGGGAGAGGAAGGCAATATATGTGCTGTTTGATCTAATCAGAGGAGGTAGCATACTGTGGCTAATATAGCGAATGTCAACCTCATTTCGCTGGCTCCCAGTCGTGAACCAACATCTTGATCCTGTTCACAACATATCTCCCCCCTCATCGCAGGGCAGCTTTCTGTATTTTCTGTTTTGAGCTCCGTTTTTGAAAATGTTTATCTGTACATTGGTCTCTTCTTTGATATATCAATATTTTCCCCCTTCTTGTTAGAATAAAATTTATTACACACCACTAACTTATTAGTGAGCCGGTATATTTTTTTCCCCATAATCCGTTTTTTTTTTTTATGCATAGCAAAAATTAAGACGGACACACATTGCATTTACACAATTTATTCCTAAAACCCAGTTAGTTTTAATCTTGGATTATTTATTAGTTCTTAAGAACAGTTTTAGATTCTTTGACATGGCAACACTTATTATTATTTTTATTTCTTTCTTTTTAATTTTCTTTGGAATATTGTAAAATCAAATCTCATCTTTTCAGATTACTTGAAAAAGTAATTGTAATTCTATAAAAAGTTGTAATATTTTTGACACCAATTTTTTTTTCTAGGTGAGTGTCTTTTTAACAGCATACAATCTGTAAAAAGGTATTTATGTGTTATCTTTACTCTTATATTATTTTATATTTAGTCATTCAAATATATTTATTCTTTCACACACACAAAGTTTTTTTTTTTTTTTTTTTTTTTTTTTTTTTTTTTTTTCTTGACCAAAATCTTCATTTTTCTTTAATCAGGGCTTATGGAACGTTTTAGGATTATTAAAAACATTAATTAAATAAAATTTAGCAGTATTAAAAAACAATTTAAAATTATGAAATTATAAATTAATATTATTTATAACAGTTTTGCATTATACCCTTCAAGAATTATTGAAGTTAGACCTATACTCCATCGATTGCAAGACGTAATGAGCGCAAGGGACGGGTATAAACCTTGTTAATTGAATATTTCGTGAATTTAAAATTGCATGGTATTTTTGTTAAATGCTGCATGCTTTTATTTAATTAATTTTTTAATACGTTTCATACATTCACCCTGGTTAAATGTATGGGGACCTATATACATAAGGAAAAATAAAACTTTTATCCGAAAAAATTTATTTAAAAAAATGTGGGAATGTTTTGCCCGTAAGCATTTATATAATTAATAATTATAACAACAATTTTTTTTTTAATATTTACAGGTTGTCATAAACTATAATATCTGAAAATGTTACCTTTAATATTAGTAAGAAATAGTTTTAACTGTATGATTTAAAGAAATGGTATACGTATTATATTTCTGTTCGCTGTATCCACCTCCAGCTAAATTTATTAAAATATAAACCCCTCCATCTTCTTATTAATATTACAGTACAGAATAAAACCTTATAGTCGATGCTATCTGGACCGTAAGGTTTCCCGGAAATGAAACAAGAACCTTTTTATTCTTTCTGTAGCAAATAGAAGATTTGGTCGGTTATAAAAAGGTGGTAGCAATGTGCTGTCGCTGCAAATCTTTAGATTCGTTGCCTTTGCCCCCTCTTTCCATACCTCCTTTCCCAAATCTCCAACCTTTTTCCGAGCCGTCTCTCATTCCTATTTCCTTTATGGCCTTCCCATTCTCTTTTGTGTTCCGGTTGTTATTGCTACTGGTACAGAATCCTCCCGTTCTTTTAAACTTTTCAGATGTTAATGGGTATCAATTTTACTTTATGGGTATCTGTATAAAATGAACTTCGAATGCTTGGCTGGATTATGTTAGATTTGTAACTGATTGTAAAGATTAATTTATATGAAACTTTTTTCGGGCATTAATTATAGGTTTTATTATAACTAGTTAATTATCTATTACTGAATTCTTAATTATGCGTTCCAATAATGTTAGTTTCACTCCTGAGTGTTTGTTAAATTTATGGTTATTTTCATTTAAATCTTGGCTGAATTCAATTAATTGTTATTCTTAAGAAACCTATTCCGAAAATATAGATTTATTCTTATTGTAGTTTAAATGTAAAGTTACCACCATTATCTTATAGTAGTTAATGAACGGAAACAATAGATATCTATAAAATGTATTTAAGTATGTAATGTGTTTAAAAAATTCTAAAATTAATGAACAGAGAAAAGGTTTTTAGGTTTCACGTAGCCAAAAGAATTTTTTTATTATTACGAGTATAATTTTTATATTATATTGCTGTTTTTTTTTAGCTTTAACGAACCTATCTCTTTGCTTTGGGTCATTCCATGTCAAATCAACCAATGGTTTGGACCTTGACCTCTGCGATTTCTATGATTTTTGGTATAGCAGCTTTACTTACCAAGACTAGTAAAAATGTAAAATATTACATTATTCTGACTATTGGTTTTTGAGTTATAAGCTTTTAAAAACTCAAAAAACTGCTGTTTTCGGTCCTCACTCAGTATACTCAAAATTACGCCATTAAACAACTATTGCTCCCAGAGAGCTCAAATTTATGGCATTCTTTTCTATTTGAAATTCCCTTTAATATGATATATCACTTGATATATTTTCGGTTCATTTTGAATTTCTTCGAAACTTCCAAAAACGGTTTTTGTACTTCCCAAAATATGAACCCTTCAATTTTTTCGAAAAAAAATATATGCGATTTATACTATTACTGACTACATGTGGACAAAATTTTAGGATGGGACGGAAATGGGTTCTTAATAAAAAAAAAATTGTTTTTTTTTTTAATGGACAGTCCAGTCAATGATGTGTTATAGAATGCGTTTTCTGTAATCCAAGGTTTTTCTTTGGAAACTTGTTCAGGGTAGCTAGAAAGTAAACACACTATAAGTCCTGGAGTTTTCGGGTCTGGGAAAAAGAAGGGAGGGGGCGCGGAAGGTCTCTTTTTTTGGTTTTGGGCTCATATCTCGATAACGATTCATCGTGCGCAAAACATGTCTATTTACTAAATTAATGGTAACTAAATTCTCTACAACCTTTATAATATATACATTATTCATATTCTGTACCGCTTCCGAGATATACGCTTGGCAAATGTGAAGGACTTTTAGTATGTTTATTTTACCAAGAAACGTAAAATTTATGTAACTTTTGACAAGTTGAAGATAAATTAGCATATATGTGTGTGTGTGTGTGTGTGTGTGTGTGTGTGTGTGTGTGTGTGTGTGTGTGTGTGTGTGTGTGTGTGTTGTGTGTGTGTGTGTGTGTGTGTGTGTGTGTGTATTTTGAAGGAAATTTAATTTTATACATTATTTTTTATATAAACTTTTGTAGTAGGATGGACGTTTCAAAAGATATAGATGGATGTTTAACAGAAAACGTGAGGTGAACATTTTGTTTTCCGAAAATGTTCACATTTGCCAAGCTTATATCTCGGGAACGGTACAGAATATGGAAAATGTGTATATAATAAAGATTGTAGAGAATTTAGTTAGCATTGATTTAGGAAATAGTCATGATTTGCATAAGATGCACTGTTTTCGAGATATGAGCCCAAAACCAAAAAAAGAGACATTCCGCGCGCCCTCCTTTCTTGTTCTTTGTTGTTTGTTGTTTCTTGTTCCCAGACCCGATAACTCCAGGGATTATAGTATGTTTACTTTCTAACTACCCTGAACAAGTTTCCAAAGAAAAACCTTGGATTACAGGAAACGCATTCTATAATACTAATTGATAACACTAATACTAATTGACTGGACTAACTATCCATTAAAAAAAAGAAAAAATATTTTTTTTTATCAAGAACCCATTTCCGTCCCATCCTAAACTTTTTTCCACATGTGGGCCATTCTCATGGCAGTGATTTTTCACTGTCCTGCTGGACTTAAGATGGAACTAAAACTTCCAAATCAATATTTTTGGTGGATTTGAACGTACACCGACCCCTTGAAGTTGGTGCATACAGCATAGTTTCGAAAAATATTTTTGTTATTTTTCTATAGCTACAAAAAGGCTTATAAACTCATAACTTTCACTTGTCCCTAGTATGAGATTTCAAGGAAGTTATTTAAGTATTTATTTTTAGAAAACTTATGTTTTTATTTTCTAGAGTATGAGACCATATATTGAAGAATAAATTAACATGCTTTTAAACATTTTTAAACTATAAAGGGAAACTGAAAATTCCGTTTTCTTTTTGTCCCTCGGTTTGGCCTCACGACCGTCACACTAAATAGTTATTTAAATATTCTCTACAAGAATAAGCTAGTGCTAATTATTGCTATCTACAGAGTAATTCGTGAGGTTATCTTCATAAGTGATGTGTTTGGAAGACATTTTTTGGTGTATTTTCTAAGATTTGCATCAATCGTATTTTTTAAAAGCTCCTGGACTCCAGATTTGATTATTTGTAGATGTATACAACTGATTAGTCAAACTAGCCGTTTAGGTAAGGTTTTGGTGTTGCAATTAACATTAATTTAAGGGAGGTTCCTCACGACCGTCACACTCACGACCGTCACACCAATTTTTTTATTAATTTTAAATTGTTACATATTAATGTACCAACACTTTTTTACGTATGAAACATCACTGAATTGAGTTCCTTTTTGGCGGGGGGTTGAGGGGGAGCGGAATCGGACTTCGAAACAACTCAACCGATTTTCAACAAATTTTATATCAGAGTTATAAACCTATTTCCTAACACTTTCATAAGGGTGAAACATCATTAATTTAAGTTTCTTTTTTTTTGGGGGGGGGGATTCACACTTACAAACGACTTAATCGAATTTCGTAAAATTTTATATTTGGGCTATATACTTATTTACCAACACTTTTATAAGGGTGCATCATCATTAATTTAAGTTTCTTTTTTTTTGGGGGGGGGATTTACACTTACAAACGACTCAATCGAATTTCGTAAAATTTTATATTTGGGTTATATACCTATTTACCAACACTTTTATAAGGCAGAAAACATCACTGACTTAATTTTAATTTTTTTTTTTTTGGGGGGGGGGGTTCAAAATAACAAAACCTTAATATTTCTTTTTAAGGCATAACTCCTATTTATCTTTTATTTTCTTCAACATGTTTCGGAGTACATGTTGAAACCGCTGCCGTCAAAACCCCGTATGCCTGAAAAGGCAAGGTAGGGAAAAAAAAAAAAAAAAAAAAAAAAAAAAAAAAAAAAAAAAAAAAAAAAAAAAAAAAAAAAAAAAAAAAAAAAAAAAAAAAAAAAAAAAAAAAAAAAAAAAAAAAAAAAAAAAAAAAAAAAAAAAAAAAAAAAAAAAAAAAAAAAAAAAAAAAAAGAAATAAAGAAAAAAAAGAAAAAAAAAAAAAAAGTTTCGGAGAACATTGCTCCATCTTCAGGATAACTGTGATTTCCCTCACATAGTAACAAGTACATGTCCATACCGACCCTCAGTTACATGCACATGCACATATAGTTATGCCTTAAAAACAAATATTAAAAATTAAATCTCATTCAATACAATAGTTGAACAACTAAACTGTTTTTTTGTAAAATTCTTCCAGAATTGATCACAATTTTTTTATTACTTTAATTTTTTATGTATCAATAATAAATTTTATTATTCTATTTATTTAGTTTTATCCATTTGAGGACATTAATAATTTTTTAATACGAAAAAAAAAATGTTTAAAGAAAGAGTAACGGTCAAGAGCGTTTCTATGTAAAGCTCTATAAAATGCTTCAAAACAGTGGTAAATAGAAAAAAGAAATCGGCCCCACCTGGGAATTCAATAAATAGAAGGTATATTATAATAGAAAACTCAAAAATAATAAAAATTTAAGCAACTTTAAAAATATAATTTTTTTTTAAATTTTAGCTGAGGCTATGAGAATGACCCATGTATTCAGTAATAGTATAAATCACTTATATTCTTTTCGAAAAAATCGATGGGTACATATTTTGGGAATTACGAAAACCGTTTTTGGAAGTTTCGAACAAATTCAAAATGAACCGAAAATATATCAAGTGATATATCATATTAAAGGGAATTTCAAATAGAAAAGAATGCCATAAATTTGAGCTCTCTGGGAGCAATAGTTGTTTAATGGCGTAATTTTGAATGAATTATTAATAATAATAATTTTGAAGTGAGGACCGAAAACAGCAGTTTTTTGAGTTTTTAAAAGCTTATAATTCAAAAACCAAAAGTCAGAAAAATGTAATATTTTACATTTTTACTAGTCTTGGTAAGCACAGCTGGTATACCAAAAATCATAGAAATCGGAGAAGTCAAGGTCCAAATCTAATGTAGAATTGGTTGATTTGGCATGGATGACCCCTTTGTAAAAAGTCTGGTATGTTGACCATATAAATGACTACATATGACGAAATGATTACGTATAATTACTAATTTTTGTTTTCTATTGACAATCAGAGAGTGTCGTGAAGAGATTGCAAGAAAATCTGTTATCCCCTAATGAAAACAATTTCTGAATTTATGGTCTTAATGTTTAACATAACATTATAAGTTATTTAATCTTAAAATGCAGGGCCACTTTCCGAACGGCCTGAGGTGACACAGTTTGCGTTGATAATACATTTAAATTCTGAAATTTAAGTTTAAAATGCCTAAGCCTGACAAAATAGTATGTGAAATTAAACTAAAAATTATCATACCGATCGTATAAGGTTGTCCGAAAAATAATGCAGATGTATTGTTTTATTTAAAATACCCTTTTATCTTATAAACTGTTTACATTTGATATATTATTATTTAATATGGGTCTCTGGGACTTATTTAACTTATTTATCCTCTCTGGGACCAGTAATGTTTGCTACTTCAAAGCATTGCAGTATTTGGAAATAATTCATTCTTTGATGTGATGTCAACCTTTTACCACTTTAAATTCGTTCTGAACTGATCCCAAACAGGCAGACACATTTATAAAGTTTAGGGCTATGACAACCTGAGTGAGTGCATCTTTCAACGATGGTTTTAAATATTTGGAGAGGAAGATTTTAGCCTTGAAGACAATTAGGGCCGTAGCATGACTACTGCCAATTAAAATCTTAAAGCGACTGTTCGAGATTTAAAGTAGAGCTCTCAAGTTTGCAAATCGACCGTATTCAGCCATCTCAAGGCTATTGGATAGGCTATTCTAAAATAGTCAGAAACTTAAGGTTCTCGTACAATAAACGGTCACCAGAAATAAAAAGAATTTGTTATGATGAGAGTCGTTGTAAACTTTGGAGCTTGGGTGTGAGACTGCTTCACCCGCCTTTCTCTCCAGATCTCTTGTCTTCCGAACGCCATATTTTTTAGGCAACTGGACCACTTTATAAAAGTTAAAAATTTTGTCTATCAATAGTCGGTAGAAAATGAGTTTTCATAATTTGTTCTTAATATAAATTTCAAATTATATTCAGAGAGAACAGAACAGCCACCAGAACGTTGATAGGAGTATATTGAGAATAAAAGAGCATATTTTGCTTTATGTTAATATTATCAAATCTTTTTTGACAGCTTTATTTTTTAAACCTGCATTCATTTCCGAAAAACCCGATATTTCCATATCAGGAACCTTTTTGAAATTCCACGGGCGTTATAAATCCCCCGAATCGCAATCCCAACTTGAATAGTTGAGAAACTTTTAAATATAGAGGAGAAGTTGGGGGTATTGTGGCATGCCAGTATTGGAAGAGACTTCGTGACTGGTGCAGCTATAGCGGAACTTTCTCCAGGCTTATCATTGGAGCATATCTATTTGCTGTAATAACCCTGAGTAATGTTCTCTATCTTATATCTTGTTGGACATAATTTGATTTTTGATTTCTGTTCCTTTTTAACTGTCAGTTTCCATGATTTACAAGCGGGGCGAGTAAAAAGAATAGGCGATTTATTGAGTCCGTGGCATGGAATAAATAATACTTCAATCGTTGAAAGTCTATTCTTAAGTAGCCATTTCTGATGTCGATTTTGCTGATATTAAAAGATACAACTACAATTGATTAGTTTATTAAAAGAAATTATCCTGCTCGACAGTGGTTTGGATAAAAAAGATTAAACCTCATTATTTTAAAATCTATTCACTAAGTTGTTCAAGACTGGATCAAGTTGACTATACCCAACTATATCCTTTTTTAATAATCTTTAAAATAACCATATTACTTATCTAAATGATAAAACATTGTAAATTAATAGGGATAAGATTCTTTTTTATTTTTTTTAATGAACTTTTTTCAGTCTTTGTTATAAGTTATCTTATAATTAAGAATATGTTAATTCACTGTTTTTCAAAAATCATATTTTATGTTTATTCACGTTTTTATAGGTACAGTTATCATTTTAGTAGACAAAATGTCAATAAACAGAGCTACTGTAATGAGCCTGTTCCGGCACACTCTACCTTTCTTGTTGCTCGGATCAAAAGTTTGAAGAAAGTTTTCCTGTCAGAAGTTTAAAGGAGAATATTTTTGGTCGCTAGAACCTACCGTTTAGGAGCAATATTTGTTTGAAAAAATGTCACATTTGCTTACATTTTATAAGTTATTGGGCTATTTCGACACGCTCTAGCTTTGTTTTTATTGCTTGGGTCTGAAATTTGACGACAGTTTCCTGGTTATAAATTTAATGATTAATGTATTGTGTTATATAATATTTGTCGCTAGGACCTATTGCTTAGGAGCAATATTGCTTTGAACAAAAAAAGTCACGTTGAAACTTTTTTTTTCACCCTCTAGAATGTAACATTTTGACAGGTTCTAGCTCTTTCTATATAGCAACATATCGTCATCCCAGAATTATCTTGTTCTAAGTCCATTTTTAGGGTATATAGAGTTATATACACCAAAAATTTAGAAAAAAAATTATTGTTCTATATCAATTTAAATAACAGTATTATCTTAGCCCATAATCGAGTATTCAGTAAATAAATGTTCTATAACCCATGTTTTGTGTCTACTTTAAAGAATTATCTTCTTCTGTTAATAGCTTGAGGAATTATAATGTTCTATACTGTTAGATTTCATTTTGTTCTATATCCATTCGGTAACATTGTGCCCATGATTGTGTCGCATAAACTTCAGTTTTGTTTTTTTTTTGTGAATAATGGAGAGTAAAATAAGCTCTTTGCAACCTGAGAAACCGATAGAATGTTCTTCGTATACTAGGAAGTGACTAAATTTTATATTAATTCAATAACCTACTGATAATATCAGAGACAATTTTATTAAGGTTTTCTAAACTCAAAATAATACAATTATTAATAATAATACAAGTTTGAATAATGTGGTTATCTTGGACAACAAGGCTAGCAATAAGCAGCAGGCTGTGGAAGAAAACATCGAAAGTGAAAACTTAACAAGTAATATTTACTGACATCGTACCATTGGTTGAACTGAACACTAATTCGATATCCGATTTGAAGAGAAGATACTTGACTGAAATGTTGCCTTATATACCAGATAATACTGAAAAAATCTTCTACGAGACTTTGCTTCATATAAAAAATAAACCAGAAACAACTCCAAAGTCAAGGAAGGCAAAACCGAAAGACATAAAATAAATTATATTTACATTTGCTTATTATTATTTTTTTTTTATGTTATTACTTTTTTGTAATAATAAAATTTATATAAAATAAAGAGTTTTTATTACAATACTCTGTCCCAATTATTACAAAGAAATTGATTAGTTTAAAGGGATATAGAACAATTTTTTGATCTAAAAATAGTCTATATCCCGTATTTATTTAAGGTTATGGAAAAATAGCCATTTTTGTTCTAAATCCAAACGAATAAAATCGTTTTAGTCTTAAATCAATGCAATCAGGGTGTAAGTTTGATTTAGTAAAATATTATCTAATATACTGGGAATATTTAACTGCAAATGCATTTACATATTATCCCAAAATATAAAAGTACTTTAAGAAATAAACTTCAAATCTCATTACCCAAAACCCTTGTTTATATAGCACATATTTATATATAGCGCAGCATAATTCTGGGATGACGATATGTAACATTAAGATATTTATGGATAAGTTTATTGGTCACAAAGTAAGGAGTATTGAGGATTTTGGATTGTAAAGATTTGATACGAGATGAATTGGATCTTTATATGGAGTCCCAAAGCTCAACTCTGTACTCTTTTATATAGTTATAATTATTATAATTATAGTTATAATTTGACTAAATAATTTCCTGATGGCAAAATCAATTGCTGTTGGCTATTTTGACTCGATTTCTAATCATATCTACACTGCATCCTATATCGGTTAACTTTGTCCTACAATAGTCTGCTTTATCTGATTGATATCTTTTAAAATATAATAAATTCACATTGAAAGCTTTGAAATTACAGCCTGAAGTTTATAATATGTGTTCATATTCCTTTGACTTGAAGTGCTATCTCTACATTTAGGTTCGGGTCTTGAGTTATTATTCTATTATAAGCCCTTTGACCCGCCCTAAGGATCAAAATCGCTCATTTAGCCTTGAGATTGGTTATCTAATATCGCTACAGGCCCGGTCCAATGCTCACCCCTCCCTCACTCTAAGCTTTATTGATAGGAAATTGAGCACTATCAATAAGCCTCCTGTAATTATCTCCACCTCCGTTGCTATACCACCAACCTCCTGTATATCAATTGCAGTAATGGAGATCCTACTTTTTCATCATTGTTATTTTATCATCCATAATACCTGTAATATCTCTATTATACATATACTCAACACCTGCAGAGAACAAAAGTACCCTAAAGCAATACATTTTGTTCACATATTACCGTACAATGACCACCAGTTTAAGATGAATTAGGAAAATTATTTTATATATTAAGTTATTAAATTCCGCATCTAAAATAGGTAAGCCATTGTCATGTTATTTTCCTTCACCTAAAGACAAAATAGACTCTTTCCAAAAATGCGGCGTTTATGAACTAAAACTGTGAAGCTAAATACACGGGAAAAACTGGACTATCAGCAAATCAAAGATCAATTTGAGGGCATACAATAATAAAACGCAGAACCCCATTTTTACTATCCATTTAAATGAAAACGGCAATAAATTAAACAAAGACTGTGGAGTAAAAGTTATACATTTACTAGAAATAGCCTATAATTAAATATTTATGAGTCATTAGAAGTAATAAAATCGTTCAAAACCAGATCCAGATTTCTATTTAAAGGACCGAATAAATATTTCCAATAGTTCCATTTTAAATTTGTTTCCAGTTGGAAAAAAAAAAACCAACCAGTCATGAGGAAAACAAGGACTACCAATCTACGCGACCCTTTCTTCTCTGTCCTCTCAGTCTGTTCCAGCTTCTATCTCTCTTATAAACATGAATCATAAATATGGAGAATTGCTTCGTGAAGTTATTAGTGTCCCTGATGACTACAATTTTTCTATTTTAGAACGGATGAAGAACTTTTTCAACTGCTAGTTTCAGTGGTTTCACCATTTTTAATAAACAAAACGATTTTGCGGACTATTTCATCGGCAGATCAACTTGCAGTAACATATAGATTCCTAGCACATGCTCGACTTAAAAAGCAACAAACTCGTCGTTTCAGACTATTCCAACATTTACATGACAGGGGTCCCAATAAATTACAAAAGACTAACTTACATGACAGTAATTTTTACACGACCCATTTGGACATACGTAGTTGAGCTTTTGGACTTCAGTAAACCTTCCAATTCTTTTCATATCCAATCCCTATAATCCAAAATACTCAATGCTCCTTATTATGTCACAAAGTTATATACAAAGAATTTAATGTTCCATATTTTGCTGATTTTTCTCAAACCAGATACCTATCCTTTCATAGTAAACTCCGTTCTCGCTCCACTAGTCTCCCAACTTGCCTTACACTCCATTCTGTATAATCTTCCGAGTCGTTTGAAAAGATGCCCAAGAGACCTTCTAGTAAGAATTTATATTGAAGTTATACTAGTGAGTTGTTCTTTACATGTTATTGTAATTTTCCTCAAATTTGCTTGTTGTAATAATGTATACATTTGTAAATATCAATAAATATGTTAAAATAAAAAGAAAAATCTAGCAACTGGCAACAGTTTTGAAGATTTGAATTTTACATCTTACAACACATTAATTTTCATCTTTACCTATTTACATATATATTTGTACATATACAGTTGTATTACTATTTACATATATACATTTGTGGCAGATTGTAATAATTACTCAATAAAAGTTCTATAAATTTTCATCTTGAAACTGACTGAGGTTTATTGCACAATATGGCAATATATCCATCACACGTATCTATAATTGACGGACCTTCAATAAAAATTAAACTGATTTATTTATTTATTGTTTCAATTTAACCTTTAGACGTTCAATTTATTGATCAATATAGATATTAGCTCAATAATATTAACCGTGTAAGGTAGGCTATTTTAAGTATTTAAGTTTAGACTATTTTCTACATTTATTAGTATCACTTTCGAGTCTTCCGAATTCACCATTATGAGTATCTGACATAAAATATTGTTTTTGAACTTTTCGGTGGATAAATATAGTGCTATCATTTTAGACCTGGGTGGGGAATGGTGTGATGAGGTACCGGCGGGAAGTTCAATCATTGCCAGCGATCTGCATACATAGAGGTCGGGACCAGAGGCGATGCTTTTCAATATCGGAGGACGTTGCGGGGTACCTTGTGAATGTGAAGCTGTAGGGGATGATCCACCGGCGGGAGGAGATTTATAGAAATGTTGTTGGAGCCCCGTGTGGAGGCACGCCCTCCAATCAATGTTGGAGCCCCGTGTTGAGGGTGCCCTTGGAACCGGGCCAGAAACTCCTCCTCTCTGCCCATTCACCGGCGAGTCTTTTGTTTGTTTGTTCTCGGCCACTTTCTCCTCTGCTTTGGCCTAGCGGCTTTCAGCGGAGTGGTAGTAGTCGGCTCGCTAAGTATAGCTCTACGCCAGTCGAGTAGTTTAATTAGAAAATGTTTGTTATTCATAATAAATTAGCTCGGGATTCCAAAGGTTGTCATTTTGGCAAGTTGCCATCAGGGGAAGGGGTTCTCTTTCAAATGCCTATATTACAATATATTCTTCACCATGATTCAGGCTTTTGAAATGTAATATGAATCTTTTTTTTTATTTGTCTATTTATTGAAATTTACAACCGTACATTAATGATAGTAATAATAAAAAAAAATGCACATATTAAATTTGATAATACGTACATAATAACATGACAATTGCTTGAAAAGCAACTACTCACTGGTAGCACTTCAAGAATATGAATCTTCTTAAATATATTAAGAATTCCTCGTATCAAAGTAATTTCCCCAATACGAAATAAAATTTTAAAAAAAATTAAAAATGTGGTTTTTTAGTTATAACTGGTTTAATTTTTTTTTCTTTCGAATATATGTGTTTTATTGAATAAATATTACAAGCTGCTCATCTAAAGGGCAATGGATGACAAAGAATACATTCATACACTATGTAAAATTAAACTATGTAAAAATGAAAATGAAAATCCTCTAACAATATAAGATATTAACGTTAAAAAAATAAATAATTAAATAAATCGTGAAATACAAATGTAAGCAATGATAATAATAAAGGAGCAGAAAAAAAAATTAAATAAATTAAAAAGCACAATCACACATATACCATCTACACAAACATCCTAGGGAAACCCCAGACCAAGCTTTTCCCCCAACTTATTGGAGGGCAAGCCAGGCCACCAGTAATCCCAGTGCTCTTCTCTCAGCCGCATCACCGCAAGTGTGACCTTTTTCATACAAACCAATACAGGTCCTAAACGGTAGGCCCTAGCCACAGATGTAACAAAAAACATCCTTCATTAAATATTGGACAAGATGTCAAATCTTCGATCTAAGAAACACCAACACAGCAAGAGCGGGTCAAAATGTTAGATTAGTGTTTATTTAGTAAAGAACGTTCTAACTGCTCCTACTCACCTAATATAAAACTACTCGTAATGCCATCGCAATCCACAAAAACGTATCGCTTTTCAACAACTAGGTAACGGATAAGACATCTTTCATGTTAAAATACAGAGAGGTAGAAAATAGCCTAAAATTAAATATTTATAAATCATTAGAAATAATAAATCAAAACTAGATTGTTGTTTAAATGATCAGACAAACATTTCTAACAGCCCCATTTTAAATTTTATTCCAATAAACGGAAAAATCCCAATAAGGTATTGGGAAAATCCCATGGTAAAACACAAAAAAATTTCACCTCTATGGCCCTTTCCCTTCCACTATGGATATACTCGTAGTTCAGATATCTGTTAGATCACCTCAGGTCAGTACCAATTTACTTGATTTCTTGTCTTACATTTTTGAAAACTTTAGAATATATAATCCGTGTAACGTAGTGCTGATGTTTTGAAAATTTTGTATGTTCTAGGAGTGAAGATGAATGTTAAGCATTCGAAACTAGTTTTCTAATCAAATAATTCCAATAGAAGTAGCAATTATTTCATCAATCATAATTAAAAAAGTGACATACAAACCAACCTAATTTTTTGACAAAACATGGTTGAACTAAGAGTTACTTATACATATTCAACCTGACTGACAAGAGCATCTTTAACTGCAACGTAAACATTGCACAAACCTACGATAAAGTTATCTATAATTGCAGAAAATTGGAAAGATATAGATACATACTGATAGCCAAAGTTCTACAGAACGGATATCAAAGCCTCCAAAGAAAGGTCTCAAAGACAAATAGATCAAAGAGAACTTTGATGCATTTGTGGATGAGGTTGACTACTTAAAGCTCAACAACTGAACAGCCTACTAATAATATACGATTTGGATTTCGTATATGTTAAAATATTATGTTTATTGTTTACTTACAAGAATATTTTAATCTCCTAAATTCTTTTTTATATTTATTAATAATTATTTAACTTAAAGGGATTTTAATCTTACTTTAACGAAAAATAATGTTGTTGTTTTTATATATATATATATATATATATATATATATATATATATATATATATATATATATATATATATATATATATGTTCACCTTTTAGTCTTGTAAAATAAAGGCTCCAAAAGGCCGTTTTCAAGAAAAAACTGCGGAACTTTTATTCTTAACGGATTTTTATGTTTTTTGGGGTGCTGAATCCGAATCTGAAGTTTGCTACCACCGCAACCATCGGCTTCATATTCAGAATCGCATAAAACCGCCAAAAAATACTGTTATTTTGGGTTTTTTTATCTATAACACGATAACAAAGCTTTTTCCGAAAAAAGTCTTCAAATAATAATTGTAGCTGGAACTAGTACCTACTCAATGAAAAAACGAAATCCGAAATCGGACCATTTTTCGCGAAGTTCTTGGGAAAAAATGGGGAAATTGGCCAACTTGCCGTAAGTCCCACAGCTCCGCGAAAACACGTTTGTCGTACTCTTTTGGCTATAACTCTGAAACTATTTGTCCGATACATTACTTTTTTCATCTTAAAGTTGATTAAATTTACTATAAGAATCTATAAATAAAGTTTTAATCAAACCCCGTAAAATGTACATGCCAGCCCGCTAATAAAAACGTATAAAAACGTTCTGTTGTAAAATCCAAGTGTTTTTTTGGCAGATTTGTCGCTCTAACTCCTCAAATATTTGTTCGATCCCAAATTTCTTTTTTCTATGTCAAAGCTTATTAAATTCGCTATCAGATGCTATATATGTAAATCATATTAAATACTGTAAATCACCCAAGCTAGCACGTTAAATGTGTATGTTTTGGCAAAATATGTACATTATGACATGTTCAGTGGACTGGTACAAATACTTTCGGAGTTATAATTATAAATGTGCCAAAAACCATGGATTTAACAACAGTCAACAGTACGGGTTTTTGAGGCGTCTGAGATATTATATCATATGGGATATTTTAACTCCGAAAGTATTTGTCCGATCCAAAATGGTTTTTTTTTTTTCAATCTGAAAGATGGTTAAATTTACAGTTTGGTCCTATATATAAAATTTTTATCAAAATTCTTGAAATACACAAGCTATCACGCTGAAAATCACTTACTTTTGTAAAATACATGTTGTTTTGGCACATTATTCGCTATAACTCCAAAACCATTTGTCCGATCCAAAATGTAATATTTTTATCTAAAAGCTGGTTAAATTTACTACTAGGTCCTATATATGTAACTTTTAATTAACACCGTGAAATACCCACACCAGTCTACTGAACATGTCATAATTTACATATTTTGCCATAGCATATACATTTAGCGTGTTAGCTTTGGTGGTTTACAGGATTTAATATAATTTACATATATAGTATATGATAGCGAATTTAATCAGCTTTGAGATAGAAAAAAGAAATTTGGGATCGAACAAATATTTGAGGAGTTAGAGCGACAAATGTGCCAAAAAACTGTGACTCACTCAAATGAATTGAAAATAAAAGACGCCATTTTCAACTACTCTCACAATTAACTACAAAAAAAGTATCTAAAATAAGAAGTGGTTTATTGAATTAATATTACAATCTGCCTCTTTTAAGAACAATAAATAATAGAGATGTTTATAAATCCATTCACGCAATACATAGATGTTTGTCGTGAAGATGTAAGTCTTATTACTTTAAAACGAGCCTACTCTTAACCTTCAAAAAAAGAATTTTCTTTGTGTAAAAAAAAAATAAAATAAAATAAAAAAAGGTTCTTGGAAACGTGCTTCTTAATCAGGCATAAATTATCTATTTTTTTACAGATTTGAGAGTTGACTATAACGAACATTAGTATTAAAGCAATCGCTCATGAAAAAATCGCGTTTTTTTCAAATTCGATAGTTTTTATATTGCCGATATGTCTCCTTTGTATAATTACATATCCCAGCCAAATAAGAAGTTCTATACAGCAAATTTCGGAAAGAAAGCAATGAAACTGAATTTTTGCATATATATTTTTTTAGGCATTCTAAATAAGGGGCGAAAAGTCACCGACCTCAGCATGTATTTTTTGCACATTTTTCACTATAACTTCAAAACTATTTGTCCGATCTGAAGTTTCATTTTTTTTTTTTTTTTTTTTTTTTTTTTTTAAATCTGTTTAAATTTACTATCAGGCCCTTTATAAGAAATTAGAAAATTGTAATACACCCTAGCCAGCACGCTAAATATGTATATTTTGGCAAAATATGAGGATTTAGACATTTTCAGTGGGCATGGCAAGATATTTGAAAAAAAAAAAAAAATGATTTTTGTAACCTTTGACCTTGAATAGCCGAACATTCTGAGGTTGGTGACTTTTCACTACTTATTTAGGTTTTTTCACTCGAATTGCACAATTTCACTTATTATACACTAATTAAGGTGGTGAACGAAATCGGAGAGTTATAACCAAATTTTGAAATAATGCTTTTCGTCTAAACTCTAATAACAATTTATACTAAATGTAAGAATTGAATCGTTTAAGAATCATTCGGTATATATAAGGAGTGAAGGGTTTGGTGGTTGAAGAAGTTATGTGATATAAAACAATTTTGAGTAATTTATGTTTAAAGGTTTTTTCTCTTAATCAGGAAAATGTTACAGAGCCTCTTTAGCTTTTACTGTGTTTTAGTTGTTTGGAAGTATTCAAATTTTGCTACTTAACAATTCACATATATTCTTCATCCAGTAAGCCAGATTTTATTTTTTTAAATATATGACGTAATCCCTTCATCCGCCTATTATTATTATTGTCTCTCCTATACTCGGTTTTTTCCGGAAAAATAGCACCTACCCGGATCAAAGTCAAGGGTTAGGCACGGAATTTATTTATTTTTTTATGTTTAAAAATTTTCTGATGATACTGGCTGTTCCCAGAAGGACTGCCTTCTGCGAATCTTGTAGAATTTTATTCGTGAGATCCAGTTCTTTGATTGAGTTGACTGTGATCTCCGGGATCAAGCCATTACTAGAAATGATCAATGGAAACACCCTCACATTTTCAAGACGGTACAGGTGTTTCAGCTCTTCGCCAAGATCCAAATATTTCCTCATTTTCTCAGCAGCCGTGCGATGAACATTATCATCCGTTGGCACTCCTATTTCTATTATAGCTGCTGATTTATTATCTTTGTTAACAAGTAAAATATCGGGTCTGTTGTGAGGGATAGTGTGATCTGTCAAAATAGCTTGGTCCCAATATAGTTTTATATGCTTTGTTTCAATTATAGGCTTTGGGTTATACCTGTAATAAGGTACTTCCGCTTTTTCCAAAATCCCGTATTTATTGGCCACAGCTTGGTGAACTATTTTGGCAAAGCAGTTATGCCTCAGCAAATATTCTTTACCTGCCAGAGCCTGACAGCCAGAGGATATATGCTGGATCGATTCCGCTGCAGCTTTGCACAACCGGCATAGTTCATTAATTTGTTCGCCACATATTCGACGTCTATAAACGTTTGTAGCAATCACCTGGTCCTGGATCGCTAATAGGAATCCTTCAGTCTCTGGAAATAGGGTTCCCTTACGCAGCCACATAAGAGAGGCATCAACGTCAGTTCCAGTGGTTGTAATGGAGTGGTAGAACCTTCCATGTAATTCTTTAGTTTTCCAAGAATCTAGAAGATTTTCTTGGGTTGGTACAAGAGGGTTTTCTGTTGATGCCAAATTCAAAGCAGTAAATTTTTTATCTAATTCTACAATGGTGGAGGCAACTCTGGAAACCTTAGATTTGAAGTAACCGCGGAGATTTTCTTCTTGCTCGCGGCATGCCTTAAAAATGCTGGTTAGACCTCGACCTCCAATTTTTCTGGGAAGATACAATCTCGCCACGGAGGATTTAGGATGGCGTTTTCGGGCATTTACCATCTGAACTCGAAGGTATCGGTCCATTGATTCCAACTCCGTAGTAGACCAATTGACAATCCCAAAAGAGTAAGCCAACGAAGGGATAACCCAAGTGTTCAAACTTTTTATCAAATTCTTTCCTGAAAGAAATGTCTTTAGGATGAGTTTTGAACGCTTTTTAAACACATCTTCGAATTGTCTCTTCACATCCTTCTTAAACTCTAGAAGTTGATAAATCCCCAGGTACTTATATGAGTCCCGTTCATCAAGATGATTAAGTACAATACTATTTGACAGTTCCATATTTCTTACTTCTATAACCGTCCCTCTTTTTAAATGAAGCACTGCACACTTATCAATGCCCAGGCTCATGTGTATATCGCTACTGAAGGCTCTCACTAATTCAAGGAGGCTTCTAAGGTCTTGTTCATTCCTGGCATACAACTTAATGTCATCCATGTACATTGAGTGGGACAGCACTGTTTCCGTGTTGAGGTGATAGCCTTTACCTGAACTATTGAGCATTGTACTAAGAGGGTTGATTGCCATGCAAAACCATAAAGGGCTCAAGGAGTCGCCTTGAAATATTCCTCTTTTAATTGATATTGCTTCCTCGGAACGTTCTCTTTTATCGTCGGGCATTGTCAGGAACACTTTCCACAGCTTCATGAGCCGTTCCAGTAAATTTATTATGTTCTGGTCCACTTTATAGACCTTCATCACTTGAAGGAGCCAGTCATGCGGTACTGAATCAAACGCTTTTTGATAATCAATCCATGATATTGATATATCACGATGTCTTTTTTTTTCACTTGTGAAGCTATGAAACTGTCAATTAGTAGTAGTTCTTTACACCCCCTAGAATTTTCTCTTGTCCCTAACTGTTCGTCAGATATTAATTTATGAAGGTTGATATGCTCTTTCAGTTTCTGATTTATCACTGATGTCAATAGTTTGTACACACCATTTAGACATACTATTGGTCTATAATCTTTTGACTCTAGTTGTTCCTTGTCTCCTTTTGGAATCAGATAGGTAATACCAGTACAAAACTCATTTGGAAGGTCAATATTATTTTCTAAGAACTTCTGGTAACAGGATGCTAGTGACCGATGGACGCTTTTAAAGTTCTTTAGCCAGTAGTTATGTAACTTGTCTGGGCCTGCTGCCTTCCAATTTCTCATCTTTCTAAGCGCTTGGATTACATCATTTGTACTAATCGAAGCAGCTTCCATTAAAGGAACATGAACAACACTGTCGTCAACCTGTTTTAGCCAGTAAGCATCTTTTTTAAAATATTCGGCTTTTCCCCATACCCCTCTCCAAAAATCAACCAACGAATCCTTACTTGGGTGAATGGCATTTTTGTTTTTCCTTTCATTGGTTAACTTCTTGTAAAACATTTTCTCCATTGTGTTGAAGGATGCGTTTTGTTTTCTTCTTTCAGCTGCCTCAGTATATCTCCTTATCCGATTGGCATATATTGCTAGCTTCTGCTTCATTGTTTCCATAAGGGTAGCCAGCTCTTGGTTTAATTTTGATTTTTGTACATCACCTATATGGAAGACAATTATTTCATCAATTTTAGTTTTAAGCTTGAGTGACGCTTTCTCCGGACCTCGTAAGTAATTTGATATTACACCAATTTTTCTTCTAAAGGCCTCTACCTTAGTTATCAGCCTTCTCTTCCATGGTGGCGTATCTTTATCTTTATCCCGCTTCAAAGATTTAAATTCTTCTCGCTTAAGGCGATATAGGCCCAGCTGCAAATCCACTGTTCTGGCTGCTACATATATCCAATGAGATATCTCTTGAAGAGTCATATCGTCCTTAACTATGTCCGCCAAAACCTGGTCGACAACTTTGACCATATTCATAGTTTGTTTACTATAAGGAACTCGGACGATATTTGGTCTATGGCATAGTGGTACACCTTCATATTTCATATGCTCTTCTTGTATTCTCATTTTCATTTCAGCAATCAATTGAGCCTGTGGATCGTCTTGCATCTGTAATATTTGCTCCGAAACATCAACCGTTACTTCTACTTCGCAGCCACTTTCCTGGGAATTGTCGACCACATCATTCATAATTTTTCCAATGTCAATCTTTATGTCATTGATTTCTGCTTCAGATAAGAATTTGCGTTCAATAATCTGCCTTACCTGATCTCCTAATCTTTGAGCAGTTACCTGTTTTTCTGGGAACCTTTCATTCCAGTATCCGATAATTCGACTTCTGTAACCTGTCCTGTCTCTTTCTAAATTTGTTGCCAAGAAATATGCTCGGATTGCGGCAATATTCATATCACGAGTCCACTTCATCCGAATCTGCACGTTTCTTTGGCGGTTTGCCACTCTTCTTCGCGCGGGATGCTCATGGGCATCCAAGCTCGAGTCGGAGTTTAAGTTGGGCATACCTATAACTGCCTGTCTTACGGTTCCATACGACAACGGAGCACCGCTCGCACTGCCTGCCGATGTCGAGGGCTGGCTATCCAATCCCTCCAGAGCAGCCCTTACTCTGGATTCGTCCGAGGCTTGTTTTCTTGTACGCACCATTGTTAATGGGAAGTGCATTTTATACCTTCTGCCAGGTTTTTTGACAGCCGCCTCTAACATGAGGATCAGACGCTGACCAGGATGCCGCCCAATCTGGGTTCATACGCACCTGGATTTGAGCTAGTTTTGGTCCGCCCCGGGTATTTTATTTCCCCGTGCCCACCATATCTGGTGAGGGTTCCCCTATCCGCCACCTGGGGAGGCGCCCGATGGAAGACTAGCAACTCCTCACGGGTTATTATTATTATTATTATTATTATTATTATTATTATTATTATTATTATTATTATTATCATTATCAGTTATAATACGAAAACAACGATTTATTTAAAATATATCCTATAACAAAGAATTTGAAAGCAAACTGTATTTTTTGCTGTGTATCTGTATAATTAATTAAAAAGTTATTATATACTGATATTCCTGGACAAAAAATTGTCCATGTGATATCTAACAATAGATACCTGTTGAATAAACTATTATTAATCAATTGGTCTACTATTTTTTTTTTTTTAATTTTTAAAATAATTGGTTACACTTAACGTAAAGATACGTTTTAACAATTCAATTATTGTCATAGAAGTTTTTTTCTCATTCTCTATTTTGAAATAAATATTACACATTGTATGTTCTTCTTTTTTTCCTCTATGAATAGAAAATTAGGTCCATGCTTATCTGGATGAAATCGATTTTTTTTAACTCCTACCCCAGGAGATTTTATGAGAGCGAATACCAAAATAACACTGTCCTATACTCCTTCATGAATAAAATATCTCGGCTTGTAAATATACAGTAGTGGTTAGATAGGGGGTAGGGGGTTCCCAGCCCTAGCGTAGCGTGCTTCTACCTTGTAACTTCTATCATAAAGTATAATATATCATTTATGAAAAATTCTTAGATGATAAATCATTCGATTGATGGATCACTGGGATTAGTTTATCAGAATTTACTCATTCATTAGCATTTATTAATCTATTTATTTAAATTTAATGAATAACAATGCATATTTAGTGAAGGAGATAAATTAAGAATCTAAAGATATGACAAGAAAGTAGAGAAACTATTTATTCATAGTGCTCTAATTATTAGGATTAGTTCATGTCTGACTTACTAAAGGCCTTAAATGGTTTTGAATTGAGGGTCTGGAAACGGGGAGAATCCGATGGTTGGGTTGAATCCCTAATTCTGTATCCTAAATCGAAATAGTAGATCCTGAGGTATATAAGATTTTCTTTTTGTATTAGGAGGTCAGAACATTTGTAGAGCTATTGTCGCCGTAGATAAAATTAAGGAGCCGCTCGTCTTTCTAATTCATATGAGTGAATCTCTTTTCGAGATCAAATCAAACATAAAGTATACGTTCGTCAGTATTTTGTGGTTTATTAGTAGTATTTGGTGTATTAATGAACACCGAAGTACAGCATGAAGGGGTTTTTTATGTTCGCAAAGTGCTGGGATTTGATAGGATTTAATTTTTCCCTCGTGTTTCCTTGCAATGTAGTCCGAAACGTTGAAACTGTAAAAGTGTAATATGCTCGAGTGTTTATGTTTATTGCTCCCTCTACTATCATATTCACAGTTCATTCACGGTCTTCCAATTTACCCTATTAATAATTTTCTATGTTGAAATATGGTAATGGATATCATCTAGCATGTTTCAGGTGCAAGGCCCAGCACTAAGAACTATCTGAATTATTATTGTGTTATTATGTGTTATTTTATGATAATTCTTAGACATTTTTAATTTTTTCTAATCCTCAGTGGGCCTAATCTTGATTTGCTGACTTCATATTTAGCTCCTTCATAAGAAATTTAGGGATCAGTATTATTTTACTAATGTGAATAATTAAATAACAATGAAAATATAATCCTTTTTTTCAAAACTTTAATCCAGACATAACCTATCTTTGGCATTCATTCATCACTTATGTTCAAATTTTTCAATTATTATTTCTTTTTATTCCAACAACTCAGTTTCCTAACTACAAGGGTGTCACCATGAATGAGCAGATTAACTTAGTAGATGTTCAGATCACTAGTAACATCTGAACTCCACTAAACCTTCCAATTCTTCTTGCAAAATCTTTCGTAAAATCTTATGCATTGTCAAATGTCCCATATTCTGCAGATTTGTCCCGAAGAAGATATTATCCATCTATGATAAGCTGCCTAACACTCGAATCCACTAATATCCATTTTTGTTTCTGACTCGATTTCTGATAATCCTCCGAGGCGTCTGAAAAGAAGATATATGTAGAACATTTATTGAAGTGCTATTTATGGGTAGTTCTTTACCAGTTATTGACATGTCATTGTAATTATTTCACCGCACATTTACTTTAATATTGTTTTGTTTTTTTATTCGGGTGAGGTTTATTGTATTATGATAGTAATTAAAACTATTTTTGATCTTATGTGTTGACCATATAGATCGAATAGTCCGTTCATAACATTTCACCAATTATTGTTTATAGTTAAGCTTAAGAAGACCTTTCTTAATAGTTTTTTTTTATGATTTCATAACTCAATAGTGTTTCTAGTGATATTTTAAAATCTACATTAAAATTATATACTTATCATAACTTTCCGTACTTATACAAATAAAGAATAGCACTTCGGAATATCCTTGTGCTTATTGCTATGCTATATTATAATTCGCAGCTATATTTATAATTCTAGTAAAACATATGTCTCATTAAGAATACTGTAGGCTCTAGTAAATTAATTAAGGATTT
Source organism: Euschistus heros (assembly GCA_003667255.2). NCBI lineage: Eukaryota > Metazoa > Arthropoda > Insecta > Hemiptera > Pentatomidae > Euschistus > Euschistus heros. Next base: position 886,719 of record RCWM02000066.1, on the reverse strand, counting down.
CCTGTTTTAATGAGAAAAGATATCTGATTTATTGATATTTCATTTGGAATGATGTTAAAAGAATTTACATTAAAAATATAATGGGAAAAGAGGATAAGTAATTTTATATCGAATAGATGGCTGCGAAATCCTGGTCTTCGGAAATTCATAGGAAATTCTTTGCTATTAAATATCCAAATAATAAAATTAAATCTGTAAATAATAACCTTAGAGGAAGTTTCCTAATTATTATTAGTTTTTCATTTTAAATTTGGTTGAAGATTTTAGAAATTCAAGCTAATGGCAGTTTAATCTTCGAAGGCACTTCTCAACTCTCAATTTTTTTTTTTTTTTTGAACCGTCTTTTTGGCATCTCATTTTTTTTTCCGAAAAATTGCCACAATCTCTCTTCTTATTCATGAAAGGAGCGGGCAATAAAACTGTTGGGAGTCGACAACGCAACTTTGTAAAGCGGAACTTAAGCCATAAAGCCACTTGGGGAGGCAACTTCCCAAATATTAGGTCACTTTGGAATGAACGTTTCATTCGAGAAGGGGAATATAAATCAAACGAAACAGGGAATCTTGAAATAATGCTATCGTAATGTCTAGGTAATTATTAGTAATGGCACTATATGCAGAAATTGTGGTTTTAGTTACAGGGATATTTATATGTTAATATTATAGAGTGCTCCTAGTTTCCAATTGACGTTTTATTAAGTACTTTTTACGGTTTCCTATATTACAATAATAGCGAAACAAAGCAGTGTCATATTTTGCTGCCAATGTACTGATAAAACTAAAACTACGTTGGATCAAACGTTGTTTTAGAACATGTACGAATACTTCCACTTAATTAATTAATTTTCCAATATGGTATTCATTTGTGGAAAGGCAATTTTAATTTAAATTCAGAGCTTATCAATAGTTTTTTTTAATAGGTCTTTTTTCTTTGTCAGTCTCATTTATCGTCAGTTCTAAAAAAAATATGAAAAATTCAGAACATCAGAACTTTTCTACTCAGATTGTATGTAATAAAAGATCAGCATTTAAAACTACATATATGTACAATTGAAACGTCTTCGAATTCGAACTAGAAAATTCCAATAAAGGTGGCAAACAATTCATCAATCATAATTGTATTGATACTTCTACACAATCATGTTGTACCTCAAGTAATCTTCAGATATCTGTAGCACTTGTGAATTGTCGATTTACTACAAGTATCTTATTTAAGGAAAATTTAATTTTTTCTCGCAATGATTCACAAATTAGTATTTACCTCTGTAATAGCATCTTAGCTAAGTCTATCAGGCACAAATAGAGAGAAAAAAAATAGTTTTCTTGTGATACCCATAACCCAAAATTCAGCAAAATACATGATGTACCTACTTAACCAACTTTTTACAAGTGCTACAGATAAACATTATTTTATATTCATAAAGCTTTCTAAACTTTTTTTTTTTAACTATTTATTTATATTTACAACTGTACATCAATATACAACAATAAATTTGAGGAAATGAGTTGAGCCCCAAAGTTCAACTCCGTGTGTCCATATAGGTCTAATAACTGTAATATTTATGAGTCTCTTGTAATTTATTGGAAGCTTTGTTCCAATCGTTTGTCTAGTAAATGTTAGAGTAATCTTTAACGACGGGCCGTTTCTTGTCGTTTTAGTCTTGTATGTGGATTCCAATTGAGACGGTCCCAAATAGAGTCCCAGGTAGCGGATCAGTTCAACATGGATTAGAGGAATATTAGTAAGCTTTAAAGTTGATTTTCCATAATTCTCAAGTTATTGAAAAAGAAGATGGCTTAGAGATCTTCCTACTTAGAACTATCACTGTCGGTATTATTTATAGCATTTATATTGTTAACAGGACTGCATTATCAGTGCTCAGAACGTAAGGTGCATGAATAATACTTTTACACACAATATCTATATAACACCGTATCTTTGTACCCTCTCTACTATAATGGCGCCCGCAATCTATCGTTCAATTTTCAAACCTCACTGTTATCAGCATATTATTGGGTTTTTTTAAAAAGAAATTAATTTTAAATCAGTATATTTTATTACTAGTAAACCTTCGCGGAATTATAGAGATTATCTGGGTAAAATGTACAGTTGTTGGTTCTTTGTAATTAGCCCTTTTTTTCTTTTTTTTTATACAATTTCTTTTTAACGAATAAATTAATAAAAAAAAAGAAAATGTCGTATTAAGAAAAACGAAAAACAATGCATACTTTTACACAGGTTTAGAATATATTTTTGTAATAAAAATTAATTGAAATATTGATTCGATAAATGTCTGTTTCCCCTGATAAATTATCCGGCCAACTGATTCCGGTAAATACTGCAGGGGGAGTGCTGCAATGCTGCAAACGGCTGCAAATTAACTGCAATATATCGCCCCGTTTTTCAATTAAGCTCTCCTCTTTAATATTTATTATTTTCGTTTTGATGGATGTTTTCAAAGTGATCTACGTCGCCTAAGAAAGCAATTTCTCATCCTTCATTTATTTTCTCAGCTGGTTATTTTCATATGATTTAATACTTTGCAAAGGGTAGACGTAAATATACTGTGTAGTCAAATTTGAGTTGGTAAAATTGTTTGAAATATTAGGATTTTTCTCAGTCTCGAAGTTAGTGACCTAATTTGTTTTCTCGAAACGCAGTGGATGTACAGTGGTGCTAGGAATACGATATTCTCAAGTATTCCTTTGCACACTCTCATTTTGAAATACTTTGTAATATACACCATCAGGTAAATAATTAAGCTCGATCTATCTCTCATTCTTTCATCTTAAACTCATTGTACTCAAAAATGCCATCTTTAATCTTCTCTTTAATTGATTATCGATAATATGGAATGAGGTCTAAAATGGGTAGTAAATATATTAACGCGACAATAGTTATCTGTCAGGATCTGTCGCTAATCAGTTTCGCTTCATATTAATCAGCGTTAACATTTCTATTTTAATACTTTGTTAAATTCCAATACCTAAATTTAATTAAATTTCCCATTTAAGTGTGTGTGAAGATATTTTTTCAGATTACCTAACTGTTCATAGAATTGACAGAAGACAAACGTAATACTGCTGTGCTTTTTGTATTTTTCTCTAAGCTAGCTGAAATCTTACGCAGTTCTTGAAGGTCATGGATTCGAATCCCACCTAAGAGTTGTAAATTTTATATTGGGGTGGACCCACGATAGAATCGTGACCTTCCCACCCAGGCTGGAAAAGATTGGTAACGTGTTTGATAACCCTTCCTTGCCCCCCCCCCCCTCGTTGGAGTTCATAAGGACTTCATAGTCCCAAACAACAGAAAGTTTACTCCTTTGTCTTTTTACATAAGATTCAGAGGCTACATTTGGTTTTAAAAGATATTTCCTTTCCAGATTCCCTCCCCCCTTTATTAATTCGGTTTCTTATTAATAATCCTTATGCGTTGAAACATCGGATAATCGTTGACCAACTTATGTCAACATAAGAGTTGACCAACACGAAGATGGGAGGATTCTAGCATGGCTAATCTTCTAGTTTTAGGTTTTGGTTAGTTGAGACGAAGAGAGGTGTGTCATTGAAATTTTTTAAATTTAATTTGCTAGACATGAATTATTTTTTTAAACAAGAAATATTCCACTAATCCCTGTTGAACAAATTTGCTACCTATGACTCCAGCTAGACAAACGTTTAACTTGTAATCCACTTACAAGTCTAAATAGACAAGGAACTGTTAGTCGTTTTCAACTTCTTCAGCATTTACTAAGATGTCGATTAATTACAAAAGACTTATTTCCCTGACAGTAATTAGAGCTATTTGGATTAACGGATTTGAGCTTTGGGGTTCCACTAAACTATTTAATTCATCCAATATATAATCATTGTAATCCTAGATCCTTCGAAAAATCCTCAATACTCCATACTGTGTCACAAATAACCTTATCCATGAAGGCCCTTCCATATATTGCTTGTTTAGCCCAAACCAGATACCTATAATTTCATAGTAAACTCCATAACCGTTCAAATTCGTTTCTCAATTTGCTTTCCATTCTATTCCTGACAAACCTTTGGGAGAGATGGTCTCGAGACCTTATATAGAAGTTAAATGCTGTGTAGTTTGAGAAAAAGTTGTCATCTTTTTATGTACGTTATTATCACATTTACTGGTTGTATTTTTTATTTTTATTTTTATTTATTTTTTTTTTTTTGAAGCGTTGTACGTTAATAATTTTTCTGTTTCAAAGCTAAAGAATTTTCAGTGTACATTTTTATTAATAAAATTATATAATAAGTTCTAATAGAATCTATTTATAATTTAAGGTTATGTTATTAGTTTTCTCTTGTCTTGGATATTATTGCCTAGAGTAAGAGAGTGAACTCTCCTGGTATATAGAGGTCAAGGAACATATAACAAACGATTGGTTTGCGTGGCTGTGTGGATTGCGTGGGATCAGCCGTTCTAAAAGAGGCCGTAATTGCTGAATACCGCCTGCTGCCACAGCTCGTACTGGCGGCGGCATTATAAATAGCAATAGCCATCCTACCAGCGGGGGCCGTGTAGGACTTTCAGGTCAGTGGTTTGTTGCACCAGCTGGCTTTGCAAACCCAAACCTAGGGGCAGTCCTAATTAATGTCGACTGTAATTAGTAAATATTTATTTTAGATGTCATTATCCTTCACATTTTATTCCCTTATAAAGCTGAATGTATGCATATATATATATATATATATATATATATATATATATATATATATATATATATATATATATACTCACAAGGGGACGTTAGCAGTTGCAACTCACAGATTTGAATGCCGATTTTTTTGTGGGTAGTAGGGACCTATAATAGTGCAGAACTAGAGTTATAGCCGCCAATGGGCACTAGAAGCCAACAGAAAAAAATAAAATATGAAAATCACGTTGTTTTTTTTTCTCAGCTTTCAGTCAAGATTGAGAAATGATTCTTTCACGTTTAATTGCAGTTATGTAAGGTATTTGATATAAAAATACTTTCATTATGCTGAAGATACCACTCGCCTTTAGTGTGCTCAAAAACTCTAAAAAAATGACAAAATTCCAAGGCAATCCGCTGTAAATCAGTGGAAACTTTTTTTCATGAACAACTGACCTCAAATCTCGATTTAACGCACCATTAAACCCTTATATGTGAAATTTTATCAAAATCAAAAAATATTGATTTTTTTTACCCCTTGCGTAGGTAAGGATATAGGTGAGGAAAACTTTTAAACTATAAACTGATATTATTTTCAGATACCTCATAAATAAACCTAAATAAAAAAATAAAAAAATCGCGATTGAGATTTCACCCTTAAGACAAGGAAAAACGTGGAAAATATAATGAGAGTTTATGTTGAAGAAAACACCAGAACAACTTTTTGGAGAGCTTGTAGAGAATCTCTGAGTCAGCAAATCGGTCATCACTGACCACCTCAAGGCAATCGAAAAGGTCAAAAGGTCGTAGGGAACTTGGGTACTTCATGCGTTACTGACACCGCCCATTTATCACCTATGACCTCACAAACAGTAGCTATGAAACTCTATATCCTGTCCTTTTGCCAACTGACTAACATTAATGTTTACAACTGGTTCCCTTTTTAAGAGGTGAAAACATTTATAATCACTATTCCATAAAAAAATGTTGTTGTTTTTTTATAATATACGTAATACTCAAGACTCAAACTTTTATTCTCAGGACTAAGTTTTTAACTCGTTTGAATAAATGTATCGAGAGTAATGGAGTGTACTTTTATTCTAATCAGTTAAAAAGAATTTATAGTATTTATTATTATTATTTTATATATTGTAAAATTGTAACCCTGTATTTATTTAATATATATTTAATGATGGAAGTAATAGGTTTTAAACATCACCGTGTTACCTTTATTATTTTTTCTAAAATAGCTCTCTTTTTTCAGCAAATTTGGTCAAGTTTTTTTTTTTTTTATCCCTTTTCATTTTAGTTTACCAGCTAATATACTTCATACATTCTATATTTTGTATAGTATTGTATAAGGGCAAGCTTTTTTCATTTATAAAATTCTATTTAGTATATATTAGAATTGATTTATACACTTATTATATTGAAATATAGATGTTCATTTTACTTTAAATAAATTTCTTATCTAAAAAATATATATCAGAAGAACTATATTATTATTTTTTTAAATTTATTTATTTTATTTTTATTTTCATTTTTTATCTCACAACTATCAATGTTAATCAGCAACAACAAAACTAACAATATTTTTGTCCAATTAAAAAAAAATGAATAATAACCGACAGCTTATTCTTATTAGCAGGTAAATAATAATAATCTATTGTAAATAGCAGAGAGCCTATTAATATATTTTTCGGAACTTTAAAGAAGGAACATTGCTATCTTTAAAGCTACTATTTTTCAACCGAACAGCTGCTAAAAATAAATAGCAGTCAATAAATAACAGATTCTTAATCAGCAGTTCATGTCTGCTCGTTCGTTCTAGTTTTGTTTCATATTTCTTATTTACTAGCAATGTGCAGTTTTGTCATTTGATCTTGTCGCAACGCATTCATTCCGCTTTTCCGCGGAAGAATTTCTTTTAAAAATTAATGATATTTAATAAATATAAAACCAGGTTTTTAAATATTGGAATGGTTTAAATAGTTGTTTGGTTATGCTGCCGTGCTAACAAATAAGGGCCTATTAATCAAAATTGCAGTTAAGAGAAAAATAGCCTCAAAGTTTTGGTATAGTTTTTACGATGTCTGTAAAATCTTACGAAGTAGAATAGATTTTTATACCTTTTTAGGATTTACGTATAAATTTTCTAAATAAAAATATGTAGAATTCATTTTTTCATTAAAAAGGGGCACCTGCTTTTTTTTTTTTTTTTTTTTTTTTTTTCTTGTATTATATCTGAAAATTATGATTAGGGAACTTTTAAATTACCGGATGTTTTTATTAGTCTTAAAGTCAATTAAGGAGGTTATTTGCTATTTTAATATTTTTAATCAATGTCATAATGTAATTTAAAAAAAATAATCTATTTCGACCATTTTGGTCGATACGGCGTTCTTTGTAAGCATGACAGTAAAGATATCGCGCATGTATTTCAAACGTGACACAACTCGAAAATCTGCATTGAAATAATGTAAGACCGCTCAGCCTAGTATGAAATATCGAAGGTGTTCTTGAATTACCTTTTTTCTTTAACCGCAAGTGAAGTTAAATTTGATAGAAACTATTTAACTTAAATATGATGATAATTCAAAAATACAGGTGTTGTGTAACTTTTAAAATACATGTGCGATATTTCCCGTAACATGAAACTATCGGCCTTGTGGCCTAGAGTAAAATAAAACAGATATTATCATTTATAATTTGTATATTAAAATTAAAATAAAATTTGGTGCATTTCTGTTGCGATGGGATGCGGTCGAGTGATTGTAGTTTTATATTTTTACTTTTGATTGGTGGATTTGTAATAAAAGAGATTTAAGGATTACATGCTAAACCTTCTATAGTAATCTTATTAAGTTTGAATTTAAGAGCCTTTGGAAGTGCTCATTGTCTGATTGTCTTAAAAAAAAGAAACGTAATATGGAGACATTGTGAATCCTAGAAGATTTTAAAGAATGCATTACCGTTACAAAACATTATATAACGACAATAACGAGGTTTGATAAACAGATGAGATGCGAGAGAAATGTGCGCGATGGATAAAAAGTATAAGAAAATATTCATTAATCTTTCTAATGCCTTGATTCGTAAAATCCATACTCCTGGTCTCACCGGTAGGTCAAGAAAAGAAAAATGTGGAAGTGTTGTATTGAGGATTGCAAAGGGATTTATGTCAAATATGAATGCGTTAAGGGAAGTTTAAAGGTTTTATAACAATATTATGTAAGTATTGAATTAGATTTATAATATTTGCTCTTAAAGCGGTGGCAGTCAAACGAAATATCAGTAAAACCAATATGTGCAAATTGAAGTAATTTTTTTTATATTAGAAACGTTTATGAACATTATAGTCTCAGAATTTTCTTTTGAAGTTCCAACGTTACTTTAGTGAAATATTTAAAAATCTATTTCAGAAAAGCTCAAGTATTATGTTGGTATTAAATATGTACCAATACGACAGGTTATGTCCAGAAAGCTTACTTGATAGATCAATATTTTATTGCTATACCGGGTGATGGAGATGGTGGTTAGGATCATTCTCTGTCACCTGGTTTTTCCCTAATCCATTATAGGATCCGGTTCCTACTTCATGGATTTTAGGTGTGCTCGAGGGTCTCTGACTCTAGAGTCGAACCACACCTGAAGGAATAGCAAATAATTTTAACATACCCTGACTTAAACCTCGGTAGTTTAATACCACATTAATTATTTTCATTCGCGTGAAGATCTCACTGTCAAGAACTGATTTAATGTTTTGAATATGTATTCATAATATTAGGTTCAAGCGGGGGAAAAAAAAAATTGTGTTTTTTTTATGCTGTAGAAATAAAAATTGGAAGTGAATCCAAGGATTAATGAGTTTTATGAAAACAACTTCATTATTGCAATACATTAAAAATCCTTCTATTAAACGTGTCATGGTAGTGATTATTAATATAACTTGAGCTATGATAATTCATATTTTAAAAATCAATGATATGATAATATGGAACTTGTAAGAGTGAATAAACCATATTCTATTACTTTTTTGAAGAAATAATATATAGGATTGATTATTTTTTTTTGATTAATTATATATATATATATATATATATATATATATATATATATATATATATATATATATATATATATATATATATATATATATATTATAAATAATATAATATACGCACAGTTTCAATCAACAAATGTTATAATATGTAAAAAAAATAAATCATGGCATGAGACAGACAGCACCCACCAGTCCACACTACTGACCTACTGAATCATAAATTTACGCTAGGAGATCTCTCTTTAAGCTTCTCTTCAGCCTTCGACGTGCTACATAAGAGATTTCTGCTGTCGCCATATATGGTTACATGTCCATTAAATTTATTGTGAAATCGTTTGTAATTCGTCTGAATGTGGTTCATGGTAGTTGAGATACGAAAGTCTGAAGGTAAAGTTTCATTAAAAAAGGTAGGTCACTCGTTATAGTCTTAGTAACATGGATTGATATGTGTTTATTTTTCGAATATGTGTCTTTTTGGCAGGTCTGTAATTTAAGTCTATGTTGACCTAAGTAAATATATGCATTCGTTACGTTTCAGTCTTACAGGTAATTTAAAACATTTGCTAATTATCGAATACAGTTGTCTTAGTTGGTAGCTTAGCGATTTTTGACATGTATCCGCCATGTAAGCCTAGGATTGATTATAATTTATTATTACCTATTTTTATATTACATATATTATGTAATTATTGTAAATATACTATTTTTCAGGTAATGATTTATCATAATTTGTCTATTCTGTCCTATACATTTCAAACACCTGCCTAGCTCACAATTATTGAAAACGTTTTTTTTTTTGTTTAAATTTTATATGTGAGCGTATAAAGGTTTCATAACTTATTGAATTATAAAAAAATTCATTTACGTTCCCTGTACATGCTTTATTTTATTTTCTATTCCTATAATTTTTATTTACTAAGGTAATGTGAGTATATAAAATATAAAAGTAGTTAGGGTCGAGAGATTTCCGTATTCCCGTTGAATGTGTTAGACAAGGACCAAAAAGAACAAACCCAAAGGATTAAATGGGAAGAGATAGTATCCTTCGTAAAAAAACGAAACAATTTAGTTAATTTTCATGAAGGACAGCAGTAGAGGACTACCTCGTGACTGTTTGAAGTCGTTAATTCCTAAAAGATTTTAAAATAGTATCCTTAATGACGAATTATTTGAGTTATTCCCGTTGAACGTGTTTAACAACGACAAAAATAATGAACTCCAAAGGTTTAAACGGAAAAAGAGAGCGTTCTTTTTAATTATATTTTCAAAAACAACAACAACGGCGAAATATCCTTACTCCATTTTAAAATCGTTATGTCATAGCAGATTTAAAAAACATATTCTTAAGGACATAACCTAATTATTAATCGGGAAGCAGAGTGGCCAACGATGTCCTTCCTTCAACTTAAAAATCGTAATATCCTTTAGGAAGATTTAAAGAAATATTGTTCTTAAGGCCGAAAACTAATTTTTCGGAAAGGAGAGTGGCCAAGGGTGTCCTTCGTAGTATCCTCCACTGGCTTTTGGGCCAATAAGTTCATTTCGAATCCGGCCTGGATAAAATAAAAATTACCTGGGCGGGTTAAAACTTATTTCGTGGCGGACCCACGAAATGAATCTTAACCTCCTCACCCAGGCCAGTATAGGACTCCTATGCAAGTTTTGGGCCCAAAAAAAAAAAATAATAATAAAATAAAATAAATATTATAAAAATTAAAATCACGGACCCACGGAATGAATGTTTAACTTCCGCCTGTGGTTAAAATAGTTTTGATAGCTTGTGATATGCCCCATCCCCATGGGTTATCTAAGGATTGTAAGTACCAACGAATATCTTCTGTCAACAAATATGCCTGATTTTATTCTTATTTTATCCTTATAATAATTTTCAATAAAGGTGTAAAACTTCAGTAGGTATTATCACTTCGTTGGCACACCGCTCGCAGTCTGTCACAGCGTCGATTAAGCTGCGTTCACAGCTCCTGATACTGCCATCGATATTGGTCATAAATATCCCCTCTAACCTTATTGGGGCAGTATTTTGCCAAACCTTATATTCCCTTCTTTTATGTGCAGTCTTATCTCGATAGAAACTTTTTATATGTAACAAATATAAATCTAGAGAATAGAGGAAATATCAATATATAACCCACTTCTTTAAATTTAATATAAAATATTTAAGAACTTTTGGTTACTGCAACCCAACCGGTTCTGTCTAGCCTGATCCAAGAATCAATTCTTTATCAGTAATGGATGCTTTGAACGGTCCCATCCATTATTCATACCTCCAAATGCCCTTTATTTTAAGATTTTCTTATTCCTTAATAAATTCAGTTATGGAAAAAATAATTAATAATTCTATTTAAAGAGGTATTATAATTAATTTAAAATGTTAATAATCTATTGAAATTGTAAAGATAGAAACTCAAGTAGAGGAAAGAATTCCTCTCTCTCTCTCTCTCTCTCTCTCTCTCTCTCTCTCTCTCTCTCTCTCTCTCTCTCTCTCTCTCTCTCTCTCTCTCTCTCTCTCTCTCTCTCTCTCTCTCTCGTCTAATAATAGGCCGTTGGAAATAACTAAAAATTTTCACTTGAATATATGGTAAAATATTATTTTTAAAACTTCGTAAATTCTACTGTAGAAGAAAACAATGAACTTTTAAGGTGCATGCAACAAAACCAAAATTAATGAAAATGTAATATTACGTTATATTCGAGAAAAAAATATTAGTTTATATTTTATGAATTATAATTAGTTATTTCATATTGTATTTCATCAATTTATTTATTATTTGCGCGATATTTTTTTATTAAATAAATTGTACTTTCTTGCGTTTTATTAATTTGTCTTTATTATTTTAAATAATTGAATGGCTCCGCCGAAAAACGTTCTAAGCGATAAACAAAATTTTCACTATTCAGTGAAAGAAAATCATAATTTAAAGTTGTTAGTTTTGTAAGTTAGATTTTTTTTTTCACCTTGTAATTTGTTATATTAACATGTATAATAACATAATGGATTGCTATATCATACTATGATGTACTATTTATAATACATTTAAAAAACTTGAAAATTGTCACTTCAAAATTTTGTCGCTAAGAACGTTTTTCGGCGGACCCATTCAATTTATTCAAGTCAATTTAAATTTATTACTTGTTTTCAATATTCATTGATATTATTAGTTAACTTAAGTTTTTTGTTGTCATTGTATTCTTAGAAAAGAAAAATACAATACAAATTACTAGTCAGGGAAAAAATAAAAATCATGGAAATGTTTGTTTGTAATATACTGCTTTTCGCTATTTACATTTTAGAATTAAAAGTATCAAATTACTTTAATTCATAATTAAATTAAATTAACAATTAATTATTTTTTGAAATGAACAAAGTTGAGAAAAGATAGGGGCAGGTCCTAAACGGTAAATCGTGGTGACAAATGTTATATAACAAAAATGTTCTCATTTGGAAACTGCTGGCAAATTTTTGATTTGAGCAACACTTACAGAGCCAGAAAGTGTCAAAATGTTACAGTTTTGAATGTGAAATAAACTTTACAAAAAAAATTAAAAATCCCAGCTAAAAGACATCTCCATGTAAATAAATAAATGTAATATCTTTACTGATTAATCCCAGGCTTAACAATGAGGCAAAAATATGTTGGCTATTGAAGAAACCTTTCTCCATATGGAGCGAATAATATATTAGAAATAAGTTATATTAAGTCCTTATGAAAGGAAACAATTTTGCCATGTTATTTGATAATTGATTAAAAAATAATAGTCCACGAACAAAATGTATAAAAATAAAATAAAAAATAAAAATGAAACACACGGCTCCCTGATTTAAAGTAACAATTCTAAAAAAAAAAATGGTCTCACTGGAACGAGAGATTTTATTTAATTTGATTCATTGAACTTTCTGCGTTCAACAGAGTTAATTATACAATTTCTATATATACACAAAAATCAACTGAGCTGAATTAAACAATTGTTCATTCGACTATAAGCTTCAAATACTAAAACCAATATTGTGAAATAATGCCTGATTACACCTTTGTTGAATTTAACCGATATCCAAATAAGTAATTTACCTTGCTCCATTGTCCTCAATTAAACCTGAAAATAAAATTAGATTATCACTTTTATACCTCAATTTCTTTTGATAAACTTGAATTTCTCATTTATTTATAATTAGTTTTATTTTAATTCAATTTTATCAACAATATTTTAACTTTTTACTTTAATTTTTATAATTCATGAACTTGTAATGATATTCAAATTGAGGCATTTAAAACAATTTATAATTATATTGAAAAATTGAATTGAATCGAACTCAGCAGTTTCAATTTTTTATTCAATAAAAATTCAATTTTTTTAATAAAAAATCTTCATATACGAACTCCAGATACCATAACGCCATGAATAGAAAAGAAATAATTATTATTTTATTAAATTTAGGCTGAGCATTGTTCATCAATATATCTGATTCCACAGTGAATAAAAGGTCGGAAAATGGCCGAAATGAGTTACTGTTCCCCATTATAATTGTGTTTTTTCCCGTTGCGAAGATAACTAACTGCTGGTTATAATGCTTGGCTGTTAGATTCACATTGATATTAATAATATTTCTTTCTATAATTTTCATAACATAGCAGAAAAAGTTCTAAAGTAAGTGTTTACTGAAAATTTACGACTTTGACGGATATAACAGTTTTCTATATTCTCTTGTTATCGCTAATTAACCGTTTATGATAATATCGTAAAGGATTCTTGTAACCGTTACAGAAAAAGTTGAAATATAAAAAAAAAAAAAAAATCAATAAAACGTGAAATAAATTTCTAGATTTCGGGGATGATCTGAACCTTTCATAGTTTCTCGACGTAGATTTATCTTTATCTGGTCCTTTCACTCACCTACTATAATATAGACGCAACTATAAAAAAAATTATTTTACAGGAATCCAGAAACTGAAATAAAATACTTTTAATCAACTTTGCAATATAAACAAAGTAATATAAACTTGTGGGTTGAGCAGACTACAATTCAGCCGATATTTCTACTGACCTATTAATCTTACTAATCTTTTTTTACCAAATTACGCAGTTACGTCGCTGTTCAACTAAGTTTGCGATATTTAAATATTTTTGATATTTATTATTCCGATGGTTATCCTGAAGTCAATAATTATAATTACTTTGAAAACAAGTTTACTGCGCCTTCAAGGCTCTATTTTAACAGATAGTGTGACACAAACAGTACTTTTAGAGTGATTAAAGAATTTCTTAATTTTTTTATTTTAAAATGAAACCAGCATAATTTTATTTTGTATTATTTTATTTTCTGATTATTACATTATTCTTAATAATATTCGGGATATATTTTTATGATATTTTTTTCCCTAACAAATTCATATTTAAGCGTCTCACTATTATGTTATTTTACTTGAGTCTCTTTTATGGTCCTATCCTTTTAAAATACTTGAAATTTATTTAGTAACGATTTATAAAATTTCTTCAATATTGAAGAAAATAGAAAAAATTAAAATTACCAATAAATTATTTAGCATTGAATTTTTAAAATCCTAAATTTGAAACTATGTAAAATATTACTTTTAAAAAATTTTTGTTCTAAATAAAACACGAGGTGCTACAATTTTCGCCTATTCTGATTCCGATTCTACCGGTTTTAGGGCGTTGTCTTGGAAATATTTAATTTTGTCGGTCGTTAAGGTTTATTTTAACGTTGTTATCTTTGATCAATTTTTTTTCGTATTTAAACTTTATTATATAAACGTTCTATTATTAATTATTACACTTAATGTATAATTTTCCAAATTTCCGACGAAATCTAAGAGCTGCGTTGTTGATCGGATTCTGACTCTACTACCAGCCCCTTCATTCACAAAATATTTTATTCAATTCTGAAAGTTTAATTTTCATACTTGATAAAATTGTTGTATAATTAAATATTCTTGTCCCCGTCAATTTCGATTGTATTTTTTGTATTTTTATTATTTTTTAATCATGTCTCTGTATTGTATTAAATTGGTTTTCCTAAAAACATCTTTATAATTTGAGGTTATCGTTATACATAGGATTGGACATAGAAAATTTGTGTTTTTCGTTTAATTTATTACTGAGATAGAGTTTTTAAAATTTATTACTGTCCTATTTCTAAAGGCTTTAAATTCCAAAAATAATAATTAAATTGGCATTATTCTCCGGGAATTTAGTTGGGTTTATTTGACAAGAAGTCGTATTGCGGGATATCGATTGATGTTGAAGAAACTTGAAACTCTGGACGGTTTTGTGGAGAGGCGTGGCTGTTGTGAACTTTGCCCAAGCAGGGGCTTAAGGTCGGACTTTTGATGCGAGCGCTTTAATCGCCCATCGGCCACCTCAGCCCCAACTTAATCCCCTCAAAGCCCAAGTCCACCAAAGCTCTTCCCTCTGCATCACCTGAATGTCTAATAGAGCTCTCATCCGGCCTGCCCGCCTTATAACGGGACTCGCACCTGAAAATAGAAACAGCTCATCATCATATACAATTTCTGTCATAAGTAGCACACGGCACACAAATCACACAGGCATAACACAAACACACAAATATATAACAGAATAAATACAAAAATAAAACAGCATTAAAATAGCAGCATTGCAAGTGGAAGCTTTTAAGCCCAACGGCAGAGTTTTTATAAACACTTCTTATTTTACAGTAACGCTAAAATATTCAGAGAAAACAAACATTACGGCTTCCAATTCTCAAAATTCATTTAATGACATTTGCTTTAGAAAAATGAAAACATAAAATATGTACATACACCCGATACATGTAATTTGATATATCTTTTATCAGAATATTACAAAAACAGAATATTTGATTTCAACATTAGTAATCATACGTCAAAAACATTCTTAAAAAAAAAAAGTACAATTTCAACTATGATTTTTCATTAAATGAGCCAACAATAGAGAGCCAAAATTTCTGTCAACCTTTCCTGTAAAGTTACTCGTGTTACGCAATCCAGATCTACCAATAAAATACATGAAAACAATCGATCTTCTAACTGAAAGAGAGGTGAATTTGGACTGGATTACTAACAGCGTTCTAACTTTCACAGGTGCCATTCTGAATAGTGGTCTACTTAGCCTGAGGGGCTTAATAAGGGGACTGAGGCTGTATTGATTGTGCCTAAATGCATTAAGAGATGTTTGAGGTAGTGGGAGGGGAAGGTGAGGAGGTGCTAGTGGACGTGCAGTGCTCGAGCAGGCTACTGCTCTCCTGGCTCAGCGACTCGAATTTTCACTCTTCCATTGTGCTTTCCAAAAATGTTAATTCTTACACTATTACACACTCTCATCATCTGGCTTGACAAAAAAACAAAACATCAATAGTATAAGCACACATTTGTTTTAGCGCCAAGGATGACGTTTTTAAATACATGCTAAATATAACTCACACAACAGCTGTATCAGATGTAGAACATGAAATGTATAAGAAAAAAAAAATGTATGAAATGTCCGTTAAGGGAGTATCTGGTGCAATTTGTGGTGCCGACTACAGCTGGTTGAAGGGGACCAAATTTTCCAACAGACTGCATATTTGACCCGAATTCAACCAGCTAGAGCACGGCACCACGGACGTCTTCACAGTTCACACTTGACACTTCACTGCTTTGTCACTGTTGGTCAATTTTTCCCCAGTTTGCCCCTAGTTTGCCGGCATATTCGAGATGGGCGATAGCCGATGCAGAGGAGATGGTAGGGGGAGTTATTTGTGTCGCGGCCGAGTGAGCTAGCTTTATTTAGCGAGGAGCGGGGCCCTATTTTGGATCCTACTCTGGTTTCAGCGGGGCCACGTGCCCTGAGCTGTGTGGCAGTGGAGCGGGCGGGGAGCGGACTGGAGGTGGTCGCGGAGGCTCGGGGCAGACTGGCCGGGGGGCGGCGCACGCCCGAGCCGCCCCCGCCCCCCCTCTCCCCACCACCCCTCCAATTAGATATTGACATATCCCACCTCCTCCTCCTCATCCTGTCTACGCTTATAATTAGTGCCCTTCACGTGTCGCCTCATCATCGATGGTCGTCTTGTCGAATTTCGCCACGTCACGGCTGAGATGATTCCTCACAGCACGACGCCGGCCCGCGGGGTATTGCCGGTCGAGCCTACACGTTGCGCCTTCCCCTCCTCACTACCCCCGTCAGTCAAAATCCTTAATGAGTGGATTATCTCAGCTAAAATTTACGATATAACTGTTTCTAGCAATTTCGTTGAAACTCAGCTGTGTCATTATTTAGAATAAGTTATTTATTTGCAAATATTCTACAAGATTATTGTTCTCAATGCAGCCTAATGAGTTTAGTATTAAAACCCAAAAAATTGGGTTTCAAGAATTTCCTAGCATCAAACTGTTTATGTTTCAAACTACATTAAATCACTATGATTTGCACATAGAGTTGACCATGGATAATTGCGTTAATCTTATTTAAGTTATCCGATGAATTAATAGGAAAATATTATTATAAATATTTCTTCTCATCTTAATTATCACATAAAGTAGTGTCTTGGGAATATAATGTGTGTTTGTTGTTTTTAAATTTTTTTAATTTGCTTGTGTATGTAGTTCTCTCAGTGAAGCTGAGTACTTCCTTTGTTTAAAAATTTATATATTGAAGGAGTTTATCAACCGATGTTTGGTAATTTAGTTTCTTGATTTTCTACTCAGGTTTATTTATATCTAGTCTTTATAGATGTGTTTATACAATCTCTTGTTATTTGATTTACGTTTTTAGGTAATATTAGTTTTATTTGCCCTTATTATTTAAAGCTTATTTTTATTTTTTCTGTTTTCACTCTACAATTTTGTTTATAATATTTATATTGATATTGATTTTGTTTGTTTAATTATTATAATTTTATACTGTAAATCTTTATTTACTTTTAGTTCTTTTGTGTTATTTAAACAATCTCTTGATTAAGTATTATTTTACTTTATGTTACTTAATGTAATTCTTAAGTAGAATTTTCCCATAATAGAGTTTTCTTTCAATTTCGTTCTAATATTTGTAATTCTTCAATAATTCAAATTTATGCGTTCTAAAATATTGATGTACTTTATATTGAGTCTTCTTGTGTTACCATGAACTATGGGCTTTTCAATCAACTATGCTTCAGTCACGCCATGTTCTCTTATCAAGAGACTACCAAACGTTTGGAGGGGTGATATTTGGACAGTTGTTGCCCACATTCCTTCCTACATCGCATGCCAATCATTAATTACAGCATACAAAAGTTTTTTTGACAGGTCGAATTTCCCGGTCGATAAAATTGCGAAATTTTTATTTTAACTTATTCGGTTGAATAGTCAATATATTGTCATTTAAAATCACTGTTACAACATCAAGTATTATCATATTAAATAAGCAATGAAAAAGTCAGAACACCTTGTCTTTATATCCTTCATGGGTTTTAAAATTGTTTATTCTTTTGGGCTTAATGTACTCATGTACTCCAATTATGATAGAAAGGACGGATTATCCTCATACATCAAAAGTAACTAACCAAAAGAATTATACCAATATGTTGCTCTTGTCTAAAAAATTGTTTGATTTTCGATGATTATTTGTATTCTCAAGCCTACTTGAGTTCGTCGTTTCTATGACAAGTACAGATATAAAATGAAGATACGATTGACAATTAAAACAAAGTCGTAGCCTAGTTATAAGCTATTGTTCAGTTCAATAATGATCTCCGACCTCGGAAATTTATTGAGGGTTTTACAAATTAACTGGATCTCTTGAATGGGGAAAAATTGATAGGTTTTATTTTATCGTTAGGTTTTATAACCTATTTTGCTCATTTGCTGCAACAACGACATAACTCAAAAACTTCATTTTTGCTGAAGGACAGTCTCGAATAAAGTACAGACCGATCTATAGACATACTGCGGTGGCAGATATGAATAGTTGAAGCTCAAATATGACGTTCTGGCGACTATAACTACATTGGTGGAATAGTTCATTATACCGTCTAAAGCTTGGCATAACTCTTTAGCTTGTTTTTGATTTATGTCGTTATTGCAGGAAGTGAGCTAGACCATCGATGTATAAAACATATATAGAACTATATATATTTATTTGAAATCGTAAAATAAATCAAACGTGAGGGGTAGTGGGGATGTGTCCACCTTATCTTATCTAATCTAACCGAGGGAGAAAGAGAGTTATTAATTAAAAGATAAACACCTTACGGAATCGATTGACATCCCCTAAACATAACAGATTTTTTTCAAATTTCGAACTTAGTAACTTTCGCAATACCGCCACAGAATTACATTACATATTCTAAGATATTTCTAATATTTTGTGATTTACTGATTCATATTAAAATAAAATAATATTATTTATTTGAAACAATACATCATTAGTATTAAAAATAATTGCAATATTGAGTACCCAAAGTGTTTTATTGTTTAGATTTTTTTTTAATGTATAGAAAAATGTGGCTAGTTTAGGCATATAGTGCACCATGTGGGTTGAACTGTGAGGACCATAGAATTAGCGAATTTCCATAGGCTCAGTTGATTAATTAATTCACAGGGTCCGTAATCCGATCTAAGTGTATGTACCTTAGGCCTCCCAACGCTTTAAACTAACAAATAATGTTAGCAGGTTCTTGCAAATTAGAGTACCTACAAATAGGAGAAGGGAGTAGCTTAAGACGGGAATGTGACGTATAATTAGTATAGTTATGCCAATATCTTATTCTCGTCTAGTTAAAGCGATTTACTTCTAGCCTTACAGGATATTTTCAGAAATTGCTTTAATTGCTCTGTCTTCTTGATATACAGTTAGTTAAAAAAGGTCTCTGTACCTTTACATAATTAGTAAAATAATTATTCATGTTTTTTTTTTATTAAGTAGCTTTATTTGGAATTTTTTGTATTTTTTTTTTTGTATATATATATATATATATATATATAAAAAAACATTTTGAGAGGAATAAAAAAAATAATTTTTGGAAATCACTCTGCAGGCCAGATCATTAACAGATCTAAAAAAACTGGGAACTTTCATAGCTCGCTAAAGTCTGCTCGTCCAAAAAAAATCTTCAAAAGGTACATCAGCGCCAAAAGAGAGGTCCAATACCATGACTCTCTGCACTTGATTTTAGGTTGTGTCTTATTATGTCCCAGTACACATATTGGTCCATATTTCCGTATATTACTTCAAGTTTTCCCTTATGTACTAATTGCATCCCTAGATCATGATTAAATTCAATCCCTGTTTAACATTGGGGCATACACTTGACTGTGAAGGTTCCCAGTTTCAATTTTCAGCAATTATTTTAACTATTTCCCCTCAAAACATTTATTCTTTAAAAATTATTACTAACCGCCAAAACTACTTTACTATTCTGTACCAAATTTAACTACATCATACTAAAACTCTTTAAAATTATTAAAATGATCTGAATAAAGTAGGGTTACTTCAATATATGTTCCCACCTAATTATCATAAGTTCCTGAAGATATTGGAAACAGTTAAATGCTAATATGTGCTACTTATAAAAAGACGGAATGTACTTATTGTTGCGATGAGCATCCATTTGAGATTTATTACAAGACCAGCAAATATTGTTTTTAATTCTAATTTCAATTCTAGATCTAGTTTTATCCAAATGTTAATTTTTTACGATTGGCTGGCTGTCACATTAGGTATTTTCACTATTACTTGTGTTGTGTTGTTTTTTTATCTATTATGAAAATAAATGAGTAGGTTGTAAAGTGGAGAAAATCAATTTATAAATTCTGCGAAGCTATTACAAAGAAGACGGTTTCTCAACATAATACGGTTTTTTTAACGAGTTCGAAGAAATGATTAGGAGCAATGGTTTTTTCTTTTCTATTTTGGAAAATTATGCAGGTAAATTTTATTGTTGATATTTTTAAAATGCATCATTACTTTTCTCGAAATGCAAAATAAAAAAAACTTTAATATTTTTAGTGAAATGTCAAAATGACCCAAATCAGTAAACTAATTATTAAAGAAAGTCTTTACAGCCTTCACTCGAATGCTCAGTGATTTATTTCCTTATTCCAAATTGATTTAATTTGAGGTATTGTTAGTTTAAGACGAGGTTATCTTAATCTAGCGTGTCTCAGTGCTCTTATCTCTGTTTGCAGGCCGGTATGAAGTTAGCCTCTATTGAATATAGAGCATGCAAACAGACTATATTCACAAAACAAACATCTGTGATTTCACCCTAACCACTCTCTTACAAAGTAAACAAGTTTGTAGTGTTAGTTACCTAATGAACCTAGTGTAGTTTCTCAAAAACGTCAATACAATTGAAGTTTGTTAAGTAGCTTTATTATGGTCTTTGTTTGAAATGGCTTTATGTAATTTTATTAAAAAATGTTGTCTCTCGAACGAAATTACAAAATACTAAACTCATCTCTAAGGTTCCATTACAATTACTTGAGGTACGTATGATTGTATAGAAGGATCAATACAATTAGCATTGATGGATTATTCGCCACTTCTATTGGCAAGTTTTATTTGAAGGGTAGTTTCGAATGTTAAACATTCATCATCAGATATAAAATCATACCCACAATTTCAAAACATCATTTGTTACATAGTATTACTACATATATTTTATTCATAGATTGTATGTGTATATATATATATATATATATATTATTATTATTATAGCATGAAATCAAACAAGAAATCAAAAGGCTTCTAAAAGATATCAGGACTTAGTGCAGAGTGATACTATACTTCGAAAAGTATCTAAATTCAATTTATGCCCAGCTCTGCCCACTAGTAGTACTTTATTAAAAGTTCTATTTGAGAAGGTTGCGAGGCCATCTTCTTTTCAGAGACCTTGGAAGGTTGTCACGAATAGAATGGGATACATGTTGAGAGGCTAGTGGATTTGATTTGATATGGAGTTTACTATTAAAGGATAAGTTTGTATCAGGTTTAGGCTAGCGGCATTATATGGAGTATTAGGTATTGCATTTATAGATTACTTTATTTGCAGCAAAATAATAAAAAGAGTCTTTATTGAATGTAATATATAGTGAAAATGCCTTCTTTCTTTTTTGGGGCTTAGCATCCTTATGTACTCCAACTAGGGCAGAAAGTACGGGTTATCCTGCAGGTTACCAACCTATTCTAGATATGCATAGTGGGGGAAACAGCCAGTCTAAGATTGCAAAAGTCGTATTCTCCACAAAACCATAAGTTTTGAAATCTCGTGTCTTCTAAGAACGTTAAATTAAGTAAAAGCTCCATAGGTCATCAGAGTATTTAATTTTTTGAAGGGAAATAATTTTTTTAAATATGAGCGTTTAATTTTGAAGATATTGATGCCGCTAGACTTATTACCTATAAACAAAGAATTTCCAACTCTTGTATTCATTCCATTAGACAATTATGTTTACATTCCTAACCTTTTCGGGCTCAAAATCGTACCTTCGATTTTTGACTTTTCCTCTCCTAGAATCGCTGTTTTCCCCTTTGTGGGATGGTAGGAAGTTCAAGATTCATTTCGTAGGTCTACCACGAAATAAATTGTATGATTCATTTCGTAGGTCTACCACGAAATAAATTGTATGAAAATGATGTAAACAAAACAAAAATCTGGATTGGTTTTGAACGATTTTATGATTTATAAATATTTAATTTTATACTATTTTTTACATGAAATATTAGTTTTCCCCACAAGTCTTTTTTTCATTTCATGGTTTTGATTTAAATGGAATTATTTAAATAGAAGAGATAAATAATCTATCAATTCTATTTCATTAGAATTATTAGGCGATTGGTCCGTGAAAGAAGGCACAACGACAGTGATGATTACGTCCCTATTTATTTATCACTTTCAGTGGACTCGAGGAGAACAAAGAGAGTCTTAGATTTAAAAAAATCAAGTGTATGTAATTCAAGATTTTATTAGTATATAGCATTTAGAATATAAAATTAATTATAATAATATTAAATATCTTTATTAATAAAACCATTCCTCTATATTTATTATAGGAAATTTATAACGTAAATAGTTGGTTAATTACTTAAATAGGGTGGGACGCAGCCTAGTGATAAGGCACTCTGTAAATGAGTGCGTTACCCTAGGAATTGGATAATCTTTAAGAAAGATTAAAAGTTCGAATCCGGACTTTAGTCTATTTTATTAAATATATAAATTAAAATATTAAACAGCAACGCTAGATAGCGGACTTGATTCAGAGTATAATGGGTGTTATACAGGCAGGATATTGATAGGGGGAGAAGTTCTAGGTATTGATAGGAAGCTATCATTAAATAGGATCTTGTCAATTTGGTTTGCATAGTGCTTCTGAATACATCTTCCGTTAGCTAGGAATCGTCTAAAATTATAAATCATCAAATTTAGTTAATATTAACAATTTGTAATATTCTCTTGTATTATTATGGATAATTCATAAGAATGTGGCCACAGCCTTTGCCATCGGATATTGTTTTATGTTCGGGATAAATAAATGATAATGGTGAGGTCATGTCATCATTCATCGTCACGATTCAAGGCCTTCAGGGCCCTGTCAAGTTTCCTATTTGAATTTTTTTTTTTTGTTTCTAAAAATAAAATAATTTACTTCATGTGAATTGTATTGTTTTATGCAACAAATTTTAGATTATGACTTAATTGAATAAAACCTTGCCTTGTAAATTAAGTTGTAATCAATTTTATTTTTTATAGGGAAAGAACATAACAAAAATTAAGAAAAAAAAATCTTGTTTACAGTGAATTCATATTATTGACTTTAATAAAAAATTAAGGATTGTACGCAGATTAATTTATATATAAACAACGATCAGTGGCGGTATTTGGTTGTTGCCAATTACTGAAAAATAAATTTATATTATAATTGGTCAATCAATTTAAATTGGTATACATTCTAATTCTTGCTAACGTTAAGGTATGGGTTTGTTAGTATCTTGTAAAATAGCGCGCATTCCCATGTGTTCAAATTTAGTTTTCTGTTTAGAATACCATGAGTGCAGGAAATAATAATAATAATTAAACCGTAGTGAATCCTGTGACTGCTGGTTAAAGTAAAAAATCATTAATCTTATAAAATCGCAATTGATTACTTCATCAAAATCCTACAATTCATTAGACTGGATTTTTAAACCTATATCAGATTTCTTCAGCATTTATTAGCATGTGTAGATTTTGTAGTATTCGATTGAATTAATTTCTTTTAAATGAAAAAAATATTGCTTTAATACATATAGAACTAAATACCTATGCCAAAGAAGTATTTTTGTTTATTTTGTAAATATTTACATCTGGTTATTAGATTTGAAATTCCTCGAAATGTAGCTACACTTCTCATGATTATTGTTTAGATTATTAATGATTTTATTACTGCTGACTTACAGAGATATATCTATGTATTTTATTATTGCTTCATAAATATTATTACGTACATAATTATTTATTTTAAGGTCGTAGTGTTTGGCTCTTCCAGAGTTATTATCCGCCTCAATAATAACAGTGTTTGATACAATATTTTTAATATATATATATATATATATATATATATATATATATATATATATATATATATATATATATATATTTTTAACTAACGTCATCAAAATAATCTGCCATTAATACTCGGAAAGAATACTTATACAAATTCTAATTGTATGGTACCACCCTCAGCACTTCTAAAATCTTGTATTTGAATTGTTTTCATCTTCACTTTTAAATTAACCAATGAATATGTAATTGTAATATTGTATATTCTTTTCTTTATTGTGATCAGTATTGTATTAATTAAGTTATGTTTCTTTTCTTTTTTTCAGGTGAGTGATAACTAACTAGTCAAATAACGTAGAAAAAAAGAAAAGAAAAAAAAAGGTTTGTACCTATTTAATTCCTTTAATGCATCTATTGTGATTTTTATAAACATAATATAATTGAGATTATTGCAACAAGTTTTTAAAAATTATGAACCTGTTATGTTTAGAATACAACATAACACAAGATGACGTGACGCTTTACTACTGATTCCGCCTACCATTTGTTAGTGGATATTCTCTTTTTTATTTAAGTTTACATAATAATTCAAATAAAGAAGAAAAGTCAAGAAATCTACGTCGTTTCAATCTATTACGTAAAATAAGCATCAGCCTCTGTAATTTTATTTGTATTATCATTGTATTACACCCGAATATTTTGTTTATTAAAAAATTCTCACACCTTCCAGTACTAGAAATTTTGAATTTTTTCGCCTAAAATTAAGACCGCAATGGCCATGGTATGCAAATATGAAAATTTATATTTGTTGAAAGGAAAAACCTTGAAAATGTCATTATCTTTAGTTACTACTGAGTTCTTCTCTCCCTACCTCTACTCACAATTCACTTGCGTGATTTCTAGTTTACCAGCTTACCTCTTCCCCCCTCCGTACCCTACTTAAATATCAATACTGACAATATGTAGGCTACTGTTTTTGTATCAATATTGTTTTTTACTAATTTGTTCTTAAGATGAAGTACCTAAATATTTATTTTTTTTACTTTTTATTTATTTAAGTCACTACATCAGTATATGAAATTAATTATTTTAGCATGACGCTTACGAAATTTCAGTCAATAGTTCTTTGAAAAACCAGTCAGAAAATGTAAAAAAAAAAATCGTCATACTTTGCTAAAACATACACATTGAGCGTTCTGGTGTGGGTATTTCTTAGAATTATATGGGATCTGATAGAAAATATAATCAGCTTTGAGATGAAAAAACGAATGTTATGATCGGACAAATAGTTTCGGAGATATTGCGGAAAATGTGCCTTAAAAAACTTGTATTTCACACAAGTGCGCGATTTTTAGCGTGCTTGGCTCGGTATTTTACGATATTTTATCAAACTGTTTTTTATAAGGTTTCCTAGTATATTTAACCAGCTTTCAGTTGAAAAAAAAAGTTTCGGATTCGACCAATAGTTCAAAACTTTAAAACTATTTTAAAACCAAAATAGTACCAACAAACGTGTTTTCGCGTAGAAGTGCGACTTACCACAAGTTAGCCAATCTATTAAATTTTTACCTTTCCCAAAACTGTATAGCTATTGACCTCAGAAAAAAATGAATATAACAAAATTTGTTGCATATTCGAATAGCTTTAATAATGCATTTACCACAAAATGTGCTTGAAGTAACGGTTTCCGAGGCATTTCATAAAACAGCTAAGAACATAGGATTTTCAACCCTTTTCCCCCTGTCCCCCCCCCCCAAACCCGAATCTATTTCCAGGAAGACTTTTTTTCACACATAGAGCTAAGAGTGGGGAACAATTTCCTGCAGTCAGATTTTTTTTTTTTTTTTTTGGTCTTTAAGGTTTAGGTAATTTTTGGTCTCATTTCCCTGAACTATTTTGTAGGTTTAGGTTTTTACGAGATGCGATGTTATGGTAGCTATGAAGACTTCCTTCACATTTGTCAGATTTCCAATAACTCTCTTCCTTTTATAAGTAACACTAAAGCAGGGTGGGTACTAGTAATGGATATAAATATAACAAAAATAGCGATATTCTGGAACAGTCCGTTATTTTTTCTTTCAAATATCTGTAGATATGTATGCTACGATATATCGTTTTCTTTATATTATATTAATGCAACATATAGTCCTAGGGATATGTCCTTTCTCTAATTTTATAATTGCATGCAGCAGATGTACATACTTTGTTATTTCTTCCTATAGGTAATTTTTGGATTTTCATAATTTTTTTTATTCTTTATTTGTAAAATTGATGTAAATAAATAGTAAATGAGATTGTTAATTTATTTTATTTTACCTTTTAACAACTAGTCTCATTGTATTATTCTAAGGGAACTTTTTCCCAGAGTTTATTTTCTATTCTATTCTGTTGGACAACTATGTGGCTATAGAAAAAAAAAATTATGAAACCTTATAAAATTGTTTTTAATGAAGGAAAGTGTATAACATTAGGGGGCTTGAGACATTTGACAAGACTTACTGGATGTATCAGCACATGGTACACATCTAAGTACACATGCCTACTGTTTAATTTATAATAAGCTGCTTTTAAGTTTTAAACATTGGAATATTTTTTTCTTATTCAAGTTGTGAAATCAATCAACTAAAATGACAAATGAAAGAGGGATATCATTGCAAAACGATGGTAGCATTTAAAAAAAAAATCAAAATATATCGGTATATTGATATCTTTGGTCACCGATATTTCGCATTTGTTATTCAGAGCTGAGAAAAGTTTTTCTTACGATACCCGTCCCTAGTGGATGCTGTACGAATCGCCTTCAAGCACACGCTTTTCTAAACATTCTACTTACGGGACACTCTTTCTCTCTGCCCGTTCCATTGAATTCCAGACCTCATAATTATCAATAATTTATCTTATTAATTATAAATACTTACAAATCTTAACAGATCTTAATTTATTTATGAAGTATGTACATACAATTAATTTGTAATTATGTATAACAAGTATTGAGTAATGGATTGGGAAAGCATTTGAGTAGATGATTGAATGACTGGAGAGCAAAGCCGGTGGATAATCCGAGCCCCTTTCATCGACACCTGGTGAGGGATGCTGATTGAGGTCCCACCCTAGCCCTGGCCGAGACATGATGGTACACACCCTTCCCTTTCAACAAGCTCCCCTTTCGATAGGGTTCACCACCTTCGTCTCACCCGTAGATTCCGTTTAATTGTGCCTTTATATATTTCAATGTGTATACATTCAACTTGTACGGAATATGGCATCATTTGAAATTTGATATATACAATTTTTTTAAATTATTTTCAGATGAAATAAAAACATTAAGACAAGATAAACTGAACTTTTAAGCAGGAGTGTATAGTTGGTTAGTTTTAACATAAATATTCTTCATAGATCCATTGATCCGGATTGAACAAATCCGCTAGCTAGGACTCCACTTGTCCAAACGTCTTACTTGGAATCCACATACAAGATTAACAGAAAAGAAACTGCTCGTCGTTACTGACTACTTTCAAAGCTTCCAATTAATTACAAAAGACTCATTTACGTGACTGTGATTAGACCTATTTGGACGTACGAAGTTGGGTCTGGGGGCTCCACTAAACCATCCAATTCATCTCGTATCCAATCCTCACAATCCAAAACCCTTCGAAAAATCGTCCATACTCTTACTTTGACACCAATAAATTTATCCATAACGATCTTAATGTTCTTGCTTCCCACTCCAGTCCCGATAATCCTTTGAGGCGTCTGAAACGAAGATGGCCTCGTGACTTGTGTAGTTTTACCCAATTTTTATTAATTGCTACGAATGAGTAGTACTCTTCAAGTTTCGATATATTATTGTAATCATTATCAACACATTTACTTGATGTATATATTTGTACAGTTGTAAATTTCAATAAATGGTTATAATATAATAGCTGCAGACAATTATAACTTGCAAGAGCAACCTGGAGATATATCCCACCTTATGGTGGCCACTGTGGGCTCTGTATGTTACTATAACCTATATCATTTTCCTCGAAACAGACCGTCCGTGAACCGAACCTTCATCGGAGAAATCATTTCAGAGGGCACTATCATAACTTTACATCCGGCCGTAATAGCCACTTAGTGTATTATTGAATTGAGAACTATATTAGTTTTAACTAGACTTTTACTATAGGCAGCTTATGTGTGATTGACCAGTTGGTCAACTAAAAAGCCGACGAGTCGGTCCTGGAAAAAATGAGGAAAAATTAACAATAAATAACGAATTATAATTGTAAAAAAAAAAAAAAAAAAAGATATCTTTAGCATGGTATTGCACTACCGCCTAATCTTTCAAGCCAAAAATATTTAGTGTTATTTATTAATCAATAAATAATTTACATTCTTTCTAAGGGTTTCTAATTTAAATTCTTAATCACTAAAAACAAGGATCCGTTGAATTTAATTGCGAGTTACTAGCGGAAGTCGAAATCTGTTTATATATCCGAAACTTTTATTTATCATTCTACCAATCCATAATATAATATCAATGGATTTCGATAATCTTGTCTGCTTTTGTTCAGGAATAATTGAGTTTCTCCAGCTAATTGATTGCATTTCGGATTGTTTTTAGGAACAATATCATAGTAAAATGTAAGCAAGATTATTCTAATATGTTACAAGACAAAGATCTGGAGACCCTAAAATGTTTTTAATGTAGACACTTCTACACTCACTATTAGGTTCTTATTATAAATATTGATTGTATTTATTCAAAACCCAACTGTCTGGTAATCAGAGCAAACAGCCTAACATTAGACAATATTTGAATCTGCGAACCATTGACTAAATTATGGAAGTACATCATCATCTAGTGTAGAGAAATTTACGAGAATTTAATATTAGTTTACATCTACTCCGATTATAGTTGGACCTTATCAAACTTTATGTCTTAGGTTAATAAATGAACATGATTACTGAATCGGTTTGTTCTTCAGCACCAAAAATTTGAATTTACATTTTCAGTTCCTATTAATTTTTTTTATCTTAAATTAAAAAAAAATTACTTTAACCAATCTCTTTGTTTTCGCGGTGGAAGATACATATTTTTTCTATAATCAAGTAGGGCCCATAAATGCTTATTTATTATTTCGCAACGCCACATTTAGAAAACTAGCAATAAGCATATGTATGTATATGTGCCCATATGTATTCCAGAAATTACCTCCCTAGAACTCATATCGAATCCTAGCTAAAATAAATATCATATTTGTATAAAGGGGAATTGGCTTGAATCGAGGCTTTCTTGATAAATGTATCCTCTGCCCCAGCCAATGGAAATGCCACTTCCTTGAACTATACATTTGATATACCCAATATAATAGGAACTATACGATATTCCATTTCTTGTTTGTCCTTGCCATTTTATTCCTTCTTTATGTTTCGTTTTTCTTTTATAAAATTAGGCTATGGATATTTTTAACATTTTTTTTTTTTTTATTAGTTTCAACTAATCTTTATAATTATCCTATGGATCCATGCATATCATAAATCTTGAATACTACATAACACATGGTATATATTTTATTTAGAGCAATCTATACCTGACTGTGTAAAATATTGAAGGCATATAATAGGTTCTAATCACTACCTAAAAGCTCCTATCCCATCCTTTTTCCTTCATGACAAAACGATCCACAAAAAAAAAATAAATAAATAAAATAAAATAAATAATAATAATAAAATAAAATAAATAAATAAATTAACCCTTGGAATTCCTTTGATCAAAGTTCATGAAGAAATGATCATATTCAGAAATGTTCCACCATACCCTTTCCACTTTGAAGCTTCTGTACTTACCTTCGTTACCATTTTTCTTTTGAAACCCGAAAGCTCCTAATTACCTTTCTAATTTTCCGCCACTTCAATCTTGTACATTTATTTAGTAATGTTATTCGCATTATTCCTTCGCCAAGCTGTTTGTACATGTCTTCCTCTCCTTATTTTTAAACATCTTTAATTCTAATTAAATATGCAATAGAGAACTGCAGAAACAGGAACTTGTAACAGTTTACTTTCTTAAGTGTTTTTTAAAAACTCTTATTTTGTACCTAATTTTAATATTTACCATTTATTGTATTTATATTTGTTGCTATACATAATTATTATTCTCATTTATTTTTTTTATTTATTGGTTTCCTCTATATCTTTTCGTGCATATTATTATATTCTTGTAGATGTATTGTGTTTATAAATATAGATCTATGTACATGTGTAAATGTACTTATGTATGTATATGTTTAATAAGCTTCTTGAGGTTCAGTCAATAAAAAAAACAACTATTTTGATGGCGTTTCGAAACTATATTGTTCTCATAATCATGCCTTGCAGTGAAAAAACATATGATAACCATAGAAAAATTTAAAAATCGCATAAGAAACAAAAAAATCAAACGTAAATCTCAACACACGTTATTCTAATTTAATACATTCAGATTAATAATATACATCTATAATGATATACAACATAAACCAATTACCATTTATCCTCATAATTACCCATTCCTCTCCTTTTTTTTTCCAAAATTCCCCAGTTTAGTTGTATACTAGTATGTATTGTTATATTGAGTAGTAGATACCTGTAGCATATTCACCAGAGTAACATTTTAAGTAGTTTCATACTTATCATATGATGTATATATATATATATATATATATATATATATATATATATATATATATATTATATATATATATATATATATATACAAAAATAAATTTTTGAGGATTATTTCAATTTCATATGTGTGCGCTAAGTCGCTTCATAAGGGAATCGAACCAAACCGATCCGGAAAAAGTAATAGAATTATAAATGAAAAGGTCTTCTTTAGTTTTAGTCAAACAAATGGTGATAATTTTAAATTCAAATTCAACTAAGGAATATAAATGATAAGAATATGAAAACAAGTTTTTTTTACAAGAATGAAATAAAAGAAACAGAGGGTGGTGTAGAACTCAGGGAAAAAATAAATAAAGCAAAGCAGAAAAAAAGAGGTTCGAGGATTACAGGGTCCACGTAAGAGAGATATATTTCCATATAGCAAATAAAAAAGTTAAAATAAAATATAAAAAAGGGCGGACAGAGGAGAGGCGGCGGGAATTATACGCTGACCCGCTGGCCATTGTTAGTGTTACAATAAAAGAGCGGGCGAGGAGGGGGGAGGGAGGTTGCAAGTTATTGCTACAACTGGAGCGGCCATTGTCGCCTCTTAGCCCCACCAATCGGCTCTTCTCTTTTATAGCCCGTTATATGTTATCCTCCCGCTGATATGAGTACTCTCATTGTTGGTCTGCGTCCTGGTATCTATCCCTAAAGTCAATAATTTCAATAGCCTTATCGGACAATGAGTGGATAAAGTGTTTATGATTTTGATTATTTTATATTTTGACATGTTGAAACCTTTCTCGTATCTCACGTTGAAGGTTTTATAGACTATTATTACTTTATTATTTAGTTCTTATCCCTTCTTGAACAGATCCGCCATCTAGGGCTACAACTGGACAAAAGTTCAACTTGGAATCTACATATAAGACTAAAACGACTGGAAAATTATTCTACATTTACTAGGCAAACGTTCAAAATTACTGATTTACTACAAAAGACACATTTACATGACAGTTATCAGATCTATTTGGACATGCAGACCTGCAATCCAAAATGCTTAATGCTCCTTAATAAACCTACCCATAAAGACCTTAATGTTCCATATGTTGCTGTTTTAGCCCAAACCAGATACCCTCCTTTCATTGTAAAATCCATAACCATTCAGATCTACTAGTCTCTCAACTTTTATCCAATTCTATTCCTGACAACTCTCGGAGGCGTCTAAAAAGAAGTTCCTATTCGAATATTTGTTCTGTACACCGTTCTTTTTTTAAAGGAAAATAAAACTTAGAATTGTATTTAATCAATTTATTATATATTCCAAAAATTAAAGAATAATACTATGTTATAATGATATTGGTCAATAAGCAACCGCTATTATTGCCTATCGTTGCCTTTTTGGAGTTCGCGTTCTGAAATTCCAAGTCCTTTGTGCGCCAGGTTGACCATTTTACAGTCTTATAGTGCGCCCATTTGTCTGTCACTTATGGAAGGGTGACCTGGATCTTGACAAGAATAATGGAAAGGAGCAACATAGGGAAGGAATGTTCCTTGGAAAATACATGGACCCCCATGTACTTCTCCGAGAAAGAGTGGAGAATAGGGATTAAATATGACTTAAGAACATTGACCAACATAATATTGCGAATGTTATAAAAAAGGGAAGGTTGAGATAGCTCGGTAATATGGAACGGATGGGAAGTGACCGTCACTTAAAGAAACTACTTTATGAAAAGCCTGGAGGAACTCGAAAACGAGGTCATCCTAGAATGAAATGGTTTGATAACGTAGAGGAGGACTTACAGCAGTCGGAAGTCAGAAGATGGAAGAATGTTGCTGCCTATAGAACAGTTTGGCGAGCAATCTGTGATAAGGCCCTTGATAATAACTATAATTATAATTATTGCCTCTAGGCTGTTAAGATAAGTTTCTGTGCAATGCATTCTTGTTACTCCTAATCGTTACATTTCTTTCTTAACCCATTTGATCCATACCACTGCTCTAAATATGGAGCAGTATATTAAAAAAAAAATTGTTTATACTTTTGAATAGTTTTAAGGAGAAAATCTATATTTAACTGTTTGTGTGCACCCGTGGCTATAACTTAACAACAAACTGCCATCGCAGTCGACATTAGAACCTTCATCAATCTCCTTTTAGCAACCAGTAAGGATCAGTTGTTCATTCGATTCAGATGGGAAAATCGTAATCAAAATGTTAGGATAGTAAGACATTCCTCAATTAGTTGTCAATAACTAAGGAGAGATTGAAGATTCAAGTTCAGAAACTACTGCAAATTTAAAACAGGCTTCTTCTTCTATTCATCAAAATAAACAGAAGTTTATACAAACTTATACCAATCAGAATTTATCACTGTGGAGAAAGGTTTGAGGTTACAACAAATGAGATAAGGTGGTGCATTAATATACTTATTTTTAGTGGAGGCAATCAAGTGAACCGTAAAAAATAAAAATGAACAAATAACGATGAAAAAATGGAACAAAACTAACACAATTGTAACTGTTTCAAAGCATTTTTAACAAAAACTAATATTGATTGTTTGTTCATTTGGGCTTAACGTCCTTATGTAATTTAACTAGGGCAGGAGACGGGGGAAAAAAACAACAACTAATATTATAATTTTATATAATTTTCGTTCAAGAAAAGCGTGTTTTATTAAACTAGGTCTTTGCCGTTTTTAACCTTCTTTGAGCAGATACTAAACATTCTGACAAAAATTAGACAATAAAAAAGTTGGAATCATATTGGTTAAGATTTACAATTAATTCAATCATTATTATTTGAGACAATATTAATAATGCTTCACAACGGAAGAAGCTCATGAACTGCCGCCAGAGATTCGTTCTAGGGAACACCGCCATAACCATGTCTCCCACCATTACACCAAGTGAGATGGTTATTTCCCTCCTTCCGTCGACAAAGCTTCCTTGTTTCTTTACAACTTTCTTTTCCCACAATCGCCTTTCCACATTAAAGAAGTAGTCAATTTTACGTTTTTTGTGGGCTCTTGTAAACCCAGATCTCGTGAAATTTTAGCGCTATAAGAAAACTCCTATATTTTATTTTGTTTTCCTCTAAGATGAATACCCCCTTTTCTTGCCGCATAGTAAACTGAAAAGCAACAATTATTTCGGAATCGTTCCTGCTCAAATCATATTTTGATCTATTTTGGCTTCTAATTCCTTCAATTGACATTATCTACTAATCACTGATATTTGATGAGGATTTACTGCCTAAAAGAGGAACCTTGGCAATGTGATTTCCAAGTGCGTCATTTTTATAAAAAGAAAATTACGTTATC